>OW285238.1:137280128-137922276 GCA_935421215.2 Melolontha melolontha | reverse complement strand
CAGGGAAGTTTGAGTACACTCGAAGAATCCAATAGATCCCTCCCGAAATATTTCTGTCTGAGTTCCTTCAGTTCCTCATACGTGCATATTACATGAAGGCTAGTTTCCTCCTGTTTTTCACATCTCCTACACCAGGGCTCACTAACCAAGCCCATAGTGTATAAATGCTTCCTTAAAGGACAATGTCCGGTTATTAACCCGGTAATTATTTTAATTTCTTTTTTGCTACTACGAATTAGGTTGGCTGAAAACTTTCCGTCCAGCCCCCTTAGTAGTGTTTTGGTATGGAGTTGACCTTCCGTTAACCTCCATTTATTTTTATGTTCTTTTTCTAACCATAACCAGATCTCCCTTTTAGCGGAATCCTTGGTGATTCCACATACAGGTTCTGGTCCTATGAAGTTCCTATTAGTACCTTCTTTGGCCAGTTTGTCGCTCCCTAATCTGTTAATACATCTCCAAGTACTCCATTTCAAATTTCCGCCGGAGGATAGGGTCTTAAGGGAGGGATCCACGTCGTGTTGTTGGCCGCCCTGACTATGCGCTGGTTTTGTCGGTCTGCCGCTGGTAATAGTTTGGTATTGGTAGTGGTCTTAAAAAAGCTCTTTGTAGACTTTAATACACTTTCGAGGTAGTTGGTGTTCATATAGCGGATGGTTAGCATTTTCTTTTTCTTTCCGCCTCTAAGTGGTTGCAACAACTTCGCGTAGAATGTCTGGAGAGGCTATTCCTGCCAGGCTATAAGTTTATTAGTGGAGCGTACATTCAACCATCCTGTTATAATACTACATGTCTCATTAAGTGCAACTACGACATTCTTCGAATTGGTTGATCCAACCCAGATGGAACAGGCATATTCTGCAATAGAATAGCAAAGCGTAACTGTCGATGTTCTAAGCAACACCGATCCGTTACTCTGAGCTTCCTAATAAGATTATTGAAAGCCGATACCTTGTTGTTTGGTGTTTATACAGTGCTTTTTCGACAACCCTTTTCAACAATTCAAACACATAACAAAACCTCACCATGTGTATAAAATATTTTTAACAATATAATAGTATATTATAGTTCAGGCAGAGAAAGCTCAGCTTATAGCCGAGCATACAGTAGAATGTGTGCGAGGCAATTAATATGCTTTCGCTGCCGTGTATTATGTACTTCTTTCAAGCGTTTAATTAGAATATTTCTTTGAGACTTTCTAAATGATTTTTAGGTTAGGCTCAAATAACTGATTACGCATTTAATTCTCTTTATTAATGATAATGTTGGCGTTGGACGTTTTAGGTTAGTTATCAGGATGAATTTACGATTCATACCGGGAGAATAGATAAAGGGACACACTCTTCCTATGTTATTTAAATGTATTTTTTCAGCTCTGCCGTACAATAATAGCGATAAAATTGCCGTCGGGCTAAAGTGAACTCTTTCAATATAAGGTTGGGAATAGTATAATATTAATATTATTATAAGCTTCAAAAAATGTATTATTAAAAATTGGGTGGTAAGAACCCAATGTCAGTACATATTTTGGTAAAAATTGCTATCCAGACATGCTGAAACGTGTTTCGTTCTGCGATAGACGAAACTCACAACAGCAACTCCCTTTTTGTACACAGTCAAGCCTTAGAAGACAGCATGGAAGAAAACTAAGCTCTTTAACTAATATCAACATCATCAACACTAGCGCCATCCTCATGACAAGTGGAAGCCCAACAGCTTCGACAGCGTGTATCATTTAAATCAAGTAAAACATTTTTTCTTAGTTTACTTTCTGTCATTTAGACAAATGTTATTATAAAGATTATGCGTTTTCTTTAGATAATTTTATTTGAATATGACATTCATATTTAGTCATGGCACTGTTTGCATTTAAAACAGCATTGAGTCTACGTGGCATAGACTGCACTAAATTCCTATACAATTCGTTGTGATTTTCATATAAATCTTCCCAAATCTTCATATAAATCTTCAAATAAATCTTCATATAAATCTTCATATAAATCTTCATATAAATCTTCATATAAATCTATAATAATATAATATATAATATCTTCATATAAATCTATAATATCTTCATATAAATCTTCATATAAATCTTCATATAAATCTTCATATAAATCTTCCCCCAAGCCTGATGAACAATTTCCCATAACTCATTTGCTTTTTGGTAATTATACTGGTGTTATGGCAATTATATTGCCCTAAGTCGACATTCATCGCTTGGGCCAGAGGCCCTCGGACTGAATTAATGCCGCCGTCGGAGCAATACAATACCCATAACGCCCTTGGTGCATAAAGAACTATTCCTAGTCGTAAAATGACAAATGTCACAATGACATTAGATAGGTAAATAGTTACTTATAAATAAAAGGCAAATGGCTTATAATAATTTTCAAGTAGTATTTACTCAGTGTCTACTGAGATGCAGTTCTTTTTGTAACACTTTGTATTAATAATCCTAATACATAGTTAAGATCAAATTTGTGTATTTTGTATTACTATTAAAGTATATCAAAATGTGTGATTTTACTTATTACAAAGAAACAGTTCGGTAAGTATTGCCTAGCGACACTTATCGATTCTGATACTGTAATAACTCATTTACCGGACTCGAATTAATAAAGTAAACAAGGATATACTGGACAGTATGAAATAAAGGCAGCAACGGTCCATCATTATCGCGTTCTGCTTCATAGTTTGCAATAAGTCGCTTACATTGGCTGCAAAATGCTTTCGGCATTGCAAACCAAGAGTAAACAGACGTAAAATATGACAGAACGGTATGTGTCAACACTGAACATTCGCACCAACATAAATATGCATTCGCAGTGATGTTGACATAAATATTATACTTTGTTTATTGTTGTTGTGTTGGTGATTCCGAAAATTCCGTTGGAGATGCGCAAGTCTTCGAATTGTAACCGGAGTATATTCACCAAATTCTAAAATTGCCATTATCAACCTTAATTGCCTTATCTATTTTGAGGCAATTAGGATCGAGCATGTTCAAAAAATTTTGAGCATTCGCAAATAGTTGACATGGAAGAACGATAATTCGCGAATACAGCCAATGTTTCTTCAAGAATTTGCTCATTTTAATATAAAATCAATACACTACAACACAAACTAATAAATAATCAAATTAATAATGTTGTAAATAATTTATAAACTGGCACACAACTTACAAAGGCATACGTGATTTTAAAAAAATGTAGTAGAAAATTGCATTAAAATTTATAATCTGCCTAGTCTGCAAAGATAAAAATGGCCCCTCGTATACTCTTTGGAATATTTTAAATTACCAAATTAAATGCAGTGGTACCACTTTGGTCTCCTTGAAGGAGAGAGTTAATTTCTCTATCATGAAGATAAAAACAAATGTCACAAAAAAACAATTATGTTCGGATATACATGACACAGAATTGAAATAAATAACGAAAATCAGTCATAACAATTCGCACAACCTTGACACAATAAACCAGGTTTTTTTTCGAGAAAGATATTAAAATATTTCGGTTAACGAAAGTTTGTCATATAAGGAGTGAAATCTACTTATTACAAAATTGATTATATGTACATGTATGTGTATATGTGTGTGGCTGTTTGTGCATATGTATACAAGTCCGTGTGTGAGAACATATTACTTATAATGTTACTTGTACACGTAACTATCAAATAATTATCACCTGTTAAATTAGAATTTAATTATATCGTAATAATTAGAAAATTAACGGTATGTCTATAATAACTAGATGTTCGGTAGGTATAATCCATTTATGTTAATAATTACATGGGCATAACGTAATTTGCAGTTTTAATTAATTTCGCATAATTTATAAGCCCATATTAATACACTATGTGATATTGGAACGATTAGGTTTAAAATTTTATGTAAATCGTTGAGATCCGGAACAAATTTCATGCTATTAATAACTTTATAATCAGCTTAGAAGCAAGCTATCTAGAGAGTTTATAGAAAATTTACAGTATGCCTATTGGGATCCTAAATTATGTATTAAAAAAAGAGTGTCAGCAATTGTTTAATGAAAACAAATTCTTTTGAACCTAAAAGAGCTAATAATTTTCTTATATTAATTCTTAGTTTCGAATTATAAATTTAAAATTAATAAGAGTGTGTATTCAGTGGAACACGTGTCATGTATTAATGTTCTTAAGATGTGCTTAAAATCCTCTGTTGGACCGACTGTATCATTACGAGAAACTTACTTTTTGAATTTTTTTTTTTTTAATTTACTGCCACATAGTCGGATTATTTGACAAATTATAAAAACAAAATTGTAGAAACTATTTAATTTATCTGTCATGTAATGTTCTTTAAACGATGAAAAAACTTAATTTTAATAATTTCGTGATTATAAAATTGCAAGAGGTTATTGGACTTATTTTGTTATTGGATTAAAAAATCGATCGAATATTGTAGTAGTTACGGAAGTGAATATTTTTAAAAAATAATAGTTATTTATGTACCTAGGTTCGTAAGTGCAATTTTATGGTCGAGAATATGACTGCAAACCGAGACTCATAGGGCCGAGATTTGCATGTATTCCAGACCATAAAACTGTACTGTACGAACCGTGGTTCATATAAGATTTTTCGTCATACCTACGTTTTTTTTTAAATAGACAAATTTTAATGATTTTCCACTTTACTTTTACTACCGAGAGAGCAAAAATGATTGTCCTGATCCTACACCACTTTTCTCGACGTGTATATCAATACTTTCATCCGTTTTTCCATCTGAAGTTAGCAACTTAGTTATTTCTAGTGGATTTCTCCAAATAATTTCATATTTTGTTCATAGACGTACACCAGGTGTTTCTATCGATTAATATTTGTTATTTTTGGTAACCATGTTTGTGTCAATAAATTTATATTTTTGATAAATGTCAAAGTACAAGCAATATATTCTCAAAAGTTTTTGCTTTTAAATAAACTTTATAAATATGGCTCAAATAGATATGGAGGATAGCTATTGTAGCTTGTACCTACTGGGATTTTGACGGAGAAATCTAAAAATAGATACAGTGAAACCTATAAAATGTTAATAGATTGGTGTCACCAGAGATATGTGGAGAGTATTTCAGAAAGTGTAATGCTGGCATATTATCGTGATAGATTTATAAAGTTGAAATCACCCAACAGTTTATGGTACGAATATTCCATGTTAAAAATTTCCGTATTTATCAACGAAAATGAAGATATTTCAAAATATACTAAATTGAAAAGATTTTTTAAGTGTAAAAATGATGGTTTTAGATCTAAAAAATCTAGTATCTTTATGAGGGAGGAAATGAATAAATTTCTCATCGAGGCTCCTGACAATACATATTTATTGACGAAGGTAAGTTTACAGAATTATTATTTTTAATTCCTGTCACCCTCCACTATTTTCTTTGCAGGTTGTTATGATTATGGAAATCGCTGGGACTTGTAGGAAAGATGAACTAGTTAAAATGAAAATTCAAGATGTGCAAAATGAAAATGATGTAATAATAATTAAAATACCGGATACTAAAAATGGACGTTTTATCTTTTACAATTATTGCGAAGGAAGAATATCTAATTAATTGGATACTAATTATTAAAAAAATATATTGGTCTGAGATTAGGATGTACCTATGATAGATTTTTCTTAAAGTACAGTTTTTGGTAAATGTCGAAATCAGCCTGTAGGGGAAAACTATCGCAAAAATTCCTGACCAAATAGCAAAATACTTACGGTTGGAGAACTCCACTACCTACACCGGACATTACTTTCGAACGACTTCGGCATCATTATTAGCAGATTCAGGAATTGATGTTCTTGGTCTGAAAAGGCACGACGGATGGAAATCTGCCACCGTGGCAGAAAGCTATGTCTCCGATTCAATGATAAATAAAGTACAGGTAGCTGACCGAATTTTATATTAAACAAAACGTTACAGAGGTTGTTTGCTCAACTATGATACAGAAAAACGAGAAAAAAGTTGATTCCATCAGGAATCCAACCATTAATAATGTTTACATTATTGAAAATATAAACCTAGTAAGAAAGAAGACTCTATTGTTCAGATAGCTAATTGTTTTAATTATTCGCTTACATTTAATATTACAAAGTGATAAATTTTTGTACAAGATTCTACTTTTACTAGTTATGTGTTTTATGTTTGTTTCAAATAAATTTGTCATAAATGTTGTGATATTTTTATTATTTACTTAGGGTCGTAATGAAATATTACAGCCCGCTACGTTTCAAAAAAAAGTGTCATAACAGTTTACTTACGCGGTCGGTATGACGAAAAAAACTTTATTTAAACTTTACAGCAAAAATCAACACAGAAATGTTATTTTCTAACAAATTGAAATGTCATTAAAAAGGTTAATTGAAATATTCCATGTGGAAAAATATTTATCTTGAATCATTTTTGCTGTTGAATTCCACATGTTTTACGACTCCCTTCTTGTAATCTGTGCCATCCTTCTTTTTTTATATTACAGGCCCAACTTTTTAAAATAGTTATTTATCTCAACAGGAAACGTAGATTTTTCAAGTTTACAACCCTTCCCTTTTAAAAATTGTGAAAATTGCCGCCAAACTGAGCCACGTGTTTGCGGGCACATTTTTTGTGATTTACCCATCACCTTTCTCGCCATATTTTCTCAACTCACTTTCCATCGTAATTTAAAACGATTTTTAACAGGTTTAATAAACTTATTGAGAGAAATTTGTGCGGGATGCTTTCTGACACTTATGACGCTTGTCACAATTTTTGTTACAGTAACGCAATCATGAATTACTCGATTGATAAATTATTTTAATTTGCGTGAAACGGGTATGAAGACTTCGATTCATTAAATAGTTCTCCGAATACAATTCGTAATTAATGTTAAGCAAATTATTTTTGTACTGGTGTCACTCATGTCAACGGCGCTTTCGAATTCGGCTCGTGCAAGCACTCGTTAAATTCATATTCCAGCGTCGTTCACATTCGTAGCACCATCACAAAAATAATCGGCATAACATTGACTTCTTCTCGTATTATAAGTAAAAATATTAAAGTAAAATCCAAAATAATAAAGAAAATTAAGTACCCCATTAATTACATTAAATAAAGACCAATTACCAATAGTAAACATTGTGAGCCAGTCCTCACCATACTAACACAAAACAATACTTTGTCACTGATATGGGTACCAGGATATGAGGAAATTAAAGGCAATGAGATGAACTGGCGAAGGAGGGCTCAAAGGAGAAGTTCGCAGTACCAGAAATTGTATGTGGAATTTCTAAGGATTCCGCTAGAAGGGAGATCTGATTATAACTAAAAAGAGAACATAAAAAGAAATGGAGATTAACGGAAGGTCAACACCACACAAAGACAGTACTAGCTAGGTTTCGAGCCAATTCAATTAGAATATACTGTAAATGAGAATCTAAAAATTATTAAAATCTCAATTCACATGTAAATATCGCCCAATGCGTCGCGATAATTCCCCGATTCGTCAAACTAAGTTTGCACAAGTTTGCAGAACGCAACACGTCGCGACGCCAACCTTCCTGGTTGTTAAAACAATTATAAATTCGTGTAAAACACATATATCTCGGAATACTAAGAATGCACAAGTATGCAGAACACAACACGTCACGACGCCAACCTTCCTGGTTGTTAGGATAATTAAAAAGTCGTGTAAGACACATTTATTTACAATTTAAAGTATTTCCCTCCACAGTGAATCCATTTTTGCTTCTTTGCAAAATATTTTCTCCAAGCTTTCTGAGTCATTTCTAAATGAAATTTAAAAAATCCGCCGTAGTGGATTCCATAAAATTTTGTGACCACCCTTAGGTTTCGGCTTTTTCGTTGAATAACTTTTGTTAAAGTTGTCTCATTTTCAAGGATTCCTAATCCAAGGTCGAAATTGTAGCAATCTATTCAAGTTTCATAACTTGTAATGATTTGGTATAGTACATGAAATGGTCCAGCGGCAAGACAACCTGGTGCAGATTTACACCATGCCAGAAGGTTCTGTTCAAACCCTAAAATTTTTAAATATACAGATTAATTAAATAAATACTAATAGTTTTCCCTACGGTAGCATGCGAAGGCTTTAAAAATTAATAGTAATTCCAGCAATAGCAAAAAATTGGTTTTACGAATATCTCAGTAAAGTATCAGTTAAGTATTCGATGTTATAAATTACCAAAGCAAATTAAATTACACTGAAATAGAATTTAGATTACAAGTAATTATTATAAAGAAAAAAACATCCAAGTATAGTATTAATTTATTAAACGCTACAAAGATTCTATTATGAACCGATAAGAAAACAATTAAATCTCGAAAGTTAGTGAACATATGATTTTTTAATATCCAAACCGGAAATTTAAGATTCAAAATTGATACCAAGACAATATACGCGTCCACGTTGTCCATAGGTAGTACAGAGGCCAGTTGATGACTTTAATTAAAGGTGATTCGTCGGTATTAGATTCGTTTATGAGATGAAGGTGTTTGGGGCTCCGATTACTACTTCCGTCGTGCTAAAGATAGTTCGTATTCACGTCCCAGAATTGCCAATCATAGAAACTCAGGCCAATGAAGGGATTTTCCCTTTTTTTCCGGCATTAATTCGCAAACGATCTTCGGCAACTTAAAACTGTTAACGCTCTGCGTTCTTAGCGGATAAAAATGCGACTTTTCAAACTACGCAGAATTACGTCACTCTATTACCCTCAAGAGTGTAATCGAAAGCACTTATTAACTCAACAGATGTCACTTACGGCACGTCAATAACTGTTCTTCTTCCCATTCAGCGATTGCATCGAAGGCTGTGTGCGGTGATAGGGCGAATATACGATAGAAATAAAATTACACAGACAGCAACAACGTACTTGAGAAAATGAAAATGAAATTTAAATCGAACCGAGTATACCGGGCGATAAAACGTTAAGTAAATATATAAAGAAATTTAAAACGTAACAGGCCTCGCTCAGATCTCGGATGCCACCAGAAAGCTTCTCCTGGGGCAGGCGCTTACTATGGGAGGCATAGTTTGTTCCACATATTCAGAGTCGCAATAGCTAGTATCTGCAAGTTTCCATTTATACAACATTGAATTGCACTTTCCGTTGCCTATGCGGAACCTATTTAATTAAGATCATTACCTACGTGGGAGAGTTTAAAATTAAATCCCTATTCCTCAGTTCAAATTTTTGTTCGAGGAAGGCTATACAGCAGTCATTCATATTGATGTGATGTTGAAATTCCGTATCCAGCCAAATAGGTCTCCTAGTTTTCAGCCGAGTTCTGGGAACGCCCGCCAAACCTTCGTGTATCGGTAGATCAATGTTATTGGAAATGTTAGCCCATTCATTCTATGTGGTGCAGCAATGTTAGAAACAAGCGATAGCCAGAGGCTATGAGTGAATGTAATAGGACAGACTACGATCTTTATTGTATCATTAAGTTGAATCTCTACTAGCTTGGTGCGAGAGCTTCGATTCCAACACAATAAACTTTTCTCACAAACTAAGCACCTCACTACTTTACCATTATATATTAAGTGTGGAAATTTCCATAATAATATGCTAACTCTGTTAGCAAACAGGCAAGTTGAAATGTACCTTTAAATGTTCGGGGTAAGATGGTGCTAATTGCCTTCACACTAATCTTTAGGATTACTTGAATACTTCGCACAGTGACATACCGACCCGTCAATAAAACCCGTTTCTGGACAAGAAACTTCAAACAAGTCATTTAAAGAAACTGTAATGTCGAAATTCATTGTAACACCCCCTTAGAGTAGTTAAGGAACAGGAATTGTAACCAAATATCCAATTTATTTCCGAAAAACGTTTCTTATTGCTTAAACCACGTTTGGAATTGTAAAAAATCACAGCTCGATAATGGTCCTTCTTCGACTCCATGATTTATTGTGCAATAAACTTGTAAATAACTAACTAAAATTCCGAATAAACTTGTTTACAATATATTATGGTTTGCTAAAGAGACTTGATGAAAAGGGAATAGGCCTCAAATACATCGACTACCAGATCATCCAGATATTGACTAAAAACTAACATCGCTGGGAAAACCACCAGCAATTTCAACCGATAAAATTTTTACAGATTGCGCAATAGTTGGAAGCTAGTCTTACGTTAGAATTTGCTAAGATATATTAATCTACAAATAGTTTCATTAATCTTCGATAACAGCTTTTAAGATCTGTTATTGTTTTGCCTTTATCACATGATAATGCCGTATAATATAAAGCGTATGTATATTTTTATTTAATTTTGTGGATATCTGGCTCTTATATTTTTATATTTAATATTAATAATCGACGAAGGAGATAGTTGTTGAAACTTCATTATATAGATATAATAAAACACAGTTGTATAGTTTCAAAATAATATATATGCACTACATATGTTTCACCACACTGTGGCTTCATCAGGTGGATGAATATACTCTATATTCATCCACCTGATGAAGCCACAGTGTGGTGAAACATATGTAGTGCATATATATTATTTTGAAACTATACAACTGTGTTTTATTATATCTTTATATTTAATATATCATGTTATGAAAAATGCGCTACACTTTTTTCAAAGAATAGCGAAATTTAATTCAACTTCAAAAGCCCAGTCATAGTCGGCTGCTCAAATCGTGGCTTCTCGATATTTTTACAAGTTTATAAGTTTAATAATTATATTTTGATATTTATTAAATAATTATGCGATGTTATACGCCCTTAACCGCAACCATAGGTGTTTTATTTAATTTCACTTTGTGTTAGTTATTCAATATTTAACTTTATTACTTTCTAAAATTTATAGAAATATTGTATATAATATTAACCGATATAATTAATTGATAACATAAAATAACTAGTGGTAATTACGGTAATTAATATAAGCGCTCGTTAACATGGTAGAGATGAACAACATTTTAAATTATTAAGCACGTATATTGGATAATTTTTGTTGCTTTAATTGTGGTTTTTTTTCGCAATAATTTAAAATTATTTACTCACGATTGCAAGGACTGGTTATTTAGAAAAAATAGAAGGTTAATTCAGAAAATACGAAGCGAAGATACATATATATACATATATATATATATATATATATATATATATATATATATATATACATATATATATATATTGTTGTATTACGGAAAAAGAATGATTATGTTAGTTATAAATGCCCCAAAACGTTGGGCTCTAAATGTTATATATCAGAAATTGCCCCACTAAGTTGGGCTGACAAATGTTATATATCTCGTGTGGGCTACATATATAAATAAATGTAAAGTGAATGTTATAAAATGTTATATTTCGAATGTTATGTAAGAGATGAATGTTAGTTATTCGATGTATATAAAAATTCATTCAAATCGGGCTCATTCAATACTTATCTGTTTTTTATTATCGGCTAGCTACTTTTTTTCTTCAGGGTTAAGGTAGGTTCACTTCTCTCCACTTTGAATTTATTTACGTAGTTTATTTAATTGGAAACGGAACAATATCTCAAGTATTTTACAAAAAAAAAAACCAAAGTAAAATATTGACAATTAACTTTATTAATAATAAAACATCTAGAAAAGTTTGAGAATTTAAATTTACAGTTTCGTGACACACATATAACAATGAGGGAGACACACTCAGCGGTTGGTATTCTTACAGTACAAACAATATGGTGTAAGACAAGTGCAAATAGTTGTTGCTTTATTAAAATAGTTTATAAAAGTGAAATAGAATCAAGTTTTAAAATTAAAAGTAGTGGATACTAATATCTAAATAAGTTGAATAAAAATTACAGTGGTAGAATATCGGTGAAAGCAATGTAAATAGTTATTTATGGAATAAACAAAGAAAAGTTCTAGAAATGTTCATGAGCAAGTAAAAATGGCGCGTATAATATTGGTAAAATTAGCAAAAACCTGAATCTTCGGATATAACCTCTGTTGATTCCTGCGCCTGTGTTCTGGAAAAGTCTTCACAGCGGGAAACTGGAGAATATTTCTGCTACTGTCCCTCGGGATGACTTGAACTTTTTTAAAATCTCCAAGTCCGACGGCGGCTGGAGCGGATGACCGGTCTCGAGCGTTCAAAGATGTTGTTCGATGTACGGTGAAATTTTTATGGCGGGTAGTTTTCGTATCGAAAACTTTAAAAATTCGTAACTCTTGAACTGTTTGGTCGGAAGATGTTAAATTTGGTCTACAGGTAGTTCGTAGGTAGGTGTAACGTTTGGTAGACTTAAAAATCTCGAGCACTTAATAATTTCGCCAATTTATTTTAATTACTTCGGAGCACAAAAAAACGTGACCTCTCGCTGCAACTACTAATTACCGACGCCAATTTTTTCACTTGTTTCTAATTGCATAACTTGCCGCAAATCGCTCCATTCTTTACTTGCATTATCTTTTTGAACATTATTAAATTAGACATTTTTACAGTGTAAAACAGTTAAAAAAATTACAATTTGATTTATAAAATAACTTTAGTTAGGTAACATATGTTTATGTGTTTACAAACACCCTGTCAATATCGGTTTCTTTTCGGGTTATTGCACCGTTAAAATTGTGGGCGGGGCTTAATTGTTCAAATACATTTGAATATAAATACGTTAGATTTGTTTGAATAAAAACGCGTTAAATATTAATTTGAAATAAAAATGAATATAAACATTACAATAAAAAAAATAGAAAAATAAGTTAATTATTTCAAGGCAAATTTGTCGTCAAAATAAAGTATTTATACTTTGAATCAATCTTTCCCCTTCTTGGTATTAAAGTACATAGTAGATATAAACATTACGGTTACATGTATTCTTTATTTCTTTCAGAGAAAAAGCCCTTCTTGCAATGCCTCAATATATATATATATATATACACACATATATATATATATATTGTAATATATAATTAAGCAGCCCAACGTTGGACCGTCAAAATGTAATTATTCTTTGATACACACGTTCTTTAAGTCAAAATATTAAACTTTCCAACTGTAATATGAATTTAAAAATTCGAATTTTTACCCCCGCATTCTGATACACTTCTGCGCAGGTGCAATGAATATAAATGTTTGTTGATAATAATCATAACATGTACAACCAAATAGTGTTTTGGTGTAAGGAAAGTTCGATATTTAAACTAGTTTTGAAGAAAAACGTGCATGAGAACTCTAATATCTTCAGGGTCGTGAAAGATTCTGTCTGACAAAGAAAACTAAAAGGTATCTTAGCTCAGTATTAATATGATAAGCTAATTAATTTCAAACAACTTGTCTAGGTTCTTAAATACCGTTTATTTAAAATGAACATCTTATTATAGTAAAAAAAATATTTGATTCGGTAATATTAAACATAACTTACAGGATTAACAATAGATCAATAATTAATTTTTAATGAAAACTTAATCTTAAAATTTATAGGTTATGTGGAATTTCTTTTATAAGAGGAATTAAATGAATCAGCAGATATATAACAAATATTTGGATATTGACACAAAAAAAAAACTCTTGGAAATCAAACTACGCTTAAAAATGGATATAACTTCCCTATTTACATAATTAAAAATGATTATTATTAGAATTTTAATCTACTTCCGGTAAGTATATATATTAGTCTGATTACTTATTAAGTCAAATTTTTGGAAGTGAATCGTATAATGCAAACTTAGCTCAACATTTCCTTTCTATCTTCAAGATTCTCGTCTAAGGACACCTAATCTCTGCGATCAATCTTGGTCCACCTGATGTACAGTTGAATATTGTGCCAAACAGGGAAATCCGGTCACGAACCTAACCAAATCCCTCAAGCGTTGAGTTCTCCAGCAAAACAAGGTATACTGTCTCCTTTTTAATAATGGATAATCTTCATATTCGATAATTTGGTTTCTAGAGATTGTCCCATTTAAACCATTGTTGATTCAGGGTGATCCAATACCATTAGATTAAATACGGATAAATGTTTTCATGCAAAGTAAAAATGTGAAATTATAACTTAAACACCACAGAATATGTGAACACATATAATGGACGACAAAAAGGATTATAACGGGCTATCTTCTGAGATTCTCCCCGTACAAGCGATGATATGTTCTTCAATTTCCCAAATATTTATTGTATTACTATTTTTTTCCAGTTAAATATATGATTTTATAAGGAAGTAAGTAGATTTACCATTTGTTATTTTTAATTTTTCAAATTAAACGTTTTTTTTTAAAAAAAAATTCTCTTTTAAAACATAACTAAACTTTTTTTAAAAAATGCAAAAATTATTCTCTCTAATTGTTTTTTAATAACTCTCTATGGCAACCCAACAGCTTTTTTTGTTCTCTAAGCTCATTGGTCGCTTAGTTATAGAATTTCCAAAATATTTGATATTTACAATAATTATAATTCTTAAATAATATTATGAACTTATTGGTTTATAAATATATTTTCCTTCACACATAACCTTTCGAAAAATTCAAAATTAACTAGATTTACATATTTTATAGTTTTGGTAAATGTAGGGAAGTCATATACTTTGAAATTTAATTATAGATTTGACACTCTAAATTTAGAAAACAATACAAATATAATAGACTTCCAACCTTGTAAGAAATTCCAATAACAGATGTAACAAATAAAAGCTATTGTCTTCTATAAATCAATTAACATTTTATTATAATATATATATATATATATATATATATATATATATATATATATCGTGCATGTATTAGTAATTTAATATTATATATTATTAAATACTAAACTGAAAGGGAAGTAAATCATTTATTAAGGCGTTTACCATATGCCTGTAAATAATTTCTATTATGTCTGTATTTACGGGAGTAGCGTTCGAAAGTGTAGATATACTTTTAGTAAGCGTAAATACATTGCGTAAAGTTTAAAACAAAAAAAAAACAGTTATAGCAATTTGCATATGTACACAACATTTTAATAACACAGGTCTACAAAATTAAACTTTTTGACAGATGTTTTTATTTTGAAAACTGATTTTATATAATTTTGCTAGGCTGATTTCAAAAATTCTATGCATTTATTTGTATCACGTAAGGTTTTTTGCAAATATTAAATGAAAAAAAAGCGATATTTATAAAAAAATTTATTTGTTTATTGAGTAAAAAGGTGGAATACAAGTTAAAAAAGTGGAAAAAAATACTTTACTCAGTCTTTTTTAAGTGAAATCTTGGTCTTTTTGCCAGAGAGCTGCGTTGTCCGGACATTCGGTTGTATGTTTTAAACGGCATATCCCGTTTTAACATCCAGCAGTAGTCCGCCATCATCGTTATGCTCCATCTGCCTTGGTATCGCCGTTACATTTCCTTAATGTCTTGGTCAAACCTCTCTCCCTGTTCTTCGCTAACTGCTCCAAGATTTTCCGGAAAATAGTTCAAGTGCGAAAACAGGAAATGCACTTTCAAACTCATATTACAACCTAGACGATGAAAGTGTTGTAACATATTTTGAACAATATTTTCGTAGTTTTCGTCCTTAGAGTTCCCAAGAATCTTATCACTTACTTCTTTAAATGAAACCCAGGCGTTTTTCTCGACATTGGTCATTGTGTTTTGAAAATCCTTGTCTTTGCATAATGTTCTTATCAGCGGCCCAACAAAAATAACTTCTTTTAACTTGGCATAGGATAAGGCTGGAAATGTCACGCACAAATATTTAAAACACTGTCCATTTTTGTCTAGGGCTTTAACAAACTGCTTCATCAAGTCAAGTTTGATATGAAGAGGAGGCAGTAAAACTTTTTTGGGGTCAACCAAGCTATCTCTTAATACATTTTTGCCTCTGTTTTACTACGACATAACTACCACAGATATAACAAAAGTTATTCGGATTGTTCACACAATGTCTTCTTTCAATATTTATACGTTCTAGAACACTTAGAATACGCAACAACGAAGACAACAAGCGCGCGGACACAGTAGCACGACGACTAACACAACCAAACTGCACATAAGCAGGTTTCAACGTTGTATTGACGCTTCTGCGCCGACTCTGTTGCTTTCCTGAGAAATCTAATATTAACCAGTGTTGCCAAATCACATTTAATTTCATAAAAATCAATTCATTTAAAAATCATGCCTAACATGGAACAAACATATTCTTGTCATAGGTATGTATATTAATAAATTAACATTTTTAAGATATAGAGCGCTATAAAAAAAATTTACGTGATAGAGCAAAATATGGCTTTTTTGGAATAAGGGCCCCCAAACATATACAAATTAGCAAACAGCTTTCAAACATCAAAATCACTGTAGACCTGTGTAATTAATGTGTAATAAATAGTAATAATATACTCGTATGTCAAGCTTTATTCTGGTTGTATTTTGCCTATATTTCACGTACTCTTTCATTATGTTATTCGAAATCACATTGAGTACTTTCATATACTTTTTTAAAACTGGGCTGATTGATTGGAAACTTACATTTAAATGATGTACGTATTTTATAGTTACTTATTTCCACATTCTACATACGTCCATCTACTTTTCTGCATATTTTCTATTTTTGTTCAAACATTTGTCATACTGTTCAACAAGTTTTTGAATTCCGAAGTCAGAGAAATCTGCCGTCTTTGAAAAAGCCCAATCCATGACTGCAGCTTTCACATCTTCGTCGTCATCGAACCCTTGTAACGGTTAACTGCACATCTATTTTTTGTGTGCGGTTAACCGAATGAATAGTGCTATTCAATAACTGCGTGATGTAATTACAGATGTTGTAGATTATTTATATAGTCCGCCGTAATGACGTCATTTCAGCCCGATGTGTCCGGTCTCTACTTCTGACTGACAATCCTTCTTCCAGTAACGAAATTATTTGAGCTTTAGTTTGAATATTCAAATGTGGCATATTAACCTTATATTTTGACAAACCTGAATATGACACGGACGGATCTGTATACAGACACAAATAGATACCTATCTACTCTTAAAAAGCCATATTCAAACAAAACAAATTAAGTGTCCGATTTTTAAATGACGCGATAGTACATATGATAATTTGTTTGCGACTTTGGCTCTACGAAAAGTCTATTTTTGCAAAGTTCACACTGCCCAACAGTTAGATAAATATTTTCCAATAACCTAGAATCATCTATATAATTATTTACTAATTTATAAAGAACGTTGTATCTGCAAGAATCCTACGGCAAGTTAACGGTACAGCATTATACGCACATAAGAACAATTTACAAATTCTAGAAATCTAAACTGAATCCTCTCCAGCTTCGCAATTTATTTCATAAAATGGATTCCTCACAATAGAACAAATGCTCAACACGCTATTTATAAAAAGCGTTCAAATAAGCTTTGCCTCTAGTAGGCCGTTCCTTTAAAAACGTATGATTATTAATAATTTAAATTTGCATTAGTTGTCAATTAGACAGATGCATAGTTGACAAAAATTGCTTTGTAATTTAAAATTGATTTAACATGGTTTTTACTATACAACACAAATCATTCATGCTAGAATCTTATTTTCGAAACGGACGTAAGATTGACGGACAATGGCAGTATTCTCTTCAAGATTGTTTAGAAGAATTTAGAAATGAGTTCCCTAACGTCATCTTTGATTATGACAGTTTTCGGCACACAGTGACACATTCCGTTATGGTTTTCAGAGAAACAGGGAGTGTTAAACAGAAAGAAGGCGCAGGTCGGGCGAAAAAGCGTACAGAAGAGCTAGTTAATAATGTAAGAGAAATTATAAATAATGCACCAAGAACTTCCGTACGAGCATTATCACAACAAGTGGGTGTGTCAATTGGCACATGTCATACAATTTTGAAAAAGGACTTACATTTATTTCCATATCACATGCCTGTTATCAAGAAATCAAGGAAATCGACTATCCCAGAAGAATAACGTTTTGTCAGTGGTTCTTAAATAATTTTGATAATGACCTTCTTGACAAAACCTTTTTTTCTGATGAGTCATGGTTTTATCTGAATGGATATGTGAACTCACAAAATATGAGGATGTGGACTAATGAGAAACCACATAATTTTTTTGTTGAAACCGCACTTCATCCGCAGAAAATTGGTGTATGGTGTGCGATTAGTCGAAGGAGAATTATTGGCCCTATTTTTTTTAACGGAACCTTAACAGGAGAAAGGTATCGACAAGAAATTATTATGCCATTTATCGAACAGCTTGACGACGAAGAAATAACACAGGGTTACTTTCAACAAGACGGAGCTAGTACACACACAGCAGGTGAAACAATTAATATTCTGCAGCAATTTTTTCAAAATCGGTTGATAAGTTTAAACACTGAACATGAATTTCCACCAAGATCTTGTGACATTACCCCATGTGATTTCTTTTTATGGCCATTCTTAAAGAACTCAATTTATCAAGTACAGATACCCTGATCTTGCAGGCCTTCAAATCAGAATTGCTGAAAGAATTAATGGAATTGACAATGCAATACTACAAAACACTTTTTCCTCCATTAGAAGAAGATGTGAGAAATTTATCAAGTACAGATACCTGATCTTGCGGGCCTTCAAATCAGAATTGCTGAAAGAATTAATGGAATTGACAATGCGATACTACAAAACACTTTTTCCTCCATTAGAAGAAGATGTGAGAAATGTTTCGAACAAGGTGGTGGACACTTTGAACAATTTTTATAAAATTTTGCTTGTTTGTTGGAAATAAACATATTTCATTCACTTAAAAATGTTCGTTTTATTATTTTGACATTTGTCATTTCAATCAAATATCTCATCTCATAACCAACAAAATTCCTATTAAAATTAGTAACAAGCTAAGACATAATCATAATTTCCAAGGGCTACTTTGAGGTAAAATTTATTTGAATTCTTTGTATATTAGATAGTGTGTTTTAAATATAATGCTGAACTTACCAATAACATCTGCCTTTCTATTCTTTAAGAACTGGTAACATTAATAAAAGACGCTGCAGAATCTTTTCTACATCATACTCTTCTCCAATTCCGCGTATAAAGTTAAATAAGATCAACACGGGAGAAAAATTACAGGTTGTGTTATATTTAGAAGTTATTCGAGAAATGCTGGAACGGTTAAGACATCTTTTTTGCCACTTTTATTACTTGGGCAGTTTCTCCATCAACGCGATGCTTTTCAGATACATTCCTCATGTGACACCAGTTTTACTTGTATCTATACGGTCACATTCGCAATTACTCTCCTGCATGTGTGTGCGTGCAGATGCGTATATCGATACGGGGAGTTCTTGTTATCTAATCAAACATTCATTCTTGTGCGATGTACAGGTACATACATACCATCTCTTCGTTGAACTGAGACACTACAAGATTGTATAGTACATAAACGCAAGCCTATATGCGATTTTAATGTCGATTATACTGTATGTCAGAATAATGATTGATGCTGGCTAATTGGTCTTACTGAATACTTCTTTTATGTGTATTTGTATAGTATACATGTGTACATTATAGTACCTATTCTGCACATTTTTTTCTATGCGAAGTTAGCATATTTACTTACTTTGAATGTGTACGAGCCAACAGGTTCGTATCGCTGATGGTAGCAGATTATTTTTATGCAAACCTGTTCGTATGTATTGTTGGTTAGTTAACTATTATTATGTGTGTGATGTAACTTGTTACGTATCATCTTGGCGTTTGTAGATATTACGATACAGATAATACAGGTATGTTCAATATAAAGTAGAGAGTGTAAAAGAATAATTTCCATACGATAGTATATTGTTCAGTTATTCTCATTATGGGTTTTAATATGATTATCATAAAATTTATCGAAAACCAATGACTTAATTTCGGTGTTTTTAATTTGTTTTCGATATAATTGATCATGAAACAATAAGAAAGCGGATTGATGTATAAGGTGTCCAACAGCACCATTGTGTGAGTAGTGGGGGTAGAAGCAAGTTCTAATCTGCAAATAATTTCGAATATCTCGCCTTAGCATGCAAAGTTTAATTTTCCTTTGGACTACGTCTGAGTAATAGTGTAATTTATCACGAATTAGATTTCTGAGATGCGTACCAAGCAACAATCCGCGATGGAATTTTTTACTTTGAAAGGTTGCGCGCCCATAGAAATTTACAGGTGTTTGATTTTATGGCAACGATTGTATGTATTTAATGTATATTCACCAATTAGCGTCAGATGGGTACCGCGACAATTGACGTATGTCAAGAAAAAACAAAGAAAAACATTTGCCAAACATTTCTTAACCAGTATGGACGTAACAGAGATTAATTTCTCATGAACATCATCACTGGCTAAGGATCTTGTGATCATTATTACCCCGAAAACAAGCGGCAATCAATGGGATATCATCGTCCTGATTCTACAGTTGTACGAAAATTCAAAACAGTTTCACCAGCTCAGAAAGTCATGCTCATCAGTTTCTGGGACGCAAAGAATGTCATTTACATCGAATATCTGCCGAAGGGATCAACGATTAATTGAATACTGCAAAACTTTACGATCACTAAGGAATTGTATCCGCAGAGTAAGGCCATGAAGAACGATTTTTTTCTTGCACAGCGTCAATTTCAGTCCGCATTGCAGTAACGAAATGATTAAGACAGTGATGACCCTGAAATTTACGATTGTTTCCCACCATCCATACAGTTCTGATTTCTTCTTCAGATTTCTGGTGTTGTTTCTAAAGTCGAAGGAGGTATTGGAAGGTCAACATATTTATCAGACACTAAAATTTCGGCTGCTCTTTGCAATTGGATCAACAGGTAATATGGAAGTTTTTTCATGGACGGAATGACGAAATGGATTTAGCGTTTGCTAATAAATTTAAATTTAATTTATTGGTAGCGATAAATGTTCTGTCAGAGCAGAGAATTGATAGGAAACAAACAACAATGTTTAACGCGAAAGGGAATGGCTTGACACAATAGACTCCAAAAGCTGAACTTAGCGGAAGCAAAATAATTTTGTGTTTGGGATACTCGTGGTATTATTTATTTCGAGATTTTAAATACCAATCAAATATTAAACGCAAATTTATACGTCCATCGCCTGCAGCGTGATCGAAAAATTCCCTACATTAATTAATAGAAAAAAATGTTGTGTTCCTCCATAACAAAACATAGATAGAACATGCGTAGAACAAGACTAACGTAAAAAAAGTTTTAGAATATGGCTGATATGTTCTACCCTACCCACCATACTCACTTAATCTTGTACTATCTAATTATTACCTTTTGCGATGGTTCCAAAATATTTGATGGTAAAACATTTCTCTAATGACAAGTACCATCGAAGGTTTGTTAAAATTTTTGTACATCAAAACCAATTGAATTCTATGTCAAAGACACCAAAAAATTACTTGATAAATTGCAGAAAGGAAATGTAAATAATGACGAATGCACAAAGTGGGGTGGAATTGATTAGAGGATTTAAAATTGGTGCCAGAGTAACAATACAACAAAACAAAGCATTGAGTTGCTATAGGACATTGGTCTAGTGAGCATCGTTCAGTTTCAACAGCGCAACGGAAGTGTCGTTTTCACATTTGAAGAAATGCAATGACCCCAACACGTCAAATGATTTTAAACTAGGTAAAACAGTTTAGATTTACTGCTTCAGCGTTGCTCAAGAAGAACTCTGGTCGTCTACCAACAGTTCGCATCCCAGAACGCGAAGAGAGTAAGAGCGGCCTTACAGCAGAGTCCAGGACGTTCTAGCAGACAACATTCAGTAGCTTAGATAGGAGTGTTAGGCGTATGTTACATATCGATTTGCTCAATCATTTAAAAATAAAAAAGTGGTTTAAGAATTACTTCCTTGACATTTAAATCAACAAGTGAAATTTTGCACGTTTTTAGAACTAACTAAAGCACAACCACAATTTTTATTCAATTTAATTATGTCAGATGACGCCAATTTATAGCCAAGGCGTTACGTTAATAAGCAAAATTTAAAAAATTGGGACCTGTTTACTCTTTTACATAGCGGGAAGGTAGCGGCAAGGCACAGCTTGATGTGGAGTAAGTTCTTTTGTAAGTTTGTAAGTTTCGAACACTACTTTTTTCAAGACGCCAATGGAAGAGTAGTGATGGGTAACGTCTAAACGTTATGTGACCATGTTGGATGAGTTTTCTTTATTAATACTATGGCAACACAATGCTGACTTACGCTCTATATCAGGGGTGCCTAAACGGTAGATCGCGAGAGCTCATGAAGTCGATCGTGAAAAAATAATCACTCCACAAATTCGAGTTCTCTTGAACGTCAACTCTTGGCCCTCATTGGAATTAGCGAGATTCATATAACAATCCGCGACGACGCGACACTATGCCAGTCAAACTGAGCATCTGAACGACACGTAATATTTGAAAGGCAAAATGAGTGCGGCGAAAAAAGTAAAACGTACCATTTTAATAACGATTGGTAAGAAGAATTTTGGTCAAAGAAAAGTGTATTTGTCCCGTTTGTCGATCGTCAGTGGTATTGTCCAAACGCGGGAACTTAGAAAGGCATTATAAAACTATTCATACCTACAAACTATGAAAATGATTTTCCGCAATAAAGTGCGTTAAGAAAACGAAAGGTGGAAGATTTGGAAAGTAGTTTAAAGGAAAAGCAATCTAAGTTTACTAGGCCAGCGAAACAATTAGTAGCTGTAACAATCGCGCCTTTTAAACTTTCCTACATACTGGCGCATACTTTGGAAGATTGAGCGGTAGTAAAAGAAAAATTTGCTGAAGTGGTGAATGTATTATTTGATAACTTCAAAAATACTACGGAGATTATATCTGCCAGCAAGAATGTTCAATTATCTCACCAAACTGTTACTAGACGTATCGTAATCATGAACACAGATTTGAAATCCAAACGCAAATATCAATACATTTGCTGCAGTTGCAAATGGGATTATGTGGAATAATAATTGTGTATATTGGTAGTACAATAAATTTACTTCATTTCTACACTGATTTCATGATTCGATATTTTCTTATATTTTATAGAATTGGAGACCTTATATATCAATCCTTTCACGTATTAGACTGAATGCTAATTGCCAACGTTTTGCCCACTGTTTCAAGGGACATTTTCAGGGCTGTACGTAGATGTTCGTCGTTTCGCAGTAGAAGGAAGAAAATTCTTCAAGCTACTGTGAAACGACTAACATCTACGTACAGCCCTGAAGATGTCTCTTGAAACAGTGAACGAAACGTTGACAATTATGACTAACTCGACGCGGTTCCAACCCGGAAACCTAGATCTATATCTAATCTTAACTAATAAATAAATAATAAAATATAATTACTAATTAAGCATTAGTTGATATTGTAAATCTAAGTATGTAGTTCTGAATAAACTTCCATTGTTGAGTAATAAAATTTATTATACATATTTAGGAAACGTGATCTTAAGAATCGATATCCAGATTAAACCTCGTCCAGAAATGTTTCAATAATAACCCTAGGTAATAAAACAATCGGTCTATATCATAAAGCAATAAAATTATAAATATAAAGATGCCGATTCTTAGAACCTAAAGAAAGTTTTTATAACTCAAATATAATAATAAAAATATGTTATACAGCGGTTTAAATTCGAATTTATTTATATTTAACAATAAAAACTGTTTGAAATTCGAATATTAGAAAAGGAAATTAAATGTGTCCTCAACCACTATTGCTGTATAATCTGCACATCAAGAACAAGTTATATAACTTTACTGCGTCTGATTCCTTCAACAACTTTGAAGTATTGTTCGATTTTATCTTACTTTTCCGATCATCTTAAGCTGTACTGTTAATATATTTATGCAATTTAGATGGCTTAGATTTGATTTTTGACTGTTTTACGCTGACAATCAATTTATGTTGGAAACATTTGATGATTTGATGTTATGAATTGGCACCCACTTTACGTAGATATTGATGTAATTTATAACTTTCAATTATATATATTAGATTCGAGATGGAATTCATAAAATTTTCTAGATACATCAAACTAATATTCATATTCTACAATTTATAATGGTACTTTATTTTTGATTCAATATTTACAACTGCCTTTTAAACCATATATCAGCAATTCTCAATTCGATTAATTTCTGGTTTAGATAATGCAAAATAATAATTGAATTCTATCATGAAAAATTCTGGAAATATTTAGTTACAACTTTTCCTTAATTTGCTTTAATACGCGTATGCAGTAGATAATTGTAATACAATAAATACACACTGTATAAGAAAAATTACAGAAAGCACTCTTTATCCGAATATCTTAAAGTAAGACGACACGACCACCGACATAGAAAGTGGTACAAAAAATTCCCTTCACGCTTCATAGGTAAACGAAATTTTGACAAAAGTTTGAAAGACACACGTGAAATTGATAATCTAGAATGGGAAATCGTTTAATTCAAATATAAAAAAACAAGTTTAATACCACTTACTGCCGCCAGTCATCAACGGCGTGAGCGCACATCTAGAAGATACCCGCAATCGTTTTGTCGCGTTTGTCGTGGGTAAGTGAGATGGTTTGGTTCCGCGTAGTTTAACGCGTAACGAACCGTGGCTGTTGCTGCTGGGTTGCTGAATTTATAAAATCACGGCCGCCCGTCAATCAGCAAGTGTAACTTACCTACTATTATATGTATGTACGTAATGTTACTAATGCCATGTAGTTCTTTTTTTTATTTTCAGCAAGATAAACGAGATCATCTGTTGTAATTTATTACGTTTCTAAGTAAATATATCTACGAAAACTTAAATGAATATCATAAAAATAATGTGTTTTAATGATGTATTTTAAATAAACTTTGATTCATTTAATTTCATTGGCGGATAATTCAAAAGTTTTTTTTTCCTCCCTGAAATACTTTTGCCTGCTTCTTATGTATTTTGATATGTTGAATTTAGCTCTGACCTCAGAATAACAAGGGGAAATAAATATTGTGATATTAATAAAAACTCAGTGAAAACGTCCTTTCTAACCAATTTATTCGTCTTAAACAATCGAAAACGTATATATTTTATTAAGAATAAATTTAAGAACTATACCTGGTGCGCTATTTGAAAACTAACAAAGACAGGAAAGTGAGTTTTTCTGTACGTATATAGTATATCATACCGGGTATTGTAAAATTATTTAGGAATATACAGAGTGTTACAAATTCTCGCATCCACCTTCAGATTTTTCGGTTTAAATGGATTGTTATATTTTTTAGAAATTATTTTAATAAATTGCCGTTGTAGTAATATATGGTTATGTGCACTTCCGACCACTGTTTTCGTTATTTTGGAATTTTTGTCAAAAATTTTACAGGTGCAACGTCTGACGTTTTAAGACGTAGCACAGTGTGAAATTTCTTGAGTTTACCGGAACTTAATTATTCGAAACAGTAAAACAGTTCTATTTGTTGGTTTTTAAAATTTTTAATAAAAATTAATATATTTTATTTAGAGTTTTTGAGTTTATTTGTGTTTTTTATTATAGAACAATTAAAAAAACATACATTTTAAAACAACATTTTGAACACCTATTCAGAACTAGACTCATTGCAATCGTCTGAAGACTCGCAATCATTACACGGGCCTGCAAATCTTTCTAACAACACTAAAACTTCTGGTGTAACTTCACTATGATTAGTTTTGGGTGCTTTACGAAGACTAGCGGTGTACGGATCTGACGAAATAAGCAGTCGATAAAATAAATTCGTATTTGTGTCAATTCTTGACGTTTTTCTAGTAAAAAGTTTGCGATATTTTCTGCAGTTTTTGTTTCTTGCCTCCTGAGCTTCTTCAGAAAATTGTCCGATCGGAAGAATGCAAGAGGCTATAATATCCATGACAAAGGACTTTATGCACACTTACGGGCATTGAGTACCAGAAATATCCTTTCAAATACAATTCCAAAGTTTCTCTTGCATATTCGCCGAACTTTTCTGAATCAATTTTAGGACCACAATTTAGGCACTCTAACAGCACATGAAAATGTTTGATCAATTCTAAGTTAACGCCAGTTATTTCGGCAGACTTTTCGGGATTTCTAAAGAATTTCCTCGCGGTATTACCATCGTTTGTGTTTCCGGTCTGCTGTTTTGGCATATCTATAAGCAAGCCAAGCTCCTCCTTGAATTTTTGTTGAATGTATTTTTTCTTCTCTGCAACTTTTTTTTATTTTCTGCTCCACGAGCTTGCCATGCTTTAATATCAAGTTTGTACAATATATGTAAAATACATTCCAAAAACCTTATCCATGCATGGAGGGGCGATAGTCCAAGGGATAAAAAGGATTAATACAAAAGATCATATTTGCTGTAACCTGAAATTGCTTGCCATCTACAAGTATAGTGGTTGGAGTAAGTTGAGATATTTGTTCTTTCACTTTGTTTACTTCTGAGGTAATTACGCTGACGGTTTCTTTGGTAAAAACGAACTTAATGGGGCAACAGTACCGTGTAGAAGAAGAAGCAGGGTTTTTCCAAATTAGTGACTGATTATCACCATTATCATTTACGGAGCACATTTGGATTGGTACCATTGATACACTAAACATACTATCATCAGAGCTATGTTTGTCCATATACTTTTGTCGATAGTTAACTTGTTCCGCCCCATCACAACCCCACTTTACGATAATATTTACTGCTTTAACGTTTGACAAAGTTCTAAGAGTCTCTTCTAGCCCTGTACAAAGTATGGTATGATTTATAAGCGACTGAACTGATACTTCAGCTGAAACTTCAGTTATTATTATGTCCTTTGGATAGCATAACCTCTTTGCCTCCTTTACAACATAATAAGGTGGATACAAAGTGCAACCGTGATGTTTTGCTTGATCCCGAACAATGTTGTATTGATTTGACGATAAGTTTGCATCAATAAGTAGCGCCAGAGCCTGGTCCGGAGTTAGCTTTCGTGGGCTGTTTGAAGAAGACATGCGAGCCATTTTGATTTTGCTTCCCCTTTCTGGAGAAGCAGATGCCAGTTCCTTGACAATCGCTGCAGAGTTTCGTTTTCCAGATTGGTATAGCTTTGTTACGGTTGCTTTGGCTAACTCGTCTTGACTACCGGACTTCAAAAGATGATGCACTTTTCTGTTTTGCACTTTAGGATGACAATAAATAAATTCTTTTTTAGGTCTGCCTGCATTGGTCCTTGATCCACTGGGCAATGCATCCCTTACAGCATTTGAAAACTTTATATTATTTTCAAGCCAGAGAGCATTTTTATTCAGAAATGATGCTAAATTTCGACTGGATTCTCTCCACCTTTTTCGTATTTTACAAACCAGTGCGTGAAGAGTTGCCTTTAAACTGCAAAGAGCATCAGATCTTAACATTGGTGAGCCTATTTTTTCCAAAACAAAACCAATGATGGCATCCGATGTCGGTTCTTCCTTCCACTTTTGGAATATACAGTTATATGAAACTTGCAAAGTCATTCTGGAAAATGTTTCATTTAAAAGAAGATCGCAAAATATCGCAGAAGATCGTTTGAGTTATCAACAGAGGGAAAAAAAACTTAAAATGTTGTGCGTTTCAAGCTGGTATTATGTGGTATCACTTTTTAAAATCTCCACTAAAGTTAAAAATGTAAATTTAACTTACTTCTTAAAAATCACTTTTTCCACGAACAAATCACACACGAGCAAGGAAACATTTTGCAATTAATTAAATGCCAATAATTGACAATTTTCTAATAAAATACATGAAGAAAAAATCATGGCTTACTGATTTGCCATTTGTATGTACCACTCTATTAACTTAAACAAATCGAATAGCTTTCTATAGGCAAAAAGCATGATTGAATAAGTAATGCGACTTTCAGGTGCATTTTGCGGTTCTTTCGCAGGGTAAATCCCCAAACTGAGTATGAGGTTTTAGAGGCGGGGTATTTACCTAACGAAATAATAAATAATCTTATGCATTTTACGTATTTCAAAAATTGAATAAAGTTCCGCTAAACTTCCTAAATTTCGCACTGTGCGTAGGCTGGAGATGGGTATCGTGCATCCGATTATTTTTTGGATATTTGGGGCCTGACACTTTAAAAGCTTCGAAATGGTATAATGTAAAAATTTATACAGGGTGTTAAAAACGTCGTGCCAGATTTATCGAAATTCAATCGCTCTCTCTCGATTTTTTATGTGAAACATCTAACATACCCCGCGCCACGGGGGTAAATTCGGCTCTTGAATGCCATCACGGAATCACGGGGCGATCGCTCAGTCGGCGCTTCCCTCTCTTCGCCATACTGCTGGCGCCCCTTCTCTCTGCAGCGCATATATTTTGTGTGCGTATATATCGGTTAACGCTATAACCTGTGTGTATGCTGGCGTCCGCTCTCTCCGCTATCCCTACAAGCTATATATTAGGCATTCGCCGCTTTTACGCTTGTGCGTGTGCACGCTATAGTCGCTTTACTTGTGTACACGGCATCGTCTCAAGTTTTCATTCCAATCGGAGCGTCCTTTAGAGCATAACGAAGTATTTACAACCGAATACGATGCAACTTTTTTATTACTACAGTATCTAGTTACTCACAGTCCCAAATCTATACTCACCAGTGTAAATCTCAGTATAAAGAACATAACTAATTATTATATGTTAGAGAATTTCAAATACAATTAATAATTATGATTAGAGAGGTTCATTCGAGTAACATTCCATCGGTGTAACCTCCCACTAGCGAAATACGCTCAATGTTATCTGGCGGCGACAAACAAAATATTGCGCGATTAAATAAATCCGGAACTGAAGTAGGTTGTGCATGAGAAAACGTATTTTCTAACTTAAGCAATTCTAATATCAACATACATGTATACATATTTGTCAATGTTAACATTTGATATTTAGTTGTCAGCACAATTAGAATCGATTTCGATGTTTAACATCTGCCAGGCGTCCTGCGACGGCTAATTTTCTTTTTAATTGAACCAACCTATATTTTTTGATAATGGCAGCAAATTCCCTGTAAAATTACCTTCAAAATGGAACCAGTGCCATAATACTAGGTAATATTAATTATCGAAAATTATAAAAAATTATTGCGTGAAAATTTTCACGGTTTAATTCCATTTTTCGATAAACTTGTCAATTTCGACAGTTCGTTGTAGCTACAACACTATACGTATCACATCGAAACTTTGGATTTAGTCTAACTAAAGATGGAGGTTAATTTTTAATAGACATAAGAGACATCCCTTGTATTAAGTAACCAAAAATTATCCAATTCATTATGTTACTAAATATCTATGAGGGCGATTCGTAAAGTAAGTTTCGTTTTCGTGTAGTGAGTAGAGGAATGGGGATGTCAGCGCAATCTGAGAGTTGTGGTGTAGTTTGGTTCAGTGTGAGTCTAACAATGCTGGTGAGAAAATCGTTCTGACATTCTTTCGTGCTATTTAGATCGTTCAAAATAGCCACTGCAATTGAGAGTCCCGCCTACTCTGAATTGTGTGCTCTTATCCTATTTCTGTGTGTCACGAACATGAAGGTTGCTGAGATTCATCGTGAACTTTGTTCTGTTTGATAGAAGATAGCGCCGCATCTTTCTAGAAAGACGAACTAATGACTAGCTGTTGTGACGAACGAATTTGTGTGTAAAGTCAAGGAAAAATTCGTGAAAATCGGCGATTCACAATTATAGAACTGACTGTTTTTTTCCCTCAAATTTCAAGTACAGTTTTCTACGAGGTTGGTACTGAACATTTAGGTTACCACAAATTTTGTTCATGATGGCTGCCAAAACTTTTTACCGACGACCATAAAACAAAGAGAATGGGATCGGCACTAACTTTTCTGACACGTTAAGATGTTGAAGATGAAGATTTCCTCAGGTATATTGTAACAGGTGATGAGGCTTGAGTCGCCTATGTTAACGTTGAGATGAGAAGACAGTCAATGCAGTGGGGTCGCTCTAATTTTCCCACTAGGAAAGGTTTAAAGTGCCGTTAAACTTTTTCTGCGAGAAAAGTCATGGTCACTGTCTTTTTGGACAAGAAAGTCATACTTCTTGTAGACTTTATGGAGCGTGGGACCAGAATAAACACTAAACACAGTGTTACAGCATGGCTTAATTCACAGGCGGCAGAGCTCCGTCAAGAGGGTATTAAAAAATTGGTTCATCGCTATGACAAATGCTACAATCTTAATGGCAACTATGTAGAAAAATAGCTGAAAGTAACATTTGATCAAAAAGTCTTTGGATCACGACAGCTATGAAGTGTAAAAACCATCTATAGAATTATTTACTTCTATACTTCTTTACTTTGAAATACACATAAGTTACAAATAAAATAGATTTTGTTATGGTAATTAGTTGCATTTTATGTATATTTTATAATATTTATAGAGAATACAGAATGCATTTATTAATAAACATAAACGAGGCGAATAAACCCAATTACCATTTTTACCATGATTTCCATTATACTGTATGTAGTATGATTAAATAATAAAAATTTTATTTTGAAACATTTTGAATTATAACCAGCTGACTTGACAGTTGTAAAGTAAATGTTAAAACTAATTGAAATAAATAATTTTCATAGATATCTCGTAAATTTCACAGCAATAGCGATCCAAAGACTTTTTGATCACACGATAGTAGCTTTAAGTTGTATATAATAAAAACCTCTTCATGAATTGGTGTTTCTTTTAATAACACAGGTCTGCATAAAATTTGTGATGACGTGATTTTTGTTTGTTAAGCTCAGTTTTTATATAGCAATAACTAATTAAAATACAGTTGGTCTCTACCACACACAGATTTTTTTTTGTACAAAATAAAAAGAAAAAAATATAAAAAAATCTTATAATAGGCGTTTTAATACATTTTAAAATGAATGTACGACTTCAAATTCTAGGTATTAACCCAAAAATGATTTTCTGTTGTGGTTTTAAAGAAATTTGTTAAATAGACTCTCATTACCTGATGTAAATCTTTTATTACATGTATTAATTTTGGACAAGATTTCCGGGAATTTTTACCTGCTAAATCCTATTTATTATGCTTTCACTTTATTAGTACTGCGAAGAAGGATTTCAAGTTTATCACTCCAAACAAAATGTATATTTTAGTGTCATTTACTTCATTATAGCTCTGAGTGTCGATCAGTAAACAAGTAAAATTAATTTGTCTTTAGTGTTGTGCGTTGTATTTGATAAATAAACATTGCTTAAAAATATGTCTAGCCGGTGTTGCAAAAACAAACCAGATGATTTCTGTTATATTTGTGGATATTTCGTCTTGAAAAAGTTTAAGAGACCAATTGGTGAATTTGTGAAAATGTATATTATGCTTATTTCAAAATCAACTTAGGAGATCAAGATAAAGATTGGGCACCGCACGTTGTTTGTAAGGTATGTGAAGAAGGTTTAAGACATTGGACCAAAGGGAATAAAAAAAGCCTTCCTTTTGGAATACCGATGGTTTGGAGAGAACCGCAAAATCATCATGAAGATTGCTACTTTTGTCTTTGTGATATTAAGGGGCATAATAGAAAAACTTTGAAGCATATTTTGTACCCAAACAATATGAAATCAGCTATCACACCAGTTCCTCACAGTGATCATGTACCTATACCTATACCCCCCAAAGTACTACAAGAAGATATTGAAACCTCTTCAACTTCCGGCTCCGTACAGATGGATAGTGATTTTGAACCATCAACCTCAGGTCAAAACCAACCTCAGCTATTTTCACAAGCCGAACTGAATGATTTAGTAAGAGATTTGGGACTTTCAAAAGATCTTTCTGAAGTACTGGGGTCTAGGTTGAAACAAAAAAATTTGCTTGCCCCAGAAACTACCTTCAGATCTTCCTTTAGCTGAATATGACAGAAAAACAACCAAACGAAGCTTTTCTGAAAAACGAAAAGGTTTTTTTAAGAAGCATGAAGAATAAATAACTATTTCTAATAGTTTCTATGTGTATAATTTGTATTTTTTTCAATATAATATAAAACTAGCTTATAAATGAAATAAATCGTGTTTTTTCTATTTTTTTTTTATTTTACTGGTTTAAAAAATAACCTTACGTGATACAAAAAAAATAAAAGCGGATTTGAAATCAGCGCTACCCAATTACTAGAAAAAAGTTAAAATTTTTAAATCAACATTCAAAGAGTTGAAAAATGCAGGCCTGTGTAATCAAACGGAACTTACTTTACAAATCGCCTTCGTACATACCTGTATCACTATGCAGATTAAAAAGGTTATAGTAAATTTATGTTTCTACACCAATATCATTTAAATATTTTTAAGAAGCTTAATTAGTAAATTAGACAAAATTTGCTTATGTAATAGAAATGGCATTAAAATGAAAATAATGCAATGCATGTAATTTCAACATTAGACGAACTATTTCGAAAAAAGGCAAGAAAAATTAGATATTCGTATTCCATCGGATTTTCATTAATTTTCTTTTCAAACTCATTTCAAAGTAACCTATCTAAACTTATCGAACTCAATCGTATTATTACATTTCATTAGCGACTGAAAGTTCTTTAGAAATCGAACAGAAATTATTAGTATAAAATCAATTACACATAGAATCTCTGAGAAAACGAACGATTAATGTTTAGTATAAATACGCCATTCGGCTGTAAATAATTAATCCGTAAATTGAGGATTAAATTTAATACAAACATGACATTTTGACGGTTGCAAATAAAATACGATCTACTGATTGGCCATCTTGTAAATTTAATTAATACCGTCTCGGTTGGAAAAATTGACGAGTCTAACTTGATTTACTTGAAAGAAGGCATACCCTATAATACATGCACGCATAATAATATTCGTTGATGTGCAATTGTTAACGGTTATTCCAACAATACTACAATAATTACTAAAAAATCGTGGTAGACTGATGTATCGAATGACGCGGTGAAAGAGTGCCAATTTATTCAGCGAGTGTGATTCATGAGAAATATCAAGACCTTTTATTTATGTTATCCAACAAGTTTTAATTCTTACAATAATAAATTTAGTTGCACTAACTGTTATGTTTAGCAATACTCACCCCTCTGTATTTACAAAATTAAAATCTACAATTAGGTTCAGTAGATTTAGTTGCTAACAACGTAAGAATAAAGTAAAAGTTCTTAAACTAAAACTTGTGCAATTTGTATGTGAAACACTGTTATCTTTTCCCAGCAGAGAAGAGTAGCCGAAGAGTCAGCCCTTAATACTTTAGTATCAGCTAGGCTGAAACCTAGGTGTAGGTTTCCGCGGTTGTTTTTTAAATGTAGATCTCGGTTTCAGGATTGGAACCACTTCGAGTTAGGTGAAATGAGCCAATCGCATGCATCGTATGGACGTGAAATTTCGAAGTTGAATTCAATAGAGTTTGACATGTTGTATACAGATTGATGTAATTAAAAGTATATATTTGCCTTCAAATTTACACACATATACATATACGTATATGTATAACAATTTTCTAGAATACTGGTAGGGATGGCTTTCACTCATGTAGTGGAGTATGTGGAGAGCGGAGATGAGATTCGTTGTTCGCATCTCGATGCGTGCGTCTGAGCAAAATCTCCCGAAAAACTAAAATAAATTTTGTACAATTCATTTAGAATTTTGTTTCGTTTTTTTTTATAAGAATTTTATTTAGTTTTCATTAATCATTTTATTTTAGTTACAATTTTTATTTTGTTTCAGTTCAATGTTAACGCATACATACATCAATTATTATAATAGCGGCTGCAATTCCTTAAAGCAAATCTGTACATCCACACTTTCATTCTGCCATACTAATCACATATTAAATACTAACGAATGTCTCCCCACTTTTGTAATTAAACTACACCTACGAGCATTAGAGTCACACGTACGTGTAAATATGCTTGTACTAGTGTGTATAATACGCTTCGCAATTTTCACCGTTACTTCAGTCAATCTGTATATGTTACATCCAACGTGTCAAACTCTATTGAACTTTGTCCTGTTTCGTCGTAAATTAAAATCAGTCTATTCGGTATTCATATAAAATGCCATTACAAATGCACATAGCCATAGCGAATACTATGTCCATACTAAACGTAAATCCCAGCATTGTTTGTAGCGGTGGATTCCGCATTGGCGCCCGTATATTAACTGCGACAGGGCCCCGGGGGTCTAATAAAGAAAAATCATTTTTTCGTTACTACATGAACATTGGACCGCGATTTTTTATATCTTTGTATTTACTCATTTGTATCTTTCGCCCCTTTTTTATTTAGCGCTCTACAAAACTAAAGGTGTATACGGTCTTGTGATTTTATTTTCAAGGGGTGATTAAACATCTTAAAATAAGGTCATTAACGTAAAAATATCTTAACAAAAAAACGCATAATAAGAGAGGTATTACTGTTAAATTTTTTTTATATTTTTTATTTTTAAGGGGTCATTAAACACATAAAAAATATCCTAATATGCTAAAATCATTGATCAACAACTTGTGCTAAGTAAATGTAAATTCAAACGATAGGTAGTCATTCAATTTTTCTCAAGCTGTTTCATCGGTTGTTACTGCCCTCTGCTGGTTTGACATAAATTCCTCCGAATAAATCTTAATAAGAAAAGTAAAAGTGGCACATCGCACAAACAATGAGAACAATATGTCAACGTAATATTGTTAATTTATTGGGAAGTACGCCAGAATTTTGTTACTGCAAGTCGATTGTAAGCTGAGCGGTGCCCTAACAGGCCAACACCTATTCTACAAAAATTCACGGCTCTAGTAATCCGTGCACGAGAAACTGGTCTACTGCAAACACGTCAAGGTCGGAACCAACGAATTTTAGATGCCGAAGAAGAAGTCTTAAATCTTGTCGAAGCAGATCCTTCTAGTAGTACTCGAAAAATATCTCGCCAAGTAAATGTATCAAATCGAATTGTATGGTGAACACTGCGCTAAAATCAATTGTATCCTTTCCATGTACAAAAAGTACAGACTTTATAACCTGAAGATCATCCTTTACGTTTACAATTTTGCCCATGATTTCTATAAAAACATGTTGAAATTCCAAACTTTTCTTCCAGTGTATTGGCGACTGATGAAGCAAAGTTTACACGTAACGACATCAATAACTGTCGTAATACTCATATCTGGGTGGACGAAAATCCACATGCTGTTCGTCGTAATTATTTCCAGCACAGATTTTAGATAAAGGTTTGGACCGGACTGGTCAGCGGAAAACTAATTAACTAATTAATTAAACTAATTAATTAAATTATTGCCAAATCGATTGAATGGATATGATTTCCCTTGTTTTTGCAAAATCAGTTAATGGAACTATTGGAAGAAGTTCCCTTGACCGTACGTCGACAAATGTGTTTCCTCAAGATGGCGCACTGCCGCATATTAATCGTTTTGTTCGCCAACATTTAGATAATTTCATTGGTTGACTTCGCAGATATTTCTTGGTGAAACATTCTTGTAATAACTTGATTAATTATTAGAAAATAAAACACTTGGCTTAGTTTCACGACTTCTTTAATTAGATATACTAACAATTGTTTCGGCTATTAGGCCATTATCAAAGAGCTATCTAAAACTTTTTAGATAGTTTTAGATAGCTCTTTGATAATGGCCTAATAGCCGAAACAATTGTTAGTATATCTAATTAAAGAAGTCGTGAAACTAAGCCAAGTGTTTTATTTTCTAATAATTAATCAAGTTATTTAGATAATGTGTTTTAAAATAGGTGGATTGGTCGAGGTGGTCTCGTTCCATGGCCTCCTCGGTCACCCGACCTTAATCCCTTTGGTTTATATTTATGGGGCGTTATGAAGACCATAGTATACACTAGCGATGCACATACCGCGGCCCGCGGGCCGCATGCTGCCCACTGTCGATATTTATGCGGCCTGCCAAAGAATTTTAAAAATTGTTCGAAAAACTACAAAAGTAGGTAAAAATCCATTCAAATCAATATTTCTTAACTTTTTATTTTATTCTAACTTTTGTAATTGTTAGTAAGATATGTATCTTTAAGTACCTACTACTTTCTTGTTCAGGTTTACTACGTAGGACAGGTATGCTCCTCGTCGTTCCAAGCATATTACGAGACTAGAAATCTGTCGAACCAACTAGATTACTCGAAGATTCGTGAAACACGTCGGTATTATCCCCGAACAATGTGGTAGGTTCTCGATGTTAGGTAACTCGTATAAATTCAACGCATCACCCGCTATCGGGGCAGTTAAGTTTTAACTACGGACAAGCGAACGTTATATTGTCTGAATTGTAATCTGTGAGGAATAAATATTTCGTTCGGACTTGGCATCTACCTACATAACAATATAATATCAATTTTGATATGGATAAACCAGGCCCCAGTAAAAAAACGTAGTCGTAAGGTTGAAGATGAAAATCGACAGTTTCAAGATATTTGGACCGAAAAATACTTTTTTATTTCATCGCATAACAAAAGTGTCTGTTTGATATGCAAGAGTAGTGTTTCTATTCCGAAGGAATATAATGTGAAAAGGCATTATGAAACCTAGCATCATACTTTTACCAAATTAACCGGCGAAAATCGAACGCAAAAGACTTCCACTTTACAAAGGGAACTAATAGGTCAGCAAGCTATGTTTACAAAACCAATTCAAGATGCTGAAACAGCTAGTGAAGTTAGCTTTGAAATATCTCGAATAATAGCGAAAACTTGTCGGCCTTTTAAAGATGGTGAGTTTGTTAAGCAGTGTTTAGATATCGCCGCAAAAAAAAATGTGCCGAAAGATGCAAAGAGGTTTGAGAAAAGTCAACTAAATCGGATGACTGTTCAAAGAAGACTTACTACATTAGCAGCTAATATAGAATAGCAATTAGCTACGAAATCGAAAAGTTTTGAGTATTTTTCTATAGCACTCGACGAACCTACAGATATAAGTTCCACTGCTCAACTCTTAATATTTTTACGAGGTGTAACGCAAAATTTTGAAGTGAGTGAAGAACTGAGTTCTTTGACAAGTCAAAACCAAGGGGAGCGACATGCTCAAAGCTCTTCTGGAAAAATGTTCTATAATGGATTTGGATTTAACGAAATTATGTGGAATTACGACTGACGACTAAGCACCTTCAATGGTTGGAAGTAAATCTGGGATAATAACTTTGTTAAAAGAGTATTTACAAACTAAAAACATTGATACCAAGAATTAATTCAGTTTCATTGCATTATACATCAAGAGGCCCTCTGTTCAAAATTATTGGGATTTGAAAATGTGATGAAAGTTGTAGTACCTACTGTAAACTTTATAAAATCACGAGGTCTCAATCACCGACAATTCACACAATTTTTCGAGGATATTGAAAGCGAATATGGTGATCTGTTTTACACTGAAGTAAGGTGGCTAAGTCGTGGGTTGCCACTAGAGCGGTTTTTTAACTTTATTGAAGAAATCAAAATATTTCTGGCGGAAAAGAATAAGGACGTCTCCGAACTCGAAAACGCTGATTCGCTGTGTGACTTAGCGTTTCTTGTAGACATCACAAATCACTTGAATGTCTTAAATACGCGACTCCAAGGCAAAGATCAATTGATTTCGCAGTTATACTCTCATGTTTCGTCCTTTCGATGCAAATTGAGTCTTTTCAGGACACAAATCAATTCAGCCAATTACAGCCATTTTGCGAACTACAAAAAAATTATGGAGAAATTCAATAAAACTGATGTCAATTTCGCTTATGTTGAAAAAATTGATATTTTAATACAAGCTTTTCATGATCGTTTTCTAGACTTAAAAAAAGTTAAACCTCTATTAGACATTTTCAGCAATCCTTTCAACATTTCACCCGAAAATGCACCGGAATCAATACACCTGGAATTGATAGACATGCAAAATGATGATAATTTACGAAACAAGTTTAATGAAGGTAATTTACTCAACTTTTACCGTTGCGTTGACAAAATGGCTTTTAAAGAGTTGCGAATAAATGCATTGAAATGCCCAAACTTATTTCGATCGACGTATATTTATGAGCAAACGTTTTCAGTGATGGAACTTAACAAAACAAAAAATCGAAACCGTCTGGCAAATGAAAATCAGGAAGCAATTTTACGTGTGGCGACAAGTAATGTGGAGCCAAACATAAACAAAATTGTTAGGTCAATGCAATGTCATGCATCAAAATAATAAAACATGAAATATTACACTGTAATGATTAGATTACATTACGATTATATAATTACAACAAACATTTTTGAATGTTCTTTTATTTTTATTATTTGTAGTAATTCATACTATTTAAAAATAAAAATATTTGTGTTAATAAGTATTCTTTGTAGTGGCCCGTCCTTGGCTTATAATTTTCTCGAATGGCCCCTGTTCCATATAAGTCTGTGCATACAGCAACGAAATAATTGATTTAGATGATCTTTGTAACTTGTTGAGGCAGCTATGGCGACAATTCGACGGCAAGACCAAGGCCTAGTAAATTATGTCAATTCATGGATTCACGCCGAGCGAGACTTTGCGTTCAACAACACGGTGATAATTTTGAACAACTAGTGTAAAGTGTATTCAATGGAAAACATAAAAAAATTTGTTTAATTCAATATGTTTAATCACCACGTAAAAATTTTAAAAAACTGAAAAAAAATTTTAACGTTAATATGCAACTTCTGTCAAGATATTTTTACATTAATTACCTTATTTTAATATGTTTAATCACCTCTTGAAAATAGAATCACAAGACCGTATATATCCCGGATAGTGTTTATTTTCAAAAGAATTTAAAATGCAATTCAGAACAGATATTCATAAATAATTTTCGAACAGATATAAATATAAATTCTGTTTTTTTGGCAAAAGTTGTATGTTTACAATTATTTATATTAAATAGTCAGGTTTTAAAATTGTATAACAATGAAACATATACTACTTTAAAAAAGGTATATAACCCCTTACCACAATTATTAATCGTATCCTAAATACGTATTTCGGCAACTAAGTTGTCATCATCAGTAGGTAAAACAACTAATTAAAAAGTCGCACATGGGACACAGTAAAGGTAGAAAACCGCTCACACACCAACTACTTTTCACCGCGTCCACGTATAGACTAATTTTAACATATGAGAAAATAAACTACGGCACTAAAATACGAAGAGGTCGAGAGAGACACTTACCCAGAAAAGGGTCTACCCAGATGTTTATTCTCCAAGTTGAAATGTCGAACGCAAAAGACGGTCAACTACTTTCCTTCAGGGGACCGGCAATAAACATGTCTTAATAAACTTCGGTTTTTAAAAACGACGATGACACAATTATGTTAATAAAAATGCAAAGAGACAACTGAATGGTATCGGTGACCTATCGTTATTCATCGAATTATGTTTATTTTTCGCGATATTTATACTTTCGTAACCATCAAGTTCGTGGGGTTTATTAATTCCTTTGACCAACCTCAACCCTGTAATCGATACGTTGTGCAGTGTGCTCAAAGCGTGGTTGGCTACATTGGATTTATCCGGTCTATTGTATTTAATATGTGATATGTGTTCTTTAAAACGGGTTATTATTGGTCGTTTAGTTTGGCCTATATATTTCAGATTACAATCCCCGCAACTAATTTCGTATATACCTGATTTCGAATTGAAATTAACTCTGTCTTTAGTATTCCCTAGGAGATTTTTTATAGTATTTTCTGACCGGAAGGCAACCTGGAGACCTCTTTCTTTCACAACTTTATTAATGTTTTTCGTGACGGGGTGGTATGGTAAACAGATGTACTTTTTCTCCTGGTTACTTTGAGATATCAAACTTGTGGATTCGCGGATTGTATTTTTTATTTTTGGTTTTCTAATTAATTTATTGATTATTTCTATGTCAAAGCCATTGTATTTCGCGATATTTTTATACTACTTTACAGAAGTATGCATTTTTGCGAACGTATTTTATTAACGTAGATTTATAATCTAGTCTACTGAAATAATTATTTAGCGTCCGACCAAACAGTCTTAGTAAATAAAATTGTGTAGAATAATAAATTTTCCAACACCATTACCGAAGAGGAAAGTCGAATGGTTCAGATCGAAATGTTGCAGAAGAAGGTGAATAAGTGAAAAATACGGTAGTGTATCTCCTTATCTAGATGTAGGTATAAATATATACCGTGTGTTGGAGAAGGGAGGCCCGATCGATATCAATTAGTTATAGTTAAGAGTTCGTGCAATATACACACATACGTAACGGGCGTACCAACACAAAGGTAGAAACATAGTAGGTACCTACATGCGGTACGACCGGCCCAAGTCACTCACTCTTTCTATAAATAGGAATGGGGCAGTTCAACCGAACACATTAGAAATTATGATGGCATAAATCCTAATCAGAAGTATTGTATCTGGCGTGTTGGCACATTAATGCGGTGTGTTTGTTTATTCATCGCGATGGCCGGAACGGATAAGAGGCCATTGTTCGACGTCGCATTAATTGCTTTCTTTCTGCGATGACGTCATAAGCGAGTTTTTACCATTTTTTTTTCAAATCATGTAGATGGCACAAAGGCAATGGAAATGATAGAAGACTGTCTATAGTCAATTAGAGAATTTGCAAAGTATATTGTACATTTCAAGCATTGTAGACATACCTACATAAAAATTCTTTCAATGGAGACTGTGGTTAAATAAAAATTTAAAAAAGGTATATAACCCCTTACCACAATTATTAGTCGTATCCTAAATACGTGTTTCGACAACTAAGTTGTCATCATCAGTAGGTAAAAACTACTAATTAAAAGTCGCACATGGGGCACAGTAAAGTAAGAAAAACGCTTCCGCACAACTACTATACACTGCAACCCTGTAAAGACTGTCTTTACAGGGTTGCAGTGTATAGTAGTTGTGCGGGAGCGTTTTTCTTACTTTACTGTGCCCCATGTGCGACTTTTAATTAGTAGTTTTTACCTACTGATGATGACAACTTAGTTTTCGAAATACGTATTTAGGATACGACTAATAATTGTGGTAAGGGGTTATATACCTTTTTTAAAAATACCTACATACGTGTAAATATTAAATATATTTCGTTTAAATCAAATATTTTCTTTTACATTTTTTTAGACGAACAAATATTTATAACTATACATATTTCACTAAAAAAGTTAAGTCGGTTAAGTTTCTAATGTTTGTAGAAGTGTCAGTATGAAAGGCAATTATAACGTATGGTCTCAAACCTTTCGGAAAATTTTCGATGATTTATAGTTGTATGTAAGTCATATGTCACAATTAACTTAATTATGACAGTTTAGTTTTTGTGATCTGGTTCAGCAAAATGTCTTATAAGCTAGACATTCTTAAAGGAATTTACAATCTCGTTGGGCGATTACCCAAGCATGATATTGTTGCCATTTATCGGGAACAAGATATTTCTTTATCATCAATTTATCAAACCATTAAGAAGTTAATTTGCCCAAAAGTGGTTGACCAAGAATTTTGTGCCAAGTGAGGGAACAATGAATGCTTGAAGCTGTTTGGGGCAGAGTTAGAGTTTCACAGTGAAAAATAGGTCGAAAATTCGGCATCTCAAAGACCACTGTTTTTCAAACAATTTCCCGAAATAACGTGACGTTTCGAAAACAAAGGAAAGCACCAAAATCTATCGCGGCCCAGTTAGAAAGAATACCCAGGTGTTGTCGTGCTCTAAGACGCATCCATTTTGTAAATAAACTGATTGTAATGGAAGATGGAAATATTTCACCTTGTCCCATTCAGAGATGAAGGAAAACGACGGTTTTTAAACCGACGACATAGAAAACACACCAGAAAATGACAAATTCAAATGTAACTCCAAATTTTAGGACAAAATTTTAGCGTGGTGCTCCATTTCTGAGGCCGGATTTATCTCGCAATTGTACATTGGTCGTGTTCGAGGAGGTGCCTTAACTGCACAACTTTACATTCGAAGATGCCTTTCTAAACTGCTTCAGTTTTTAAATTAACATCATGGCAATAAGGATACCATATTTCGGTCTGATCTAGCTTCATGCCATTATGCTAGAGTTACTAGATAGTGGTATAACGCAAATAATATAAACTTTTTTCTTAAATTAGACAATCCTCCTAATATACCTCAGACTCGGCCAATAGAGGAATTTTGATCAATGTTGACCAGAAAAGTGTATGAAAATGGATGGGAAGCTGCAATTGAAGACTAATTGCAACGTCGAATTTGTCCAGAGGATGATGGGACAAGTCGAAAGAAAACTGACAACAATCGAATATAATGGCACACTATAAATAATTTGAAGATTAAGTATTTATTGTTGTATTTATAGTTAATTGCTGTAATATATAGTTTATAAAGTGAAACAGTTTTGAGAAAATTATCAACATCTAAAATTTTTCCGAAAGCTTTGGTACCATACGTAATAGTTGTTTGGGCTATTTCCACCGTTTATTGGATTCAGGTAGTCCGACGTTCCGGCACCGGTGAAGTATCGGAGGGGGGAGGCCTCAGTGGTTAGTGTGTTTGATTCAGAAAAAGTTTGAATTTATAGACCAGGTTCGAATCTCGCACGAGTACATTTCGCTAAAAAAAATTGAGAGAACATATATACTCAGATTATGAGTTTGACAAGGAACAGCCCTTCTCAGGAATACCTTGAAGAGGACAGTAGATTAACTGCCGAGACGTCGGATTAGCTAAATCCGACAAACGGTTAAAATAGCCTAAACAACTATTCAATCAATCATCCATCATCAACAATTTCTCGTCATGAGTTAGGCAATTATAAAAGAAATAAATTAACGTTTTCATAGGCATAGAGGTGATATTTCATAGTTTCTCTATTAAAGTAGTTCATGAAACTTTGAAACCGTTTACGTGACTGTGAAAAATTCCAGTCAGACAGCCAAATCATCACTTATATTTATATTGAAAGGAAGATACTGATTTCAGCTTAATCTATGGTAATCAAAGATTAGCATGTAAAATATCTAATATTTTACGAGGGCAGACTGATATACAAGTTATACATCAACAATACCATTATGTGGAGCTGTGGGGATAGAAGTAAGTTCTAACATGCCAACGGTAATTTCGAGTATCTCGTCTTAGCTTGCAAAGTTTCATTTTTCTACATACCGTCCTTGAGTAACAGTGTCATTTATCATGAGTTAGATTTTTGATGCGTGACCATCGTGGAAAACAAGCGATAGTCAATAGAATATCGTTGTCTTGATTCTCCACATGTACGAAAATTCCATCAAGGCGGAAAGCCTTGTTCATAATTTTCTGGGATGCAAAGAGAGTTTTCTACCGAATATCTGCCGAAGAGATCAACGATTAATTCAATAAGATACTGCAAAATTTTACGAAGTAAGACCGAAAAGAACGAATTTGCACCACGACAACGCCAGACCGCATTGGAACAACAAAACGATGTCTTGGTTTGGCACTTTCAGATTTCTGCTAATTCCCAACGTTGATTAAGGTATTGATAAGTCAACATGTTTCATCAGATGGTGAAATTCGGGCTGCTATGCGCAACTGGATTAACAGTAAATATGAAAGTTTTTTCATGGATGGAATGAAGAAATTGATTCAGCGTTTCAAGAAACCTGTTGCACTAAATGATTATATGGAAAAATAATTATGGACATTGTTAGTATAATCAATTTCCTTAACTTTGAGAATGGTTTCAATATTTTCTTTTCTTATTCTTAATTTATAGAGTTGGATACCGTATATACAAGGGATGTCTTTTTAGTGTTACGTATAGCCATAAAATCATACAGTGGATTGGACTTAAAGTGCTCTGCTCTATTGGTGTTCAAATTTTTTTCCACAAAAATTGATGCACATCTACATTCATTCAAACCAATTGTTAAAGCAGTTTTTCTAGTCTTCAGTTGGGGCAGCCAAAATTACGGCTTTGAATGAATAAAGCATGTACTGCTTCCTCCGGCGACTGAAATCGTCGATTGCGCATTCCATTCTTAATCTTTGGGACATTAAAAATCGTTAGGGGTTAGGTCGCAACTATACGGAGTATAATCTAATAATTCAATATTTTGTTGCTCCAAACTCAATTGTCTTTCGAGCTATGTGCAAACATGCATTATCATTATGTAGAATTATTCGCATTGTGGGTTGGTTTTTCGGAGCATGACGATTATTTCAAGCAAACAAATGGTTGTGCACTAATCCGCATTACCCATTCTTCGAACATTCTTGATTTTGAGACAAACGTTGCGACCAGCTTCTTCGACACACTTCTATGATTCATCGTCACTGACGATGCTATATACGTTTCTTGTTTCCATTATTGAACCGGCTCAAAGTTTTTGGGCGCCAATCTTCGCGAGGCGACTTTTACTCTTCGGTTAAGAGATGCTAAATCCAACGGGAAACTAAGTTTCTCACACTCTGTTCGTCATGGATTTGGATTGAGGTTTTCGAAATACTCATGGGTGTCTCAATTACACGATATGTTACATGTCAATCTTCTTTAATCAGGTGGTGCACAGCATCGATGTTTTTCAGGGTGACTTTTGGTGGCCCTGTCCTCGGTTCGTCGCTGATACTGGTCCATCCTGGTTGGAATTCAAATTACTAACGTGAAATTGTCGATTGATGTGCTTCATTTTCAAAAACAGAAACCAACTCAGCAAGATATTGCTATTGAGTTAAGCCTCTTCTTATATATTAAAATCTCTTATATGTTATTAAGGTTATTAAAGCAATCTTATCCCAATATGCTACACGTTACCTGTGCAGCACATGCACTACACAGAGTATGTGAATACATCAGGGGTCATTTTCCAAATGATGATAAGTTAGTTTCATAATTTAAAAAGATATTTCTAAAAGCACCTTCACGATTAGCATTATATGGAGAAATACTTCCAAATTTGCCTTCAGTCACAGTTCCTGTATTAACTTGGGGGGAGAGGGCATGGCTAGAAACAGCATTTTTATATTCACAACACTTGTATGAATTAAAACACTTTGTTTTTCATCCTCAAGACGATTATACGCAAAGCATTCCTAATTGTAAACACCTGATACAAATTGAAAATTTACAAAATGAGCTAAACTTTTTTAAAGCTAATTTCTAGTGTCTTACAGACACGATTACTTACATGCAAAATCAAGATACGAGTATTAACCTAAAAGAGGCGATAATTAACTTAGATCGAATGAAAAGTATGCCTTTTGACTTTGGAAACAAGCTGAGACAAAAAGTTGATGCCATATTTAGCAAAAATCCAGATTTGAATATTATATTATAACGCTAAGAAAATAAGTAATTAAACTTCTAGTTTCAAAAATTCTTTTATTGTAAATACCACTACAATATTCCTCAGGTGGATGAAATATTGTATTTCATCCACCTGATGAAGCCATTGTATGGCGAAACAATATTGTAGTGGTATTTACAATAAAAGAATTTTTGAAACTAGAAGTTTAATTACTTATTTCTTAGCGTTATAATGCAGTTTCAGCAAGTATCTCCTTCGTCAATTAACTATTGAATATATTATATCAATTCTGCACATAGCCGATTGAAAAATCATACATTCGAAGTATGGTGCACTTTTGCAACATTTTAATCACGCACCCATCACCAGTTGTGATGTGGAACGGACATTTTCTATTTTTAAAAACGTTTTAACATCTAAAAGAAATTAATCATCTAATTTAACACAAGAACACCTTGAACAAATTTTAGTTATTCATAGTAATGTTTTACACTTTCCATGTTTCACAGAAAATACATAGTTTTAAGTTTTGTTCTTTGTAAATTATTTTTATTCAAAATTCAATTAGCAATTCGCTTGTCAGCCTTACTTTTGTTTCAGCAGTAGTTGCTGCCGGTTACCATACCGTTTATTACATTCGCTCTGTTGTGCATTGGCATATACATATTAACTGCATATGTAGGTATGTGCCACTTATTCAGCTCGCTACACGTATCAAATTGTTTGAAACTCACGAATCGCTTACAGAAACAATCCTATTGCGAATACAAGGCAGCCGCCTATGGGCTATAAGTCATCAATCGCTCGAGTCCGCTCTCTTATTATTAGTTATTAAATGTTTTTAGTGTATTTGCTTTATTATTAATATAGTGTTTTAAATGACCGTTAGTTTTATTTAAATAAACCCAGAGAAACAAGTATTTTACAGACACAAGAAAATATTTCGCTAATAACATTTAGAAGTCTTACTCTGGAATACTATTATTTAAGAGACGTAGGTGTTAAATATAAACGCTCTTTAGTCAATTCAAGTATGAATAGCTTGTTATAACATAAACTTAATCGAGATTTCAAACGACGACTATAAAAATTTCTTATGCAAACCATAGTATAGCTCATTTGTGCACAGTTAGGCCCCGGATTCCACTCATCACTGACCGTCCTGATTAATGATGATAATTATGACGATGCCTTCCTCTCTTGTCTCTTCATGGTATTTAATAATAATTGGTCACGACCGTGACGAAGACGGGGTGTGAAGAATTCTCGATCGAAACCGGGTGCGTGATAACGCGCACCAATCGTATATAAGTAACCGTTCGCCGCGATCGAGTTATTCACAATTTGATTGGCGATTACGGTGGATATAATGCCTAATTAAGCGATCATTATTCAGCGCTTTTCAGTACTGACTCGCCAAGAATACAGAACGTGTGAACGTACAAGTATTTAGTGTATTATTTTCGCACTTTCGTCTTGTTATTGCTTGTTCTTTAGCATGTTTTTAATACTACATTGTAGTCGTCGTAAAAACTAATTAAAAGGAAGCATCTTTATCTGAATATTTGACGTCGAATGAGATGCTTTATTGAAGTAAACTCATCATATATCAATTAAACTGCTATAGAATGGAAGACAGTAAGGTAACGTTAACATATTATGGCTATGATGTAGTTTTAGGCTCTAAGAATGAAAGACAATTTTCAAAGTATTTCACCGAGAGTTCGTATTTACATAAGATGCGGTCACAGTCTCAATATGAATACACAATGTCTAGAAATCTGAAAAGATTCTGTGCGGCTGAGGTTATACAAAAATGTATGTATGTGCTAAACTATTTCATAAACATTTTAGTCTACATATTTCAAATGAATATGATGTTTCCAAATAATATTTGTTTCTAATAATAGTCTAATAATAGTCTAATAAACGTCAGTAATTCCCACACGAACTATTTCATCTATGTTATAGGTAAAATAAATAGATAAACAATTATGGTCCAAATAATATCACTCTGAAAGATGTCAATTATGACAGAATTAATTGAGTAGAAGACTATAGACTATAAATAAATAATAATTACCTAATACTAATGCTGTATCAAGAATTTACATTTATTACGCAGTTTACTGTGACATAAAGAATTAGTAATTGATTTTTCCGGGGAAATAACTTTTATTAAATATCATTATTAAGTTTTCATAGAGCCCTTATCTCAATCTATGCCATTACGAGGCGGGTGTAAGTTTCAAATTTCCCTACTTTATTTTTAAAACAAATATTCATCCTAGAAAGTATAGAGCTTCTTTAATTTCTTAATATACAACGTGTCCAGAAAGTTGCGCACCATAGGGATTATAAGTAATATAAGTATAATACAAGTTAATAACACATTTATTTACAATATATTTCACAAAATTTGTTCAATATGATTTCCGTGTAAGTCCCCTAATGTAATGTTCCCTATTAATTCAGCCGTAATTGAACGACACACCGTTGAAATGCGCTCTCTCAAATGGTCTTTGTCTCTAATCCTGACTTTGTACACTTTGGATTTTACATAACCCCACACAGCACTATCCATCGCGCTTAAGTCCGGAGATCGTGGGGCCCACTTCTCTCGTCTTCTACGACCAATCCACTGTGGGAAATTTAAATTTTCATTTAGCCAATCACGAACTTGTGTACCATAGTGTGGGGGACTGTCCTAACCCTGGAAATCCAAATCAAGAAGCAGTTCATTTCCGAGCACTTTCAGGTAATTTTCAATGTTAACTGTGCTTTCAAAGAAAAAGTCTTTCCACAAGCCACACCAAACCATGATGCCATCAGCTCCTTGCTCCTTACTGCCGATGTACCAGTGAGGGTTACTGTCAGACCAATAACGCAGGTTATGTCGGTTGACCTCTCTATTTATATAAAAATTAGCTTCGTCCGAAAACATAACTCTAGACAAAAACTGTGGGTCTTCCTCCAACTTTGTTAGAAACCAATAGCACATTTTCATACGGCGATCACAATCGTTTTCTGACAAGTGTAACTTATACGGATGAAACTTGTTGTTTTGCAAAATATCCCATACTGTGCTTGTACGGCGGATTGATTTTTTGGGACTTGCAATAACCTTTGCCAAAACTTCTTCCACAACCGCTTCTGAAGTGCTCGGACGGCCACTTCCTTTAGCATCAACTACACTACCTGTAGCTTTGAACTTTCCTAGCATTCTGCCAACCGTTGTGTGCGACACTGGCTCTCGTTCAGGATGCTTCCTATGAAATTCATCCGCAACTCCTCTGTTAGAGCTTTCAACATTTTTCAGTTCTGAAACAATAAGAAAAAAATTAGTGGAATCTCAATGGTACGGGACTTTTCGGGCATATGTGGAAGATATGCACATTAAATTAAATACATTATTTTTAATGTTAACGACCCGATTCTATGGCTACATCAAACGCATCTTTAGAGTTATTTTCTGTTCACTGACGGAAAAGGCCAAATATTTTTTGAACTTGTGCAATTACGAAAATAACTTCCAGAATTATAAAAAAGTAAAAATTTCCAAGTCAAAAATGCAGTAAGTGTTGAAACATTAGGAGCCACTCACTTTAAAGTTATTATTACGAAACTTTTGAATAGCAACAGCGTGATGAGAAGCAACATTGTCTTAATGGAGTGGAACGCCACTGTCTTTGCAGTCTTTCCTTTAAAATGTTGGCGAAAACCTTAATTTTCCAAACATATTTATACGTCAAGGCTTTACTGAGGTGCCTTTCTGAAAATAATGAGCAAAAATATGGCGGCCCTTTTAATAATTCTTTACTAGTATACTCGTACCTGTGGCTGATTCTTTACTTTGCCTGCACAAGACGTTTGACTTTCTTCAAGGGTGCATAAGGGTGTTTGTTAATCTGCTGGTGAGCACCTTTAAAGTCGACGTTGATCTACCCTATAACGGGAGGTTCTTGCCACGCAGGTCAATAAATGATCTAGTTGGCAAATGTACAGTAGGTAGCTAACGTAAACGGAACTCTTAGTAGTTCCCAGTTCACTGAGTCGATCACTGTCAATTCAGTTGGGGAATTCCCGACGGTACATCCTACAACTGACTGGATTTTGTGTGGAACTCTGGAATGATTGGATTGCATCTCACGATTTCTATACCAGGTATTGAGAAGTACTTGGATCATTGAGCCGTCTTATATCATAGAAATGAGGCAGAGCTTCGATTCGGCTGCTGTCCGTCTTTCGGTCATCTACAACGTGTCGGTTGAAGAGACGCAAAAGTACAGCTGTCTGCCATTCCTATGATCTTCAGATACAGGTACAGATCTACTAGTGCCTATCAATTGGCGAGCTTGAACTATCGATGAAGGGAAGTAGCGCTTCGGCAGACTGAGCCCGATGATAATCCATCCAACATTGACGAAGGAATCCGTCTAACATCGAGACTAGGTGAGAAGAGAGAAGAGAGCTCACGGATCTAGTTTGCCGTTCCATCTGATTCAGGTGTGAGACTCGTAATGGCTTTGGTTTCTTTGTACTTATCAATTGAGCTATTAAAGAACACGAGACCTCAGATGAGGGCCTTTCCTTTGACATGGGGTCCGAAAGCCTCGGCACGCCGTTGTGCAGTTTTGTCACCGCATATGGATCTAAATCAGCTGGTCAGGTAACCACATTGTTCATAATCATACCTGCATACATATTGATATATAACTAGAGCTGAGGATGTTTGCGGTATAACCATGGTTATATCATGTAACCATAGTAATTTACTATGGTTACATGATATAACCATGGTTATACCGCAAACATCCTCAGCTCTATATATAACCCCAAACATTAAAAACAAATTAAAAATGTCCCAATTCAGGAATATTGATAAAATTTTATGGGTGTCGGTTCTGGGAAAAATATTGGACAACAAAATAAATAACGAGCTTTTCAAATAACAATTATAAATGTATTTATAATATAAAGAAAAATTGCAATAGTAAAGATAATTGTCTCTATATGCTAAAATCTCAAAAATATTTTTTCTATTTTGCGTTCGAAATGAACTCATTATGAAACCCAAAACAGTATCGAAATGAGCTCCATTTCGATACGCTTTTTTTCATTTTTCAATGTTGGCGTTATTCGAATACATAAATAAATAGCATTGCTGTCATTTGATTTTAAGAATTTATGTACATTTGACATATATGATATATGTCCGTATTTTACACAAACAACGTATTTTGTATACAATTGACAACAACATACATATGTTTCTATGTCCCTCATGTTTAAATATTTAAATGAAGTATCAAGTAATGTTAACGAAAATTAGTAAAAAATATGTAATATAATATACTTCGCGGATAGCAAGATTTAAATTTGAAAATGTCAAGTATCAATGTGGCCAACGGCATGCTTTATATAAAAATTAAACTCTGAACTTTCAAATTTAATAATTCCAATTTAAGCAATTTATTAATGTAAAAACGCAAAATAGAAAAAATAGTATAAAAAACTCGTTTCATAAGGCCTTTTGCCGCACTCCCTCTTTAGAAAACTCGCCGCAAGCGGCTCGTTTTCTAAACTGATCTCGTGCGGCAAAATGGTGCCTTATGAAACTCGTTTTTTAATATACTATTTTCTATTTTGCGTTCGAAATGAACTCATTATGAAACCCAAAACAGTATCGAAATGAGCTTCATTTCGATACGCTTTTTTTCATATTTCAATGTTGGCGTTGTTCGAATACAGAAATAAATATCAATGCTGTCATTTGATTTTAAGAATTTATGTACATTTGACAGATTTGATATATGTCCGTATTTTTCACAAACAACTTATGTTGTATACAATTGACAACAACATATATATGTTTCTGTCACTCATGTTTATATTTTTAAATGAAGTATCAAGTAATGTTAACGAAAATTAGTAAATAATATGTAATATAATAATATACTTCGCGGATAACAAGATTTCAATTTGAAAACGTCAAGTATCAATGTGACCAACTGCATGCTTATATAAAAATTAAACTCTGAACTTTCAAATTAAATAATTCCAATTTAAGCAATCTATTAATGTAAAAAACGCAAAATAGAAAAAATAGTATAAAAAACTCGTTTCATAAGGCCTTTTGCAGCACTCGCTGCAACTGATCTCGTGCGCCAAAATGGTGCCTTATGAAACTTGTTTTTTAATATACTATTTTTTAAGACTATAGACGACAAAATACTTATAATAAGGAAAATGTCGATATGAGATTTTGACACTGACAGTCACTAATAATGTCTACAAATAATATGACAAATTACACCTGTACAATTAATTTAACGTTTGATTTGGTAATTTAGTTGATAGAGGATTATAATTTGAAAGACATGATTTACTTGTTGGTATAATAATTTTAATAGATACTTGTTCGAGCAGAAGGAAGTCAGCCTTATTCACCCAGGTCACTGGAACCAATCTTCTGTGGAATCAGTTGAACTCAGATATACAACTTCGACCACAGCTGTTCTCTCATTCACCCAATCTATCTTAACACATTGATTTATGATATTTCAATACGCAGACTTAATATTATATCCCTTGTTTATTTTTCAGAATCTGTTTTTTTATATTCTTCATCTCCATGGCAATTGTTAAAATTCATATTTTATAGCCTCACTGTTGTATTCTCACTTTAACAATTTATACCAATTTTATCAGAACACATCCTTTCAAAACAATTAAAAACCTACTGCAAATTAAATTACAATATACATATAACGGGTGTTCAGAAACATTTGAAGTCAAAGTAGTCCTTGAAAATATGAAGTCATCTCTGATATAGATTGATTTTTGACAGACAACAGTTGACATTTAATAATTATTACAAATCAGATACTTAAGTAAAGATATACGATTTTTTGTGTTCAGAGCCCACTTGACTTCACGAATGTTTCCGAACACCCGTTATATATATATATATATATATATATATATATATATATATATATATAAACTAATTTTCAAATAACAAATATAACATTTTTAACAACGCAACCAATGTGCTTTTCGTGTTCCTTGTTCCTTTAAGCAAACTCATGAATCATGAAGGTTGAACTACTACAATATGTATATGGTTAACTAATTATTAATTTTTATGGACGATATTTCAACCAAATACTTACTTTCCATATCCGGATCACCATTTTAAATTTTATATTTCCGATAATTTGCCACATATATAACTTTGTTCTTTGCTGCCTTGATATCCTCCTCTGTGCAGGTTTCGCCTATGTGGGATTGGGATATACGGTTAGATGGCGTTGGTTGTGAATCGCGCCACATTCGCAGGAACCATAATCTCTATAGCTCCATGGCTTCAGGTTGTTGTTACAGCGTGAAACGCCTGTTCTTAGTCTATTGAGAGTTCTACATAAGAAAAATGGTAGATAAAGAATGCCCACCAGCTAATTTCTCGTTTGATTCAGAACGCACGCGGTCACCAGAATCACGCCATAATGTTGTTCGTCGTTCGCTCAGCAGGATAGTGGAAAGCACAAACCTTGCCGAGATTGGTCGGCTCGATTGGATTTCGTGATAGGACATTGGATCTTCACATTCCGCAGCGACACATTTTCTAATTGAACTGATGTCAACTGTTGGGTAAATCTTACTTGGGGTGATTTTAGGCAGCCGGTTTGCTATGTGCTCAATTAAACCACTGCAGCTGCGAAGCACAAGGATAGAGTTGATATTCGTAAGACATGTACTTGTGCTCCCCACTTATTACTTCTGAATTTGCGGATTATATTATTTCTAGTGTGTGCCCTCCCCTTGACCTCTTGACAGGCGCGGGTCGTGATGACGTGTTTGGGAGGGCGCGTACAATGATGCGAGTGCCTAGTGTGTTTTCGTTGTTTACTAAGAAAACGCTACAGTTAGTATCACGAGCCGCGCCTGCCTCTTGACAATGTTTTCGGAAGGATAAAGTTCGGTCGAGCCGTACGCCGAGGTACCTTGGTGAGTTGTTAATTTCCAGCTCCTGATCCTACTCATCCAAATAAAAAAAAAATAATAAGGCACTGTTTTTAGTATTTAAAACACTCCTGCTGTGATGATTAAGTTAAATTTGAAATATGATTGGTATATTTTGCAAAGAAAAAACTATTTTGTTGTATTTCAGATAAGAACTGCCTTGCATAGTACATAATGATAGCAAAAGTTATTTCTGTTAACTGGGTGTTATACAGGGTTAGGTAAATTGTACGGATCCATTAAAATACCTTTGATATGGCAATTTAGATTTTAATAAAACTTTCCACAATTAATTAAATACAAATCGGGGATTTGATGAGTGTATCTACATCTGAATCAAACTTTCGGCTTAGCCGGAAACGATGTCAACTTTTAGTTATATAGAGATATTTAATTAAATCTAAGAATGCAAATTTTATTGAGAATAAGAAAAATGAACACAAAAAATATAAACGAAATCAATATCAGTTAAGAAAGTTTTCGAAATGATGACTGTTTACTTCGTGATAATATGCCTACAAGTCCGCGAACAAATTCTTGAATGACATTTGAAAAAGCCTCCTCGCAAATTATTGGCACTTCCTCAATTATTCGCTGCCGCAACTAGTCCAGATTGTGCGATGGTCTAGTATAAACCACAGATTTTAAATAACCTCAAACGAAAAAATTTAGGGGATTTAAATTTGGAGACAGTACTGACCATTGAATGAATCCTCTTCGACCAATCCACTGATTTGGAAATATTTCGTTTAAAAAACTTCTAACATTAAAAGCACAGTAAGGGGGTGTAATCTTGTTGGCACGAAACACTTACAGGTAAATCCCCATATTTCTAATATTAGGAATAACCTAATCACGTAAAAGATCTAAATATCTCTGGTTAGTTAGTGTACCATGGATGAAAAAAGGGCGAATAATACGGTTCCTGAAAATACCAACTCAAACTTTTAATTTTTGCGGATGTTGTGTATGCGTTTCTAGCATCCAATTAGGGTTATCTATTAACCAATATCGATAATTATGGCGACTAACAGTACCATTCAAAAAAAAAACGTAGCCTCGTCGGAAAATAGATAATTATATGTAAAATATTGGTCAATTTTGCAAATCTCCATTACTCTTTCGCAAAATTAAATTCTACGATCATAATCCCCGTCCAATAATTCTTGCACTAAATGTGGTTTATATGGATGATATTTTTCGTTCTCCAATACTCTGGGTACTGATCGGAAACTTATATCATAGTTTAGTGCGAGTAATGTAGTCGAAGTTTGTGGTAATTCTTCTAGTGCTATAGCAATATCTCGAGCAATAATTTCATTAGTTGCGACTTCGGTCGTCCGCTTTTCGGTAAATTTCCGGTCAAGTTATACCTTCTCAAAGTTTTATCAACGACCGTTCGTACTATTGAATGCAGATCTTGATACAAATTGTTAAATAAATCGCATACATCGTCATGAGTTCTAACGCGGTCACCAGAACCTATCATCATCAGAATTTCAATACGTCCTTTTTTAGTTAATTGAATCATTATTAATATTTGGACATCTACGAAGTTAATTCTGACAGTTTAAGTCAAGTACAGAATTGTATTCCCATGACTTACTAAACATATGCATGATTTCAAAATATCAATTTTAATTAAATATCTTTGTCGTTGTTGAACAAAAGGGTACTAAACCTTATTTTTGCTGAATTCCCAGAGCATAGTTCTATTGAAATTTGTAAAAATATACAGGATGTTACATTTACGATAAAGAAGTTAACATCGTTTCAACTAAACCGGAAGTCTGATTCGGATATAAGTATACTCTTCGAATCTCCTATTTGCTTTTAATTAATTGTGAAAAGTCTTATTAAAATTTAGGTAGCCATATCAAAGACATCTGAATTTGCCTAACCCTGTATAGTATTTTACTAACGCTTTCTAATTGCCCTAGAAAAGATATCTTTCTATTTTAGTTATTTAAATAAGTATATTCACGATTCTGATATTAACAAGATTATATTTGATACTTATCTTGTCTTCCCTTCTGATTAAAATTACAGTCATTATCCTTCGTTATATGTTTAAGTAAGAAAAAAATATGAAAATTTAACCGGTTTGTGATATTTAATTTTCCAAATTCTATGCTAAATTACTTAAAAGTAATTACTTATTAAAATGTAGAGTATAGCGTTATAACATCTGTAATCCTTTCATTATTAAAAAAATAATACAAAAAATTGTGTTATTAAATGCCTTGTTCACTAAAATACTTTTCAGGCAACGATGATCTGTTGCGAGATTGGTTGCCGCACGTTAGGCGCAAGAATTGCTTTAAAATGAGTTTCAACCGGTCAATCTGCATAAGATCACATACGGGATGAATCAAATATACTGAAGATTAACATAAATGCATACGCATATGTATAACATTAAACATAATGCCGCAGACTGTGTGAATAAAATCCATAACAAAGGAAACAAAAATACAATACAAAGGTGTGCCCCGTTGTGTACGTGTGTGTGTTGTTATTGTGAGCGTGCGTTGTCTGTATATTATAATGTTGTTGGGAATAAAATAAAAGTCACTAGACTGTGCCTAGACTAACGTGTCGGACCACCATAAGAAAAGTTCACCTGCCGCTGTAATAAATTATAGGTGAATCACACCCCGCCTAGTACGTTTCGAGGAATTGTTTTTTTATATACTTATATACATTTATATATAGCTGTGGACGCCGTTCTTCTATTAATAGATTTCAGTCATCTAAACCTGTCAAGACACCCACAGCAAAGTCGTAAATTTATAAATGAGTTGACAAGAGACCGGACAGAACTGTCGATATTCAAATACACCCGTTTCTATAAAGTAAATTGTGTGAATAAGCGAGCCAGAGATAGAGCGAAGGCGCCTATGGATAAATCTATTCTTGAAATAGGTCGAGTGAAAAGATCATGCCAAGGATAAGTTGTGACTTCATTTCATATATAATGTTAACAATTAATTATAATATAATTGAATCATTAGAAACAATAATAATTTTTTTACAAAACAAAAAATAACTTGAATTTCTCGAAGTCTCTACTTATTTTATTGTTCACATGTTCTTAAGGCAATAAACGTATTGCATGATAATGACAAGTGTCATGTACTGAATTACTTACTTACTTAGCGTTAAAATGTCACTAATTTTCCTTTTAAATATAGATATTTTGACTATTAAGATAAAATAAAACAAATTTTATGAATTTCACTTTTTAATTATCACTGTAACGAATCGTTTCGCACCAACCTGGGCTTCGTCAGACATATAACTAACTTATTTACAAAATATTTTTTTATATTGAACACAAGTAAACGGTAACAAGCAAAAACACATGTTTTATTTTAAAAAATAGTCGGAGGGATGGGTGCTTTTTATTACTGGATGTCTATGCACAAAACTTTCGCTACGGTTTATACAATATGTACTTTCTTAAGTAATAAAACTAGAGGTTTACATTATATTACAGGGAGGTAAAGAATTCGATGGAAAAATACAAAAATACAAAATACAATATGTAACTGTCTGCATATCAAATAAATAGATTGAGTAAGGGTGAATTATTTGTTTCTAATTGATCATTTAAGATCTTGTCAGTTTTCTTTAATTTATTAATTTCAAGTGACTCTAATAAATTAAGTTTTTTGCCCTTATTTTCTACATGTAATATTTTAAATTCTTTGTTAAAATTGTTGTTCGTTGAATTGATATGAGACGCATATGAAGTCACTTTTATTATTTCTAAATGAAGAAAAATGTTCTTTGACGCGTATTTCAAACGATCTGCCTGTCTGTCCGATATAAGTCATAGGGCAACTACCGCAGGTTAACTCATAGACCCTTGACTTTTTATTGTTGTTTGTTAAATCCTTATTGTTTTTTATAAATTTGGATAAATTGTTATTAATTCTATACGCTGTATTAATGTCAAAATGTCAAATTTATAAAAAACAATAAGGATTTAACAAACAACAATAAAAAGTCAGGGGTCTATGAGTTAACCTGCGGTAGTTGCCCTATGACTTATATCGGACAGACAGGCAGATCGTTTGAAATACGCGTCAAAGAACATTTTTCTTCATTTAAAAATAATAAAAGTGACTCTTCATATGCGTCTCACATCAATTCAACGAACCATAATTTTAACAAAGAATTTAAAATATTACATGTAGAAAATAAGGGCAAAAAACTTAATTTATTAGTCACTTGAAATTAATAAATTAAAGAAAACTGACAAGATCTTAAATGATCAATTAGAAACAAATAATTCACCCTTACTCAATCTATTTATTTGATATGCAGACAGTTACATATTGTATTCTGTATTTTTGTATTTTTCATAGAATTCTTTACCGCCCTGTAATATAATGTAAACCTCTAGTTTTATTACTTAAGAAAGTACTTATTACATAGTACATACCGTATGAACGCCGGCGAGTGATTGATCTACCACAATGTAGTAAGACGAAGACGAATAGCGAGTTTATGTGGTTAGGGTTGAGAGAGTATATTCAATCTGTTCTACTGTCTAACTGTACGGGCGTTCCATACGCGACATTTCTTTATCCAAAACATTCTACATACGATCTAAGTACGAATCAAATAATCTCTCTCTAACACATTGAATATTCCTATCAGTCGCTCATGATGTTCAAGCAAGGCGAATATATTGAATCGGAAAACAAGCTTGCGACTGGTGATTCAGTTGCAGTTGCTCCTTGTCATCCGTAGGTAGAGTACGTATAGAAATGTTAACAAATGTCCGTCGTAATTTTTATAACCGATTGGGTTACTGCTCGGCTCAAGAGGGTGGTTTATTTGAGCATTTACTAAATAATTAGTTTTTCTTTTTAGAATGTTCTTTTATTTAATAATTAATATTTATTACCAATAAAGGTATCTTAGTTAAATTTAATATTTTATAGGTAGTTTATTTAAGGAAACCATTTATTTATACTGGTAAACACTTTATTTATATTCTTGCAAGAATCGTTATTGTTTTGAAATTTTATGCTATTACAGAATACTTTTTATTTTAATTTTTTTCAATAAGAGTTACGGTTTTGTTTCATAATTTTATATTATTTATGTGTTTTCATTTGAATAAGAATTTTTTAAGTTCAAGCCACGAAGCTATGATGAAACTTATCATTGAATATTTAGCGATGAAAATATCTGATGCTTCGCCGGTAAGAATTATTATTATGCAGTAAACAAAAACTCTGCACTTTACGGCGGATTGTATTTTATGATACTTTCAACTATATTATATCATTTTATTTAAATTTAAATGTTAAATTTAAAGTATTATGGCCGAAGAGACATTAACAAAAGTATCCGTTATTGTAGGGACGTTGACAGCCGGCATATGACTAATAGTGCGAAAAGCAACGGTGTAGTCGGATAAAATATCCAAATTCGTACATTAACCATAAATAATATACTACAAATATTTTTGTAGTTTGTTAAACATTTAGTTATTAATTTGGAATATTTATTTTGATACATCATTTATTAATAAACAACCATAACGTTTTCTTAGTTCACCACAATTAAATACGCCCTGTAGGAGTTTAACGTATGTAGCCCCTCCCACTTGCAGTTGGCCAGTCATTACTTATATATCCATCGATCGCTCGACGTTGTGCACACGGTATACAAACGCTTTATACGTGCTTAACGTATTGTCATACTTAAACAAAACCTTTTTGTAGAAAGTACATATTGTATAAACCGTAGCGAAAGTTTTGTGCATAGACATCCAGTAATAAAAAGCACCCATCCCTCCGACTATTTTTTAAAATAAAACATGTGTTTGTGCTTGTTACCGTTTACTTGTGTTCAATATAAAAAAATATTTTGTAAATAAGTTAGTTATATCTGACGAAGCCCAGGTTGGTGCGAAACGATTCGTTACAGTGATAATTAAAAAGTGAAATTCATAAAATTTGTTGTATTTTATCTTAATAGTTATAATGGAATTTCATCAAGTAAAGGCCTAAACAATCATATATAGATATTTTGCTTTTAAAAACCCAACACGAAAAAATGATATTTAAGTCTCCGCTTTGAAGAAGATAAAAAAAATCTGATTGATCTCATATTCAGCATCGACGACTATTAAACATTTGTTCAATTATGTTACTCTCAAAATGCAATTGACATGATTATGGAGTCGTATCAGCTATACTTATACTGTTCGTAGTCGACGAAGAGTAAGTATTCATAAGTTCTTACCTAAGTTTGAAATCATACGAACTTATATTAAATAACGATCCTATGTAGAATAACTATCTTAAGCAAAATCCTAAATGCTTTAGAAACTTGCTTCACTCTAGAAATTTGTAAGTAACAGGAGGAACGGTGCGAAGATATATGGTTACATTGCATTTAACAACCAAGAAACGCCTCAGATAATATAGACGCGTTTGGAGATTTCTGTGGTGAATCCTTAATTTTTTTCTCTATAGCTATTTTATGATTACGAGTATTAATCTGATTACTAGAGATCGGACGCATTGGGCCGAAGTTACGATGGACTCTATATATAGTCTATAGCATCGCTAAGTACAACACGCAGTTATTGAATAGCACTATTCATTCGGTTAACCGCACATCCGTTTATTGTCGTTAAATTGTGACGCAATTCCTTTGATATAACCGTTAAATTCCTTTCTTCATAGGCGTAGATAGAAGCGTGAGGAGTTTTTAAAAATTATTTTATTTATTTTTTAATATTTAGTAAGATAAATAAAGTACGGTGAGTTAGTTTCTTTTGTTCATGGTTTTAACTGTTAATTGCATAGGTATTTCGTAATTTTTGTAATGGATCCTTTTTAATATCGTTTCATCGAATCTACTTCTCCCAATTATTTCGACGTAAGTGTCCGGCGAATTTCGGTAAGCTTCAGTAACTTACGCGTACATTTTTAATTTTCATTTATTTAGATCTTGAACATTGTTTAAGTTACATTTTCAGATATTATATGGAACAATGTCGAGAATGACATCGTGAAACAATGGCGAGTTGGATTAGCGTTCATACTGATCGTATGTTAATTGCCAGTTATTCCAAAATTTATTGCAAAGTCTGTAAAAAATTGTCAAAAAATTCCAAGAAATCGCACGGAAAACACACTTAGCATCGCGAACACATACACAGAAATTAGACCGGTTGGAGTCTGACAATTTTAACGAAGAACTGTGAAACTTGAATGGTGGCATTTGCCACCATTAAATAAACTTAATAATCCAACCTTCAAAACATTTCTCCAAAAATATACTGATCGAAATGTTCCTGATGAATCCACCTTACGCTACACGAAAGCAGTAGAACGCATTACGAGGGAAGATCAGTAAGTACCCGTGTTTGAAGACAGGTGGCGCTGCTGAGGGAAGTTGGCATTACCATCGTGTACTACCATCTGTCAGACAACACCATAATATATTTCAGACTGATTCATAGGTTAGTTTTTATTTGGCAGCCAGTTGTATCACACGTGTTTCGTGTTTCTCGATAAAATGGAAAAAGAGCAATATCGATCCGTAATTCGCTTTTTATTTTTGGATGGAAAAACATGCGAAGAAATAAAAGCGAAGTTGGATGCTGTCTATGGGGACCCTTCACCATCTATGACAACCGTAAGATATTGGTTCAACGAATTTAAACGTGGTCGTACATCTGTTTTTGAAGAGGAGCGCCCAGGCCGCCCGGCAGACGTGGTTACCGAGGAAATTGTTGAAAAGGTCCACGACATGATTCTCGCTGATCGCCGAACGAAAGTGCGCGAAGTAGCAGAGGCCGTAGGCGTGTCGTACGGAACGGCAATTAATAGTTTACTTGATAAGTTTTCGGTGAGAAAGGTGTCGGCCCGATGGGTGCCGCGATTGCTTACGGTAGACAACAAGCGAATACGGTTGTCAATGTCGAAGCAGTGTTTGGACCTCTTTAAGAGAAATTTGCAAGGAGTTTTTGCGTCGAGTCGTCACCGTTGATGAAACCTGGATCCATTATTATACGCCAGAGTCCAAGCGACAGTCAAAACAATGGATTTTTCGGGGTGAATCTGCTCCGAAGAAGGCAAAGACGGTCCCATCGGCCGGAAAGGTCATGGCCACGATTTTTTTGGATTCCAACGGAATAATCCTCATGGACTTTTTGCAGAAAGGAAGAACGGTCACGGGGCAGTACTACAGTGAATTATTGGACCGATTCGATATAAAATTGAAGGAGACACGGCCCCATTTGGCTAAGAAAAAAGTTCTGTTTCATCACGATAATGCGCCAGCACATTCATCCAGAATTGTCGCGGCAAAGTTGCATGAACTGCACTACGAATTGCTGCCGCACCCACCGTACTTGCCTGACTTGGCTCCCTGCGACTTCTTTCTGTTGTTCCCCAACATGAAAACGTGGCTCGGGGGAAAAAGATTCAACTCAAACGGGGAGGTTATCGTCGAGACAGAATATTTTGCAGAGTTTGACAAATCGTATTTTTTGGAGGGGTTAAAGAAATGGCAGAAACGTTGGGAAAAGTGTATTGTACTAAAAGGTGATTACGTTGAAAAATAAATAAAAAATTTGTGAAAAACTTGCGTCTTCTTTCCTAACACGGGTATTTATTGATCCACCCTCGTAGAAGCCATCTTTCAAATCAGTACCTATGGATAAGTGCCGACGAAACTGTCGATATATTCGGACGCTGTGTGATAAATGTTGTAGCTAGTGCACAACATCAAACTATTCCATATAACGCATATGTAATAGCAACAAAAGTTATAAATACAGTTGATGCGGAAGCAGTAGCTAAAATCATTTACGAGAATATGAACCACATGCTTTATTCGGACGACAGGTACAAAATACTTTTATTTGTCAGTGACAGTGCTGCATATATGTTAACATTAGGCAGCCTATTAAAGGAAACATATACTAATATGCTGCAATTCCTTGTGTAGCACATGCTCTCCATAGAATCTGTGAATATATCAAACACCTTTCCGGAAGTTGATAGATTTGTATCCGCTTTTAAAAAAGTTTTCAGAAAAGCATCATTGAGAGTAGTTCTTTACAGGGAAAAACTTCCATCTTTGTCATTGCCTCCAGTAATAACTAGATGGAGAACATGTTTGGAAGCTAGTAGTTTTTATGCAGTTAATTTCGGTACTTTAAAAAATTTCGTTACATATTTAAATGACGATGCTGGAAGTATTTCTGAGTGCAACCAACTAATATAAATTCCAAATTTAAAAAATCAGTTGTACTTTCTTCAAGAACATTTTGAAAATTTGCCAAAACTAATCACTTATTTTGAAAATTAAAATCTGAAATTAAATGATGGATTGATTAACCACATTAGATGTGGCTATTATTAATTTGGAAAATATTCCAAGTAACTTCGGATGTGGCCTTTTGCAAGAGTTAGACGCAGTTTATAATAGAAATCCAGATTTAATAATATTGCGGCAATTGTGTATGGGGACAATGCCTAAAAATCTAACTGCTAAATACGCTAAAATAAAAGAATATTTTCAGCATGCACTTATAATCAGTTGCGATGTAGAAAAGACGTTTTCTATCTACAAGGATATACTTCATTCAAAAGGAAAAATTTTACACAAGAGAACCCTGAGAAGGTATTGCTAGTTAATATTAATACTCCTTTACTCAACTTTAACTACAAAATGAACAAATTGAAATGTATTTCGTATATTATAGATAACCACCCGTTTGCTTTCCAATTATATAAATAAAATTAAAACTCTTTAAAAATACAAATTTTCAATAGTACGCCCGTGCCCGATGAGTCATGGTCCTCTTCTGTCCAGTTCCTAATGACTAATGTTTGTCATGTTACTCCATAAGAGGTCTTGAATTGCATCTGCAAACGCAAACCAAATGATAGCAGTCATAGCAGCAGTATTTTCGACGTAGCCCCTTTTGTGCGTCAGATGTCACTAGATTAACTGGTGCCACCTGATTTGCTATACCTGTGAGGCGATTCATCGAACTTTACTTCACTAACCAAACTGACGAAGTCTATTTGAGACATAAACACGTATCTTTGACTGAAGTAGACGTTGGAAAATACGAGTTGTGTGTCCATGTGTACAGATAAAGATGTGTGTAATGCATGTCTGTTTCATTTGTAACAAATGTGTAACACGTTGGTAAATATTCAATCAATTTTGCAGATATTTATCGTGGATAAATATTTTTTATGAAAACATTTACATAGATTAAGAACCGTTACAAATAAAGAATTTCATTTGTAATCAAAAAAGACGAAAACGACATTTACTGGAGCTTTATAATAATATCATGTTATGAACTGTGGAATATGTTCTACGATGCTCTGATATTTATAGAGAAACCTCTGATTATTTTTTTATTAGAAAGAGGAAGTTCTAAATCTAATTCTAAGTAAAATCATCCAATTGCTTATATGTTATCATAGTTTATTTTACCGTAAAATTAAATCATTAACTTTCACCGGTTTTACTTCGAAAGACACTTTTGATATCTGTGATGATATTTTCTTCTTTAATGGGGATGTTATTTTTTAACATTATTGCATTATATTTTAGGTATGATCATATTCTTATATTAAGGTCTTCAGTTATAATTCACATTTAAGGAAAGAAATTTGGCTCCTAATAATATAGATGTTAACACCTGTCTAGCTGGTACATTAATTTAATATTGTCGGAGTCAAAGGATTTTATCGATCATTTATATTAAATAGCTAAGGGTTAAGTACATTATAAACATATACAGTAGGTATTTATAAAAATCAAAGAACTGTCAATTAGATCAGAAGAGAAACTTAGCATACAAAGTTGCTCCATGTAGATTCCATCAAGTTCGTTTGCGAAGAGCAGAAGTCTTGCTGAATGGACACCGATCCTGGTAAACCAATAATTCTCAGTTCACCACTTGATGATATTTGTAACGCATAGTAATACATAGTTGACGTCGTTCCACCGAATTTGCCTATTGTTTGCGTAGTATATCTCCCGTTTTGCGTTTGCCCCGTTATTGGATTCATGCCGGAACACCTGGATTTGGCCAATATGCACGAAGTGATGTTTTTATATAGTATTACTCGTTGGTTAGCATAAGTTGCGTTGTTCGATACTCTTGCTTCAGCATAACAACCAGCTATCTGCAAAAATATGCCAATCCAATTTAGTAAATATCGCTTCCTATAATAAATCTGTCACTTTATATGGAATGATTTTACGTTATATATGTACATGCACAGAATTTGATAATCTATGTAACATTATAAATAATACGGGAGGAACGCTCAAGGAGAAATCTAATAAAGATTTACAAGAACAACGCTTCCTAGGCATTCAGGCAGCATCTCTATAGAACTTGTCAAAATGTGAAGACCCGCAATAATATATTACATAAAGTTGCCAGTAATTTATAGGGTGAGAATGGGATGTCCTTGCGAACGGTAGCCATGGCATTAGCTTACTGTTCTGCTGAATACTGTACTGCTGTCTAGCATGGAAAATCTCACACCAAGCTAATAGATATATAACTTAACGATACAATGAGGAACGTCACCACCGTACTGTTAGATCCACACCTACTCTCTGGCTACCTGCAAAAATATGCCAATCCAATTTAGCAAATATCGCTTCCTATAATAAATCTGTCACTTTATATGGAATGATTTTACGTTATATATGTACATGCACAGAATTTGATAGTCTATGTAACATTATAAATAATACGGGAGGAACGCTCAAGGAGAAATCTAATAAAGATTTACAAGAACAACGCTTCCTAGGCATTCAGGCAGCATCTGTATAGAACTTGTCAAAATGTGAAGACCCGCAATAATATATTACATAAAGTTGACAGTAATTTATAGGGTGAGAATGGGATGTCCTTGCGAACGGTAGCCAATGCATTAGCTTACTGTTCTGCTGAATACTGTACTGCTGTCTAGCATGGAAAATCTCACACCAAGCTAATAGATATATAACTTAACGATACAATGAGGAACGTCACCACCGTACTGTTAGATCCACACCTACTCTCTGGTTACCGATTATTTCCAACATTGCCCCGCAGCACGGAATGAATGGTCTAAGATTACCAACAACATTAATCTTTCTATACACAATGATTTGGAGAGCGTCCTCAGGACTCACCTGAAATCTAGGAGATCGATTTGGCTGGATACGGAAGTTCAGTGCTCTATCAAGCCGAGCGTAACTCTCCCACATAGGCAATAGTCTCAATTAAATAGGTTCTGTACAAGCCACAGATGGTGAAATTCAATGGTGCCTAATTAGGAACAAGCAGATACTACTTAGCCTCTGCGGCTGCGTAAATGTGCGAAAAACTATGGCCCACATAGTACACTGCTTCATAAGAAGTTTTCCTGGTGCAATTTACGAGCTGAGCAACTCCGACAGCACTGGACTGGTTGAAAAAATTATGGCACTTTGTAGACTACACCATAGTGTGAATGTAGCACGCACCTTTCTTCTTCAACTCTGTAATATACAACATACTTACCAAAATATTAGCGTTAACACTTCTTATACATCTGACATATCCACAGTATCCATTGTCGCAATTTACATTAATATTGATGGACCTTTTTAGCCTAGGATCTATTCCGGGTGGCGTAGTCATTGGAGGTGGTGGAGGCATCATAGTAGCATTCGTAATTGGTGGACGCGTAGTTGGAGGCGTTATAGTAGTTGCATTTGTAGGTCGCGCAGTTGTCGCTGTAGTTGGTGGGCGCGTAGTTGTCGTTGTTGGAGCTACAGTAGTTGTGGTCTAAAAGATAAAATTATTCCAAGGAATTTTCACTACGTTTTTTCTTAGAAACTTTTTTGTCTTTAGTATATTAGAACTTAACTTTTCAGTTAAGTTTGTTTTTACATTATGTTTCTTTTTGTGTCCGGTAGTGTAACAGATTCAACTTTTTCTCGATTTCTGGACTGGCGTCCTTGGCACTGCTTCTTTTTTCGCAGATGTTCAGTCCGCTCTTGCAAGGTATATTCTCAAAGTTGCTAGTGCAGCACTTTCAGTGCGGCAACATGCTTGCAAAAGGAGACGAAACTTCTGCAAAAGAAGATAAAAAGACGGCCCCGCTAGGAAAACCAAGAAAAAATAATGTGCTCAGACTGAGGAAATTTGCCAGCGAAATTAGATTTAACTTCAATTAAAATTGATAACTTTCTCTGGTGCTAAATTTATTACGAAACAATTAACCACTAAATGATTAATATGATCAGATTAGAACGGCAAAAACTTCAAACATAAAATAAAAAACTTCTGGTATGTATTGGTGTATTTTTTCTATTTTTCAAAATATTCTGAAATTAGTGATTACAAATGTTTTTGGATTCTCCGGAAAATTCTTACATCACGAGTATATCAAGCTATACATTTCCGCAGAAATTTAAGCTGTTTTAGAACCGAATAGATCCAATTAGCTAGACCAGGATTGGTTTTAAATTTCTTTTCTTCATTGCTACAAACTTTGAAGTGCTTTTGCCAGTTTGATTATGTTCCTACATTACCTTCTATCTTCAACTGACTTGTGCCAACTTTGTATCTTCTTCCTATTTAAATTGGGTTAAAATTCTATCTGGCTCGTTTGTTTCTCTTCGAAGTACGCTTCCCACCAAAAAATGGGTAATTGATATACACAGAAATTTATGTTTTATGTTTTCTTAATCTGTTTAATTATGTTTTTTTCAAAGAAGTTGGAATTTTCCGACATTGTCATCCGTTCGATTAATCAAAATAATTTAATTTGATACGGTAAAATAATATGCGGCAAGACAATAAAGGTCGTATTTTTAATTAGGTACAGTTATTAACAGAAATATAATACTTTAGTATTTTGTTGCATTGCCATTACTTTCTATCACCAAATTAATCTTTCGAGGCATAGATCTAATTAGAATTTCATAATATTGTGCAGTTAGAGTTTGAAAACACTCGTTTATGCAATTAATCAATTCCTAACTGCTCCGAGGTTTAAAATTATTACGATGCATTGTTTTTTCCATGTTGCCCCACAAATTTTCATTTGGATTAAGATCCGGGCTTTTGACTAGAAACGAATGAATATTAATATTATTTCTTCTTATCCAATCAGTAACGAGAACCGACGTATGTACGGAGCAGTTATCTTCTTGGAATATATAATTATCGTCGTGAAAAATTTCTCTTACAGAAGGGACCATCACTTGTTCTAAAATTTGGCAATAAACATGAGCGTTTAGCCTTTCTTCCACGATAAGAAGAACGCCTGTTCCTCGGACACTAATCCATGCCTAGACATTTTCATCATAGTGCAGGTCCTTTTTGGGTATAGCGGTCTACGTAACGGGTGCTACGTGGTCTATAGACTCTGATTTTTCCGTCGTAATATGATTTAAACGCTTTTTCATCGGAAAATATCACAAAACCCCATATATCGTTCAGCAGCTGATAATTTAAAGCAAATCTGAGACGTGATCCCTTGTGGTCTTCAGTTAGTAGGGGTTTTTGTGCGGCAACATAATTATATAATTTGGATGTTCTTATTCTTCGACGAGCGGTACTAAAAGAAGCAGGAAAATTAGAGATGATCATTGCGTCGAATGCGGTACCGAATGGATTTTCTGCTAAATGGTTTAATAATGCCGCATCATTTCTTCGGTACATGTTTTTGGCCTGCCAAATCCCACCTTCCTTTCTGTTGTTATTTCTCCGTCCCACTTTTTTTAAATTCTTCCAATAGTACTTTAGGAATTCCAAATTCACGAGCAACCTGCATTATTGTTTTTCCATTTTCAAGGTGAGCTATTATTCTAGCCCGTTGGATTTTGTTTAATTGTTTAATTGTCAAATTTTAGATTTCCCATTTTTTTTTGCGTTGACAGTTGACCTACTAATTCCCTGAGATTTAAATCAGTATTCAGATTATATTTTCGTGTCTTAAATATTAAGACACGAAAATATAATCTGAATATTGATTTAAATCTCAGGGAATTAGATGGTTTGGATATATACTGTCAACGCCAAAAAAATGGGAAATCTAAAATTTGCTTTTGAAATTTAGCAATGTTCTCCATTTTTCGGCCAACTTACTTTTTTAAAAATTCACTGTGACTAAATCACTTGCCGTATCTTGATGAAACTTTAGATTTTGGTTAACGGACGATTGAAGCTATGAAGCTATATGCAAAACTAAAAAGGCATCCCTCGTACACAATCTTGTACATCACATGTCACGAAAGAGTGTCTCAAGACATCTAGCGACCAGAAGAGACCCGCTGGTAACGCTTTTTGTCTGTAGCTATGCTATCAGGAAGAGTTTATTGGTTTAACTATATAATCCACTAGTCGTAGACAAGATGGTTTCAATATATCATGTAAAATATAATATGTCGATGTTTAAGTAGGTAATATTAAAGTAAAATATAGTAATACAAAAATGTTAAGAACATAACTGTATATATATACATTCATATACAGAAAATACCTATTTCGCATTAGTTATTGCGTACTTCGAACTCATTCTAGTTTTCGTCAGTATACGAGGAGAAGCCTACCAAGTGGGCTTCTCCTCGTACACATTCAGGTAGGTTTTTAACATTTTTGTATTCTATTCAATTTTTCAGTTTCTTTTAATCGCCGTTGCAGTTATTTAATTTAATAGAGAGTATATTCGTGACGAAAAATTAACTGAAAAAATTAGGAAGACCACATTTCTATTCATAAAACCTTTATATATTTTAAATTATCATTCGACAAGTTCAACAGAACAAAGAATCTATAAGAACTCCTAGAAAACTAGTAAATTTGATCAGTATGACGATGGAAGATCCAGTTGAATTTAAAGTAGGACAGACTATCGTAAGAAGTTTTTTTTAAATTTTGGGTAAAAAGATGGCCAGATGGCATATTATCTGCCTTGCTGTTTATAACTTCATTAAAGTATATAACAAAAGAAATATAACACAAAGTAGCAATAAATAATAGTTGGTCTATCTAAGTAGTGGCTTCTACTGATGAATTGGAGTTAATCTGAAGAAGTAAAAAAGAAAAAGATCTCTTAAAAAAGTAACAAGCATCGTGGGAAAAGATGGATCACGGTAATATTAACTAGACAAGGACAAAATATCGACATTGTGGTATTTACAAAAAAAGAACAGAGCTGAATTTAACTATCATGCATCACAAATTTGACACAGTACTCAAATACTTAGGAGTATCAATGCATAAAAGAAAACAAACAAAAAAAATTAACTCTGATACAAACCTTTCTTCAAATATAAACTAAAAAATAAGTAAAAACATAAAAGTTGTATGTATGTACAACAGCAATTAAAACAACCGTAGTATATTCGGCTGAAACATTGAATATAACACAGAAGAAAGAGCAACTTATCAGAACTGGTTGAGATTGTGGCTTAAAATCTGAAATAGAAAGAAACAAGAAAAACCCCTAACCACAATATAAATAAATAAACTATAAATACGTATTTCGGAAACAAAGTTGCCATCTTCAGTAAAACGATGTGAAAAAGAAAAATAGTGTTAAACGTAGCGTCGTTGGTTAAGGTATAACATCTGAAGATATTTTGTTTACCAAATCGCCAGTGGGATAACAGTGGCATAACATAAAATACAGTGGCATAACATAAAATACGTATTTGTCTTCAAATTAAGTCATGTAGCTACTAGAATTCCTTTACAAAAACGAAGAGCGCTTAATGTGGATTGGTACACAACCGTTTGTTTGCCATCCTGCATTATGACAATGCGAGATCGCACACAGCTCGAAAGACAATTAATTAAATTTTTGGTGCAGCAAAATATCGAATTATTAGATCATCCTCTGTACAGTCCCGACCTAAGCCCCAACGATTTTTTTACATTCCCAAAGATCAAGAATGGAATGCGAGATCGACGATTTCAGTCTCCAGGAGAAGCATTAGATGCCGTAAAAATGGCAATTATGTCCAAACTGAAGGTTGAAATAACTGCTCTAGCAATTGATTTGAACGCAGAAGTGTATCAATTTTTGTGGAAAATGTTTTGAAAAGCAATAAAGCACTTTGAGCCGATCCATTGTTTGATATTACGCCAATCTGCAACATTAAAAACACATCCCCTGGTATATTTAACAGGAACGTAAAACATTTGACATGCTTCTTCGCGTAGACTGACGAGAACTAGGATAAGTTCGAAACACTTTTCTGTATGTAAAAGCGACCAATGCGATGGGTGTGTATATTCATCTATACATATACAGATATGTTTTTAACATATCTGTACTATAGTATTTTACACTTGGTGTTAGTTAAACATCAGTATGCTATACTTTACATACAAAAAAGTATACCTCTTCTGACACCCTTCTGCGTTTATAATTGTTGTGTTTCGAGGTCCAAACACAACGGTTACATATTTATTAAATTTTTATAATAAAACAAGAAAAAAATATTAAACTTACTACTACTGCTGGAGGAGTATTTGGCAAGTTAAAGCAAGTTGAGTAATTAGTATTTAACAAATACATAGTCGCACATGTTACAATCGAGGCGACTGATGGTTGACCATTTTCATTCGATGCTCGTTGAAAACATCCAATACAAGCATCTCGTAATGTATTATTCGTTCCATTAGCTATATTTGTACACATAACCGTAAATAAGTTTAATAACTGATTGCTGAAAACAATTAATTCCTAAATTAAGTTTGCCCTTGATCAAAGAACGGTTCAGAGCTTACTTGTTGTTCGAACACGTTATCTGCTTATACTTCGTTTTAAATATTGTAGACACATCCTGAAACACATAAGTTTGCTTAAAGATTATCGTATCTATTTAATGTGCGTTTACGGTAAATGCCGTTAGTAAAACAACTACAGCTAAAGTTGCACTCAACTTCATTTTTATTTGTTACGAATCATAATAAATTCGATGTTCACGCATTTTATATTATCGCGATCGTTTGTTAGATGTGTTAATTTTATTACAGCTTCCGCTATTATGTATTAATGAAAAGAAATTATTGCATGGTGAAATTTTGATATGCATTGTGATATTTCAGGTCATAGGTACGATAAATGTAATATTTTAGATTAGACATATTTATGTCTAAAATTATTAAATCTAAATGCATTAAAAAGTCATTAGCCTCAAAACACAATAGAAGACACTACCTATGTGTAGGATTTTATAGTACCATTTTTATTGTAAGTGGGATTCATTTTAAGCAAAGGAAATATGGCGATTCCTTAATTCACAAAGTTAACTTTGATTTTATTTAGTTTTCTTGTACTTTATATTCAATAATTCTTTAGTTTCTATTTTATTTTGAACGTTTATTTGCGATATGGCTTAGAAATAGGGAAAGCTACTTAATAATGAAAAACTCCTCACTTGATAAGAAAAAGATTTTAAAAAACATAAATATAAGGAACACAAGGATAAGTAAATAACGCACACATTAAGAGATACTATTATGTATGCGAATCGTATTTCTTTTTATTTATCATTTACTTATAATCTAATCTCAAGAAAATAAAATCTTGTATCTTTTATATTATATCATTAGTACAGGCTGGCCCAAAATGACCGAAGGGGTTTTAATTCCTTATAACTTTTTATTATATATTTTTTTTTTGTTTTCAGTATTTTGTAAAGAAGCCTTGGGGAATTTGAAATGGAACAGTACACAATTGAACAACGTGCCAAAATCGTTGAATTTTATTTCAAATCAAATTTTTCATAATTAAATTAAAAATATTCTCCATTAATAGACTGTATTTAAAATTTAAAAATATTAATGATTATGTCTTAAATAAGAAGTTATAATGAACTCAAACCCCTTCGGTCATTTTGGGTCACCCTGTATTTTAAATAAGATAGTTTGAAAGTGGCTGTGGTATGTAACAGTCCTCTTTACCCTTAACATTTGTTCGTTATCTTGATAATGTCTTGGGCTTCGAGGGATTCGGGGTAACTGTACAAACGATAACTTTGTCGCTAAACTACTTAATTGCCGCAGTTATCCTAAATATTGAGATATAGATTAAAGTTGAATATTGAGTAATTGACTTATTCAATTACTGCTTTTGTCGGGCGCCAAGAGGATTACCTCCTCTAAGGTATAATTGTACTTTTAAAATTACCGGTTAGCTAAAAATAGAGGAGCGATATAGAAAAAGACTCTAAATAAAGCGGGTAAGTCGAAATGTGACTTACGCCTTTCTCTCTCAAAGCGTGTTTGAAAACTAAGGTGAAAAAATAATGAATCCCTCTTTTTCTACTTAATAATTGTTTCGATCAATTTCTTTTGTTTAATATGCTTTTCCAGTAAAGCTTAGATTACATGAATTGAAATAAAAGAACAAATGATTACTAAATGTACTTATATTGATAAATAAAGCTTGTTAATTTACATATGATTAATTACAAATTTACTTAGGGTTATTCTGAAAAGTTTACTAAATACTAATATACATATGGGGCGAGATACCGTAAATTTAACACAGATTTAAACTGTTTAATCTGATCAGATTTATAAACAGTATTTATAAAGACTAACCTATCATCGCAGCACTAATGGCCATTTCACTTTATCGTTAACTCGGTGCTTCCGTAGTGATGCACTTGTTCACTGTATTAACACTGTTTCTTCACGCTTCAGGGTGCCGGGTATTCCAGACAATGTAGCCCTGATGTAATTAAGCGTGGGATTCACTTTTAACTAATGACTGCACTTTTATGCAAGTGATACTTTTGCTACACTGTGTACTTATTGTACTTAAGTACACAAAATGCGGTTAATCCTTTCTTACGCTTGCTTATAGGGTCGCACGTTTGACTCGTTTTTACTGACTTTAGTCGAGTCCTTTTATTGCAGTATTGCCTCACTTTATTATCACGTTAAGGGTAGCACGTTTGACTCGTTTGACTCCCTTGAGCCAAGTGCTTCGTTTCGCTTTCCTTGATGCGTCCGAGCTTCGGTTTTCTCTTGGTGATTCCCCGGCTTTCTTATAAAGTTCTTGATCATACTGGTTTAGTAGATGATGTAATACAGTGATTCTAACGATTCGTATATGTGACATTGGATTATTTTAATAGAGTTTATGTATGGCTAACTATACACACTTAATTATACAAAATGATGATTTAGCACAGAAGGAACTGATCGAAATACGTGTGTAATATTATTGCGAAATGTTCTGCAATTATATTTAATGGCGGGAAAAGCATTAGAATTTATACAATGTGACTTTTTTAGCTTAAATAAATTAATTTTAATATTCTTTAAAATTTTACAAATGGATATAACTGCTTTGAAATAAGATGGGCGTAATGTGTCCCATTACAGGTATTCTGTAATTTCTTCCTTTTTCTCAGAGGATTATTTGTTACTTAAAAAAATTGTTTTTTAAACTGTTATTTTTAATTGGGTTCGTGGATCCTCGAGAAAAATAAACGAGAAAAAGAAGAGATAATGTACTTGAAATTCAGTGACTCTTTGTATTATGATGTTTAATTTTGAATTTGGTTTATGAATTGGAAACTTATTTTTATATTAATGATTTCATATTTACAAAAGTAGGTGTTTTTATTATTGACATTTATCTGACCTTATTTTACTTGTCTGGTAATTTTATTTTTTATTTAATATATGTGTTTATTAGCCTTAGACAGTACCTAGCTTCTTAAATGGCTGTTGGTCTTTATCCAACCTCCTCGGCTCTTGACTAACACTATTCCATTTATTTTTCTTCTTTACACGAAGTACATCTATATTTATTATTTGACTAATGTAAGGTATGTATTATTTATTTAACTTTACTAATATGAAATACCACTGTGTCCATAAAGTATGGACACAAGCCCGTAATAACGTTATTGTGCATTATTTGACAAAATGCAAAGATATATCGATTAATGTTTTTTATTAGATATATTTAGATGCTACTATTTTGTTTTTTTCGTCGACCTTGAATAAGTTATGACGTCATTGATAATTTTTTTAAATGTCAATCCCATTTTTTTTTGTGGATTTTGAAAGCTTTTACAATTCTTTATTCGATGATGTAAAAATTTTGGTATGTTACATTAGAAAATTTTTGAGTAATCATTTGCGTCCATAAAGTATGGACACTAGCCCGTAATAACGTTATTGTACATTATTTGACAAAATGCAAAGATATGTCGATTAATTAATTAACAAATAACAATAAAAAGTCAGGAGTCCATGAGTTAACTTGCGGTAGTTGCCCCATAACGTATATTGGACAGACAGGCAGATCGTTTGAAATACGCATCAAAGAACATTTTTCTTCATTTAGAAATAATAAAAGTGACTCTTCATATGCGTTTCATGTTAATTTAACAAACCACAATTTTAACAAAGAATTTAAAATATTACACGTAGAAAATAAGGGCAAAAACTTAATTTATTAGAGTCACTTGAAATTAATAAATTAAAGAAAACCGACAAGATCCTCAATGGTCAATTAGAAACTCACCCTTACTCAATTTATTTATTTGATATTCAGACAGTCATATTGTATTTTTCCATAGAACTTTTTACCTCCCTGTAGCATAATGTAGACTCTCAGTTTTATCACTTAAGAACAGTATTGTATAAAACGTAGTGAAAGATTTGTGCATAAACATTTTAGTAATAAAAAGTACCCATGTGCTTGTTACGGTACATTTGTGTAAAAATTTATACATAAGTTAGTTATATCTCAGATGAAGCTGAGGTTGGAGCAAAACAATCGTTACGGTGTAAAGTAAAAAGTGAAATTTATTAAAATTTGTTTTATTTTATCCTGATAATAGTAGATATGGATATTATTCCATTTAAATTAAGTTAGAATTATAATATTACGTTGGTTTTCTTTTTAATAAAATGTAATTTTGTTATCTTTGGTGTATCCCTTTTAGTAGTATTTTAGTTTTTATATTAAGTAAAGAAGATTTTGCGAACTAAAATTCTGAAATTCTGAATTCTGAAATTCTTAGGCAATTTTTCTTTAATCGCGAAGAGTCTTCTTTCGGTTTTACCGTTTCTAGGTTTAAACATTCTATAACACGCTTATTTATTATCCATAACATGTCAATATATACGTACAGGTATAGAAAAAACAAAAGCCAACGGATTGTTGAGTAAGCGGGTTCTAGATTTTGACTTCAACGGAGGAATTTCGCGATTGCTGATGTCTTTACAAATTCTTTGCTAATAACGATGACCAGTTATTTTCTGTGGAATTAAAAACTGCTTTTGTACTGTAACAATTCCATTCTACGTCATAATGAACGCACTTTAGCTTTTGTAATTATTAATAATTAGTAATTAAATTGAATTAGGTCTTCCATTTATATTCAGTGGATTTATTTATTAATGCATGTGTGGGCGTTTCTTTTATTAGTGGATATCAATGATCTAGTATTTATTTATTTAGTTACTTATTTAAGTGTTTGCTTTAATGTTTGATTACCAAGTGTACGGAATCGAATAGTTTTTTTAATAATATAAAATATTATTAAAAATGGGGTGTGAAGAACACAATACAAGTTATATATTTGTGAATGTATATTATACAAATTGGTGTGGTTTTTACCCACTCATGTATGTTTCAAATTATTTTGTGAATCGAATAGTACTAACTTAATGTTTATAGGACATGTATTTTGTATTATTTCGTATAACTTTAATTGCACAAATTGAATTAAGAAGTAAAGATGCTTTGTTAATCTAAAGATTTGACGTTGTTGCTAATCTAAAATTTTTTGCTCTAAGGCAAGACTTCAAAAATATGCACAAACATTAACTGTAATTCTTTGTATAGTTTTAAAACTTAAAATTAATTATTAACTTCTCTAATGATTACTGCCATACAATTAGAAAATTAGTTTATTATGTGACGATGTTGTTATTATACGCAATAAAGCAAGAAATATAAATGTTATGGCTTCTGCCGGATTTTATGATATTTCTTCCTATAGTAAAAAGCAATTTGTGGTAATAAATACCGTTAAAATTAATACTTAAACAACAAGTGAAACTGAAGCAATCTTTGTCTATACAATGATGAAGAAATTTAAAATTCTGGATTTTATTAATTACTTGTTTCCACAAATTATTAATTTTTAATATTATTACCTAGTATTTATCCCAAGTATATATTCTTTCGACTTTTATAATTTGGAAAAGTGTGCTCATACGAGATTGTAAAACAACGTACGCATTGGGTGAACGTCATTTGTTCTAGGCCTGACGGGTGTTATAAATAGTAATGTTCTGCCAGCAATAGTTATAAATCTGCAATCAGATAACGTCACTAATGCATGAAAATGTCTCAGTTAAAAATCGAAGACCGTGAAGTCGTTAAATTTTTTAAATACGAGGGGAATATGTCTAATCAAATTAAACAACGTATAGATGGCGTTAATGTTGATTAATTTCTTTCATATCCTACTGCAAAAAAAAAGTAGACAAATTGTTTTCGTTTTGGGCAAGAATCTTTTGAAAACGAGCGTCTCAGTCGGTCAATTGAAGTGTTAACGCCACAAATTAATTCATTTATTGAGAAATTGTTATTAGAAGATCGTCGTTTGAACGTGAAAGAATGATCAGTAATATCTAGAATTTCTGAAGCAAGTGTACGTCAAATTTTGTATGGCAATTTCGGTCTGCTCCACAACACGTCTTGTTGAATATGTACCCTCTTCTTTAAACATGTGTGGAGATGGCTCAACATAGATTTCTTAGTCTATTGTCACAAGAGATGAAACAATGGTTCTGTATTATAATCATCTATAGAAAAAGAAATTGATGGAATGGCAGCATCCAGATGAACTTCGTCTCATAAAGGCGAAATTCGTTCAGTCAACGAGAAATATTATTATTACAGTAATTTTTGATGCTAAGGGCATTCTACTGATTGACTTTAAAGATCGCAATACAGCTGTCAATAAGACATATTGTTGCTTGTTGAATAAATGGAAACAATATTTGTGAAAATCGTTGGGGAAAATTGTCAAACGGTGTTCGATTACTGCATAACAATGCGCCACTTCATACTACTATAACTTTATAGGTTGTAGTTGCAAGAAATTGAACAGCCACCATATGAGGGTGCGTGAAAATTGAGATAAGGCCATTCTATTCGGCAAAAAAACGTTTCACGTTTCAATCTTCCTTCAGAGATACATTTCATCCAACGTTCTCCAATTTTTTAATGCCGTCCAAATAATACGATTTCTCGAGGCGTTTGTTTCATCGATGAGCTCTTCATTCGACCCAACTTTCTTACGGCCGAGCCATTTCTTCATATTTGGAAACATAAAATAGTCGCAGGGAGCTAAATCTGGGGAGTATATCGGATGAAGGAGCAATTCGTAACCTAATTCATGCAATTTTCCCATTGTGACTGCGGAATTGTGCGCCGTTGCATTGTCCTAGTTGAAGAGAACGATTTTCGTCGCTAAATGCGTCAAATCGGCGTTGAATCAATCCAACAGCTCTCGATAATATGCGCCGGTGATCGTTTTACCCTTTTCAAGGTAATCGATGTGAATGGCACGGCGCGCATATCACAAAACTGTCGCCATGATCTTGTTGGCCTACAGACTCACCTTGGCTTTCTTTGGCTTCGATTCACCACGAAAAGTCCACTGTTTCGATTGTTCCTTGGTTTCTGGTGTGTTCTGATGAATCCATATTTCGTCCACGGTTACGGAACGGCGCAAAAACTCGGACTGAGGTTGAATATCGCTAATCATTTCTTTGAAGTTGTCAAAGGATTGCGTTTGTTGTCAATTGTGAGCAAATGCGGCACCCATCTTGCAAATAGCATTTTCATATCCAAATATTTATTCAAAATTGTAATCACTTTTATCGACCTTTTCTGGTGTGGTGACCTCAATTAGCCGACCAGAACGTTCGCCGTTACATGTGTTGGTACGACCACACCGAAATTGAGTAAACAAGTGGTTAATGGTTCCAATCGATGGTGTAGAGTCCACATAATACTTTTCAAGCGTTTTTTTGGTTTGCATGATCTTTTCTTTCCATTTTTATGAAAATTCTCGTAGACGTCTATTTCAAATGGCTATCACAACAAAACTATTTGACAGATCAGTCTGAAAATAAGGATGCGCTCTTTAGAAGGGTGCTTCTTGACAAGCATAAAATTGGATTTGAAGTGGCAGCGCCATCTGTTCCAATTTTCAGGTACTTCTTGATACACACTCGTGTAGTTCTGATATTGCTACTAGTGAGTATTATCTACTTATTAATTGAAAGAAAGATTTTGGGCGACGCCATTTTTATGACGATATTGTGTAGTAAACAGCTGTAATTTAAAATTTTGAAGAAAAAGCGTCAGATTATTTTTATTTAACTAATTAATTAAATTATTTAAAAAAATAATTAAAAATGGAAATTATATTGAAAAATCAAAATTATTAAGTTCAAGCTTTCATTTTTTCTGTTAGGCTGAGAACATAAGGCGATTGTCTCATATGGAAATACTTTATATGAACGTTATTGAAAATATTATAAAAAATAATTTCCAAAAAAAAATATTTTAACGCGACACGTCATTTTTAGTCAAATTCAATCGTGACCAACACATTAATATGAACATATACTAACACAACACCTTACAAGTGGCAACAGGTAGAGAATCAAAAGGCATTGAAATCTGTTATTTATTAAGTAAACAGCCGCTAAAATAACACCTGGGGCCACGGCAGGCGCCAGCAATGACAACCACACGTTGCGGAATCGCATCAGCGAGAGGCAGAAACAACTAGCATCTTTGTGGTTCTCTTGTCGGCCCACGCCATTGCTTTCACAATCGCTAATACACCAGGCGACTACTCCTGAAATAACACTGTTTCTAATTTACGCCGCGTCGAGTTCACTCATTCATTGATGACGAGTAAGCGCCGCTCTTGCGAAATTTCATCATTCAGATAATTTTGTCTGCCTTTCACTCAATATAATTGAATTTTCTCTGAATATAATTGAATTTCGTGTTTGTAGTATCTTAGTTGTGGACTTTACAAATATGGAATATATTTATAGTTATTGGTTGTGGTTTTAGGTGGGCCTATTGAATTAAATTTGAGAAGAAAGTTTTTCGTTATTCGATATCAGGAAAAGACAAACAAATTACGTGATAACTAATAACTGCTTATGTAAATTTTCATAAATCCGCCTACATTAATTTTTCTCCACAATGTATGTGATATTAATATTGTATCACTTCCTCATAGATATACAAACCCACGCCTTTATCTCTATACAGGCTGATTCAAATTAAGAGCGCACTATTGCTATCTCTGTTATTATTGATTCTAGAAAGTATGTTGAATTAGCAATGTATTAGTGTTTTTAACATTGATTAGCACTCAGTTCATGAAAAAAAAATTGAATAACGCATTTTCGAGAAATTTTGAAATTTATAATTTTTTTAAATGGAACAGCCTGTATATTTTTTAAAATTCTGAATGATAATGTTCTTTGTAATATAAAAGTTTCAATACACTATTGTCCTAAAACGAATAATAAAGTATTTACGGTGGAATTTAGTTGATGTCAAAGATACTCTTTCATTCTGTAAAATCAGTAGTAGGCTTCTTTCACTTTAAACAGAACAAATAGTATGCCCTTTGTAAATGTCAATAACGTACTGAATATAAATCTTTCGCACGTTTAGTTATTAAAAATATTTTTTTTTAATATGTGTTGTGTTCATTAGTTCTCTATTTATTTTTCTAAACATTTTGGTTTTACTTTCGTTGCTTAGTGTTTGACAATATTTCACTATGGTATTTCCTCATTTGGAGAAATGGGATATGTTGGAAGCATACATTTTATGTCGTAAAAATTCAATAAGGACTAGCGAATATATGCTGAACACTATCCTTTACGACAGCAGCCAGATCGACGTTACTTTCGAAAACTTTACAATCAGTTTAGACTGCATGATTGCATATTTAGAAATAATAGAACAAAGAAGAATATCGTCGTCAACGCAGAAGTAGAAATTACAGTGTAAGCATTTTTTGAAGCCCATCGCGAATTTTCCATTAGGGATGCTACTAAGGAATTGGCATTAAGTTATTCATCAGTTCAAAGAATTTTGAAAAAGCATAAGTATATCCCCTTTAAGTTAAGAATCTCTCAAACATTACAGCCAGGAGATTCCGCCAGGAGATTCGCTTTCTGTCATTGGTTTGTTAGTTTTTGTGGCGAAAATTTGATTGGAGCACAGTGTATTTTATGGAGTGACGAAACAAATTTTTCAAATTGAGGCATGTTTAATAAGAAAAATAGTCACTACTGGTCTCAAGAAAATTTATTAATAGTTCGTCCACATGCTGCACAAGTTCGATTTAGTTTTAACGTTTGGTGTGGATTAATTGGTTCGGTAGTCGTTGGTTCACTGTTCTACAATGGTACGTTGACAAGAAGATATCTGGAATTTATTTGTAACGTTCTAGAGGATTTCCTTGATAACGCCAATTACCTGATGCGCCAAAATTTATACTTTCAGCAGGACGGTGCTCCTGCACACAACTATCACCTAGTGCAAACCTACCTCGACACCATCTTTGCCGAAAAGTGGATTGGTACAAATGGTCCAATTCGATGGCCAGCACGCTCCCCTGACCTCTCACATTTAGACTTTTTCTTTGGGGATACTTAAAAAATGAGGTGTACAAAACGCGATACGATAACGTGCGCGAATTGCAAGACAAAGTCAGAGAAGTTTTTCGCCAATTAGATAGAAGGACAATCTTAAGAGCCACCCAGAGTGTACTGAAGCGGGCACGAAAATGTATAGATGGAAGGTGACACCTTTGAGCAGTATTTATAAATTATACATGTACTTTCTTCTTTTTAATTTAATTTTGTAAGCTGTAATATCTTAAAATAAACAAGAAACACAAAATATGTATCTGTTTTGTCAAAAGTTAGCGGAGCAATGACAACATTTAGAAGGAAATAGAAACTGCTATAACTACTTTATTATTATGGACAATATAGGACAATAGTGTATTGAAGCTTTTATATTACAAAGAACATTAGCATTCAGAATTTTAAAAAATATACAAGCTGTTTAAAGCCATTTAAAAAAAAATATAAATTTCAAAATTTCTCGAAAATGCGTTATTCAATTTTTTTTCATGATCTGCATGCTAATCAATGTTAAAAACACTAATACTTTGCTAATTTAACCTACTTTCTGGAATCAATAATAACAGAGATAGCAATAGTGCGCACTTAATTTGAATCAGCCTGTATATATAAAAATTCAGCCGGCGTATGTTTGCGCTTACAGAACTCGAAAAGTAGTCTGTCGATTGACTTGAAATTTTGATACAACGTTGTTTATTATTAACAAATTCGCACAACTTTTAGATGACTTCGTGATTTTAATGGCGTACCTACGCAATCGTCCATCGGAGAAAGACATTCGTAGAACTGGAGATAGATTTCGTACCATACACTCTCCAGATGATGTAATACGTCGAAGCAATAAGCGTACTGAAGATGATGTCGTTACTGTGAACGAAAGTGTGAAAGATCATACAAAATTATCCATTCGTTGTCGGTCGCAGGAATTGGGGCTTTAAACATTGACAATATGAAAAATTTTGGGTAAAGATCTTTATATAAGATCCAGCTGGTACAGAAATTAAAGCCACAAGACCTTATATACGTCGTTGTTTTGCCGACTGGGTTCCGGAGCAACTGAAAAATGACGTTGCTTTATCGCAAAATTGTGTTCAGCGATATGGTTCTATTTTGGTTGAAAGAGTATTAATAAGCAAAATTATCACATTTAGAGTAAGACTAATACACAACAAACCTTAGATTAGTTACATTCAGAAAAATGTACCGTTTTATGTGCGGTTTATGCGCTGGTGACATCATCGCATTTTTATTTATTCAAAAATGAAGTTACCGTCGATGTAGTAACAGTACCATGGAGAATGATTTGTTGAAGATATGATTGAGATTCATCTGAACGATATGTGGTTTTAACGAGATGCCGTTACGTGCCATACGGTGACCACAACCTTCGACTTATTGAAAACAAAATTTGGCGGTAAGTTGATTTCCAGGAATGAACACGTAAATTGGCCTTCAAGGTCGTGTGAGTCCACACCACTCGATGATTATCTATGAGGTTACGTGAAGTCACTGTTTTTTTGTGGATAAGCCAGCTACAATTGACGCCTTTGAGACCAACATTGTTATTTGTAGTAGTACTCGAATAAGTGACCCAAAATTGGACTTCCAGAATACGCGTTGTCAAGAATAAGTGTGGCCATATGTCCGAAATAGGTTTCAAGCGTCAAGACCATAAAATAATTTGAATAAAAAAATATTTATTCAAATTTCCAGGTTTTAGAGGTTTAGAGGTCGGCATAAGTCAGGCAACAAATTTGCATTAAAAGAAAAAAAATGCAGCGTCAAAATGAATTTATTCAAAAAAATTACAAAAGGGATTCGAAAAAGGGTTACTGTAAGTGTTCAAATTGATGGCCATCTTGATCAATGCATTTACTGCAACGTTTCTCAACGGTGAGGCAGGTCCGGCGAAGCACGTCAAGCTGTCCGCGAAGATTTTCTAATTCTTCTTCAATTGCAGTTCGGAGGTCGGGAAGGGTACGTGGTCCTCTTGCAAAAAACGCGGTCCTTGAGAAGGCCCCACAGGAAGAAATCACAGGATGTCTGGTCACATGACCGTGCGGGCCACTCAACGATTCCTCGTCTGCCTATCCATTCTCCAAAATGAACATTAAGGTACTCCCGCACACATAACGCGTCTACTCGACGAGCACGTGTTATCATGACACCGAGACAACTGTCTGAAGCACGAACATGCTTCGTTTTAATCTTTTTCGACAGCGTTGCCAGACTTATGGGCGTTGCCGGACTTATGCCGATTTTTCGGGAGCGTTGCCTGACTTATGCCGACCTTTGTATTATTTTTCTTCAATTTCAAATTTTATGTGGTTTAAAACAACACACATTAATTAAATTTATAATATTAATATGTCAAGGGTATAGTGATGTTCTTTGCTTGTGTAATGTGTGTTAGTGCATAGTGGGAGTAATACGTTTTCTACTGTTGATAATGACAACTTAATTATCGAAATACGTATCCAGGATTAAAACCACATTATGGTAAAAGTTACAGGACAAAACTTAAGTATATAAAAGTCATTTTTATTCAATATCTCAAAATAAATGCATGTATAGTGTAAATAAATAAGTCTAAATTATATTGCATTTATTATTTACTAATCGTCACCGACGATTTTACACTCGTGCACGATGAAGCAACAAACAGGGTTCAGCAAATCCACCCACAAGAACCAACATCATTAGACCTATAGACACCAGAAAACAACTCATCATATGGTCCTTCGAGATTGGATTTGGTTATTCGCAGCCGGACATTTAGGACATCTCTTCGTTGCCGGATCCAAGAAAGAAAAATTAGCACACGGGGAAAGAAGAATTAATCCCTTTGTGAAAGGGATTCAGCCCCAACACCATCATTTCAGAGAAAAATTCTTTCATAAATTGTAAAATATTGTTCAAGAGCTTACATAATTGTATATCTGGTGTTTTCCCGTGAGATACTTTTCAAAATTTTGAAATAGGAAGAAGTCTGAAGGGAACAATCAAGGCTAAAATGTGGAAGCCTTAAATCCATAAACTCACGGTCCTTGATTATCTGCTGGATGTTTATTTGTTTCTTGACCTCGCCAATAGTAGTGAAACAACGAGAGTTTCTGGGAATAAAAATATGAGTGTTTTTCTTCTAGAGCGCTTAGTAAATTTTTAATTTTATTTCCATAGTTCTCTACATTTATGGTTAGATTCTCCCGAAATATATTTAATGAATAGGGCTACTTCTGCAGAATAGTGTAGTTCTTTTTTGTGCTGAAAAGCCGGTTATGTGTCCACTCTATGGATTACTGTTCTATCTACGGGTTTCAGAATTGTACCCGAAGTCTTACTTCCAGTGATAAATAGTTCAACCTGATTTTATAACAAAATTTGAAATAAATACTATGCAAATAATAATATTCAGAAAAAGTATTACTAAATTTATCAAATATTATAATTAACCGAATAAAATATCACAATGCTGCTAGTATTTATACGATAAAACTACGTTAAACCATTGTATATTAATACCTTATGAAGATACTTGTACGCCATTTACTTTTTGTCCACTTTTTAAAGAGTGAAAGAGAGTGTAAAGAGAGAGTGTCTTCGAGTAAGACACAAAATGTCTATTCTATCAAAGTAAGATCTAGATCACATTAAAAAAAATTCACTTCATTCAAATTACGTAATATGAAGAAACGTTTATAACTAAATGAATCATTAAATTATGCAATTAGTATAAAAGCGATTTTTTGCAGTGGAACTCGTGAATAAGTACCTGGAATTTAATACAGGAAATGCTTAACATAGTAATCACATAAGAAGTACGTGTATCCTCATGAGAATTTATAATTAATTATGTTTGTTGAGCTTAATTATAGATTTAAACAGAAATCTAAAAATTCAGTATAATAAATCTTTTTTAATCATATTTTATGATGTAATAATATCGTAGCTGAATTTAAGTATGATTAAGTAAATAAATGATTGATGATATAAAAAGTATTTTTATATTCGGGTATACGTAAAATAGTTATGAAGTTTTATCCTTATCTTTTTACTTACTCCGTCATTTGTCGAAAATTCTTGGATGATAGTATTTATTCTTTCTATTTACTCCATAAATTAATAATTGAAGCTGTGGCGACCCAATTGTAATGGTATATTACCAATAGTGGAAAGTAAGTGAATTTCCACCAAGTAAGCGCTATTTCGAATCAAAATGTTTATTTTCTAATTAGGGGAAAGGTAACTTGGGTCTAATTAGTAGATTTGCACAGAACATAATTTAGTACTTGTCAATATTTAGATTTGAGTTTTATTTTTTCAAATTTAATCGACTATTATGTTAACTATTGCGCAATGATTATAATACAAAAAATAAAAGGATAGAATAATGAAAAATTCGTGAAAAGTCAAATGTATCCTGGAATGTGTGGATGCATTTTGCTCTTATTGGAGTTTGTCAACACACAGTATCCCGGACAGGCATGACTTTTCACTTCTATACTTCATGAATATATACTTAGTATAATGAACTTACTATAAATGGAACCAATGCGTATTAAATCTCACATTACATTTAACTGTCGCCTAATATGCTGCGTTAATTTCTACCTTTCGATATGCCGCCGCGACGTGTAACATTTCAAAAGCTTAGTTTGTCGAAATGTAGAAATTAACGCAGCACATTAAGCGACATTTACATTTAATGTGGGATTTAATACTCATTGGTTCTCATTTATAGTAAGTTTATTATAGGAGGATAGAAGGTAAATTAAACACCACGTAAAAATAAATAGTACTGGAAGATCTACAGTAAATTGGACTAAGATAGATAGGAATGGAGAATATTAGTAAATAAAATGGAGCAGATTCAAGACGGTGAACCAGACTAGCAACTGTATCACGGCTATGACTACAATCATGCTAATGAAACGCTGAATGTTGCTCTTTAGTCCATGTAGAAGCCATATTAGTTGATGTTGACTATTGCAGATATAAGAGGGTCATTTTTTTAAAGTTTCGGTGATCGGACAAAAACAAATAAGGGCAAAAGAAGAAGTTGGAATTACACATATATCTGAACTATTTCTCAAAGTAATCGCCACCGAGATTAAGTTATTTATCGCAACGGGAAATTAGTTTCTCCTGTAACAAACAAATGTTTTCAATATCTCATTAGTACTAAACCGCTGCTTGCCTAACCACACTTTCATTATGACGAACAAATGGAAGTTATTTGGTGCCAAGTCTGAGCTGAAGGACGCATGGTCGCGCAGCTCCTATCCGAAATTATCGAGTAGTTTCTTTGTTTGCGTTGCTGCACGAAGGCGTGTATTACCATGAAGAATTGCAATTACTGATGACAACATGCCTCTCCTTCCTTTTATTGGGTATTGCTCTCCGTAGTCATGAAAGAGTTCTTTAGTGTATCGTTACAGTAATTGTGATCCCAGGTTCCAAGAATTCCACCAGCAAGAATTTTCTACATCTCCAAACACCGTAGTTATAAGCTTCTTGCTGGAAGAGTTCGTTTGCATCCATTGCTCGAATTGTTCTTTTGCCTCGGTGTTCACAAAGTGAATCCACATTTTCTCTGACGTTACAATCTTTCCCTTTCCATATTGTAGCGCTACAAAAGCATTTGCGCAGAACTCTCTCTCTCTCTGAGGTTTATGAACGTCTTAAATTTTAACTTATTGTGTTTTTTTCTATTCAACACATAACCCCTACTCTGTTTGTTTGTGTTCAATATATCGAAAGTATCATAACGAATATGTTATTTCCACTGAAACTAATATTGGAGATACACCTCTAAATTAATATGAAAGGATTAAGTACTTAAAGATTATCGTACCTACTCGAAAATACCCAAAAATTCGACAAGGACGAAACATAATGAAGTGGTTAGCGTTATCAGAAAACGATTAATAATAATAATCTTTATTATCCAACAGAAAGCTACTTACATTAACGATAATTTATAAACGGTTGCTATCTATAATAGAATATATATATATACAGTGTGGTTATAAAGTTTGGAACCAAGCTTATAACCGAATTATTTTACATTTTTAGGAAAAACGCTCGGACAGGTAAATTTTCTTTTTTAAAACGCCATCTTTTGACATACAATTTTTTTCTATGACGTCATTGGTTTTCGAGTGATGGCGTTATCAACACTTTTTTAAATGGCAACCATATTATTTTTTTCTCGTTTTTGGTAGATCTTTATATCCACCAAATAGTGATATAAAACAATTGGTATGTTGCATCACAATTTTTTTGAAAAAATGATATAAATTTAGAAAAAAATACGAAAATTTTATTTTTGTACAAAATTAAAATTAAATTAAAAAAAATACATCTGAACTTAAATTTATTGTAACAGTTAACGTAAATTTTCAAAATGGACCCCACCAACCAACTGACACTGTCCCAGCCGAGTGTAAACACTTCGTATACTCGCCTCAATTATGTCTGGGGATGTTTGTGTAAGTTCTACGCGAATTCGTTCTTTTAAATCTTCTAAATTGTTCGGTTTGTTAAAATACACTTTCGATTTCAAATAACTTCACAAAAAAAAGCCTAACGGAGTCAGGTCAGGAGAACGAGGTGGTCATTCTATGGCGCCTCTCCGTCCAATCCATTTATTGGGAAATATTTCGTCAAGATAGTGGCGAACCTCTACACCATAATGGGGAGGCGCCCCATCTTGTTGAAACCGAATATTTGGATGGGGTACATCACCATCCTCGTGATTTAGGAAAATATCAGCGAGCGCTGGAACCAGTTCAAATCTTAAAAATTCTAAATATTGCACAGCAGTCAAATTTCCTTCAAAAAAATATGGTCCTAAAATGCGTTGTCCAATCATTCCAACCCATACGTTAACTTTTCCTCTGCGCTGAGTATGACACGCTTGAGTCCAATACGGATTGCTCTGCGACCAATATCTGCAATTATGGCGGTGAACAGATCCATTTAGACAGAACGTAGCTTCATCTGAGAAGACGATGTTTTCCAAGAAATTTGGATTTTGGTCAACGTAACATTACGTCTTCACAGAACTGCAGTCGACGATCTTCGTCATCCTCATGTAATTCCTGTACAAGTTGAACTTTGTAAGGACGATAGTGTTCTTGTTTAAATAAGTTGACGACAAATGAGTGAACCACCTGATTGGATAACGCAAGTTGTCTGGTGGAAACATGATGCCTTTCTTCTGCTTCTAGAAGCACATTTAATTTCACATCTTCTACTACTTGAGGTCTACCTTGCCGTGGTCGATCTTTAACGGATCCAGTTTCGGTAAACTTTCCAACTAGTTTTGTCACCGTAGACCTGGTAATTGGAGGTCTATCAGGGTGTTCATCGTTAAACAAATCGCATGCTTCTGCATGCGTTCTTTGTCTGTCCCCATACCCAACCATAATTAAAATTTCGATTCCTTCTCGCTCAGACAAATGTGCCATTTTTTATATTAGCGAAAATGAACAATTTTTACGCAATATCTCAAAAATTTAACGTCAAAAATATAAGTAAATAATTCAACAATGTTGTCGCCATAGAAACAATTTCAAACTAAAATTTTTGTACATAAATTGTATAAAAAGAAGCAAGAATGTCATAAACAAATATCTTGCAAAAAAGTGCGTGTTTTTGTTTTTGTAAATTTTTTGCATAGTAACATGAGTACATGTGCTTTTGACGATCCGGTTTGTTCAAGAAGAATATTTAAGTCCTCACACAAGACAGAAGTGTGAAAAAAACTTACATATTCCAGTAAATTTTGTAAGCTTAATTAGTTTTTGAAATCTTCAATTTTTGGGCGATAATTTTAATTAAGAAATGGTCTGCTACATCATGTCACTTTTTTAAATAAATTAAACTTCTTTGGCCCTTTTTTGTGAAACTATTTAATGTTAAATAAGATTTTTTAATAAGTAATTGTCCGATTGGGAAGACGAATTTCTTTTGACCTGGAGCGAATAACGCAGATTACTATTGATCGCAAAGCATTTACACTCGGCTGGGACAGTGTCAGTTGGTTAGTGGGGTCCATTTTGAAAATTTACGTTAACTGTTACAATAAATTTAAGTTCAGATGTATTTTTTTAAATTTAATTTTAATTTTGTACAAAAATAAAATTATCGTATTTTTTTCTAAATTTATATCATTTTTTCAAAAAAATTGTGATGCAACATACCAATTGTTTTATATCACTATTTGGTGGATATAAAGATCTACCAAAAACGAGAAAAAAATAATATGGTTGCCATTTAAAGAAAGTGTTGATACCGTCATCACTCGAAAACCAATGACGTCATAGAAAAAAATTATATGTCAAAAGATGGCGTTTTAAAAAGGAAAATTTACCTGTCGGAGTCTTTTTCGAAAAAATGTAAAATAATGCGGTTATAAGCTTGGTTCTAAACTTTATGACTACACTGTATATATATATATATATATATATATATATATATATATATATATATATATATAATTATTTCGTGACCTTGGTATGATATGGTAAATTCAATCAGTTGGCGATTTAAGTAAAGCCAGACCTTAAATCGCCAACTGATTGAATTTACTATATATATATATATATATATATATATATATATCTATATATATATATATATATACACTAATTAAAAAAAAAAAAAAAAAAAAAAAACGAAGAATTAGCGATACTCAAAGGAAAAAGAAATTCAAAATTAATACAAAATATGTTCATATAACAATTGAAAGTTATGTTATGAAAACAGCTTTAACAAAGAAAAGTAAGAGTAAAAGAAAACAATACTAACTGCAGAACGGGTCCAGATCCAAGGTGCTGCATTTCCACATCATGTGTACCAGAGGTGTCTCCTTTAAAACGTTAGATCTGGCCGTTGGCAATCGAAACGTAGCAGACGTAAGCCGGCACAAGAATATCAACCTGACACAGCAATTAATTAAATGCATCCATGGAGTTGTTGACCAGCTTCAAAAGAAAGTTGGCACTTGCTTGTTCCCTTTTACTAGTTAGAGAGCGAAAACCATGTCTATTGACAAAATCGTTATAGTCCGTCCCACGCATTGGATAAATTCCATCGCACTTTAAGGTAAGGTATTTAAGGAAAAGCTTCTGAATTCTCTCCAAAGCGATCTGTTGATAGACGTAGTAGATACCACACAACTGCAGCATACTCCAACACACTCCGAACATAAGCATAGAAAAGACACATCAAACTTGACGGATTACTGAAGTCACGACAGGTACGTATCAGGAAGCCCAAAGACCTTGAAGTAGTGTTACAAACAGAAAGGATATGGGTGGTAAATTAAAGCGACACATCAAACAAAATCTCCAAGTCTTTGACTTCAGATCTACGAGGTATCACCATTTGGTCTACACTGTATTGAAAGTTATATGAATTCGCAATCCTTGAATATGTCACAATGGCACATTAATCAATATTTAAAGAGATGTTATTTTCATTACACCGATTGTGGCACAAACTTCAAGTTGTTATCAAGCTCGTAACAATCTTCAATGCTCGTAACCCTCATATAGAGTTTTAAGTCATCCGCGTAAGCCAAAACTCTGCAATCCAGTGAACAGAGTAAATCATTAAGAAATATATTAAAAAGTAAAGGCCCGAAATTAGAGCCTTGCGGTACACTGGATGTTGGATGGAAACATCGAGAGGGGAAACCATTGAAACAGACATAACATGAGCGAGAAGCTAAGTAAGAAGAAATGAGATTCAATAACAAAGGAGAGAGACCAAACACATTTAATTTAGATATTAGTATTGAGTGATCGATGGAATCGAAAGCTTTGGCGAAATCTGTATATATTAGGCGATCATCGATAGCTTTGCTAATAAATTGTGTTATTTCTACCAAATTAGTGGTGGTAGAACGCCCAGCAACAAAACCATGTTGGTAAGGAGACAGCAGATGACGTGCCTCAGACACTATTTGTTCATATATTAAAGATTCGAAAACCTTAGCAAAATTGCTTAATATGATAATTGGTCTATAATTGGAAATATCACTGCGATTACTTTTATGGACAGGCACAATCCTGCCAATCTTCCAACATTCAGGAAAGGAATCAGTAGAAATAATTAAATTGAAAATTACTGCTAAGGGTTCACATAAAACAGGTCTACAATCTCTAATCAAAAAACAATGATTATCGGACGAAAGTATCTGTCCATACAGACGTATTAGAGGGTGGTTCAAATTTAAACCGGAATTTTTGAATAAAAGCGCGCAAAATTTAGTGTCGTAAAAGTGGCTGCACTGGATGTTGGACCGGTCTGTTACGAGGCGTCGAGAACAGCCGGGACCGCGTAACCTCGCTTGTTAGTGTAGTTAGAGCCATGAGCGAGAAGGATGTACCAGTGTCTGTTGCGCAACGCATCATTATTCGTTTTTTGGTTAAAGATAATGTAAAATCCGCGGAAATTTATCAAAAATTACTTGGGCAGTTCGGGGATGAGTGCCTCTCCAAGACTCAAGTGTATGAATGGTGTTCCGCTTTCCGAAAAGGTCGAGAAGTGGTGACAAATGACAAGCTTGCCACATGCACGGCGTCCCAGAACAAGTGTTACCGATGAGAACGTCCGCGCTGTCGAAACACTCATTTTGGAAGACCGACGCAGCACTGTACGCAAGATGGCTCAAGAAGTGGGCATCAGCGTAGGTAGTATTGAACAAATAATTCATGAACGGCTTGGTTACCGCAAAATTTCAGCTAGATGGGTGCCAAGACTTCTGAATTTTGAGCAGAAATTTACACGCCGGGAAGTTTGCACGCGTCTCCTGCAGCGGTATGAAGAGGAAGGAGACAATTTATTGTACAGAATATTCACCACAGACGAGACTTGGGTTCACTACTATACGCCGGAGAGTAAACGCGCGTCTATGGAGTGGAGGATGAAAGACGAGGGCGCGCCAATTAAAGCGAAGGTTACAGTGTCAGCTGGGAAGGTGTTGTGTACCGTGTTTTGGGACATTAGAGGAATAATTGCGGTTGATTTTCTCACTGAACAACGAACTGTGAACGCGCAGTATTACAGTACCCTCTTAAAAAACACGGTGAAACCTGCCTACAGATCAAAACGACGCGATATTCCAATCCGTAGTGCGATATTGCTGCAAGACAACGCCAGACCGCATACAGCTCGGCTTACGATGGATACATTGAACGAATTAGGTTGGGAACCACTGGAACACCCTCCTTATAGTCCCGATTTGTCACCATGCGACTATTATTTATTTGGTCCATTGAAAGAGGCACTTGGCGGACGGCGATTCGAAAGCAATGCGGAGGTAGAATGAACTTTCGTGCGCGAATGGTTACGTGACAGGTCGAAAGATTTTTACGAAAAAGGCATCCGAGAGCTTCCGGAGAGGTGGCAAAAGTGTGTAGAGTGTGACGGCGACTATCTAGAAAAACTGTAAAAAATTTCAGCTCTGTAACTTACTAATAAAAATTTTTATAGCAAAATTCCGGTTTAAATTTGAACTCGTACTTATACTAATTATGTAGTATTTAACAAATTATAAATTGGTATATAATCTATTATCCTAATAGTGTCACTAAGTGCATTAACATTTAGTAAGAACTCGTTTAAAAAAGTTTTATCTATTTTCGAGTTGAACCTTTCCGGCAATTTTAAGCAAAATCTAAAATGCTAAATAACAAAATATTCTGGCGTGATCAATTTTTGGACTATTTTTCCTCGTAACCAGCGCATTAAAAATTATCGGGAACGCTACTCAGATATTAAAGGGGAAACTCATTGTAGCCCTGTGTTAGTTTCTCTGAAAAATATGTAATAATTCTCATAAATCATAAACTTCCAAAAAAAAAAAAAAAACATGTGGTCTCTTATTTTTATGTAAATAAAAGTAACATAGTTTAGATTTTTTTTGAGAAATTTTGCAACAAAATTTGTAATTGTACAATTCATTAGTCGTTCATAGTATATTTTCACTTAATTATTTTACCGTAGATAGACACTATTACAGATAAGCGTAGGTGAGCGAGCTACTTTGCCTTGTCCTTTAGATTTCTCCCTCTCTATACCAACATTCAATTCATTATTTCTAAATATCATTCAGAACTAAATACATAAATAGATATATACCTGCCGCACACTTGTCACGCGTATTTCACTTAATCCCCACTTTATTTTTGTTTTTATGTTTTGTGCGTGTTTTTTTAAATATGTACATTCATTCAAGTGGGTGTATTTTATTACAAATATCACTAGAAGGTCAGTCTTATAGCGGCTATGTATGTATACATTAGAAATCGTTTATGCAAATGAAGGAAATAAAAGATATATTAATAAAATATTTGTCCACAAGCCTTTAATTATAGAAATTTTGTAAGTTTACCCAACGACAGATGTATTAGATTCATATATAAGCTCGTAGCATTTTTATTGAACTCAAAATTTATTAATTTTTGAGCAATCAAAATACATGAACTAATCAAGATATTTTCCTTTATTATTTACGTTTTCTTCAGAATGATCTGATAATTTTTCAATTCCACGCCTTGGTTGGGAAATGAAGAAGTCGCAAGCCAATTTTGAAAGCGACATCGTTATTAAGAGAGATTTCTCGAAGGCTGTGTTATTGAGAAAGAAAGAGATGAGAATCTGATGGAGCAAGATCAAGAGCATTAGGCGTGTGTGAGATAATCTCCGGATCTAGTTCTTGAACAGCGCTTTTATAATGTTTGCAGTATGAGGGCGAGTATTATGGTGTTGCGAAATGATTTTATGATATCTTCCCAGTTTTTTTTTGTTTAAATAGCGGCCTCAAACCGACACAGTTGTTAATAATAAATTTCAGTGGTGATACGATAATAAAAAAATATTAGCAAATGTATCTGTAACTGTACTGGACATAAAACCTATAGAAATTTTGCGTAGACTCACTGCTAACTTCATGATGAAGAGAAACTAGCTTGTCGTTCAAAAAGGGGCAACACACAGCTGACCCTTGAGCATAGATTTATCTCCGTGTGATTACTACAAGAGTCGGCCCACTCAAGGAAGGATTGGGAGGAACCCATATTGACAGCGATCAGGATGAGTAATTGTTCGAGCGCAATTGGTTAGAAACACGATTAACTTCATTCTTCGATGTTGTGATTAAAAAATAATCAACTGGGCTAAATGTGTTAATAAAACTGGACATTATGCCGAAAAATCGTATTGAAACTTTCTTACTGTAATAATTTCGGCTTTTATTTGGTCAACAGTTGCATATCTAATTTTTTCATTTTTTTGAAATTAACCCACCGGCACAATATTCGATCCATATAGGTACTAATTTGGGTATTTTTCTTAGCTTTTAAATTTTGAACATTTGGAACTTACTGCAAGTGAGAATTATTGAATATTAAATCACATTCTTACATGTAAATGTCGACTTATATGATGCGTTCATAACTACAATCCGACAAACTAAGTTTGTACCAGTATGCAGAACACACCCTTTCGCGACAACGAACTTCCTGGTAATTAGGTTAATTAATAATTAAGAAATACTGAAAAAAACAAGTCAATCAACGGGAGGAAACGTACAGACGGCGTTTCGTTCTGGTTGGAACTTTTCAATGCACGGCATTCCTCGAAGACAGACATTGCTTTTTCATTTCTATACTTTCTGTATATATAGTTAACATTTGGAACTTACTGCAAGTGAGAATTAATGAATATTAAATCACATTCTTACATGTAAATGTCGACTTATATGATGCGTTCATCAAAAACTTCCAGAAAGTTCCAAATGTTAACTATATATACAGAAAGTATAGAAATGAAAAAGCAATGTCTGTCTTCGAGGAATGCCGTGCATTGAAAAGTTCCAACCAGAACGAAACGCCGTCTGTACGTTTCCTCCCGTTGATTGACTTGTTTTTTCAGTATTTCTTCATTCTTAATTAACCTAATTACCAGGAAGTTCGTTGTCGCGAAAGGGTGTGTTCAGCATACTGGTACAAACTTAGTTTGTCGGATTGTAGTTATGAACGCATCATATAAGTCGACATTTACATGTATTTTATTTTATTGCTTTTCTTTATAATTTAATTGTAATTTTGATGATTTTGATTTATGAATTTATATCTATTTTAGTTTAATAGATAGATGGTGAAGAAAACTATCATATTTTTTATAAAAGGGTTTTTTATTGTCACGTTGTTCTAGAACATTTTGAAATTAAGGTGGGTGGGAGTTTTGTGCTCGTGAGATTGCGCACGAGTGAATGTTATTCTCGCGTCTGACAGTTGGATCTGTTGACGTTTTATGTAGGGTTAAAGTAATTAATGAAATTGAAAGTTTTCTAATCAATCTATTAGGATTAATTTTGCTCGCGTTTCAATTAGAGGTTTTCATTGTATGCGTGTTAATTATCATACAATCTTTTTTATCTGTGCTTCTGTATAAATGATGCATTAGCTGTCTTTACATTCAGTAAAGATTTTTAAAAAAAATTTTTTTAATAAAAGAGTACGTGAATGTGTTTGTATCATTATTAATTCATATTTATTTCCACGCTCCTTCAAGTTCGAGTTCAAGTTCGGACATATGGTGGTGAATAGTGGACTATTCTTCTAATTAAACCCACTATACACAGCAATATGCTATATTGTTTTTGTAGAATAAAGACATTTATAGAAAAATAAAAGCATTTTATTATATAAAAGTATATAGTAGTAAGATAACACATACATAATAATATAAAGCCAAGAAGAGAACAAGAGAAGCAGTATCGCAAATATATTGACAAGAGATGATGGTTGCTAAGGACAGAGGTTTGAATTTCGTTACAAATATTCCATAGCTTACATCAGTGACACATGCATTGTATAATGCGACACAAATCGCTAGGAATTAGCTTGCTTCCGAAAAAACGAGAAAATATAGAGGTCCCGAGTTTATGAAAGAGTATGTCATAATTGACGATGGTATGGAAGACAGGATTCTTGTATTTGCAATGGATGGAGGCAATTTATTAGCAATTTATAAGAAGTTCTTGCTTCCTATTTGATAGAACTTTTAAAAGCTGTAGTTCACTGTGTTGCCAATTATATACAATTCACGTGGATATTGGTAGTACATAAGGAAGAACAAACATCATTCCTGCCGTATATGCCTTGTTACCCGACAAAAAAGAGGCCACGTATAAACGATTTTTCTTCTTATTAAAAAATAGAATCAATTTTTTACCAAAAAATGTATTTTTTAATTTGAAGTTGCCGCAATTAATCCTTTACAAGAAGTTTTTTCGTCTACAGTTATCAAAGGATGTAACTTTCATTTTAATCAAGCTCTTTGGCGTAAAGTATGAAATTTAGGTCTGAAACAAAAGCTTTATACGTACATATAACGTATAGACATATTTAAAACATTTTTGTAAATGTAAAATAAATTAAAAAATGTAACAATAGAAATTTAGACATGTGGGAAGCCATACATATGAAAAAATACAAAAATTACCTCCTTAACAATGACATTTCACCTACTAATAATAAACTTTTAAATTCCATACCAACGGTATCTAATAATTAATAGATCCTTTTCACTTTACTATATTGTTATTTAATATAACCCTAAATGACTCACACAGTCAGATGTCTTGTTTTCATATGTAACGGTCTTTCCTAAATTTGTCCTTCTTAGAATTTCAATAGAGTTTAGTAGGCATTTTTACAATAATACGACCATACTTTTCGATTATTTGCTTGTTTATCGACCTTTTGTAGTTTTTTACAGCCCTACCTAAAGATATTTTTACTATACATGTACTCGAAAATAATACGTTTAAATAGTAACTACTTACGATGTGTGCAGTGCACATGAAATGTACATATAGTTAATATACTATTGTTTGTGAAAATATAAGGTGTGTTATTTAAGTTTAATAGTGTAATAATTTCACAAGTGCTCAACATATACTACTACTATTATAATAGTGTTTTGACAAAATCTTAGTGACACATTGGATAAGCTGAAATATATTGTAAAATTATAGATAGATTTACTTTTAATTTTAATAAAGTATTCTATAGTATTAAGATTAGATAAACGTTACTCTACATATAATTAAAGGTACTTTTATTTTATATTTTTTAATACATGTACTACTTTCTGATAATGTATATGCAATATTGTGCATGTGTCTTCAAGGGTTATCGTACATTTCCTTTAATTTTAAATTAAACTGTTGAATCAACAACATTTTGTTTTTATTTACCCTATTTCCTGTAAAATATAAAATTGACGCACGAAACGGGAATTCAAAAGCACGTTCACTTCCCATCTCTATAAACTGAACGCTCTCGGAAGGGGAAAATTTTGTGAAACATACGAAAAGGGAACGCCCGAAACTTTCACAAATCCTATTAAATTTCTATGGAACATCAATTACTGGGCGTCGATACTTTAATGTTTGTTTTATTTGTAAATAAAGCAGTAATTTATGAGCTAATGAAATTCATGGTTATTACAATTTGATTTCATCATTTCAATTTAGGTGTTGTCTAACGAATATATTGAAGTAAGTATTACTTTAATTCACTGGCATAAGGCTTTTGTTACGAAAACATATTCTTAAATCAGAAAGGAGGTACTTGTTGAAACTTCATTATTTCGTTAAGAAATAAGTACTAATTTTATCGTTTTAAATATTTATTGTAAACCACTACAATATCATTTCACTGTACAATGGATTCATCAGTTGTATAAAGTTATTACTTATTTCTTAACATATCTCTAGTTATCTCTAGGTACCTTTTCCTCGTTATATCTGACATTTTATATATGACATCTTTAGATATTAATTTTCGTATTTAATTGCAACCTGTACAAGTTATTTAGTGAATGAAGTCTCCGTCGTGTTTTATCTATCTCCATTGCATTGCTAATTGGTCTAGAAAAGGCGTATCTGCAGTTCTTATTTTTCGTTAGTTTATTAAGTTCATATTACCTAGTACTAAACATATATTTCAAAGTACTTTATATTCAAATTATGCCACACCATTATGTTAACTAAGTAAGTAATTTATATTATAGTCTCATTACTGTCTACCACATGAAAATTGTAGTTTCAGTGCAAATACAATTTTATGGCTTATTAGCATTAGTACGATTAAAATTTTTGCTAAACATAATGTAATGCCCCGGAGGATTACACGCAATTAGAATTTTTGTAACAAAAAAGGTTATTTTATAACTTCATTAATTTGCGGCAGTATAACTTTTTCATGGACTGATTTAATATTTAAATCTGCGCTAGGCATTTTATGCTACGAGGGCAATTAAAATTTGATCTGTATTTTATTAGGCTTTCAACATAATTGGACAGATACCACAAAGCGGTTTTATATTCATCGAATATGCATGTTAGCTAATGCAACTTAATCGTGTCAACATTGTCAGTTTTATTGACAATGTCGTGGAATAATTTTTAATGTACTTGAGTTACAAGATGGACGGGGTCTATCCAGAATGAAATATGGACTAGGGGATTTCATTGTTAGGAATGGATTGGAATTGCTAGCGGTGCCAAGACAAAAGAGGAGTGCATTACTGATGGCGAATCTCCTAAATAGCAGGATCGACTCAGAATCGCTATTAGCTAGAGTTATTAGCTAGAGCTGGTACCACGAATTGCTGCTAGACACTTTCTATGTTTTGTGTTTTGAACACCAAGGATTGATATGTTGTACAGGGCTCCATTGGTGCATTCGTCAAGAAATGCAAATGATTTATTTAGGGATGTTTTTATGTTTTGATGGAATTAATTAATTTATTTATTTATATATTGTTGTATTGTCTCATAGTCAAAGCTTTCTTGTCCTATTTGGATTAGTCTGTCGGGCAAAATAAATTATTATTATTATAATTATTAATTCTTCTTCTACTACAGTCTTACTGTAGTACATGCAGAAGACTTCATCACGCTCATCTCCTATTAACCTTGATTTTAAATGATCTATTATCGTCTGTTCACTACTTGTCTATGCAGGTGATCTAAAAATATATTCCTCTATTAAAACGTGGGACGATGTGTTGCATTTGCAGGGGAATTTAAACATTCTCTCCTAATGGTGCTCTACATGCAAATAAAGATTGAACATCAACAAATGCTGCTACGTCTCTTACACAAAAACAGTTAATTTTATAAACTCCATTATTTTGTAAATGATATAATTCTTAATAAAGTTGATAACGTAAAGGTCCTTGGTGTTTTATTCGATTCTCGTTTAACTTTTGTGCTACATATCAATAACATGTGTGCCGCTGCTTCAAAAACATTAGGCTTTGTTTTACGTACCTGCAAATTCTTCTCTTCGATGTCTTTGTTCAGAACTATGTATTATAGTTTGGTCTTAGTAAGTTAGAGTATGCATCTCCTGTTTGGTCACCTCATTATATTTATATTCAGTTGTCCATTGAATAGACACAACGTCGTTTTTTTAAATACTTATGTTATCACTTAAAATTGATGGTATCTATCCCGAGCGAAATACGGAGTACAATTTGCTACGTAGAAGACATACAATAATTAGGCCATCGCTGAGATACTCTGGGAGCGAGATTTGTGTGGAAGATTGTTCGTGATGATTGTCTTCATTTACTTTCCTCTTTCAACTTTCATGTTTCCCGTATATCTTCTCGTTCCTCTCCTACCATTGCTTTACTTTTCTGTAGGACCAACTTGCTGCAGGGCTCTCCGCTCATGACCATATGTAGAAATGCTCAGGTGTATTATGAAGACTTTTTTTCAGTGCCATATCATAAGAAAACAAAAAGGCTAAGACTAATTTTTTTTTAAATTATTGTTTCACATGTAATTGAGCGCCAATATATTAAATATGAATCGTAAATTATTAAACATGATTTATCATACACACCTATTTTATTTTAGACTCTTAAAATTGCTCTCAGGGTTTTTGTTTTACAAAAAGGGTTCCTTGCAACTAGGCCTAGCATCTAATGTAATAAGGAGAGAAATAATACGATAGCATGTTAAGTTTGATCCATTTATTATACACACTTTAATATTCAATTATATTCAATATCGTCAATTATTAGTAACACATAGAGCGCCAATCTTATATCTACTCGGATAATATTCACATTTATATAGATATATAAATATACAAAAAAGGTTTTCAATATATCTATACGTTAATATGCACGTATAACGCTTTTGTTTCATTATGAAACAGACATGTAAAAAATTTACATATCTGTAACTGTATACTTGGACAAAACCTCGTATTTCCAGCATTTACTTCTGCTTATGACATATGTTTCTGCCATCTATAGGCGTCGTCAGTTAAGCTAGTGAAGCAATGTATACAAATGATACAAATCTTTATAAATAGATCTGTATCTGTATATGCCATTAAGCCGGAATCCCTTACTAGAGAAAGCAAATTTCATCCTATAAGGTGGCACTTATTTAATAAGTGACATCTGATGGACGAAAGAGACTTTGCCGAAAAATCATAATGAAACAAAAGCGTTATACGTGCATATTAACGTATAGATATATTTAAAACCTTTTTTGTATATTTACCGCCATCTGGCTTATTTATGGACAACCCCTATTGTTTCGTTTTTTGTATTAGCATAGCTGGTCAAACGAAAGACCCCTTTTTACGGCAAAGTCTCTTTCGTCCGTCAGATGTCACTTATTAAATAAGTGCCACCTTATAGGATGAAATTTGCTTTCTCTAGTAAGGGATTCCGGCTTAATGGCATATACAGATACAGATCTATTTATAAAGATTTGTATCATTTGTATACATTGCTTCACTAGCTTAACTGACGACGCCTATAGATGGCAGAAACATATGTCTTAAGCAGAAGTAAATGCTGGAAATACGAGGTTTTGTCCAAGTATACAGTTACAGATATGTAAATTTTTTACATGTCTGTTTCATAATGAAATAGATATATAAATAAAACTTTGAAGATTTAAATTCCAATATTAATATTTCAAAACACAGCTGTGTGTTACTTTAGACCAGTGAGTTTTGATACCGTACAAGGTGCTAAAGCATGAAACAGTGTTTTTATTTAAAAATGAATAAATTGTAAAGTTTGTGGATTTAATTGTATTAAAAGTTGATAATATTACAAAGGAAAAGTGTGTCATTTCATATCTACATGGCGAGACTTTACTCTGCTCCATAAAATCGTCAACAACACACGATATATTTTAATTAGTATTTCATATATTTAACAAGAGTTTAAAATTTCGAGTTCTAAACCCAGATATCTTTAAATGTTCGTGAGATTGTTTTCCCTACTTACAAGTTAAAGACAGTTGTATTCTATTTTTTTATCTGTTTTAATAAAGAAATTTAAATTACGTACGATCAAATAAAATGTCCACATAAAACAAATAAACTCATAAACTTAATTTTAGTACTTCAAAGTCTTGAGTGTCTTTGTTACATAATTTACCTGTCGTAATTATTATTATATTAAACAAACTAAAATAATAATTTTCTTTAAATTAAAAATATAAAAATTCTGAAGATGAATTAAATTCAATACAATATACAAAGCAAAATTTTATTTTGACAACCGCTTGAAAACGTTATTTCGATCAGTGTCTTTCTCCTTGAGAAATTTTCTTTATATATACCCCGTGACGTGAATTCTTTTTACATAATACATTTAAGTTAAAATAATCTTCCAAATAATATTCTATATTTAAAAACTTTCGTTCTTATACTGATTTACGTTTTCTTTAATATTTCTTTTTAATAATGTTTCATATTTTAAATGCGTTCTTATTTTTTTTGTACCCTTTTTACCCCCTTTGTACTCTTTTTGTACCGTCCGACGACGTGTTTTCTTCACAATTCACGTTATCTTGTTTGAAACTTTACGTACATTGCAATTGTTACAAAAACAATATTTATGTATTTAAGAAATTAATATTGATTATGAAGCTTACTATAACTTAAAAATATTCTTTTATAAATTGATATATATATAGCATGATTTAAATTCTAAGTTATTAAAAATTATAGACCAGAACGTAAAGAAACAATAATTTACATGACATTTTACATACATACATAGTAAATATAATTTACTATATATACACAGACATTTTCTTAACATGATCTGTATCATTGCATATAAAAGCTTATTTCAGAAAATAACAAGAAACTTTAAATGAAATTTACTATGAGACATGTTTTATAACGATGTTCATACAGGGTGTATTTAAAATTTACTAGTTTCTCATTATTGGTTTCAAGTTTATTTAATTATTCAATTTATCTCAGTTAGAAGAGAACACAGCATTATGATGTGCATTCTTTGGTTTGTCCTGTAATTGGTTGATAACCGTTGGACAATAAAGCTATTATTATTATTATTATTATTATCTCTTCCACTCACAAGAACCATTCGTTCTTGGTTGCCACTATCCTACCCCATCGGTTCATTCGAACAAGATGGGTGGCATAGTTATCTATCATTCATTTATTTTTATATGAATATTGATTATAGTAGATACTTACCAGTACTTTCAGGGTGTGAACTTATGTGTTGTCCGCCGCTGGCAGCTTGCTTCTCTCTCTGAGTGTGTGGTTTTGTGTTTGTGGGAGCGCGCAAGTGTAGGGGTGTTGTATTTTAGCGCGCTCGTGCATGTTTAGTGTTCCGGTCGCGATAATTTTGAGAGATCGGAGAACCAGCCGTTGCGCAGGGCCGTCAACCCTTTCTCGGAAACTTCTTTACTTTTCCGTGCAGTACTTCGACGGACCGACCCCCACCCCATCGAGGCAAGGCCCAGACCCGCGAAGCGCACCCTGCACGGGGTTGCTCATCGCCAACCAATGGAACACTTTTAGTGGCTACTTTGGTCGACGACGACACTTTGTGCTATCTTAACGTTTTCCGCCATAGCGGGGTCACTGCACACACGTCGAGCGCGTGTGTGCTGTTCACGGCAGCCTAGCCAGGTTGCCGCCCAGGCCCGGTCCTAGTGGTGTGTGCATTGCGCGGCGCCGTGTTTTGCGCCGCGTAGCTTGGTTCCTCTCTCCCCTGCTGGAAAGTCGAAATGGCACCTGTCCACCCATCGGGCAGACCCCCCTAGAGTTTGGTAGCGCATATGCTAGGCTACCACTCAGTAGAGGACTACATCAGCACCCCACCCGTTCCGTCATTTCGCCTCCCGGCCACGTTGCCCACGTTCGCGCGCTCCAACATCAGTTTAGCACACAACGTATTATTGCAGCCGTGTCTAACAAGACACTTTTTGCATTTTTAAATATAGTTTCTGGTAGAGATCCAAAACATTTATGGACTTGAGTAATTTATATGGGATTTCTCCCGTTGCGCCAATCACAATTGGGACTGTTAGGACCTTGTCCATCTTCCACGTACTCTTGATTTTGTTTCTTTACATTCTGATTTATAATTGTTAATAACTTAGAATTTAAATCATACTATATATATCAATTTATAAAAGAATATTTTTAGGTTATAGTAAGCTTCATAATCAATATTAATTTCTTCTTCTTCTTCTTCTTCTTCTTCTTCTTCTTCTTCTTCTTCTTCTTCTTCTTCTTCTTCTTATTATTATTATTATTATTATTATTATTATTATTATTATTATTATTATTATTATTATTATTATTATTATTATTAACAATGTATCAAATTTTGTTGCACAACGAATAATTATTAAATTTCTTTTCAATGAAGGTGCAAACGCGATTGATATGCATTAAAGATTTTATAAACAATTTGGAGAAGAGTGTTTATTACTCAGAACAATTTTTGCATGCTGCCCGTCTAGCGTCTGCTGTGAATCTCGGGAACATTCTCAAAAAATTGACCAGCTGATCCGGAGCAATAGGTGAATATCTAAAAAAGTATATGTCAGAGTTGTAAACAGTAGTGTTGTAGCGCAAATTTATTCTAATTAGTACTATTTGGGTTCCAATAATTGTATTTTCGAAGCCGCAAAACCATTACGAAAACTAATCTTGATAAAGAAAATGAAAACAAATCTACTTATGTAGATAAAGTAAAGTGGACTGTCGAGGATTTATATATAGCGGATAGACTACATTTATATACAAGTGGATTCTTAGATGGATCGAAATTTAATCTATTTCGTCCAAATGGAGAACATCGCAGTGCAAAACAGGAGATAGACTTAAGGCGACTGCATCTGTGACTGCATCTCTGACTGCTTCTATAGTCTACGAAAACGGTGCCCAAACCTCTATATTGTAGAAGATATAATTAACGCTGCTTATTATAAATAAATAATAGAAGTAGTATATATGTTGAGCACTTGTGAAATTATTACACTATTAAACTTAAATAAAACACTTTATATTTCACAAACAATAGTATATTAACTATATGTACATTTCATGTGCCCTGCACACATCATCAGCAGTAACTACTGATGATGTGTGCAGGGCACATGAAATGTACATATAGTTAATATACTATTGTTTGTGAAATATAAGGTGTTTTATTTAAGTTTAATAAATAATAGAAGACCAGATTCATCTGGTCTGGAAAACTGTGGACGATCCGATATTTTAAGGATGATTTTGCAACGCGTCGTTCAGCAAAATCTATAAGTTCTGCTATTCTATTTACGAAATTTATTTTTGCAATGGTGTCTTCATTTAAATTATGTAATTCTGAAAAGAGAATTAAAAAGGAATTAGGAATTCATTTGTTGTTTGATAATAATTCAGACTTAAACATTATAGCAAAGGTACCAGCTCTAATGAAAACAAGTTGAAAACGAAACAGTAATGAAAACTGTTTTCAGAAAAATTTGAGAGGAAGATATTACTCATGATTTGGTCCATAATTTGTATGCATGTTTACCGAAACTAGCAGCGAGTAGTTATCTAAGCGCGAGGCGGAGTTACAAATACTAACCAACAGTCTATAAATAGACCGCTAAATAAAATTGTTTGAATTTCTTTTGACTTCTTGTACATTTTACCATTTAAGTACCATCTACAGTTAATCTTAGGATACTTAAAATTATTCTTATCCATGTTTACATGTTATTATTACCTTACAAATGTTCTCATTTAGGACTTTGGGCAGAATGCTTAAAGTATTATGTAAGTCTGTGTCTTGACCAACCGCTCACAGGGTGTAACTTCCTTATAAGCGTTTTTTATTTTGTTTAGTGTCAGTCGAAACTTAGGTGTCTTTTGAGTATTTTATTTATTTCACAAAAACACTTAAACCTAATTTATTAAGGGAAATCTCACAAATGTTACACTTAATGTTAAACTTAAACTTAAATTCCTCACTGATATCTTGTTGTAGAGATGAAACTCTGATTGATACTATTATTGAGACTGATGTCTCTTGTTAAGGTGTGTCTGTTCTGTCTTAGTTGAAAGTAGGTAAATTAGTCATTACCCCAACAAACTATTACATAATTAATTGTTCCGTATTGGTTGTATTGTCAGATGACGATATAATTAGGGAAAATTTCAAAAGTAAACGATTCTTAGTAAATGACAATAATAGTATTGGCAACAATCCCTTTAAGGTATCAAAAATTTAATTTTAAAATATTATTACTTATTAAGTACTAGTTAAAATCTAACTGTATAGTTCTGAATAAATTCCATTGTTTAGTAATCGAATTTATTGATATCTATTTAACAAACGTGAATTTAAGAATATATGGCCAGATTAAATACCGTTTATTGAATTCGTTCACTAAAAAAATTAGGTAATCCAATTATTCATAAAATAATAAACTTACAAATATAAAAGATGCCGCTTCTTGGAATGTAGAGAAGGTTCTATAGCTTAATTATTATGTTTTAACACTGGTTTTAACTTAAAAATGAACGTTGAATATTGATAAAATTGTAAATGTTATATTTCAATTCTATATCCTAGATTTACTTGTATTTAACGTATATACAAGTGAATAAATTTTATTTTATGACGAAACATATTATACGAAACGATGTATAAATTAATTTTAAATGCAGTGTCTTAGTCTCTAGTTTCTTGATGCTTTAATAATTGAATTTAGATTAAATTTTCCTGATACTAATATAGAAACACTGAATTTAAAACACTGCAAAAACCCTTAGCGCAAGTTAAGACAAAACGTCTATTTACTAAGGTGGGTGAAGTAATTAATAGCTCAAATAAAACATAATAAACACAACTTTGGTAATTCGTTGTTCACATTTTACAGTTAAGAGATTTTACTATTATTCAAGATTTGACTTGGGTGACTGTAAAATTTACCATCTCCAAACGAGATCATATTTATATCAAGGTATCACTGTACAACGCGTTCCTGACGCGTATCATAAATACACCGGTCTTTGAAAGGTGCATTGTCTGCATTCAGCTTTAAGAAGGCAACCGTTGTTGTTGTTGGTGGTAGCTCGTGGGCCGCGGCATTGGCACGGGCCGCTCCTCACAGCGTGGGTCGTCACTTCCTGTGTGACGTCACCACCTGTGTGTGTTTGTACACACCAGTGGCACACAACTAACACTAACACACTTTAGTACAGCGAAATATTGTGTCACAAATAGATACATACGTAACGTGCATGTATCTTTGTCTTTTACTGATTTTATGGTTTTCAGTGCAGAAATGCTCATGTCCCCTTAAACGAGATTACGATAAAGTGCATACCGTCTATATTGCATACGATATAGTTGTTGAGACGTATTAGTTACTCTGCAATAGCTTATAATTGAATTGATTCGGCAGTGAAGATTAAAACCGTAGTTTTATTTCTATTCGCAATAGCTTATTTTGAATCATATCAATTAGTGTGGTTTTACATTGATTGGAAAAAATGTGTCTAGATTTTTTTATGAAACTACGTTTTTTTAAGTGATATTATACACTTGTTGTAATAATCAAATCTATATTTCTTAAATCTTGAAAAGATATATTCCGATTATGAACGTAATAAGACTGGATAGAGTAATATCCCAACTTTTACGTAAAACAACTTTTAATTTTCAAGTTCTATTAACCAATACTACCATAATGTTCTACATAAAAACATAATATTTTGTATAAAATAAAAACATTTTAAATAACATCAAGAATATTATTAAAAATCTTGTATAGAGATCCCAATATACTAGATGTGAAAAGAAAACATAACAAATTGTTCTTCCAATTTATACGGTACCATCACCTTCAAAGTACTTTCCTTTCCCATGAATAGAAGAGGCGATTCTTGATGACGTATGGTGTAAGACGCTGCACGGATGAACTGCTTTGAACAATTTAGGTTGCAGCTACTTGCTTCCGTGTATACCGATAGGACCAGCTCTGAACAGGCCATAACCAGCAATAAGTGGCAACAGCGAATCCCCTCCACGCGCAGTAGCTTAAATTGCCATACATTGCAGTTATGAATTTAGTAAGACTTAAACCGCGTAAGGATATAGTCGTTTGCATATTCGTTCTGTATACGTAATTTGCCCATTTGTTTCAGATATAATAAGGTCGTTATATCTCCAAGTTATTATTATTATTGTGTTCTTAGCTGCTACGGAAAAGTAATTTTATGTAATAAAAAAACAATAACGTTTTCTAAAAGATAAAAGTAAAAAAATCAATAATTCTGCAAAATAAATTTAAATTTTAAGAAAGTCATATTTCCTAAACGCATTTACGATCCTTTCAATCGTCGAATGCGAAGGAATAGGCCGATTTACGTACTCTACAGCAAATAAATCAGCGGTTGTTCGAAAGGAATTGCCGGCAAGATACCACGAAACTATTTGTACCTTCTCTGCGGTTGTATACACTGACATGATAACTACCTTTACGTTTGCACAGCTAAATACGAATGAGGGGCAATCTGTTGCTCTCGATCATCGGACTTATGTATGCGCACGCGGAGTGGCATCGTACACACGTTGCCACATCGCATTTAGTTCCATACGTATATTGTTGCGTATTGCCCGTAGCGGGCTGTACCAATCCTTATATGAAAGCTTAAGGGAAGCAGATCCGTGCAATAGCTTACATCGTACGTTATCAAGAACCGCAACTGATAGAAATACCGATTCCAGCGACTTGCCCATGGTTGGAAGCAGTTCTGGAAGTCTTCGTGTATTAACGTGTTCAACACTGTCTCCAACACTGTCTTCAACACGGTCTAGATCTCCTCAATCGTCTCAAAACGACGGTCACAAGGGGCAAGATCTGGGGTGTAGAGAGGGTGGTGGGAGGCTTGAAACTAGCGCACAACAAGTGACGGCGAGTTGGTACATTGTTTTGGTATAAAATCCACGCCACTTTGCACTCCGCTTGCGTCATGCGACATGCCGACAATGTTACAAATGTTATGGATTTTCTTGGATATTATAATCGTCATGTACTTTTGCCACATTTTGTGGCGTTTTTCCTTTGATAAATGAGCTAAACGCTCGTCAGTATGAACCGATAAATGTTGATCTCTAAAACGGTTCTACTACTCATAAGTTTGTGCCTGGCCTAAAGCATCCTTATCAAACGCTTATTAAAGCGTTTGTGAGACATTGTAGTCTCAGAATAACTCGAACACAACTCAGTAAATATAAACATAAGAACTGTTTCTCACCACCAGCAAAGTATCGTTTGACGGATTGACTTAATATAGACGTAGCTTATGCCATCTAGTGCTATAGAACTGTACTACCATTTCTTCCTGCGCCACATTCAAATTCCGGGAATTTCTGAGTAGCACTTCGTAAGTTAATATTTGTTGGAAAATTGTTATCCACACAGGCAGGCACGCCTTTTGCCCTGCTATATAACTGTCACTACAAAAACTAGGGTAAGCAGCGAGCATGCAGTTAAAAACTATAGTAATGTCACAAATAATAAGAAGTAAAATAACAAAAATAAGCTAATTACCAATTTTATATATGTGTTGCAGCTTTACTATTTAAATAAAATAAAAAATACCAAGGAACCTTCCAACAGATCTAATTGGAAGCATAATTTAATGTTTAAGTGGAAATGGGAATATTGAAATGGTCAAAAATGTACTTATGAAGGTGCTTACCGCAGAACAAAAATACGTTTTCTTACTAGTCGTTTAGAAGCACTGCGATTACAAAGAGCGACGGCATTCTTATTTCGGCGTGCAAGAAAAAAATCGTTTTTCTGGGGTCAAGAGTACCGTGGTCGTTGTCCATGATTGCTTCTGGAATTCCAGGTGGAAATCGCGTCCTTGACACTGCTCCCTTTTAGCGCTTCGTCTGCAATTACATGGTACATCATCACCGATATGACTGAAATTATCACCGATGATGCCCCTTGCAATCGTGGACAAAACATCGGCGATGAGGGAAAAAATATCAAGGAGCCGGATTTTGCCCGTAATCTCAGTGCTGACAATACATTTAGTATACTTTTGTAATATTTTAATTTCAAACATTTGTTATTGTTAAATATATAAATGATAAAAATAGATAAATTTAGGATATAAAATTCAAACATAACATTTCCAATTTTATAATTATTCAACGTGTATTTTCAAGTTTAAACCACTGTATAACATAACTTTATTATCCTATAAAAATTATAAAACTTTCATTAGTTTCTAAGAAAGAGATATCTCTTACATTTGCCAATTTATTTATTGCTTTATACATTAGACCGCTGTTTTATTACCTAGGGTTTTTATTACCACACTTAAATTTTCTGTAGACTGTCCTTAAACTTTAGATAAGAATCCTCATCCTTTAGGTATATTTGCGAAGTTATTTTTATTACTTTATATAATAGACCGCTTGTTTTATTACCTTGGGTAATAGTGAACAAAGGATTTAATGTGTATATTCATTATTGAGATCGTGTTCCCTAAATATGTATAATAAATTTTATTACTTTAACAGGAGACTAGCCGGCATTACATACTTAGATTTACAATACCAACTACTACTTAATTAGTAATGGTATTTTATTATGTATTTATTAGTAAAGATTAGATTTTTAAGACTCTATCGCAAACCTGGTATTGTTGCCAGTAGGTATAATTTCTATGAGATGAACATCGAAAAATTCCCCGTCATGACGCCAAACAATACAATGTACAACTAATCTGCGTATTTTAATTATGTAATAGTTTGTAGGGGTACTGGCATATTTTTACCGACTCCCAACACAATCTTAACACAACAGTCTAATTCGTAGCATTATAACAAGCAACAACAAAACAGAACAATCATACTTTAATAAGAGACACCGGTCTCAATTGCTGTTTTATGTTAGTATAAGCCATTGTAGATCCAAAAATAAATGTACATAGTGTAAATAGATATATTTAGATGAAAGTACATTTATTCATTTAACAATCGCCGAAAATTTAAAAAGTGAAATGTATACAACCTGTACAAGGTAAATAAAACATCGGTATCGTGATACTAGTAACTGGGGTTGAAGCATCACCCCTAGAAATCGGATTCATCGCAAATATTTGGTTCCACAAGCTACATCATTTTGGCCTTTGAGCCGCAACATTTGGTTTCACGAACCGAATCCCCAATATATATTTGGTCCTTCGAGTGCCGGAAATAAATCATTCAGCCAGAAGCAATCAAATATGGTTTTATTTTTTCTTCAAAATTATTTAATGTTGAAGGACATTACAATAAACAAAATGATAGGATATATTCCCACAACAGTATAGGAGCTAGTGAAATTTTTTCTTGTGTTCAAAGAAGCCACGATTCTGCGTGAGCAATGGTAGGTTGGGAGTCTCATGGTATAAAGCTACAAGTTCATTTTTATGAAAAAAATGTTAAAATCGGTGTAGAAGTATATCAAAAAAGAATCCTTGAAAACATTGTTAAATTATTGACACAAACAATGTTTAATGTGCATTCCTGGAGAATCCAACACCTACACATAACGCAAAAAGTATTGAGGCATGGTTAAAAAGAAGTACACCTGACTTTATTAGACATGCAGATTATATATGGTCTAGCTCGAATTTAAATCCTCTTGATTATAAAATATGTTTCGTTTTAGATGAGAAGAGATATTATCACCATAAATAACACTCTTTCTACATTACCAAAGTTATTAAGAAAGTTTCTCTCCAGCAGCATATACTGGTGATTATATAGTAAGATGTTAATATATATATATATATCTGCATGTATAGAAAGATACTTTCACGCAAATATGGATATGTATTTTGTTCTCCACACCCGATTTTTATAAAAAAAATTTATTATTAAAAATGTTTTTGTTTTATACAGAATATTTTTGAATAAACGTTTTCTATAAGTTGTTTTCTCTTGCTTTTTGTTGCTAATATTCCGTGTAACAAAACTTATTATTCGACTAATATTACTCTTTCAATATCTAATATTTTAATCGTTCCTATTCAACATCCTGCATAAGAACATGAGTTCTATTTAATTGTTACGTTTAGAATCTTTTTAAACCAGTTAGGTGGGTAGGTAGTTATATTCTGTAACGTTTTAAATACATTCCTATTTTATATATTCAACTTTAATATAATGTAGTTAAATCTGTAAACCAAGTGGGTAGTCGTATACGAACCGTAATCGGTATTTAAATCGTTACGTCATAATTAAAACCGAAATGTCAAACGCGAACTAAGTAATTGCACTCTTTCGAAATTCATTGATGAGGTTCAATCGCGTGCCTGACACAAACACGTTGCTAGAAATTATTATAATTTTATGAATGAACTCCACAGTTTTGCGTAGGCACCACGCTCTCAAGCTCGCACACATGTGCATATAACATACACACACATACACTTATTAGTGTTAGTTTCGTAATTTTGAAATCTTTACGTTAGACGTTCCGTTTACCACTGAACGGATATTTTTCCATTCATTGATTATCGTTTTAAGAATATGTGTCACCACGATTTTAAATTTCTATTCCACTAACATAATATATGATAGTTGCAGTGACATAATTCATAAATTAAAAAGACATTAATGTATAATATATGGTCTTATAAATACCATTTCTTAAGATTATGTTAGTAACATTACACCTGCTCGAATTTTCAAAGCAGCGAAAAGGTCGTTTTCACTTGTTCTGAATATTAACTACTGTTCATGGAAAATATAATACATTTTAGAAAGGTCAGATTTTTTAAAGAAATTTGGGATTAATTCAATGTTACTGCCATCATAAAATTTACAAAGGAAACAAAAAAGGAACAAAATTTTTTGTTTGTTTTACGTTTATTATGCAATATGTATTTATAAAAACAATGAGCATATCTGATTTAAGACATAAATAGGGCTCTCTAACGCCAGAGCCCTATTCCACTGAATATAACTATATGACACAATTTCAATGTTCATGAGTTAATAGCACAATATTATATCTGTAATTTCACACTTAAATTTAAAAATTCTATGGGTAATGGGTAAGTCCAACGGTTTTCTGAATTTCAGTCTTCTGATATCTTCACTGTTGTCCATAAGGCCCAGAACTAGCGGATTGTGGATGTGTTTCGAATCGTTGCAGACAGCACCTACTGCATTCTCTGATTACCTCCCCTACTGCATAAACATGTATGTGTCTAGATGTAGATCTTGGTTTCTAGGTTGAAACCGCATCAAGTTAGGCGTAATTTCCAACGTTTCGTCCACTGTTGCAAGGGACATCTTCAGAGCTGTGCGTAGATGTTTGTCGTTTCCCAGTAGCTTGAAGAATGCTAGGACACAGTATATTAAACATACAGTAGGAACAGCTGCCGTCGGTACCTTTGATGTTCATAGTGCAGACTTTATAATCAAAATGGTGGACGAATTGGCGGTACTTCCTATTTATAATAGTAGATGTCGCTATCTAAAAGTGGAAATTATCATATTTTTGATTTATACATATAATATTTATATCAAATTATGAAAAAAACAAATAGTTGGAAATATTGAGTGGTAAATATACTCTATATTTTTTATAGCCAATTTATCTTGTGATTTTTTATATAATTATATGTTAAGAAGAATACTAATATAATGAACAATTATATTTATAATGTGTTTTACGCTTTCATACTGGCATAATTTTAGCATTTCTAAGTTAAGAAAATATCAAACGAATGTCTACAAAATCATAACACGTTACGCATATTTTTATTAATAACAAAGACCTTTCTTGTCCAACAGACAAAATACATTTAAAATATACTACAATTATAGAGTAAATATAATCACAATACGATTAAAATACAGATCTATTTTCTATCTATACCTATTGTTATGTATTCATTAATTTTATGGAAATATATATAACACATGCATAATATGCATATACATATAACATAATATACATATTTACCACGAATACTTGCAATAAAATTGAGGTTTTTGCATGGAAAATAAACATATGAATAAAAAGAAAGACTTTTCACAATGACTTCCCGGTCTAAGGAGTTTAATAGATTTCTTAAAATATTGAAGTAAGTCAAGTTTATATACACAGCATCAAAATAGTATATTAAAAAACGAGTTTCATAAGGCACCATTTTGCCGCACGAGATCAGTTTAGAAAACGAGCCGCGATAGCGGCGAGTTTTCTAAAGAGCGAGTGCGGCAAAAGGCCTTATGAAACGAGTTTTTTATACTATTTTTTCTATTTTGCGTTTTTTACATTAATAAATTGCTTAAATTGGAATTATTTAATTTGAAAGTTCAGAGTTTAATTTTTATATAAAGCATGCAGTTGGTCACATTGATACTTGACATTTTCAAATTTAAATCTTGCTATCCGCAAAGTATATTATATTACATATTATTTATTAATTTTCGTTAACATTACTTGATATTTCATTTAAAAATATAAACATTAGTGACATAGAAACACTTATATGTTGTTGTCAGTTGTATACAACATACGTTGTTTGTGTAAAATACGGACATATATCATATCTGTCAAATGTACATAAATTCTTAAAATCAAATGACAGCAATGATATTTATTTCTGTATTCGAACAACGCCAACATTGAAAAATGAAAAAAAGTGTATCGAAATGAAGCTAATTTCGATACTGTTTTGGGTTTCATAATGAGTTCATTTCGAACGCAAAATAGAAAAACAATATTTTACATTAATAAATTTAAATGATTTAATTTGAAAGTTCGGTTTTATTTCTAAATAATGTATGCGGTTGGTCACATTGATACTGGACATTTTCAAATTTAAATGTTGATACCCCCAAAATATGATTTATTAATTTTTGTTAACATTACTTGATATCTTATTTAAAAATATAAATATAGGTGACATAGAAACTAATATATCTTGTTGTCAATTGTATACAATATAAATACATTGTTTGTGTAGAATTTTTCATTTCTATGTTCTGTCGACACCTGTCGGTCAACTGTTGAAGGACCGCCAATTTCAAACATGCACCCTGAAAAACAGTAGCCCAAAAAAGGCTAGCTGTCTCTACTGTATGTTTAATATACTGTGAGTAGGACAGACACCGATACAAACTTATATAGGGGGGGGGGGTCAGATGGTGGCCTGCTATTGGCATGGAGACAATGAGCCAGTTGGATGCGTCCTATAGGCATGATATTTCAGAATAGAATTCAATAGAGTTTGCCACGTTGGATGTAACGTATAGCCATCGTCTCTATTGAGATTGCGGGGACGTGTTTGTGAATTTCAATAGATTCACGGATTTTCCTAGGGAAGTAATGCGATTCACGGGACAGAAGCTTGACATCTTTGGATAGAATTTGATGACCGGAGTTGAGTTTGTGTTCTGCCAGCGCTAAATCGGCTATATTCAACAGAGTCTAGTACAACGTTCATGTTCGGACACACGCACGCCGACTGGCCGCTTAGTTTTGCTAATATACACACTGCCGCATGAACACGGGATGCGATACACTCCTTCTGTGCGGAGCGGAGATATTTTGTCTTTAACAGAGGGTAAGAGGTCCGAAACTTTAGAATGGGGTCTGAAGACGGTTTTAATTTTATTTTTATGTAGAATCTTTCCTATATGATCGGTGATACCTTGAATATACGGTAAGAAGCGCTAATGGTGCGCGACTGTGCTGATGTTAGGATCGGGTTCGCTCCGAGGTTTGGGGTTACAATGTCTAACTATAGTACAGTGTATGTCGTGGGCGTTATAATTATTCTAGAGTAGAGTGTTCCAGTCCGTATGAGTCGGTTTCCTGTAAACCGTGTGGCCCAGTTTGCCATTGATATTGCGGGTCATTAAGTCTTATTGAAGGTAATTTTGTAAATACTATTTGGTTTGACTTTTCTTCGTTTATTTTAATTCTCCAGAATTTCGTCCATTTTTCTATTTAGTTTATGTTTTCTTGTAGAAATGTTGCCGGTATTTTTGGATTATGATTTTCAACCAAAATAGCAGTGTCATCTGCAGAGGTCGAGGTAGTTACTCCTTCATTGGTTGTAAGATCAGCTGTGAAGATTAGGTATAATGTAGGTGCAAGAACGCTACCCTAAGAATTCCTTCTAAGTAGTATCTAAGAAGGATAAACATAAGTAGATAAGCTATGCCGGTTCGAGTACAAAATACCATGTCTTTTGTTATGGAGGTTTATTTTACATATTTTGGATGAGTTGTGGTGGGGAGAAGGTACCGGAAGCCGTTCCCTGCAATCGTATTGGGATTATTATTTGACCATATCCTGCAATTGTCTTTACTAACTTTTTTATTAATTAAATATTTATTAATTACATGTAAATTAACTTTTTCCTATATCTTCTTGTTCTAATAAATTATTATTATTTTTGCACATATTAAAAATTTGTCTAACTTATGGCCACTTCAAATTGGGAATTTAGTTTAGAATAGCCCTATATTTCTATCTAATTTTTTATTTAGAATTAGATCATAAAAGTTTAAATAAAGTTATGTACCCACTCATTTCAAAGGTAAACATAATATATTTTAATAATAATCATTCTTATATTAAGAAAATAATTAAAGCATGATATATCGTAATTTCCTTGTTCCTTTATAAGGAAAAAAGACGCTTTCAAGAACACGTGCTATCTATTAAAATAATCTTGATTCACCTAAATGTGGGAAATTAGCTTCATTGAGAACTGTTTACGTTCGTCTTGACATAAAAGCCACGAAAAGTACAGTTATAGTATTTCAAAAAGCATTTTACTGTACAAACATCAATTTCGTTACAGCTCGGGGGCAGGCTCGATTCCGCCCATAATTGATACCTTTAAATTACGTTAATAATTCCCCTACCGAAATTAGATATTTAGAATTTATTTTCGAAAATTACTCTTTCATAGACAGCAGTATTAACATCTAGCCATATACAGTATTTTAAATGAGCAATTTGTAGTGTTGCATTGTCCTTGGTTAGATTACTCATCTCCTACTTCCATGTATTTATGTACAATGCTCGACTGCTTAATGAGAAACTAGCAATCATCTATTAATATCTACTTTTAAATATAATAATGCGTTTGCTTGGTAGACTTTCTAGAGATCTAACATACAAGTACCTTTTTTACGCAACTTATACATGACATTTATATAAATTGCAATATATGGAACATTCTTCTTTCATTTTGTCTATTAATCAGTAGTTTACAGTTAAACAAATAGGAATATTGTTTAAATAATTTCTAATTAGTTATTTCAAATTAGACTGCAGATTGTGTGGCAAGTGGAATTCAGTTAATTATTAATTACCCGCAAAGTCTTAATACAATTTTAAAAATTAAATTTTGATGGCGATTGATTAGTTAAGTATTAGAATTAAGATTGCAAAAATATAAATAAAGTATTATAATCATACCGTCATGGATAATACATTCATAAGCGTGTTATATTATTAGTTCCTTTAGCACTTGTAATTGCCACCAGATCTTCATGAATTAATGTAATATGCAATCATTAGCCAAGAATGAGTGAAACTAATAAATTGTCAAAAGAAGGATATTCATCATGATAATCGATTCGTTAAATCTTGTGGACTATAGTTAACCTCAAGCCGTTATGGAATCCATTTTTAGGTTGATTAATCTTCATGCTCTTTGCTTCTTTTAAAGTCTATTATTTGTGGTCCTGGTCATCTGCGTTATTTTCTTCCGTTCCTTCCTATTATTGTATTTTGGCCTCCAATCCGTCACACCCATCGTCCTTGCGTCCTCTTCCACAGCATTTCTCCATCTTCTTGTCGGTTTTCTTCTCTTTCTGAGCCATATTGGGATCCGTTTTGTTATATTCCTGTTCATTTCAGTCGGTTGTCTGCTTATTATATGTCCTGTCCATAGCAACTTTTATGTTTGAATATATCTTAATATATTTTCTCATCTTCTATATCTTTGTTTTTTTTCTGTATTATATTTCTACTCTCTCTTATATTTGGTTCCAATGTTATTGATATTGCCTTTATTTCTATTATTTTTAAATATTTTTCATCTTTTTCGTTTATTGTCACTGTTTATATGTGATAGATAACTGTTCTAGTCAAAGTTATATATATATTATTGTCTTAAACCTCTTGCTTAGTATTTTGTTGTACAATAGTAAATTGTTTCTAGCATAAGCTTAAAATTTCCTCCATTTGCTCCTATTGTGAATCCTAAGTTATTGAATAAAGTGTTTACTTCAAATATCTTTTGCTTTTAAACGGTTTTAGGCTTGTGTATCTTCTTGTCTCATTCTCAAAGATTTTATTTTTAATACTAGAGGAATTTTTTGTGTTATCTACCTAGCTTTGAAAGAAACGGGTTAGAAAATAAAAAAAAATATTTTTTCGGGTAAGGACCATTAACACTAACACAAATATTCCAATGTTTCTTTAATAACACTATGCCTTCGAAAAAAAATTATTTTAGCAATTCCGTGAAACACGATTTCACAGTGTTTTCTACGTCGTCATTCGATAAATATTGATGCTTCCTAAGTGTTTTTTTGAGTTTTTGAAAGAGATAATTGTCACAGGTGGTGATGAAGGGGTCGTAAGGTGGCTGCTTTATTTTCCCGAAGCCACATTAATTGCTTGCATTATTGCTTGTACAATTCGTGCCTTATGCACCCAAGCAGGTGTCGTGCAGAAGCAAAGTTTTCTGAGCCAAATTGTGGAGTCTTTCTTCGTCTATAGCCCTGTTCAAGTTCTTAATTGTGTCTTTGTAGAAATTTCCCGTTATTGTAGTTCCTTTCGGCATATACTCAATTAAGACAATCCCCTTCGAGTTCCAAAACAAAAAAAACGGTGGCCATCACGAAAAAGTGCGTTTTTGCTTTCTTGGGCGGTTGAGTGCCCTTATGAACACATTGCACGAACTCTTGTTTCCCGGGAGGGTCCCAGTGGTGTACTTAAGTTTTATCTCCAGTTACAATTTCATTTAATAAGTCTTCACCTTGAGGTAAAACAATAAAATTCTCTTAACAAATTTGTCGTCTACTCAATTTTTGTTCGGGCCTGAGCAGCCTGGGAATTTATAATTCATTCATTTTGCTCATTCCCAAATCTTTTAAAACCACTCATTTTCGATATTCCTATTTCTCTAGCATATACTCGGCGGTCAGTCGACACCAAATCTTCAACTTCGTTTATGATTTCTTCAGTGCTTCCAGAGGTCTTCTATCATGAATGGATTCTCTGCCTCATTTGAACTGCTTACATAAAAATTTGACTTGAAAATAATAGAACGGCCTATTTTCGCCATACACTGCCACCTTTCTCTCATGAATATACTTCGAGTCTTCTTTTGGAAAAAATTTCACTTCGGTGTTCAAGTTTCAAGTCACCCATTTTCTTTTTTTTTAACGAATGTAAAAGTAACAAATGTTAAGCGATTCAAACAAAACAAGGAGATGAAACTATAAAATGTCGCAGGAGCTTGACGTAAGAAAATTGTCACGATTGCATATTGTTTCATAGCTAGGTATATAACATAAAGAACTACCCTCATACGTTTATTTTCATATCAAGTTTTTGTGGCTCCTATCCAGACCTTCTAAGTCCTAACTAGGTCTTCTCTCGTATCTATTTATAATTATGGTCTTGCTTGAATATTATATTATTTGTATTTAGTTGGCCAGCGAATTTTTCAGCGAAATGAAAAAGTTCCAGCCAGTCATCTTTCGAAATGTTATAAAAAAATTCATGAATTGCTTCGTCAACCTCGTTTACCGACCGGAAACGTCGACCACGTAAATTCTTTTTAGGTGGAAGAACAACCAGAAGTCATGCATTGCCAAATCAGGCCGAAAAGGTGGATGTTCGATAAGTTTTACATTATTTTTACGTAAAAAATCACGAGTTAGTTGTGCAGTGTGTGACTATGTATTGTTCTGGTGTAACAGTAATCCGCGAATATTGATTAATTGAAAAACAGCAGATAAACATTTTGTGATGTACCAGTTAGCTGTAACGATACGTTGTACTTCAAACTTAATTGCTTTTATTAAATTTGTACTTCGAAAGAAAACTCCGTACATTATTTTCCTCACAGACTTTTGCTTTTTTGACATTCTTGGGGTTGGTGCGTCTTCATGGACCCATACACGACTCTCCTCGCGAGTAGGTACATCATAAAATGGTATGTACATTTCATCACCTGTTACTATTTTAGAAATAATGCTATGCCTCCCTTTATTTACGAATTGTAACGCTTCCCGAGCGATCCTTACACGCTCTGCCTTTTGGAAGTCATTGAGTTTATGTGGCACCCAACGTGTAACAATTTTTTTCATATGATGATCGTGTAAAATTATAATAACTGTTGCGAATCCAATGTGTTGTGTGAATCATTTCATAAGTTCATCGCAAATCTTCTTCGATTAATTTTTTTTCACTTTTTAAACGTTTTCGGCAGTTACTGAAGAACATGGGCTTCCTGGATGATTAGCATCGCCTAGCGAAATCCGACCTCTTTCAAATTCTCGAAACACAGTTACTTTGGATGGGGCTTCACTGTCCAATGCAAGTTGCAAACGTTTAACATACTGTTTTTCGTTTAAATAATCTTTGAAATCGTAGTAAATTATAGTTCGAAAATGTTCCCGTGACAACTCCATACTTCCACTCATAATTGTGTGTACCGCGTGTACTATGTGACAGACGCGATTTACCTGGCTATCACAGACGGCTAACTAAAGACCGTATTTTAAAAAAATACAACGTTGCCATCTCTACCAATTATACTACATGATTAAAAAAAAATTGTTTAAGTGGTGGCTGTGGATTACGTATATTTAAAAAATGTATGTCTTAACTTAATATCATTTACTTATCTGTCAAATGTGATTAATTTTAAATATCAGAATGTTGTATTAGTAAATGGAAATTCTGACATTTAAAATTGTTCACATTTGACAGATAAATAATAGTTATTTATGTACCTAGGTTCGTAAGTACAGTTTTATGGTCGAGAATACGATTGCAAACCGAGACCCGTAGGGTCGAGGTTTGCATGTATTCGAGACCATAAAAGTGTACTGTACGAACCGTGGTGCATATGAGATTTTTCGTCATACCTACGTTTTTTTTAAATAGACGAATTTGAATGATTTTCCACTTTACTTTTACTATATGTATACACATTAGTAACATCAAGTCAGGAATATTTGTCGTATCTATGGTAACCATGTTTGTGCCGATATAAATTTATATTTTTGATAAATGTCAAAGTATATGCAATAGATTTTCAAAAGTTTTTCTTTCTAAATAAAATTTATAAACATGAATCAAATAGAGATGGATGCTATTATAGCTTGTACTGAGATTTTGCCGGAGAAATCTAAAAACAGATACAATGAAACCTATAAAATGTTCAAAGATTGGTGTCACCAGAGGTATGTGGAGAGTATTTCAGAAAGTGTAATGCTGGCATATTTTCGTGATAGATCTATGAAGTTAAATCACCAAACAGTTTATGGTGTGAATACTCCATGTTAAAAACTACCATATTTATTAACGAAAATGAAGATATTTCAAAATATCCTAAATTGAAAGGATTTTTGAAGCGTAAAAATGATGGTTTTAAGACTAAAAAGTCTAGTATCTTTACAAGAGAGGAAATGAATAAATTTCTTATTGAAGCTTCCGACGATACATATTTGTTGATGAAGGTAAGTTTACAGAATGATTCTTTTTAATTCGTGTTCATTCTATACTAATTTTTTGCAGGTTGTTATGATTATGGAAATTGCTGGGGCTTGTAGGAAAGATGAACTAGTTAAAATGAAAATTCAAGATGTGGAAATTAAAAATGATGTAATAATAATTAAAATACCGGATACTAAAAATGGATTAAAACGTTCTTTTACAATTATTGCGAAGGAAAGAATATTCAATTAATTTTATGCTAACTATTAAAAAATACATTGGTCTGAGATTATAAAATATTACCAATGATAGATTTTTCTTAAAGTACAGTTTTGGTAAATGTCGAAATCAGCCTGTAGGAAAAAACACTCGCAAAAATTCCTAGCCAAATAGCAAAATACTTGTCGTTGGAGAACCCCACTACCTACACCGGACATTCCCTTCGAAGGACCTCGGCAACATTATTAGCCGATTCAGGAATTGATGTTCTTGGTCTGAAAAGACACGGCGGATGGAAATCTTCTACCGTGGCAGAAAGCTATGTTTCCGATTCAATGATAAATAAAGTACAGATAGCTGACCGAATTTTATATAAACAAAATATTACAGAGGCTGTTTGCTCAACTGTGATACAGAAAAATGAGAAGAAAGTTGATGATTCCACTAGGAATCTAACCATTAATAATGTTGACATTATTGAAAATATAAACTTACCTAGTAAGAAAGAAGACTCTATTGTTCAGATAGCTAATTGTTCTAATTGTTCGTTTACATTTAATATTACAAAATCATAAGTTTTTGTACAAGATTCTATTTTTCCTAGTTATGTTAATTAATCAAGTTTGAAATAAATTTGTCATAAATTTTCTAATATTGCTATTATTTCCCTAGGGTCGTAATAAATATTACAGCCCGCTACCATAGCAACTGTCAATACTGTATGTAAAGTGTCACTTACGTTTCAAAAAAAGGTGTCATAATTGTTTACTTACGCAGTAGGTGTCACGAAAATAATATTAAGTTGACATACATTTTCGAAATGTACGTAACCCACAGCCACCACTTACAAAAAATTTTTTCAATCTTATTGTAGTTTCTTCGCATTTCAATAATTCCAGTGTGCCTCTCATATATACCTGTTCATTTTTCATAACCCCTCAAAACTGTTTAATCAGTTCTGTCCTGTCTACTATTTTCTACACTTTCCCATCACTTGAAAATTATTAAGAAGATGAGATTGTAAATATGTAAAAGTAATGTTTTTAGGATATCAATTATTTATTATTAAATTATTAAGAAATGTCAATGCTTTCCACACTTTCCTATCATTTGAAAATTATTCAGAACATGAGATTGTAAATATGTAAAAATAATGTTTTGAGGATATCAATTATTTATTATTACACTATTAAGAAATGTCAATGCTTCTTGTTGTAGTATTTAATAATATTGAAGAGGTTCAGTAAAAATAAATGAGGGTAAAATATTTCAGTCCCTTTATTCACATTATTTGTTATTTCGCGTTACAGTAACTTTCTATAATTAAATTTTCTCAAACTTCTGAGTTTCTTTTATATTACCGGTCATTGTACATACACAGATACGTTTTTAAAGTACACTTCCAATTTATATTCAATGGATTTTTCTTTAATGGTATCCAACTGAATACAACAATTAGGCCAGAATTTCACAATAACGTCTGCCGTTCGGTCGCCACGGCTGTCGTCAAGTTTACAGCCAATAGGTTTTCTAATCACCTTCATTAGAATAGATAATATCAAACACGCATACACATAAAAAAAATAGAAGTTCTAGATCTTAAGTAGATAGAATTTACAAGAGCGATGACGATCTTATCGGTAGATCTAATTTAGGATAACTTATAGATACGTATGAAGACGAATGGTACCATATAAGTGACGGTATTACTTTAAAATAAATAAACAAATGACGCGTTTGCGTGCTGGTTAATTAACGTTTAGGAAAATTTCGATGTGGATTAATTAAAAATTACCTTCTCAGTTAGGGTTTAATGTTATACTAATTGATGACTCTTTATAAGTTATTATGTATATTAATTTATCTTGTAATGCACTGTTAGATCACCGTTTATGTAAATTATTTCCATGATACGTGTCATCTTACTTGAAATTCAAAAGTAAAATTAACACCGTTAAATAGAAATTAATTTAAAATTTATCAATTTCTTAATTGCTTTATTTGCTGTTCCTAGTTATATTCTATGTTAATTACTTCATAATAAGTACTTTGATGTTCTTTATAAAGCTACTAGAAACTATACTAACATAGATTGGACAAAATGTATTGCAGTATCTAGTAGTGGTGCCAAGACGATAACAGAAAAGAACAGTGGATTAATGAAAATATTAAAAGATCATCTTTGTACAAACCATATGTAAAAACAAGTAATTTCATTTTTAACGCAAAACCTAAAACAGATATCAGTAATAAATCAGGAGTGTACAAATTATATTGTAATGATTGTAAAAATGTATATATAGGTCAGACTGGTCGAAGTTTTATTATACGCGTAAAAGAACACATGAGGTCATATAAACTAAAGAAGACAGATTCAACATTCGCAAACCATCTTATTACAGAAAGGCATACATTTGGTCATCATAAAATATTGTATTTGGCCGAGAAAGGTCGTAAATTAAAATGACATTGTATGTCGAAACCGCGGTCACTATTACATGTGAATAAAGTGGTATAACAAAGTTATTGTTTTATTGTATTTTATTATTTTCAAAATGACTTACCAAAAAGTTACGGCTACCAGTATTAATTTTCTTATAAAACATTTTAGAAAAAATAAGTCAATCACCATACTAACTACACAATTACACAATTCGAGACAGGGATCAAAATCAATTAAAGAATACGGTGAAACAATCGAGGAATTGCAGTCCAACTTAACGATAGCATAAGCTGCCAGTGACTACACCTTAACCGATAAATTTCGCGATGTTAATGAAAAAATCATGGTCAACATTTTTGCGAACGGTTTACGCGACACGGTTCTCAGAATCCTGTTAAAAGCACGCAACCCCAACACATTAGCCGCGGCATTCAAGAAGATGTAGTAATTAAATTGAGGATGTGTTGTGTTAAATAAGTGTTACATTGAATATGTAGAAATAGATGTCCTACTTTAGTTATCGCATCGCCTTCAAAGCGAATAATTTGGATATGTCCCATTCACCTCGGATTATATTGTGAAAAATTTGAATGAACAAGACACTGTTATTCACATCAGTTGACGAAGTATTTCCAGGAACATAAAAATAATTTCTCGAAGGGACGGGTATTGAATCCGTTTAGCAAAAACGTTGTTGCCGCTGCTAAGTTTCCAGTTGAGATTCACGACCAGCTCACGACAAGCAGCTACACTACAACTGCAATTTACATCTGAAGATTTAAATACGTTTTGGCTTGCGTCGAAATGAATATGGAAATTTAGATACAGAAGCATTGAAAATATTAATCCCTTCCGCCACGTCTTATCTCTGTGAAAATAGTATTTCGTCTAAGGTTACGCTAAAAACTAAATACAGGAATCATCTCTTATCACCCGAAAATAATTTGATTTTGTGTGTTTATAACGTAGATCCACGTATGGAGAAAAAGAAAATAAACAATTTCTGTTAATTTTTTGGAGTATGAGCTATTACAAGCTATTTCATTTTTCGTTTAATTTCATGCGATTTTCCTGCTATATTATAAATCTCAGAATTAAGTTTCCCAATCTCGTTTGTAATTTCTAATTGTAATTTCACACTGCAAAATACATACAAAAAAAGATGAAAATATGCTTTCCCTATTCTTTAATTGGTACATCTGTACGATTAATACATCAGTACAATATATTTGTCATATTTTAAATGAGTCTTAGTCCATTAATCAGTATATAAATGACCACATCTACTTCGTGACGAGAAACGTAATTATCACAAATTTATTACCTTTCCAAGTGCCTACATTTCATTAGCAAATCAATTTAGCAATATTCTTTGGAATATATTGCATTTTGGATTCTGGAATAGTTTTAAGTTACACCATACCGACTCGAACTTTTAAAGATAATATATACGTAATACCATTGAATTTATCTTGTGCAGCCAAGCACGGAGAGAGTTTTGTTATCCATGGCACGAATCAAAAATCGATCTATGTAGCGCGCACACGCCAGCTGAATCACATCAATTTCCCATAACTTATCGATTCATAAATCAGCGATAAACGCGAACCTAATCGCATGCTGTATACCGCTCTATACGAATTGCAATATTCGTCATTATTATTGCAGTAACTTTCCATAACAGTGTAACAGAGACGGACTCAAGTCTTCACTCTCGATTTCAATAAAAACTTAATACATTTTTTCATGCATAAAACATACTACATATTTATATTATTTGCACGCATATCATCAATGTGAATTATGAAGAACATAAAACTTTATTGTTTATTTAATATCCTTTTTCTTTTGTGTCTATATTATCCAATTCATAAGCTTCCTCCAATTTATGTTACGGTCTCTATCTTGCGATATATCTACATACGTTGGGAAGAGAATTGAACAGTTGTTTTCGGGTGTCTCACCCAAGTCTTATTGAAAATTCAGAAATAGTGGTTTCTGTGTTCTGCAACTCATCAGAAATATATTTAATAAATTATATATCTATTTAATGTTCATATTTATAAATTTTATATTTCCAAAACTGTATAATTTACTTTGCTTTACTCATTTCTTGAATAAATGTCTTGTTAATTTAACAAAATGATATTAAATAGATATATTGTTATGAAGTCTTAATTAAGAAGTGTATTAGGTTGGATTTGATTCTGAAAGAATAGTTTTGTATATGTAAATTATCAAAAATGTAAATATGCCAAATGTCAGAAATATTAAAAAAAATATGACATGAGCGAAAATCAGTATTATTATGAGTTTTGTGTTAGAAAACAAGTAGCTGGGATTTTTGAAAGAAAAAATAGGTATGAGAAGGATATAAATTATCGATACCAACGAGTTAAAAGATAAGTAAAAAAATCATACGGTCAAATAGAAAATTTATTATATTGAGAAATATAACTATTAGATGTACTAAATATGAAAATGTCATTATAAATAATAATTAATTGTAATACAAATAATTTTGGATAAGTAAATATATAAGTGTCCCGTATCGTTATGTTCAAATTTTAGGAGTGTAAAGTAGACTTCATTTTAAGTAACAAAAACGCAAAACTTATACCGCCTAATTCTGAGCAAACGCAACGATGCGAATGTATGAATATTTCTTCCGCTCTGAATACAATTCCCCTGAATGCTGTAGGCGCGTCAACATCGATGTCATACATATAGCAAGCGCCAATTAAGTTGGCGCGAGGAGGGGGTTTAGCAACAGACTGTTTTGTGATTGGCTTAACTTCGATGTCATACATATAGCAAGCACCAATTAAGTTGGCGCGAGGAGGGTGTTTAGCAACAGACTGTTTTGTGATTGGCTAAAACCGTTCAGGGGATTTTTATTCGGAGCGGGAGAAATATTCGTACATTCAGGCCGTTGCGTTTGCTCAGAATTAGGCGGTATATCTATTTTTATTTGCTTCAAAGTTACAGATCTATGAATGTGATTGTCAGATCATGAAAAAAAATGTAATCCTAACATCAATAAAAACTGATTTTATTTAAAAAAGTTCAATTAATAATATATTCGAAATGTCCACCTCCTTGTTGAATGCAGGCTTGTGCCCGTGAGCCAACAGAAGAAGTACTTATCCGAATTTCATACTTGTTTTGTCGGATTTGCTCGGCAGCCAGGTGAATGCGATCCAACAACTCTTCTCTTGTGTTCGAAACTTGAGCGTAGACTAAATTTTTCATGTACTCCCATAAATAAAAGTCAAGGGGATTATGATCGGGTGATCTGGGTGGCCATGCAACAGGACCGCCTCGACCAATCCATCTTGGATAATTGACGTAAGCCCAATTTCGGACGGCAATTCCGAAATGTGGTGGTGCCCCATCCATGTGAAACCACGTGTCTCGTCGAACATTCAGTGGGACATCCTCTAAAAGACCTTGCAGTTGGCCAATAAGAAATTGAAGGTAACTGTCCGCATTTAACCTACCAGGAAGAACGACAGGACCAATCAACAAGTCATCGATCAGGGCCGCCCAAACGTTAATAGAAAATTCATGTTGAAATTTAGATGGTCGTATAGCTTTGGGCTTTTCTGATGACCACCTGTGCGAGTTTCTCAGATTTGTAACACTATTTCTTGTGAACGTAGATTCATCTGTCTAGAGGACTGTTCTGCAGAAATTAAAATGAAGCCGTGACAAGCATAGTGGTCTGCATCAAGCAAACCGTGTCCCCTGCGATAGTGGCCCTCACGTTTTAAAATTCGCCAAACTGTCGTTCGTGGCACTCCTAGTTGTCTAGCGATTCTACGTACACTGAAAGTTGGATCCCTTGGCACAATAGCTACTGCTTCTTCCCCGAAGTCTGCTGGCAAATTTACTCCTGGGTCGAAAAGACAATCACAGTCTGCGTTTCCGAAATTGTCTGTGTACTTCCAGAAACGTTCTATAATGAGGAATGCGCCTATCGGGAAACCGATGTCGGTATTTAATAACTGCTTGACGTGCACTGCCGTTACAGTAGCCATACACAAAATGCATGTCCGCATACTCTTGAGAAGAAAATCAGTTAGGCATTTTTAATAAAGAAAACGTGCCCACTCACTAATAAGCTGTTGTATGAACTGAAACGTAATCAACCTTTATTAAAAAATGCAACGTTAACAGTCATCTGAACATTTGTTTATTGTATGATATTCATGGTTCAGCACTTACGAAATAAGTAGGAACCTTCTTTATCATAAACCAATTTCCAGTACTCTTTTTTATAGATCTCCAAGAAATTACTGTATGCACTACGACACGTGTTTATTTATTTTAGGATAACATTTTATTATGCGACGTTAACAATCACAGGCCTGTTATTGACTCGTATGCCCTTTTTTAAAAAAAATCAGTTTGTATTGACTTTAGGATTACATTTTTTTTCATGATCTGACAATCACATTCATAGATCTGTAACTTTGAAACAAATAAAAATGGATATACAAGTTTTGCGTTTTTGTTGCTTGAAATGAAGTCTACTTGATACTAAAATTTGAACATAACGATACGGGACACTTGTATATATTGGCTAACATATATTTGTAAATGAGTGCGAATGTATGGCTAAAGAAAGTTAATTGGAGATGAACTGGATAATTAAGGTATAAGAAGATTTAAATAAATACCAAGGATTTGTAAATGGATTTTTAAAGGGAAGAAAATATTATATGATATAATTTAAAGATTAATATATTAAAAGAAGACAATGGCTTATATAAAATTTATAAGTTTAAGTAAGGATTTTTTTGGAAAAGGGGGTATTTAAGTTTTGACATAGAAGTGACAGAAGAAAAGACAAGAACATTGAATTTATTTATACAGGTTATAAAAATGTTTATATGTAGAAATTATTTATAAGTCAGTTTAATTAAAATAAGAATGTTTAGAAAATATATATTATTTTAAGACAGTTTTTTTCTCTTTTCATTTTGTTAATAATAAATTTGCCAAATTTATAAAAACCTTGGAATTGTTTTCAATATACATAGGTTAAAAACTTCAATTTCTAGAAAGGTAGAACCACAGATCCTGAGTTCAATATATAGTAACTAGAATCAAATTTGTAACTTAATTCTTAATATTTTGACACATGCAATGTGGTGCTAATAACATTATTGTCGTATTTGTTACAATTTATTAAATATTTTTTCATTATCTCTTGGTTAATATACCTGTACAAGTATTGTATTTTTCGAATCGTAACTGTGGTAAGCGCTAAGGCGGTTTGAAATTCTAAAACCAATAACATACATAATCTTAAATGTGTTCTCGAAACTTGATGTAGATACAGTTAGCTAATTTTAAAATGAAACACATGGGAAATATGTCCGTAAGAATTTATGGATTCAAGCTATTTTCAACAATATTTAGAACACAACGTTAGTTCGCAGAAAGTGTTTATAATATAATTCTGTTCTATTTGTTTATATGCACAATTTCAACGCAGTATTTTAAATATATTTTTAATTCGTAGAATTCTATTAAAGCTTTTTGAGCAGTAAAAACTTCCTACGTATTAACGATGGATTCTTAACCAGATTTAATTTATGATGCTGGCTTATTTGGAAATTGGTCGTTTGCTCACAGATTTTAAACGCGGCTATGTATGTTGTAAAAAACGTAAAGGAAAATATAGGGGTGCAGGGAGAGCTTCAAAAAAATTGTACAAGTAGTAATATACAAAGTATACAAAGGTATTTTTAATAATATAAAATATTATTAAAAATCTGGTGTGAAGAACCCAAATACAGGTTCACTATTAATATTTTCGCTGAATTTACTTCTACGCTCGGTCTGGATAATTTCTGTGATGTGGCGATGTGGTTCTTTTTTGTGAATGTGTCTGAAGATATCCTTTCTCCAGCAGGGGCGTACCGATGAGCCTGTAGAAAGGCGAAATACGTATCTACGTCTCTGGGGAGGGATATGTTCGGACACGTTCACGAAAATATTAATAGTGAACCTGTATTTGTGCACACCAGATTTTTAATAATATTTTATATTATTAAAAATACCTTTGTATTATACAAAACTGGTGGGGTTTACCTTCTCATGTATGTTTCAATTATTCTGAGTAATATGTTTCTTCAAACAACAAAATTAGGATGACAATACTACGAAAAAAGGTATCTAGGAACTACAACGTATTGGTAGACATGGGAAATCAAATGGATGAACGATATTCACTATACAGGCTGTCCTTGAAATAAAGAGACATGGTATAATAGATAGAAATATGCAATTATATAGAACATAAATCGATGCTAACCTGCACACCTTTAAAATAGCATTACATGATGCCTATGAATTCAAAATATTCAGAATGTGTATAAATAATAAATATCTCTCACACACATACACTACAGCGTATGTTTACATACGTAACAGCTGGATGAGATGGGCAATGACAAAACTATTGTTTTTATTATTGTCGGTCAACTTTAAGATATCGTCTTTTACAATATAGTCGATCATACAGTGGTGTGACAAAATTTCAAGGATATCCGGTATAATGAAAAGTTAAAGACTATCCAAGAGATTTACAACAAAGATGTTTGCTATACAGCAGGAGCATAACCTTTAATTGATATTCGTCGATACTCAAGATATTTGCCGGTAATGATTACTACTACCACCAAATGGCAAAGTAATCACAGTAAATAGGGAAGGATTCTAACAATTTTGAGATAGTGGAAGGCTATAAATTGAACCATGTATACAGATTAGAATTACAGAAAAATCTAGTCTAGTAAGAGAAAGACAGCGATGAATATGATTCAGTGAAAGAAAACTCACATCGCTTACCAAGGCGTGGCAATACTCAAGTATATAGAAGTAGCTGAACACCATCACATAAGTCCTTATTGGAAGTTTGAAGAAGTTGATACTATAAGCAACAAGGAGCAGACCAAGCCAAACCTGGCAAGACAAAATGAAAATGAGAGGCGCTAGAAATAAAAGGCGCGAAATTAGAGGAGAGGGGCCAGTACGCAGAGTGGACAAAGATATGTAAAACGAATAGCAACTCAAATTCCTACCTTCCGCAAGCGTAGATAGGCCATGCGTCAAGTAAGTAATGAATTTAAAGATATAGTTTATTATAGAGCTTTTAAAATGGACGCTAATAACAATAATAATAATAATATTAATACTATTAATACTGTTATTACAGTTATCATTTTGGATTATTTAGAAATGAAATTATATAGATACGAGGAGATGATGTTATCTACCTAGCTATGAAAATATGCTATCGTGATAATTTTCTTACATCAAGTTTCTGTGACAATTTATAGTGTTACCTCCAAGTTAGATTCAAGTTGTTTAACATTTGTTACTTTTACATTCGTTTAAAGACGAAGAAATAAGTGATTAGAAACTTTAATACAGAAGCGTTATGAAATTTTTATCAAAAGAAGGCAGCAGCCCGAAGAATATTCATGAGGGAATGGTGGCAGTTTATGGAGAAAATAGCCCATCCTATTTCCAAGTCAAATTTCGGTGTAAGCAGTTGAAATGGGGCAGAGAATCCATTCATGATAAACCAAACTGTAGAAGACCTCTGGAAGCACGAACTGAAGAAATCACCAACAAAGTTGAAGATTTGGTGTTGACTGATCGCTGAGTAAAAGTTTCAGTTATTGCTAGAGTTATAGGTATATTAGAAACGAGTGTTTTTAAAATTCTACATAAAGATTTGTGAATCACCAAATTGTCGGCACGATGGATTCCCAGGCTGCTCAGTCCCGAACAAAAATTGTGTAGACGACAAATTTGTGAAGATAAGTTGACGGTTTTATCTCAAGGTGAAGACTTCTTAGGTAGAATTGTAACTGGGAATGAAACGTACACCACTGGGATCCTCCTACGAAACAAGAGTCCATGCAATGGGTTCGTATGGGCGTTTCACCGCCCAAGAAAGCAAAAACGCAATTTTCTGTTGGAAAAGTGATGGCCACAGTTACCTAGGGCGCGGACAGGGTTCTCTTCATTGTGGATATGCCAAAAGGGACTAAAATAACTGAAAATTTCTACAAAAATACAATTAATAACTTGAACACGGTTATATGTAAAAGATGATCCCACAATTTTGTTCTGAAAACTCTGCTTCTCCACGACAACTGCAGGGTGCATAAGGCACGAATTGTTCAAGCAGTAATCAATAGAAGCGCTTTTGAGGAATCACAGCATCCACTCTACAGTCCTGACCTCGCCGTAAGTATTGCTTCTTTCCAAGACACCAAAAAACGTCGATTTTTATCGAATGACGACGTGGAAAACGTTGTGGGGTCGGAATTCCCAAAAGAATTTTTTTTGAAGGCAATACGTGTGTTAATGGTTCTTACGTCGAAAAATATTTGTTTTCTAACTTGTTTCTTTCATAGCTAGATAGATGCCATAAAAAACTCCCCTCGTATTATTGGGTCTTGTACGAGAAATATTTTCATATGGAGTTGGTGTACATCAACAAAATTCTTACAGACTTTGGTAAATCCTACACTGTGCTACAATCATGTTTTGTGTGGCGTTTGCGTGTAAATGGGACATAGTATCCCAAAGAAGACAGTGAAACAGGACCCCTCGTATAAGAACGAGCGGAAAACACACCATAACGCCACTAAATCACCCAATATGCAAATTTAGTGGCACGAGATGGAGACATTCATGCCGTAAATTTTTTTACACGTTCGATTTCAGCGTTGAGTTTTTTACGAGCGACGGACGTCGCCCTTGTATATGTAAGTAAGGTATATATACCTACACACGTACGTATAGGTGCATATACTATACATACATATGCATGCCATGCAACCGATGTGTATACGGTATGAAATGGAGGAGAGTGCGTGTTCCAGAAACATTAAAACACACGCGACCCTTTTCGATCGCTATTTAATTTTAACTTAATGCTACTGATTAAGTTACACTTTTTCTCGGTATTTTGATTAAACGCTCACCAAATTTATCGTTTACATGACACATTCGGCACCTTTTTAACAAACAAACAAGGAGATGTGTCCGCGAATGTATAAATTTACGTTGATAAGTCGACTGTATTCTTCGTTTTGCCGATTCCATTTGTGTGCATGTTGGCGTATATTTTTCTAATACGTTTTTAATTGGTATTCATTTCTCTTAAAGATTTAATTACAATGCTTGCTATCGATATCAAGAAGTCAAAATTAGTTTAGATGAAGTGTGTAACAGTAACAGTAACAGTAACAGTAACAGTAACAGTAACAGTATTTCTTCCACCTGATGAAGCCATTGTATGGCGAAACAATATTGTAGTGGTATTTACAATAAAATAATTTTTGAAACTAGAAGTTTAATTACTTATTTCTTAGCGTTATAATGAAGTTTCAACAAGTATCTCCTTCGTCAATTAACTATTGTGGTTTATCTTTGTAAAATTAGTGATATAAGGAACCTTCGATCATTAAGACCAGCAAATCTTGTCCAGATTTTATTCTATCTAATTTTCATACAAATACGATTTTTGAAGGGGATCCCACTTAGATGAATGGATATTGAATTTTAGTTCAAAATCATCTTCGGTTTATATGTGGCCTGGAGTTCCCAGGAGCATAACCGAGCGTCTTCAATGAAATAATTTTGATAATCCAGAACTTTGTCGAAGGTTCGTCTGTCGTTAATGATTAATTTCTAATTTGAACAAATGATAATAATATATAATTTTATATGATTCTTATGCCGTAGTTATCCTGTGGACAGTTTACATAAATTTTTAATAAGATATTAATGGAGGTTTGTTCGGCTCGTGGAACCAAATGTTTACGATGACTCCGGTTTCTGGGGTGATGCTTTAACCCCGGTTGCTAGAATCTCGACCCCAATGTTTGCTCAATCGTGCACATGTTGCAAGGCTGTGTACACTTTACTTTGTAAATCTTTGGTCACTGTTAAATGAATAAGTGCATTTTCATCTAAATATATTTATTTACGCTATATACATTTATTTTTGGCCCTACAAAAACTTATAATCTCAAAAAACTGCTGTTGAAACTGGTGTCTCTTGTTAAGATATGATTGTTATGTTGTTAATGTGTTGTGTGTCTTGACTTTAATGTACGACTGTTCTATTTTGTACTGTTTTGTGTTGTTGCTGAGTTGATACTATGTTACAAGTAGACAAGAATATTCAATTAAATACTCATATTGTTGTACAGGGTATTGGATGACGTCATAGCGGGGAAACTTTCTAAGGTAGATTCGTCGAAACCTACGGGCAACAATGCCAAGGTTTGTGATAAGGTCTTAAAAATCTGATCTTGCTAATAAATAAATAATAAAATATAATTACTAACTCAGTATTAGTTGGTGTTGTAAATCTAAGTATGTAGTTTCGGATAAAATTCCATTGTTTAGTAATACACCTATTATACAAATTTAGGAAACGTGATCTTGAGAATGTATATCCTGACTAAACACTTGGTTCACTAGAACCCGAAGTAATAACCAATCGGTCTACATCATAAAGCAATAAATAAATTTGCAAATATAAACGATGCCGCTTCTTAGAATTTAGAGTAAGTTTTATAATTTTAATGTGATGATAAAATACTGTTAACAAAGGGTTTAAATTCGAAAATGAACGTTAAATATTTATAAAATTGGAAATGTTATGTTTGAATTCTATATTCTAGATTTATTTATATTTAACAATAAAAAATACTTGAAATTGAAATATATAGGATATTAAATATGTATGACATATATAAATATATTAAATATATATGATTTATATAGGATATTAAATGTATCCTCAATAGATATAGCAAAGTAATACTGTTCGCTAAAAAGGAACTACCAGCATCAAAAGAAGGAGTAAAAAATTCTATAACACAACTACAGACTATTTACAACCACTGCCAAGTAAAAACACCCAGATCTACTAAGAAATTGTCATAATCAATTATTGAAAAATCATTTTTTAAATATAGCAATGACCTAAAAGAATTTCCTTTACAAAATTAATTCTTCATTCTAAAATGAAGCTCAGAAATGTTATTATACAAATACAAATGTATACACTTACGACTACATTCATATTCATTGTGAAGTTGCCTTAACACTTGTTTTGGATATTGGTGTTGGGACTAAAGTATATATATTAGTTTTAAGTACAATGCTCCTAGAAGTTGTGTACAAATACGAGAGATGCCTTTTATGCTTTGCATACTGGGACATAGAGGACGCCACTAATCAAATGTTGTAGCGACAACTAACTGTCAAAGCTGACAAGTTAGTCGAAAAATGGAATTAAACCGTGAAAATTTTCGCGCAATAATTTTTTATAATATTCGAAAACAATTCTCTCAATATGAATGCCTCGCCGAGTTGGGTTCTGTTTTTGGTAATGAAGCTCTGCCTCAGACAACAATTTCTTATTGGTATGGAGAATTCAAACATAGACCGATTAGTCTTAGCAACGGTCCAAGAGCAGGTGCGCCAAAAATTGCAGTAACTCAGGAAAATGTCAATGCTGTACGCAAGCTCATCAACGAAGATCGACATGTGACATATCGCGAAATTGAGACATTTAGATTATTAGTTTCCCGTTGGATACAGAATCTGTTGACCAAAGAACAGAAAACAGTCAGGGTGAATTGATGGCAAAAAATTCTATACTGCTTCAACGCACGAAACTCTAAAAACGTGACGACATCGTGAGTGGTGATGAATCTTGGATTTACTCTTACGAGCCAGAAAATAAAAGCCAGTCATCTGTTTGGATGTTTCAAGGCGAAGAAAAGTCGACAAATGTTATGCGTTCTCGAAGTGTCTCCAAAAAGATCGTCGCGACATTTGTCTCGAAAGCAGATCATGTAGCAACAATTTCTCTACAAGGTCAAAGAACTGTTACTGCCGACTGGTATACAACCATTTGTTTGCCGCAACAAGTCATCGCTGAGCTCAAAAAAACAACCCTCAACGCTGAATGATCCTCCACCAGGACAATGCAAGTTCACACACAGCTCGCAAGACAATTGAATTTTTAATGCGACAAAATGACGAATTGTTAGACCATCCACCGTACAATCCCGACATAAATCTCAACGTTTTCTTTATCTTTCCGAAAATCAAGGACGGACTGCATGATCAAAGGTTCCAGTTGTCAGAAGGAGCAGTCGATGCCTTCTTCAAAAACACAATTTTGACTGTACCAACAAACGAGTGGAATATCTGCTTCCAGAGTTGATTTGAGAGCATGCAAATGTGCATGAATCTTCGTGTAAAATACTTTGAAAAACAATAAAAAACTTTAAAAGCTATATACTGTATTATCCCAGCTCAAAACATAAAAGACAACCCTCGTATAATAAGTGAAAATGCTATCGTGATACGCTTTAAAAATGAATGCACTAATAGCATTGTATGGCATCAATTTAAGATTATCAGATTAGATTAAAAAATCGTCGAAACGTCTTATTTAATGTCTTAATTTTTAGTATAAAATTATTGCCCATGCTGTCCATACTCGAATGTACTTTGCCTAAAATAATTAATTTACTGGAATGAAGTAAATAAGCAGGCAAACAAAAATGGCAGTACTACATTAAACAGTGTTCAGGCCAATTGTAAATGTACGACGATGACTCAAGGATTCTATAAAAAGATTAAAATACAAAATATAGATCATTAATAGAAAACATTTAAGTCAACATAAGGGAATAATAACAAGGGACAAAATACCAAATAATGATACATGGGCAAAGCTAGGAGTATAATAAATTGTAGATGTTATTGAACGGAATCATTTCAAATAATGGTTTGGGTATCTCGATCAAATTCCTTTCGTACCTTGAAGGTTTAAGGGTTACAACTTGCACTTTTCACTAATTTCTTGTAAACTTCTTTTAGTCTTTCTTGTGTTGAGCAAGTTTCTTTGCTTCTGACAAGGTTTTGGCTTTCTTATTAAAAGCTTCCGATTATATTGTGTCAGGTTTCTCTTATACAAGGTGGCCAATATATACCTGACTGATTTGGTTTAAAGCACAGGTGTCAAATTTATCATGGAACGCTACACGATCTAACAACACGTCCGTATTGTTAAAATGTTTTATTTACAATGCAACTATACGGAATCCACGACGAATCTACGGTCTAAATAAATGTGCCCAGTATCAGCGCCATTCGTCAATTAGTGCGAAAGTTTGGACAAAATGGGTGAAGTTAAAGACTTTAAAGACTTGCCCAAGTCGAGGCGTTCTAGAACTGTTCGTACTCCAGAAAAGGTTGAGAGAATTCGTGAAAGTGTAGTGGAGCACCCTGAAATCTCCACCAGACGTCGTTCTCAAGGACTGGGCATTCGTCACACGTTATTAAGAACTATTAAAAAAAAGACTTGCAATTGCGGCCATACAAAATTAAAATGACCCAAGAGCTACAGCTTAAAGATCACAAAAGTCGCCGACAATACATGCACAATATTGCAGCTTAACAACCAAACGAACAATGTTTGCCGGAAAATCATAATGAGTGATGAAGCCCACTTTGATACGAACGGATTTATTAACAAGCAGAATTGTCGTATGTGAGGATTAGAAAACCCTTGTGTCATCCATCAACGACCACTTCATCCACATCGAGTCACAGTTTCGTGCGGTGTTTGTGTGGAGGTATCATCGGACCTTTTTTGAAGACACTGCAGGTAATTCTCTTACTTTTACTGGCGAGCGCTACCGCAATTTGCTGCAAAACTTTCTGACTCCTCAAATTCAAGAATGTAACCTGTAAGACATACGGTTCCAATAGGACGGAGAAACTTGTCATACAGCTTGGGAAACAATGAATTTTTTGCGAACAATGTTTCCGGGGTTATACTCTCTCGATTTGGCAGTGTCATCTGGCTCCAAGGTCACCCGATTTAAAGGCTCCAGACGTCTTTCTATGGGGATTTCTAAAAAATAATGTTTATGTAAACAAATCAAACAATCAAACCCCGTAGAGCAGCTGAAGAACAACATTCGGGAAGAGATTTAAAAATATTCCTCCCGAAACCTACCAAAATGTTATGGAAAATATAATTAAGAGGGCTTATATTTGTGCGGCTTCCAGAGGCGGACATTTTTCATATACGATTTTTAACTTTCAAGAAAAGTATACAAAAAGGTTGTGTTTATGTATGACAATACGTTTTGGACGTATAAAGCATTTGTTACAATATGAAACAGACATGTAAATAATTTACATATCTGTAACTGTACACATGGACCATACACCTCGTATTTTCGGCTTTGAGACGATTTTAGCGTAATGTAGATACATATACAAATCTATTGTTTAAGAGATTTGTATCAATGTGTATACATTGCTTCACTAGCTTGATTAGCTATTCAAGCGGAAGATCGCCTTTTCTGGCATAGTCTTTTTCGTCCGTCAGATGTCACTTATTAAATTAGTGCCATCTGATAGGAGGTAACTTGCTATGGCTTGGAGACGATTTTAGCGTAATGTAGATACAGATACAGATCTATTGTTTAAGAAATTTGTATCAATGTGTATACATTGCTTCACTAGCTTGACTGAAGACGCCTAGATGGCAGAAACATATGTCTTAAGCAGAAGTAAATGCTGAAAATACGAGGTGTATGGTCCATGTGTACAGTTACAGATATCTAAATTATTTACATGTCTGTTTCATATTGTTTCAAGAAAAGATTAAGATAAAGAAATGACGTATTTTATTTAATTTTAAAAATAGTTAAGAGACAAACTAGTCACTTATATATTGACCACTTGTGTTATTATTATTATTACTACCTACAATATTTTTAACGAAATATTTTTATGACAACATGCAAATTGGTTTTAATACATTGTATACACAAACACAAAAGCACTCGGTTTATAAAATAACCTTTTGGTTATGTTCGTTGCGACCTACGCACGTTGATACAATGTTATTCGGTTAATACTATAAACGAACAGCAAACGTTAAAATTACAACACGCAAGTAGGCAGAAAAATATTTAACTCTAAGTACATGTCTCTCTACCTAGTCTACCTTTCGATTTCGCTGACTGTTATGTCGATAATAAAAAGTAGGTAAAAAAGAGAAACGATACAAATTACAGCCATGTAATATTATGTATTTAGCGAACGAATTAGAAAGGGTACTATATCCGTACGTAAAGACATGTTGATCCGAGATTATAGCACTTTGATGTAGATATAAAACAGATATGCATAATATGTATTTTGTGGGTGATATCGTTAATAAACCGTGTATATTATTACGTAAAGTTCTGTCCATATATGTGTTCGTTTAAAATATGTCAAAGTCATGGAAAAATATAGGCGTTATATTCATATTCATGAGTATAGTTGCAACACTTATATGCATTACGTAGAGTATTTCTTATTATTATACATGACCATAAATTTATTTCTATTTTAAGAAGAATCTTATTAAATAAATAATAAGGCCCATTACTTGAACTACCACAATAGTAATGTAGAGAGTATAATATGTAAACGAGAAAAATAACCACAATATACCTACGCCAAAAGTAAATTAAAATAGGGTTTCTCGAGTTTTGTGACCGCTATTTATTAAATCTGTCAAAGTTGATGTATAAAAACACGATGTTTCGGAAATAATTTTGGTGGTTTTTACAATATGAATTTAATTTCAAAGTTATAGGTATTTAAATTGAATTCTATCCTGCTATTTGGTACATATCCGCAAAAAATATCTACAATTTTACGATCTGACGGATTCGTATCACGAAGAATAAGTCCATAGAGTAGTAAAGAAACTAAATAGAAATGCCGAAAGTAAAAGATTGTGTTTAGCTGCCTTTTTAGATATACGAGGCGTATTCTATAAATAAGTACCGTTTCGAAATATGGCCGCTTCAGCATTGCGATCGTAATTTCGGGCATGTACGGTGAGTACCTGCGTCTACTGATCTACCACAGACACAATTGCGGAAGCATTCGCCAAGGTGTACGTTTCTTTGAGGGTAAGTTCTCGCCAAGATAATTTAGAATGACTTGTATGAAGGTAATGAGTAAAGGCCAGATTATATGCAGTTTGCATAAATTTTCATATTTGCATATATTCAGCATTTTTGCATATTTTAATTATGCGAGTTTTATTTATTTACTAAATCAAATTTATTATAGGCATTACTAAAAATATGTCGTGGATGTAACAAACAAAAAAAAATTAAACAGGCCTCTTTAAATTAAAAATAACATTTTATGAAGCCTCTTCCCATTACTTTTGCGATAAGCGTCTGCAAGAATTTATTAATGCTCTACCCATACATCCAGGCTGAGCCAAAATTCCAGGAAAAGTTAATACTTTGAAACTTCTAAATAAATACAAAAATACATTTTACCAGAAAATTAGGAGTATATGTGTTTCTTTGCTATTCGGAGAAATTTATTCCCATATTCAAAGTAATTTTATTTTAAACGTCATTTTACGTTGGCTTTTCGAAGTGTAAACTTGTGAGTTGTGATATATAATAGCAAAAATACCGAAAATAGCGACTGTGTCTGGATGGATTGCATCTCATTCAGAATTGCGTATGGATGGAGACTTAAAAACTTAATTAATTAATTAATAAGAGGAAACAAACTAAAAATTTTACCCACAATCTTGCAGCATGCTACGCAAAATACTTTTTCTACCTTAATCTTTTACTAACATTTATTTCATAAGAAAACAACCGATGATGTGATATTTTTTTTTTGCAGACTACAAGTGAGAGAAAGTTCTAAGTCGACCAACATATGAAAACTATCCCATGCTGCAAAACTAACAAAGATGAAATTGGCGAAGAAGAGTCAATAAACATTACCGCAATGTTTGCCATCAACTTCCAAAAAATCGGAAAAAGAACAATGTAGTGAAGATATCTGTCAAATGTTTGTGTCGGCAGATATTCCACTACATAAATTAAACAATTTAAATGTCAATTATTTTTGCAAAATTACATCAGCAAATATAACATTCCCGACGAGAGCACGTTAAGAAAAAATTATATTCGCTGTATCTATGCAGAAACATTGAATAGCATTAAGAAGGTTGTTGCAAACTATTATCTTTATATATGCGTATATGAAACTACTGATAGTGTGGGCCGATACATAGTTCATTTAATGATTGGTATCTTTAACGTATCGGTTCCAGCAAAATCTTATTTAATTTTATCCAAACAGTTGGAAAAGGCAAATAATTTGACAATAACAAGGTGTATACAGGAAGAACTGGCAACTTACTTCTTCCCGGAATCGATTCCAACAGAGAAAATTTTATTGTTTTTGACGGATGTTGCACCATACATTGTGAAGGCAGCTTTCAATTTGAAAATCTTTTACCCAAATTTAATTCACACAACTTGCTTGGCGCACGGACTAAATCGTGTTGCAGAAGTAGTCAGAAACCATTTTCCTTTAGTATATACTTTAATTAGTAGTGTTAAGAAAGTATTTGTTAAGGCCCCATTACGAGTTCAGTTTTACAAACAGCATCTACCCGGTGTTCCGCTTCCCCCTCAAGCAGTAATCACACGATGGGGAACGTGGTTGGAGGCTGCTATTTTGAATGCAAATCATTATGCAGGAATAAAGACAATTATTATGGATCTTGATAGGGATGCTCAATCTGTGATAGACGCACAAAAGGCGTATTCGAGTAAAGAAATACCTCAACCGTTGGCGTTTATTAAAGCCAATTACAGTATTATTTCCACTTCTATATAGCAGTTGGAAGAACAATTTATTTCGCTAATCGAGAGCGTTGACATAATAAACAAATTTGAAAAGTACGTGTATGAAAAATATTTAAGTGTAATAGGAAAAAATGAGGGTTTTAAGAAGCTAAAGGACATTGCTAAAATCTTGTCTGGTGATTCAGCAGAAAATATTTAGTTGACAATAGATGATATTTATAATTTGAAATATGCTCCTATAACAAGCGTCGACGTAGAACGAACCTTTTCAATATATAAATACATAACAACATAATTTGAAACATACTTGAGTAAGTAAAACCTACCAATTTTGTATAATACAAAAGTATTTTTAATAATATATAATATTATTAAAAATGGGGTGTGAAGAACACAATACAAGTTCATATGTATTATTGAATGTATCTTCTCCAAAGACGTAGATACGTATTTCACATTTCTCTTCTCCAACAGGGGCGTATTGACAATCATGTAGAAATGTGAAATACGTATCTACGTCTTTGGAGAAGATACATTCAATAATACATATGAACTTGTATTGTGTTCTTCACACCCCATTTTTAATAATATTATATATTATTAAAAATACTTTTGTATTATACAAAATTGGTAGGTTTTACTTACTCAAGTATGTTTCAAATTATGTTGTTATATACGGATTCGGTTTACGCCGACAAGTAGTGAAGACACGATAATACAGTTTTTTATAGATACGGTGGTTACCGACTATAAGAAACACCACGGCTAGTTCTGCGATTATTATATAGACAGCGTTGAATATTCCTTCACGCTCTGTCTTAATAATATCAGCGAGATAGCAAGGTAGTTGTGTTTGTTGAATGTGTCTCTTCTCCAACAGGGGCGTATTGACAATTATGTAGAAATGTGAAATACGTATCTATGTCTTTGGAGAAGATACATTCAATAATACATATGAACTTGTATTGTGTTCTTCACACCCCATTTTTAATAATATTATATATTATTAAAAATACTTTTGTATTATATAAATACATGTTTTCAGAGAAGCGTCACAGTTTTTCTGTTGACAACTTTGAGAAATATGTGATTGTAAGTTGTTTTAGAATATTTTTTTCTACAGTATTCCATTTTCTAACATTCCTCTTATTTTTTTACCTGCATTTTTTTATAAGGAAGAGCATATTTAAACTAAAACATCTGCATATTAATGCGCATATTTTCAGCCTTTTTTGCATATAATACGGTCTTTAGACTAATGAGATTTTAAAGATTACCCAACTGAAATCTGTAAAGCAGTAGTAAATACAGCAGGATTGCATTGAGGTGGAATATTCATAAGCCCGATTTTACAATATTGTCCTTTACATTTAATAAACTAATTATTTTATTAGTTTCAGAGCAGATTAAAAGGTATTGAAATGTATGGAAATGTGTAACAATTAATGATTAAGTTATTTGATTTTTTTATTATGAATTTCATTATTTGTTAAATATATTGTACAAAATGTATTGTTTACGTTTATTATGAATTTTGCGTTTAATTTTCTAAATAGTTAATTGAAAAACCTTTAGTAGGTATTTGCGGATGAGATTTTAGTTACCTTTTATTAGTATTAAATGTTTCAATGTTATTTTGTCAGTAGTTGTACCTATATACTACTTATTATAGGTAGCTGGTGTAAGCCATATTAATTATTCGTGTTAATATAATACAGTGAATTATATATTTAAAAGTATCAATGATATACATCTAATGTATACTTTGTATATACCTAATAAACATGGCAAATTTTGATTAGATTGTTTTAAATACAATTGGAGTAATAAAAATTTGAAGGATTCAATATTAATACAATATCAACACAATTATTTCTGAAACATTTTATATCCAAGAAAATGGAAAAATAATAGACAGAAGTAATAATATTAATAGTCATAAGATATTAAAAAAAGTATATTGAATTTAACAGGAGATTCTTTTAGTAAGAATAAATATTTTTATAACTAATTTGCGTAAATACTTATGTACATTATTTTATATATTTTCTTAATAAATTTGCTCGAACAATTGAAACAAATAATTGAAAATCCCGTATTAAACTGATTATTAAAAATGTATCTTTCACTTGTCTAATGTCCTACATATAATATAGTAATAGAGATTGTGGCACTATCCAGTTCTAAAATTTTGTATCCAAATTTTTAATCTAAATCTAAATATTACACAATAGAATTCCCTTTCAATACCCACCTTTTCGAATTATTAAATTATTTTCAACTGGAATGACGGATAACAAACACGAATTAATATGAATAATGGAGGCTAATAGATACTGTCCTTAATGAAAAAGTATTCAACATACGTTTTATTATTTTATTACTTTTGTACATTTTAATATAACGTGCCTTCACATATTGGCCGAGCATTTATTTCACATTTATATCACAATATTAACACGACGGCGATTACTCGTTGAATGCCTGTCTCTCTCCATTTTGAGTTCATTTATAGGTCTATAGCTCATTCGAGAGCTTTCTAGTAGCTCTTTCTAGGAGGTCCGTGGGACTTGATGACGTATTCTGCGCGTGATACCGCTCGCCTAACGTATTGTCGGATGACTCACATCACAATATTAATAATGTCACCAACTATATTAAAATCATAGGCTCCTTACTCCAAATAAGAATTTAATAAGAAATACAAAGTGACACTAATATATTAATATTGTATTGTATTTATAGTATATTTTGTAATATTTAAAATATATTAGTTTTAATATTACATAAAAAGTTAATTTAGAGGACAGTTAATTTTAACTTCTAATTATTTCACGTAAAACACAGCATTCCAAGTATTCATCGAAATTTGTTATATTTCCAATTTCGAAAGTATATGGTACACGCATTATTCATGCAGTCTATATACGTAAAAAAACACAAAACTTAATTCGATTGAGTCCCTCTTATTTATTCATAGACCTAAATGGAAACTCATTCAAATCAAATTACTATTATTAGAATGCTAACGCGACCGTTTATGGACAAGAAGTGACGAAAACAATTCTATTAAGAGGCGAACTTGACACGAACGTTCCTGTTGTTGCCAGTATCATTGTAAATTTCCTCAAATGGCGAAACAGATCCGAGACGAGACCGATTTCGAACACTTGTGATAGTAAAAAGGACAAGGTTGGTGGAGAAGGTAAAGTTGCTCTCTGGTAGTGCGTGGGCGATGACTATCATTCAGATATACATGTATGTTCTTAATAGTTGCATTAGTTGCTATTCATTGTTCGTATTATCTAAACGACAGAGTTTTATACTCAGTTTCAGTATAAACTGTAATAAATTATAGGTTTATTACATTTTATAATTAATTTTGGACATTCTTGGAAAGTCTCTATATAAATACTAGACATAAAAAAGTATATCTATATTTAAGAAGCTTTTTCCTCTTGAATGTACTTACTTAGTAAAAATAAGTTTTGACTTAGCCAAAGAAAATATTCTAAATATAACTTATTATGTAAAGAAATTCTTAGTTTTCCTTGAAGAAAGGTAGCATTACAGTTTACTTATATTTATTTATTAATAGTAATATTTGATTGGTGGGCCAACGAGCGACTTCTCCCCAGTTTGGAATATTCCCGGTCTAAGCCGTTATTTTGGTATATCAATGTTAACCGGGGTTACGCGTAACTCCAAACACTTATTAAAATTTAATTTAATTGCGCGTAGACTAGCACCTATGCGTTTTCGTATAATCTTATTTGAGGTTATATTCTTCAACAAGCACCTGTCTGTTCTTTTTATCGTTCGTTATTATTATCCATTAGTTGCTTTTTGGGAGACACGTAACCCCATGTAAATGTCGCGAATAAGTTTCGCCGTATGACTTCACAAATAAATTGGTTTTAATTTATATTGTTTATTTATATGGTGTTGAAGTGGATAGAAAATTCACAAGTTGATAACTCTCCACCTCCCAAACGCATAAGAACGTCAGTGAGGCCAACATATCCTGAGTTCGAAGAGGTTTGTGATTTTATGCTTGTTTCTTATTGTCAACATCATTATATCTAATTTAGGTTTTGCTAGGATGGTTTGAAGAGGACAAAAATAATTAATAAGATTCTGGTAATAGTGGTAGTGATTCCGAAGATAATGTTTCTATGCATGCTGACCTTGAAAACGAAATATCTACATCTGATTACGTAGACAATGTCCCTGTCCATTCTGATCCTGATAACGAAATGTCCATTGGTGATGAAGAAACTGTTGATAATTCACAGGCCTGCGATGGTAGAATTGTCTGGATTTTATACAGTGATTTCAATAGATTTTTTGGTGCTGAAAATGTGAAGATTATTTAAAAAATTCCATCACGTAAGGTTTTTTTACAATCTGGGGTTTTTTGACCTATCTGCATGTATTAGTCTTTTTGTAAAGGACAATTTTGTTAAACAGTTGTTTAAATAAACTATTATAATTTTTTTACTTATGATGATGCAAGAAGTTGATATTCTGAATAAACATACACTAGATTTATGATAAGGAAGTTACAAATAGAAATAATTGAGCATGTCGCAAGACATGACTCATCATCTTCCTGTTACTGCATGTCTACCTCCCCACCTCCACTACAAACATATTGCTATTCTAGACAAAACAGTTAGTTCATTCAATATCTTCTTTACAACTGTGGTGTGAATTTGCGTAATTAGTTGACATTTGTGATTAGTTGCTGAGTTAATTTAATTTTTATTTTACGAGTTTTTTAAAATTAAATTCCAATGGCATCAAGAGGCTGTGTCAATGTACCCAACTCCTTCTGCTATATTTGTGGAAAGTTTACGGTAAAAAAACAACAAAGAAACATTATAGATTTTGTAAATAAAGTATATTTTGCATATTTTGGTGTGAAATTAGGAGACCAAGACAAACCTTGGGCTCCTCATAAGGTTTGTTCAGTGTGTGTTGAAGAGCTTCGCCAGTGGTCACAAGGAAAAAAACAGTCTTTTCGCTTTGGAGTGCCTATGGTTTGGAGAGAACCGATCAATCATAGCGATGATTGTTATTTTTGTTCGTGTGTAGTACACGGATTAAATTTAAAAAACAAAAAGGACATCGTTTACCCAAACCTTCGGTCCGCAACACGTCCAATACCTCATGGACCAGAAGTACCTGTTCCTTCACTACCAGATACATTAGATGATGTATCTGATGACGAAATGGTTTCACGTACATGCGCAAGTGAACTGGATGAGGGAAGTGATTACTATGATAATGGAAGTGATGAGCCAAAACTGTTTGACCAATCTGAATTAAATGATTTGGTGAGGGACTTAAACCTTCCTAAGGACTCAGCTGAGCTTTTAGGCTCAAGGTTGAAAGAACAAAATTTGTTAGCACCTAGCACAACATTTTTTTACTGGTTTAGGAACAGAGAAAAAGAGTTTGCTCGATATTATTCCGAAGAAGATGCACTAGTTTTCTGTAATGATGTACCCGGGCTCATGGAACAATTCCACGTAGAATATAATGTTTCTGAATGGAGACTCTTTATTGACTCTTCAAAAAGGAGCCTTAAGGCCGTTCTTCTACACAATGGAAGTAAATATGCTTCTGTACCAGTGGGACATTCAGTTCATTTAAAAGAGTGTTATGAAAATCTTGAGCTACTTTTAGTTAAAATTCGTTACAAGGATCAAGGCTGGACACTTTGTGGTGATTTGAAAGTTCTTTGTTTGTTACTTGGACAACAAAGCGGTTATACTAAATATCCTTGTTTTTTGTGTGAGTGGGATAGTCGTGATAGAAAGCAGCACTATTGTAAAAAGATGTGGCCACCAAGACAAACCTTACAACCTGGAATGAAAAACATTGAAAGAAAAAGTTTAGTAGACCCGAGCAAAGTTTTGCTTCCTCCATTACATATAAAACTAGGGTTAATGAAACAATTTGTGAAGACATTAAAAAAAGATGGAGAGTGCTTCAAGTATCTTTGCAGCCAGTTTCCTCGCTTGTCAGAAGCAAAGATAAAGGAGGGTGCTTTTGTTGGGCCGGATATAAGAAAGCTTATGAAAGATGAAAATTTTGAATCTAAAATGGAGGAAGCAGAAAAACAAGCATGGATAGCCTTCAAAAATGTGGTTACAAATTTTCTTGGCAACAAGAAACATGAAGATTATAAAAATATTGTGCAAAATATGTTAGAAAAATTTAAAACCTTAGGCTGTAACATGAGTTTGAAGGTGCATTTTCTAGATTCGCATCTCGACTACTTCCCTGAAAATCTTGGTGCAGTAAGTGAGGAGCAGGGGGAAAGGTTTCACCAAGACCTAAAAGAGATGGAGAGAAGATACCAAGGAAGATGGAATATAAGCATGATAGCTGATTATTGTTGGATGTTAAAAAGGGATGGTCCACTACGAGATTACAAAAGATAAAGCACAAAAAGGAGTATGGAAAGAAAAGGAAAAATATATTATAAGGATTTGGAAAGACATAAATAGTATTTTACTGTTTCTTTTCATTAGATTTAATGATATTTGTAAGTAATTTTGTTTTTTATATCCTTTGTAAATAAATTCAAAATGTAACTAAAAATTATTTTTAATTTTGAAAAAATATAATTTGAAGCCTTTTTGTGAAAAATCCTTAAAACAATTTTTAGAAAGTTAAAAAACGCAGGCCTGTGATAATCCATCCTCAAGGACTTCCGGTACTTTAGTCTATAAAGCATAAAAGGGACATCTGTGTTTCAAAGAACCGCACTCTCGATCACTTACTCCTAAGAGAAATATTGTACATCATATCCCTGGAACAAAAGGAGCCGCGCAAAATATTATAGCGGAATTGGACTGTTGAAGATTGCTCTTTGATGACGTTATGTTAACTGCTATTGTTTTTTATATTAATATAGAAATTGATGACAACTGCAGGTATGTTGGACGTACAGATAACTTAGAAACACATGCGTCTTTTGATCTCCTGTACATTGCCGGCTGCCGGAAGGATGTCCATCTTAGTACTGCTGAAATATGGTCAGTTTTCGGACAAGAAATGTACAAATGCATCTTGATTAATGAACGTTTTGAGTTTTTGATAACATGTTTGCGCTTCGACGACAAGACAGCTAGGTATACTCAGGATAAATTTGCTCCAATTCTGCACCTTTGTACTTTATTCGTTTCTCATTGTACTGAGTACGGTACTACTGATGAGTATTGTACAATAGACGAGCAACTACTAGGTTTTCGCAGTAAATGTCTTTTCGTGTTGACATCGCATCAAAGCCGGACTAATACGGGCTAAAGATACTCGTAATTACCATGTGTATTGCCCGTACCTTTTATAGAACGCTGTACCTTATATTTAAAAGTAGCTCGTCCTACTCAAGATTCGCTTCCTGTGTACTACGTTAAAACAGTGTCTCAAGCTATTCATGGGACTAACAGAAATATAACTATAGATAATTGGTTTATTTATATCCTTTTACCAGAAACCATGCTGAAAGACTACAAGCTTACGATTGTAGTAACCCTAAGAAAAAATAAAAGGAAAATCCTACTACGCTTTCTTCCCAATCAAACTAAGCCAGTTTTGTTATAATAGTTTGGCTTTGATCACAACAAATCTTTAGTTTCCTTCACCCCTAAAAAGTCTAAGTCGGTAATATTACTTTCTATAATGCATTCTGATAAAAGCATTGATGATTCTAATAAGAAATCTAAAATAATAAATTTTCACAACTCCACTAAAGATTGAGTTAATATTTTTGACCAGTTGGTATATACTTATACTGTTTGCCGAAAAACTCGTAGATGGCCACTAAGGTATTTTTACGGCATGCTTGACCAAACAGGTGTCAATTTAATGGTGTTATTTCAGAAAGAAGCCAGGGGATGTGTCAAGAGAAAATATCTCTTTGAGCTTGGACTGAAATTAGCCAAACTTCATATGGAAAGAAGATTAACTAAACCACTAACGAAGGAAATAAAATCTGTAATTCAGAAAATTTTCTAAATGGCGGGCAAAGAGAAGAACCAAATAATATACCTCGACATATACCCAATTACATACAGCTTCAGAGACAAGCTCAGCGAGCTTGTTTCTGAAGCCTTATTAGGTGAGGCTTACCCTACTATTAAAGAGCTGTCAGACAAGAAGTTTAATTCATTCACGCACATAGGCCCAGAACAAGGTAAATTATCAAAATTCCTTAAAAAGAAAATATTAATATTGCTTATAAAAGGAATAACAATTAAGTGTATTCCTGTTGTTAAATTTGTTAGTTCTGTGAAATGGGGTTTTGCCAAATTGTTCTGCCACACTATTAATTTTGTATTTTTCACGATTTGGGTTGACATATAACAATTAAGATAATAGTTTGAAGTAACCCAATATGGTTTTGTTGAATATATAGTATGTAACATTAGTTTATTGTTGTACTTGAAGAAGCTACTGTGTAGCGAAATAGCTGTCATATATATTTTTTAAATATAGTGTAAATATACAAACGTCATTTGTGTGTATTATTTTTATTTTAATTTCTGAACATTTTTGTTATGAAATATATACAAAATAACGATTTTTTCGACTTTTCTATGTAATTAATCTCGATTTCGAATTGATTTCCAGAGTTTCACGCAATTTTCAATAATCTTTCGATTTGTTTATAATGTCAGCTATTTGTATGACATGGTAACATAGGTAACACAATTCACGAAAAATGTTTCAAATCAAAATTAATTCTGACAGGTGACAAACCAAAATAATTTCTTCAAAAACAGATTAATTTCAGACGACAGCAGAAACTATAATAAATCACACAAAATGTATCGATTATTAACATTCTTGGCAAGCAACAAGCTTCGGTTTCGCCTCAGCTTGTATTTGCCTACCTCGAATGTTAATACGTCTTTACATTTCTTGTGACTTAAATAGCTATTATATGACTCACGATTATGTTTGCCTTAACTTAACACAAAAAGTTTTTGAATTAATATAAAAGATAAAAATAAATATACAAAACCAAACAGTTCGCGGATCTAGGAATTGGGTGGTGCCACATTACTCCAAAATTTTTATTTTAATGACTCAGTAAGAAAAAAATATGCTGTATTTATGAAGCTCATTAATAACGAGTCCCATGGATACGTCTGTCCCGACGTCGAGTGTCTTTTCATCTTCAGCTGATTGCGATATTGCCAAACATAATCACTACGGTAAATCCCCGATGCTGTTCTCAGTAATATAGTTGTATAATACATACGAAGCGTTTATTACACATAAACAATGTTTTACAGACACTTTATCAGGTACATGGAAAAAATATAAAAATCATGCATGTATAATAAACTATATAGTAAATAGCTTTTTGTTTGTTAAGTATAATTGAATCTTAATATACAGTAAAATAGATGTACCATTAGATAATTACTTTATATATTAATTTATCTTCTTTACTCTATTAATTTAGAATATATTTCTTCATTATGTATATGGTATTTGCACAATTGGTGAAATAAGGAATTGTTTTACTATTATTATTATTATTGTTAACTTGCTCGTTTTCATTGAAGATCCTAAAGATTCCTTGTACACACTCGAAGTAGCTCTCATTTTTTTCATAATAGAGACCAATTTTTTATAGTACGATTTCCTTATAGTGAAGTGCCATTGAATATTATTTTTGTTACCATAACTTACTAACAGTCAATTTAAATTTTTCTATTGCATTTTTTTCTTAATTCAGTTCAATTTTATTTATTTCGTGATTATAATTCTAAATAAGGATATAATTTGTAGAATGTTTATATTTTTCCAATGAATTAACAAGTATTAAATATCCAAACGTATAATAAAGATAATTTATTCGAAAGGTATAAAAATTGCTCATTTGTAACAATATGTACAAGCGCTATTTATAAAGTATCACTTATCCTTGAACTATATTTATGGATACTACATAAACTTCCTTTTAAGGAAACGCACATTAACACTCTAAGAACTCAGACAGTTTCTAATTAAGTCATCAAATGAGCGCTAATCGATACACCAGACATAATTGATAAATTATGATAAATAATCGACGGCAGTGGGTGTTCGCAGGTAGATTCGTTTCCATATATGGTAAATAAAAGAACTGTTTATTAGCGTTATATAATATTGTTTACTCCACTAAACTAGAATAAACTGTAAAATGTCCTTGCCTTAATCGGTGTTCGTATAAATATTAAATTTAAATATGACGAACGTTACTTTTCTACTTCGGATATATTGCGTGATGTTAAGTTAGATGATACAAGCTTTTTATTTACTCTAGCGAATATTTTTAATTAAAAAAATATTGTTACACTTCACATATACATATTAAAGAAATTTATTACCTACATTATTGTTCGAATTGAAAGCCATCAATTTGTAGACATAATTGCAATCTATGTGGTATCGTTTCTACTATTCGCTAAAGTCTTTCTGGTGTGATTTATAATACTGCGGCATCAATCGAGCTCTAATTTCGTCAGCGTTTTGAAGAGCTGTAGAATAAACTTTTCGTTTAATGAAACTCCAAACAAAACAAAAAAATATAATGAATTGAGATAGGAGGATCTCTCATGCTATAATATGGGACCGCCACGCCCAATCCATCTGTATGGGAAGTGTTCATCCAACTAGTCTTTTACATTACGAGTAAAGTGCGCAGGGGCTCCAACATGCATGAAAATCCTATATTCTGCCACACGATTAATTCAGTATTTTCCACGATTTAGGTTGACATAAAACAATTAAGATAATAGACTGAAGTGACCCAATATGGTTGTGTTGCATATATAGTATGTAACATTAGTTTATTATTATACAAGGTGGTCCATAAAGATATTAACTTTTTGAATAGAATTAAAAACAATACAAATTGATCTACTTGAACAAATTTATTTTTAAGGCTTACAAAAATTACGGGAAATTTATTTTTTAAAAATTACGTTATCCAAATGTGCCCCATTTGTGTCCAGGCACTCTTGAAGACGACCTCTCCAATTTTCCATAACGCGGCGGCAAGTGTCTGCAGTTATGCCTTCGATTTCTTGTCGAATATTGTTCTTTAGTTCCTCCAGAGTGGCAGGGCGGTTGCTGTACACTCTACTTTTGAGATAACCCCATAAAAAAAAAATCACAGGGACTCAAGTCAGGGCTTCGGGGGGGCCACTCAATATCCCCTCTTTGAGAAATCAGTCTTCCCGGAAAAAGCCCCTGAACGACAGGCAAAGAAAGATGGGAAGTGTGACAGGTGGCTCCGTCCTGTTGGAACCAGGTGTCCTGAGTGTATCCTTCAAATTCTTGAAGAGCAGGAGTGAGGAAAGTTTGAATCATGTCTACATAACGCCGAGAATTTACAGTGACTGTGCGACCTTATTGGTCTTCGAAAAAAAGGGCCAATTATTCCGGATGCCGACATTGCAGCCCATACTGTGACCTTCGGACTATGCAAAGGCCTTTCATGTTTCCGTTTAGGGTTTTCACTACTCCAGTAGCGACAATTTTGAGTATTGACGTGGCCATTTAGGTGGAAATGGGACTCATCGGAGAATAAGATGTCGACTGCTGCTAGAATTCGGTTCCTTATTTCGTTAGCGAATAAAACTCTATTAGCGGGATCTGTAGCCTTCAGTTCTTGCACTATTTGAACCTTATACGGATGCATGCCTAAATCTTTGTGAAGAATGCGAATCACCGAGGTTCTCGTCACATTTAAAGCAGCTGCGCGCTTTCGAGTTGATACGGTTGGTTGGTCGCGCACAGACTGACTCACTCTCTCGATGTTCTCAGCGGTTCTCGCCGACCTTGGACGTCCTAAAACGCGCTTATTTAACGTTGAACCAGTTTCCTCAAACTTATTAACCCATTGCTTAATCAGCTGAATGCTTGGACATTGCTGAATATCATGCAAATTGAAGTGTTGTCGATATCTACGGCGCGCAATGGTGGCAGAATTGTTGTTACGGTAATATTCGCGCACACAAAACGAGCGCTTCTCTCCTGTGTAGCGCTGCATGATGACTAAGTTTCCCAGAGCCGAGCTATCGTTTAAGACCGACCCCACCTCTCTACCTTGCGTATAAAATTTTCTACATCACAAGCAAATATAAACAACTTTTTGGACCACCTTGTACTTGAAAAAGCTACTGTGTAGCGAAACAGCTGTCATATGTATTTTTTTGATATGGTGTAAATCTACAAACATCATTTGTGTGTTTTATTTTTATTTTAATTTCTGAACATTTTTATTATGGAATATATAGCAAAATAACGATTTTTTTTCAACTTTTTCTATTTCATTAATCTCCATTTCGAATTGATTTCCAGCGTTTCATGCAACTTTCAATAACCTTCTCGATTTGTTTATAATGTCAATTATTTGTATGACATGATAATATAGGTAACACGATTCAAGAAAAAGGTTTCAAATCAAAATTAATTCTGACAGGTGTCAAACCAAAATGATTTCTTCAAAAACATAGATTAATTTCTGACGACAGCAGTAAAACTATAATAAGTCACACGAAATGTATCGATTATTAACATTCTTGGTAAGCAACAAGCTTCGGTTTCGCCTCAGCTTGTATTTGCCTACCTCGAATGTTAATACGTCGTTTCATTCCTTGTGACTTAAATAGCTATTATATGACTCACGATTATGTTTGCCTTAACTTAACACAAAAAGTTCTCTAATTAATATAAAAGATAAAAATAAATATACAAAACCAAACAGTTCGCGGATCTAGGAATTGGGTGGTGCCACATTACTCCTAAATATTTTTTAATGCCTCAGTAAAAGAAAAAAAATATGCTATATTTATGAAACTTATTAATAACGAGTCCCATGGATACGTCTGTCCAGATTGTGATTGGCCTACGAGTAAAGTGCGCAGGGGCTCCAACATGCATGAAAATCCTATTAGGCGGCATCTCATCAATACCTTGTTCTAAAACATTTAAATATTCACCGCCATCTAGACGATTTGATAAGTAAATTCGTCCAACTACCCTGTGAGTTATTATACCTAGCCAAACGTTAACGAAAAATTTGGTGACCGTATTCGCGAAATTCATGTGGATTTTCATCTAGCCAATGATAAAAATTATGAGTATTAAACTCACCATCTCTGGTAAACATGCAATCATCACTCCAAAGAATACGTCTTAGAAAACCACCTTCTTCCTGAATCCTATTTAAGATTGTATTGCCAAAATTGATTCGAAATAGGTTATCGTTTCCGTAGAGGAGCTGAAATTTATAAACATGGTATGCACATGGTATGGATGAAATGGGTTTTCTCGTAGAACTAAATGAACAGTTTTATTACTAGGGATAATTAACGAGAAGCTAATTGACGGGTACTCTCAGAGGAGTCTTCTTGTATTGTGTCTAGAATTTGCTAAACTAGTTTTTGCCTTGGTCCACTAGCGTTCGCATTTCTTGGAATAAACGAACTTGTTTTACGAAGACGTTGGTCCAGCCTTCAAATATATTTTACTTGCTCTGCGTTTTGGAAAATGAACTCGAAATTTCTGTTCTGCCATGCATTTCCAGGACAAAAACCGTATATCATGTAAACTGGCGGACAAAAGACTGACCCATCATATTGACATTTAATAACAGTTTAAGTTTATTTACATGGTGTGAATTAGGTTTGTGAATTTGGATGTGATACTAACTTTGTAACAAGTGTTCATTTGAAAAGTCAATCTAGTAGCATGTGATTTACTGAGAACATTTTGAAGTACGTCGTAAATTAAAATTTACTACTTAACCTACGAAGTCGTATATTTTGACAGTTTCATACATACAAATAAATAACAAATAATAGGTATTTATTGAAAACTATAACAAATGTTGAAAATGTTGTCCTTCAAGATCAATGCACTTTAAAATCCTCCGTTCAAAATTTCTGACGATATTCTGCAACATTACTGGTTTGTTATTAATTTCCATGCATTTCTGTTCGATTCTCTGTAGCATATCATTCAAATTCAAGATAGGTGTTCGAAATATGTTATTTTTTAGATAAGGCCACAAAAAGAAGTCGCAAGGTGTTAAATCGCATGAACGTGTAGGCCAGGCAATTTCAGTATTTCGACTAATTATACGCTCATCAAAAAATTCTTTTAAATAATCCAAAGATTCTGCAGTACAGTGACAAGGTGCTCCCTCTTGTTGGAAATATGCATTTTGAAGTTCATCACCATGCAACTGATTGACAAAAGGTTGTAAAATTTCCGTACGGTACCTTTGAGCAGTTAACGTTCCCTGAAAAAATATTGGTCCAATGATTCGCCTTTGGCTTATCGCTGCTCAAACACCAATTTTCTCTGGATGTAACGATTCTTCATTAATTACTGAATTTTCTCTTCATTAATTACATGTGGATTTTCACTACTTCAAATCCTTGTATTTTGTGAATTTAGGTATCCCGTTTTATAAAACCATGCTTCATCAGTAAAGATGACTCTTTGCGAAAGTTCTCCATTATTGTTCATATTTAGAAACCAATTACAAATCTGTAGTCTACGTGGGTAATCAATTTCTAACAATTCTTGTACTACTGTAACACGGTATGGATAAAGTCGCATATCTTTTTTAATAACTTGTGAGTTGCACCAACGGAAAGGTTTATTTGTTGACTCAAATGTCGAACAGATGTTTGTGGTTCTTTTTCCATTATTTCTTTAACACGATTGACAACTTGAGGTGTACGTTTCTTTACTTCTCCGCTGCCTGATTTTCTTAAGAGACTACCAGTTTCAGAAAAAAGTTTTAAAGTTCTATCCAAGGTATTCTTAAATTGTATATAATCTGTTACAAAATGTGGAAACTCGACTTGAAATTCTACCATGCAATCTTGAACTGAATAAACCCATAAACCATCAATTTTATTACCACTTCGAAAATAAGCCTGGACTAAAAAAATTTTATGTTCTAAAGTGAAAGCCATTTTAAAACCGAGAAGCAATTTATTTAAACCAGAATCGACGCACGATTATTTTATGCACTAACTGATATTTGTGATTGGCATTATCAAATGTCATTTGGATTTACGTTTACGGAACAACAAACACATATTAATATATTTGCGTCTTATTCTATCTGAATTTCAAAGTAACCTAGATAGAATTTTCAAATGAACACTTGTTATTATACTAAATGCAGATTAAAAGTCACATATATTCATTTGTAATTACACAACAAAACAATTATATACGAATGTAGAAATCTTATTATTCATAATACCAAGGATCAAACCAAAATAGAATTAATTTTACAAATTAGTATTTTATATTATTGCCATTTTGTTCCAAGCGCCTTGGCATCGAAGTAATCAAATTTTCAATACGAGCTAAATCTAAAGCTGCCCAGCATGCAATAATTTGCTGCCAAACTTCTTTGGTATTGTGTGGTCTAAAGTTAGCATTTTACATTTTTTTGGTCATAATTCCCCACAAATTTTCCACAGGATTAAGATCTGGACTGTTTGCTGGCCAAGGCAATATTTCATTTGATCATGATTTTATTCGCACCATTTTCTTGTGGCAATGCAAGTATGAGCTCAACAATTATCTTGCTGGAATATAAAATTTTGATAATTATTACTTTCGTATGGTAGCAGAATATTTTCAAGAATATTGACATACACATCGCCATTAAGTCTATTTTAAAGGCGACATATAGCCCCTCGGCCATTGGAACTAATACAAGCCCATACATTTATAGAAAAATGACCACTTTTCTTTATTTTTTGAATATACTTTTCTCTGTATCTCATATTTTGTGGTCTATATACCCTATTTCGGTCATAGTAATGAGACTGAAGTGTTATCTCGTCTGAAAAAATCACTCTATTCCAAAAATCCATTTCATTTACCATAGATTCCAGTGAAACCCTTATTCTCTAACAGCAAATTTCTAACAGCAAGTTCTAACACCAAATTTGATACATCTGTTTCAGTAACTCCACTTTCGAAAGGAGTAGGTCTTAAAACATTGCATAATAGTGCATCATGTCCTGTACTTGGAATATTTAGACGCCATGACAATATATTTTTATTTAGTCTAGCTTCATTTAGGCATTTTCGATATATACGAAGAGCAGTACATTTACTTATTTGAAATTCTTCAGCCACTGTTCTTGAATATGAACCACTTTCTATTTTAGTGGAAACTCGCGCTTCATTTAAGTAGACCATCGTAGTAATATTATGGCTTATTACATGACACATGACAGCTATAATAATTACTATTTTGACATATTGAAGATCGTTTTATAATGCAAAAAAAGACTGGATCAATTTTTTTGTCCGCCAGTTTTCATATCGGCATACAATTTAGAATAAAGAATTACTATTATGTTTTCGTTAAAGTTTTGTTTTTGATTTTAAAGTTTGTTTTTAATATATGTTTATTAACTTATTTTGACGAAAATCACATCTGAAAACGTTGTGAAACAATAAGTATCCACAAGCAGGTAGCAATATTGTTCCAGTCAAATACAGTAGTACTATCAAATTTTGACACTTATGTACTTGATTCGACATGCTTAGTATTCTGTAATCTCTGTTTTTTTCGTGTTTATTTGTATAGTTTTCGTGTTTCCGTGTTTATTTGTAGCTTTTTTTGATCATTATTGTTTTTACAACTCTTTCTGTGAGCAAATGTCGATTAATAGCGCTTATTTAAAGAGTGAATATCCGAAATTTAGGGATCTCGTGCAGAGGTATGAAGCATGGTATGACTTTTTGGTTTTAGGATTTTAGACTCGGAATGTAACGAAAAACATCGCCACGTGTAGTTAGTACGCCAATTTATACACCCCTTGTATAATTCGCTTTTTTCAAGAGAAAGCTTTTCAAATCGTACTCGTAACGACTCTCCTAGAACTACCTACCAGTGGCTGAACAGTCAACTTTATATATCCACTATTCTGGAATATATATTCTGAACGGATAAAACTGAATATTGATGTACATTCCTACATGAGTACAACACATGCGTTAAACAGAAAATTACTTTAACATTGCATTATAGGCGCCCTCTCTAGACTTTGCACGAACTTGTCACGAGTCTTTTCATGTATTCGTTTTGCTACTATTGATGTACTAATACTAGAGGCTTTTTTGTGCTTCAGGTTATTGTTAAACAAAATATTTAAAGTATTGTATCATGTCTGTATAAAGAAATAAATGATTAAAGGAATTATTATTTCTTAAATTCCCTCTTTAATATTAATTAGTAATTAATGTAACTTTCGGACTTTGAATTTTGGAGTTAATTGAATAGAATAATAGATGACGCTCTAAACTCGTATTCAAAAGTTTTAAATCATATATTTTGAATCAAAATAGCCTTTATTTGATGGAAATTCAAACTGTTGACAAACTATATAGAAGAAACGTGTTAAGTCCAATTGTATGGCATTGATGACGTTTAGATGTTGTCATAACTGTATTAGAGAAACTAAAAAAGTTGTTACAGTTTTTGAAGCTATATTTTAAAGCTTGTTATATATATCTAACAGGGTAATACCACAGAACATATAGAAGCAACACTCTTGTCGGCACTTTTGATAGAGTCCAATTTCGGTGACCTTCGCCATCTTGTTGTAGGTACTTCTAAGCGCCAAGTTTAAATGTTATTGATACATAGTTGAATATTGTAATGGTCAACATTATGAAATTATAGTATTAATGATATTTAAGTATTTTTTTTAATAAAGTGGAATACATAAAAAAAATTAAATAAGTCTTTTCGAATACAAATAATCATAAAAAAATAATATTTAATGATATGCAGTAAGCATTTAATTAAAAAAAAAATTAAGGAGCAACAAAGCAAAATAGGCGAAATAAACGTGTACATTTTATTACATATTTGTTACTATACATACGATTGCTTATGCATACAATTTGTAATAGATTTTTTTTTTTCACAAATATTTATATTTTTAAGATTTTATTTCTCTATTTGGAAATGATAAAAATCACTAATGAAAAAATTAATTTTATGAAGCACATACAACACAAAATGTAACATGTCAAATACATTTTTATATTCAAGATATGTATACATTTGTAACTAGAGAATATCTCAATTTAACAGGCATACAGATAAATAAATATGATGGTAAAAGCTGGTGCTGTTAATTAATCTATACAATTAAATATGCTGGCTTTAATAATATAATATGGACAATTTTCTAATTTTACATATACTTTTATTTGTTTTTAATTCTCTATTTAGAAATTTCAAACTATAAAAAATCCTTAGTCTAACAAATAATAACTTGATTAATTATTCGAAAATAAAACACTTGGCTTAGTTTCACAACTTCTTTAATTAGATACACTAACAATTGTTTCGGCTATTAGGCCATTATCAAAGAGCTATCTCTAACTAAAACTTACTCTACTTAAGGTTAACATATATACCTGTGTTCCTTATGGGTGGGAGAATGTGGGTAATTGATATTTAAGATTGTATCGATATAGGGGGTATTTATGAATTCTAATTGCGTGTTTGTGATCACTCGATTTTTTTTTGGGCTTTTTTAATTTCAAAAATCTCTAATATATTTAACTTTTTACTTTTTGCTACATTACGAATGAGGTTACAGCTCTTTATATCGGGTAAGTGGTTCTGGTCTATACAATGTTCCGCGAACCTTGTATGTTTAACACTATATTTTATATTGCTAACATGTTCAGTTAACCGTTTATTAATACCTCTGCCACTCTGTCCGATATAAATCGCTTCACAATTCTGGCATTTTATGGAATATACTCCTGATTTCTCTAAGTTATCTATTTTATCTTTAGTATTATTCAACAATGTACCTATATTACCTATGTACCTATATTTTATATACTAACTTGTTGTCTAACGCAAATCAATCACAAAAAATTAAATTGTCAACTTTCCATAGCTATATACATAGAGCAACAAGTATACTACTAAATAAGGAAGCCTTTAATAATGAAATAAACACAATTAAAATAATAGCAAAAAATAATGGCTACAACCCAGATATCATCGATAATTTGATAAAACATAAAGAAAGGAAAATACTTCAAAATTTGTTATATCCAGAAATAAATGAATTAAAGAAACCTAGTTGGCATGTAATCACTTATATCCCTCCCATAACACAAAAAATAAACAAATTACTAAAGAAACTCAACATTAACATAGTGTGGATAAACAAAGTAAATTTAGGTACATTGTTGAATAATACTAAAGATAAAATAGATAACTTAGAGAAATCAGGAGTATATTCCATAAAATGTCAGAATTGTGAAGCGATTTATATCGGACAGAGTGGCAGAGGTATTAATAAACAGTTAACTGAACATATTAGAGATATAAAATATAGTGTTAAACACACAGGGTTCGCGGAACATTGTATAGACCAGAACCACTTACCCGATATAAAGAGCTGTAACCTCATTCATAATGTAGCAAAAAGTAAAAAGTTAAATATATTAGAGATTTTTGAAATTAAAAAAGCCCAAAAACAAAATCGATTGATCACAAACACGCAATTAGAATTCATAAATACCCCCTATATCGATACAATCTTAAATATCAATCACCCACATTCTCCCACCCATAAGGAACACATTTATATATGTTAACCTTAAGTAGAGTAAGTTTTAGTTTGAGATAGCTCTTTGATAATGGCCTAATAGCCGAAATAATTGTTAGTGTATCTAATTAAAGAAGTTGTGAAACTAAGCCAAGTGTTTTATTTTCGAATAATTAATCAAGTTATTACAAGAATGTTTCACCAAGAAATATCTGCGAAGTCGACCAATGAAATTCTAACAAATAATTTAATTAAATATGTAATGGAAACTTAGAACATGCTGCATTGAATTTTACAACACTCATAATATGAAAATATATTTTTCCAACATCCATTTTTACAACACAATATGCCTGTGAACAGATTGAGATTTGTGGTTGAAAAAAATACCTACAAGAGAATATGACGGATTTCGCATATGCGTATAAAATTTTGTACTGCGCGGAAAGAGAGAGTGACACTTTCGTATGATCTGTGGTAATACTTACTTGCGGTATTGAAAGATAACATCTGTCAAATAAGTCTAGCTTTGTGTACATTTTTCCCGTTTATTTTGATTGTTTAAAAACAGTCCCTTTTAGAACTGCATTTGTGTTTATTATCTCGTTACGTCGTTTGGATATAATGCCGAAAGATTCCTGTAAACAGTCGAAGCATCTTGCCAGCAACATATATAGGATGTGTCGTCATGGATTTAGTATTACGTACAATTGGATATAACTAGAGACTGGAAAATATGCACTAAAAAGTTTGCCAAATATGCATGCAATATGCACTTAAAAAATCCCTAAATATGCACTTACAATATGCAATATGCACTTATGATATGCATTTATTTATTATGTTTTAGGAAATTAAAATTCATTTGTCGTATTTACAAATTGTATATTTATTTATTACAATAAATTGTCGTATTTACAAATTATATATTTATTTATTACAATAAATAACCATATATTTCTTTAAATTTTCCATAGTTAAATTATGTCTACGATCTGTAAGTATATGTTTATATTAGGAAAATGTTCTTTCAACATCGCAAGATGTGATCGGTGCATTCTTAAAACTAGGTATTAATGAGGGGCTTATATTAATGTGTTCATTAAAATTGCCATTAATTACATTATTTATAGATTTTAATGTAACAAAACCTCCATTTTTGCTTAAAATTGCGGCTAATTTTTCTTTAATTCTTTTTCCAGTCAATCCGTTGACTTTTCCAATTTTCTCTTCAATATCATTTACAATGCCAACACCATCATTTAAAGATAAATTTCTATCTTCTAATCTAGTAATTGCCTGCTCAATTATCGCAAAATTAGATTTAATATATAATAGCTGATTTTGTATTGTCGAATTATTGAAAATTACGTTACACTTTTCTATGGCAAGACTGGTTGCTGAATCAAATTGAGTTACAACATTTTTGATGCCTTCGTAATTATCGGCAAGAAACACAGCACATTTAAGCCATGTTCCCCATCTTGTTAAGATAGGTTCTGGTGGCAATGGAATGCCGGGAAGCATTTCGTTATATAATTGCACTCGTAAGGGAGCTTTTAAAAATACTTTTTTGATATTACTAATTAAATTATTAACATCTGGAAACTCTAATCTAACTTTTTCAGCAACCCTATTTAAACCATGAGCCAAACAAGTACAATGGTTTAAATTTGGAAAAAAAAATTTCAGACTTTGAGCTGATTTTAACATATACGAAGCGGCGTCAGTTACCATTAACAGAAATTTTTCAAAAGGTACCTTGTCGGGTAAAAAGAAATTCGCTAAGGACTCATTAATAAACCTGGCTATGGTAACATGATTTGTTTTGTTTAAATTACCTACATTAATTAAATGTCTTTTAGATTGAGTTGAACCATTTAAGGTTCCAATAATCAAATTAGCAACCTGACGGCCCTTCGTGTCGGTAGTTTCATCAACAGAGACGCAAGGATTTTGGTTTTTCAACTCCTTTCTAATACCATCGGTAACATCTTCATAAATTTCGTTAATGTATTTCTTGCGTAGAGTTGAGGAACTGGGTACATAAATGGGTTTATCATCGACTTTGCAATAAGTTTTCAGGAATTCTAGAAATATCGGATTGTCCAATTTATGTAAAGGAATATTACAACCCACAAAAAGATTACACAAATCTTTGGAAAATGCTTCTTGTGGATTTTGGTTATTTTGGTGTTTAGGACAAAGAAATATTACAAAGATATATTAGCTTTAAACAACATAAAATTAAACATATCTAATAATAATTTATTAGGAAATTGTTTCATTTTCATTATATTTATGAACACAAAAAAAAATTCTCATAATTGTAGAACTTTAAATATCAGATTTTATTATGGTTCTTATGAAAATGGCGAATATATGCATAAATATGCAAAATAATTATGTAATATGTACGTGCATATGCAGTTATGGTAAAGTGTCCAAATATGCATTATATGCACTAAATAAAATGGTAAAAAACGTATTCTGAGGGTGGAAAATGGATAAGTACACAGTATAGAAGGAATATACCAAAAAACAACAAATATGCATTTTGCATAAAATCCAGTCTCTAGATATAACGCATTTTCAGTATATTTTATTATGCAAATTAACTGTATTTTACCAATAAAGTGGAAATTAAATTAAATTAATTTTTCAATTTTATTTCATCAATCATAAATTTGTTTTACAACACTTTCAGACAAATTTCTTTCGTAGAAATGTGTATCTTAGAATTATGTAACAAGTAATAAATTAGTATTTACATTCCACCATTATTATCAAGCTTTTTTTCAGTACTGTAGCCAGTATCGGTCAATCAAAAACCGATAAATAAGAATAACATAAATATATACAAACGACTAAGTGATTCCCCAGCGTATTTTTCCTTTATTAACGTCTCCTCTCGTTTATATTCCTTTTCCAGACAGACAGATTAGTCGTCCTTTAGTTTTAATTGGAGCCATCCCGCGGATTCGTCTCAGCGTTCCGCTCATATAAAGAACTCACCCCGCACTGTGAAGAACTGCCATACAGCAGCCACTAATTGTAAGTTATTGTCGTCGCAAATTCATCCAATCTTGTTAAATTTTATACCGCCACCCGTTTTTACTTACTTAAACAACCCTGATTTGCATAGTACTAAATATCGAATACATGTGTTAAATGTCGCTACCGGTCTGATATAAAGTCTAATAAATATAAAATATTTTCCTTCAGAGTTCAGCCGATACTTTTTTTCACCATTCTACCTTATTTATTTGTCCAATTATAGGTATTCTCTTTATATGGCATTCGTTTATTTTAATGCACCATTTCGATTATTTATTATTGAATTTTAAACATTGACAAGTAAAACAGTAGAATGCCACGTGTGTTTTTTGTTTCGTCAGTCGCTTGTCGTCATTAGTAACATTCTTTGTAATTCCGCGATCGTTCTCGGCATATCCATAAATCATGTCTTTTTCCGTTCTATTCCTTGATCTATAATCATCTAAAATATAGTTTCTATAAGGTCCTCCTAATCCTTTATTAAAATTTATAACGATCTCGTTTTAAAGCTTAGAATACGACTTGCAATCAGAAGCATTCTTTGGAGAACTTATTTATTTCGGTTTTTTGTAGTAGTTAATTTATTGATATCAATTGTAAATTAATTAGTTTATAAAGAGCATATACGATGGAACGCCAGGATATAAATTTGAATATTCATGGAACGAAATTGCCGTATATTCGAGGCGCTATTCTGAAATTCCTGGAATGTGAAAAAAACATAATAAATTGCTGTTACAACTTATTCACTACCTTCCTCTTTAAAGTACTATGGATTGTGCACAAGCCATTAAGAAACTTCCAGAGAGGTTATTCTTGTTGGTGACGTGGTGCTAAATCGTTTAGTATTTTAGTTTTTAGTAGTGTTAAAAATCAGTTGGATGAAATTTTCCAAAATCGTTGTTTAGTTTCCTATTGCTGTCTGACTTGCCGGTTGTTAGTAATTATTAGGGACTCGATACGAGAGGCCGATGACTTATCGCCTACGGGCGTACTATTGAAAATTTATATTTTTAAATAGTTTTTAATTTTATTTATATAATTGGAAAAAAAAAACAGGTGGGTAATCTATAAAATACGCAATACCTTTTTATTTATTCATTTTGTAGTTCAAGTTGAGTAAAGGAGTATTAATATTAACTAGCAATACTTTCTCAAGGTTCCCTTCTGTAAGATTTGTTCTCTTTGAATGAAATACATCCTTGTAGATAGAAAACGTCCTTGCTACATCGCAAATGGTTATAGGTGCATACTGGAAATGTTCTTTTATTTCAGCATATTGAGCAGTTAGATTTTGAGGCATTATTCCCATACACAATTGCCGCAATGTTATTAAATCTGAATTTCTATTAAAAACTGCGTCTAACTCTTCGCATGTTTTAATTTGAGATTTTGATTTTCAAAATAAGTGATTAATTTTGGCAAATTTCCAAAGTGTTCCTGAAGAAAATACAACTTATTTTTTAAATTTGGAATTTAATTAGTTCCTTGCACTCAGAAATAGTTCGAGCATATTCATTTAAACATGTAACGAAATTTTGTCAACTATCAAAATTCTCTGCATAAGAACTAGTAGCTTCCAACCATGTTCCCCAGGCAGTGACAAATATAGAAGTTTCTCCCTGTAAAGAGCTACTCTCAATGGTGCTTTTCTGAAAACTTTTTTTGAAAGCGGATACAAGTCTATCAACTTCCGGAAAGGTGTCTCTGATATATTCACAGATTCTGTGGAGAGCATGTGCTACACAAGTAATATGCAGTATATTGGGATATGTTTCCTTTAATAGTCTGCCTGTTTTTGTTAACATATATGCAGCACTGTCACTGACAAATAAAAGTATTTTTTCTTTGTACCTGTCGTCCGAATGAAGCATTTAGTGCATATTCTCGTAAATGGTTTTAAGTACTGCTTGCGCATCAACTTTTGTTGCTATTACATATGCGTTATATGGAATAGTTGAATGTAGTACACCAGCTACAACATTTGTCGCACAGCGTCCTAATATATCGACAGTTTCTTCGGCACTTATCCATAGGTACTGATTTGAAATATTGATTCGACATTGTTATAAGGACAGTCTCTACAACCTTATATACCGGGTGAGTTTTTTTTCATTTTTTGTATGGGGATCTTGGAAACTATAGTAGATAAAAATCTGGTTAGAAAAAAGAGCGGAATACTAAATTTCTATTGTCTTTAACCACGACTAAAAATAAAAAGGAAATATATTAAGGTATATTAAGGCTATACCTTGTATCACCGTGCATTAATAAATCTTTTATCGGACTTACTATTTTCGAGTCATAACACAAACTTTTGTTTTCTTGAATGGCAGTCATAGTTTGCTGTGACTTCATTACACAGAGCTTATTTTCCCATTACAACAATGTACCACTTCATAAGGTTATTGTGTTAAATAAATGAATTATAGATATTTTTAATTAATTTTTGCCTGTAAAAACATAGTCGGCTACAACAAAGCAGCCTACAAAAACAGACTCCGATCAAATTAGTTGTTAGTTGTGGAAAGCATAAGTTTGGACATTAACTGACTTATTAGTTTGCGTTAGTGATTTTCACAAGTGTTTGTAGTTTCGTCATAAATTTTTCTAATCTAGAAAAACGTGACATGATTGTGTTATATAGATTGTAACAAAATTCTTCAGAGAGCTACAGAATGCTATTTTCAAACTGTCTTTTTTCTCATCGTCAACCTTCACTCCCTGCATTTATATATTTATTCGACAACTTGGGAGAATTTGAAACATTTACAAAACCACATGTTAAACCAGGCATTGGCGAGGTTGCAGAGATAACTGTCCTTGCTCACACTCTTCAAAACTTATGAACTACAACCCGTGAAATTGCAGTAGAAGGTGGAGTTTCCCAACGCACTGCATTAAGGGTTTAAAAAGAAATTAATTTTGGCTGTACAAATTATCCATAGGTCAAATGTTACATCCCAGAGGTGACGAGAGACGCAGAATCTTTTGTACATGGTACACGAGTATGTGCGGAACAGATCCTCAGTTCCCATTTAAAGTGTTATGGACCGATGAAACCTGTGTAATAGATTGTGAAACGTTCAACAGGCACAATGAACATTTCTGGGTGCAAATAACAAAATCCACAAATCTCGAACAAAGAGGACCTCAGGTTAAAATTTGGATTTACCGTTTGTTGCGATATAATCGCCACAAGAGTTTTCGGGCCCTATGTTTTTTAATGAAACATTAATTGGTAATCGGTATCTCCATTTTCTAGAAACTGAGTTTCAGGATATGTTAGATGGATTGAATTGGAGACGAGAACCATGTTAAAATGGTTCCCTTCAACATAAAACATTGACGATCAGACGTTTCTTGGAAGAAAAATTTACAAACTCCTGGATAGAAAGAGTTGCGTCGATTCCTTTCCCCCTCTCCTCCCGTTCCCTAGATCTAACAATCTTGTATTTTGTCTTGTGGGGTACGGTGGAAAACAAAGTATACAGAAGAACAAAAGTGGCAAACGTCAAATCATCATAAGCAAGCGCTTCAGTACGAGATATCAAGAATTGACCGACAACAAATTCGTGAAGCTACAAATTCAATTTTAAAAAGATGTAACTTTTGCATAAACAATAATGGTGATCATTTTGAACACTTATAAATACAAAAGTATTTTTAATAATATATAATATTATTAAAAATGGGGTGTGAAGAACACAATACAAGTTCATATGTATTTTTGAATGTATCTTCTCCAAAGACGTAGATACGTATTTCACATTTCTACATGATTATCAATACGCCCCTGTTGGAGAAGAGACACATTCAACAAAACATAACTACCTTGCTATCTCGCAGGTATTATTAAGACAGAGCGTGAAGGAATATTCAGCGCTGTCTCTATAATAATCGCAGAACTAGCCGAGTGTTCCTTATAGTCAGTAACCACCGTATCTATAAAAAACTGTATTATCGTGTCTTCACTACTTGTCGGCGTAAACCGAATACGTATATGACAACATAATTTGAAACATACTTGAGTAGGTAAAACCTACCAATTTTGTATAATACAAAAGTATTTTTAATAATATTATATATTATTAAAAATACTTTTGTATTATACAAAATTGGTAGGTTTTACCTACTCAAGTATGTTTCAAATTATGTACTTATAAATAGTTGTATTTTTTTCTCATGTATTTTGAACAGTTAATTTTGAATTTAATTTGAGGAATGTATTATTTCAAATTTTATAATTTAATTTGTTAAGTGTGGTTTATGATTTTTGCAATATACTGAGGTACTTTGTTTTGTGTTCAAATATCTGTTTGTTCAATTTTTAAAAGGCCAACTCTGTTTTCATTCACGAAGAAATTAAAAATGGCTGTAATTCGTTAATTTAACACAATAACCTTATGAAGCGGTATATTGTTGTAACGGGAAAAATAAGCTTTTTTTTAAAGAAATCATAGCCAATTATGAGTGCCATATAAGAACACAAAAGTTTGTGTCATAACTCGGACATAGCAAGTCCCATAAAAAATTAATTAATGCGGATTCGTAGAGGGTATAGCTACCTTAATATTTTTTCGTTTCAACTTTTCTGTTAATTCAATAATAAGGTAATAAGAAAATTGAGAAATTTAGTTGTTTACAAATATCTAGTAAGCTGTGAACTTTTGCTAAAATACAACAGCAGTCAAGTTCGTAAAACTTCACTTTTTTCCCCATTTAACCAAATCTCTATTTATTGTAGTTTCTGAGATCTCCATACAAAAAATTACGAAAATCTTACCTGTCTATAACCTTACAAGTAAATATTTTTTTTATAATTACAGCTGGTATATTTTATATATGGTCTTGTATGTATAAAACACTTTCATTATTCAATATTTTACAAGCCATGGAAGGTCAAATCAAAGCTCTTCTTTATACATTTGTGAACTCACCGTTATTTAAACTATCAGTGGAATGAAAGAGCATCAATTATATTCCCGTGCAATTCGTGCCTCATTTAATGTCGACCGTAATAAATTCGTTGAGTAATTCACCGCCCACTTCTACAGATAATAACAAACAAAATTACTTTAATGTGATCTGAATTCACATACCGGACGATCGTAAAACACATACATACATAGAGAGAACGACACCCACGGTAATCGTGATGTGATGGTTTTATTGAAATGTCGAATAAATTTCATCTCTATCTGTAATTAAACTGTCCGTTGCGTTTACCATTGTTGCCTGTCATAACTGTATCGTGTAGTAAAGTTGGCAGTCCCGAAAAAAAGATAAAACACTAAACTACACTAATTTTCTTCGGCTAACAATACCTGCAAACGAAATAATTTGACGTTGATGAATGACATAAAATATTTAAGTCCATTAAATTTAAATTAATTTTTGTTCTAATCTGATAGGATTGTAATTATATATTAGTATATATTTGCTACCTTAATTTGAAAGAATGTAATTATATATCTGGTAGGTTATTTTTGCGCCGTTCTTTTCTTTGAATATCATGTAATGAAAATTATTTGGCTTCCACGAAGCGTTTGTTTTTATGTATCTATCTATTAATAATTGGATTTTGCATAATGGACTGCGTACATTTTTCTATCAATAGGAAGTAATTCTAGTGATTCCTTTAGACTTCTTTTGCCATGTCTAATGTCTATTGATCTGACATTAAACATAAAATAAAACACGTTTTATGAATGTACTCTAGCTAGCCAACCGAAAAACTAAAAGTTAGTTAATACGAGGGCGGGTTGACTTATTCGTGCGATCGCCTAGAGTAGACCGTGAAATAAAAAAAATACACATCACATTTTGACAACCGATGCCTTGTCAGTTCATTGTTAGTTTTTGATCAATTTGTGACAAAGGGTGTTTCGTAGGTAATTCTATTAATTTTATCCTTTGACTAAGTAAGTGTAAACGGATAAATTTGAAAATCAGTTATTTTAGTATCTTTTAAAGGAAGGCATATTCTTGACCGAAATCCATGATGATGTGCGAGATACACTGGGCGAGGGTTGTCCTTTGCATTGAACCGTCAGAAAATGGACAAATGAATTTAAGCTTGGCAGAAGTAGCTTAGAAGATAATCCCCGCAGTGGACGGCCGAAAATGGCTATAAATCCAAAAACGGTGGATAAAGTCCATGATTTGTTATTGAGTGACCGACGATTGAAAGCATTAGAAAAAGCAGAGGCAGTTAGCATTCCAAAGGAATGGGTGTTTTATATTTTGTACGAAAAAACAGATACGAGAAAGCTTTCGGCAAGATGAGTGCCGTGTTTACTGACGACGGAACAAAGACGTGTTTGCTGTCATATATCAATGAATAATTTAGAAATTTGTAAACGCAACATAACATATTTTTACGTCGATTAGTTGCTCGTGACGAAACATTGGTTTACTATTATACACCCGAACATAAACAACAGTCGAAGATGCGGATTAAACGTGGAGAATCAACTCCAAAGAAAGCCGAGACAGTTTTATCGACGGGAGAGGTGATGGCGTAGGTATTTTGGAATACAAAGGGAATATTGTTGATAGACTATCTTCAAAAGGGAAATACCGTAATCGGCGAATATTCCGCAAATCTTTTAGAATGTTTGCAGGCAGCTGTAGCTTAAAAGCGCCCAGAAATTTCTAAGAAGAAAGTGCTTTTTCACGATAATAATGCACCTGTGAATTCCAGTACGATTGCTGCAAAAAATAATTGAAAAATTAAAGTTCGAATTAGTACCGTACCCTCATATATCGGCGGAGGCAGTGGGGGTCATTGCTGATCTGATACCGATTGAACTGTAGGTTCATGAAAGATGGAGATTCCACAAACAACGAAAGCAGGAAACTTTTTTCCTGCTTTCGTTGTTTGTGGAGTATCTTTTGGAGCCATGATCTTCACGTTAATGCTGATTTTTTTCATGGTCGCTATCCATGATTTTCCTCTTCTTGTCTTAAAAATTTGGTTTTCACTATTATTTAATGTTTTCTTCAGTCGTTCTCTTTGATTTGTACCAAATTTCCTTCAGTCCCATACTTTTCTTACCTGTGTAGTTTCACCGATTTGTGGATTGGTCACATGTGACAAAGCCACCAAAATTTCTCTTCTACAATTTTTATTTTTAAGAGTTTTATTTTCAGATTCTGCCTAATATTTTAATTTATTTATTTTTTTCTTTCTAAGAGGAATAGAATTCTTATGCTTTATCTTTTCGTAAAAGAAAATAGTTTCTGCAGGTTGCAATTGTTTCTGAAAAGATTTAATCCGTTGTTCCCCAGCTTGGTCTAAAGCCACACTAATTGTCATACATGTCCGGTTTCACTATTAACCACTAAATATTATATATTTATTATATCTTAAGTCTTACTGGCCGCATCTTTTTTAGCAATAACTGCTGAATGTGACAATGTTTAAATTAACGTAAGAAAAGGCTTTAATGACGAATCTAGATTTTGTTTGGTGTTGCGTGATAGTTGTCAAATGATTAAACGAAGACGTGGAAAAAGATGCCAACTTCAATTTTCTGTTGAAATATCTACTCATCAAATTGATGCAGTAATAGTATGAAGCTCCATTAGCAATGAGAGTAGATCTCCTCAGGTGTTTATCCAAGGTACTCTATCTGATCATCAAAGTTATTTTTCTTGGTTATTTTTGAAGACTATTTTTGGAGAATTTTTGGAGAAGAATGTGTACCGCATGTTACAAGGCTTGCGGTAAACTTCATTGATAGGGCGTATATCAATATTTTGCTTTGATCTCCTAAATCTCTGAATATTTCCCCAATAGAACATACATGGGCCATTATGGAATATTAAGCAATCTCATACGCTCACCATAGAGATCCATATCTAAACACGTCAATGAGTGTATCAATAAATAGGGAGACCCAACAGATTATTGTTAAAAAACCAGAGGAAATTTTTGGGCCAGAAAATTGGATATTGAACTAAAGACATCGTTTGATACGCAAATATTTTTCCTTTTATTCTTAGGTATTTCCCTTCTATTAAAAAAGTTTCTGTTCAAACTCTCTATATTAATTAATTAGTAATAATTAATTATGACTGTTACATTAAATTGTAAAAACGTAAGTTTTATTCTAAATAAAAAAATATTTTAATTTTTCCATATATCTCTCTCAATTGCATTTGAATCTCTAAAATCATCTTGATGATTAATAATCTAATTAATTCCTTGAATTTTATATTAATGGCTTTCAGAAAATTACTATTCTTTTAATTTAAAATTTCACAATTTCAATCCTACCAATAGTTATTATATATTGCATACGCACCCAAGGTAGGCCAATATCGTTTTAATACCCACATAAGGCCATCACCTTACTAGTCGAAGTTGTGAATTAGCTCGTGCGTATATCTAAATATATCAATAATGTGAGATTTTGTAACAACGACGAATAGTGTAGGAAGTACAGCATTGACGTATCAGGCTGTAAATGATAGACTGCCCACACACGAACGACTTTCGCTGGTCATAATTCGGTTTCCTACGCTGCGCTGCCGCCGCCCTGCTACCACTGCTTACTTGTTGAACTGTATCCTTAACCTTCTGGCCATATTTAGGAGATCCACGGTGTTGTTTTATTAAAATATCATACCGCTTTAGCTGGAATATTCGCGGGGTTCCTAAAAGAAATGCATTTAGTAAAAGTCTTTCAAGGAAACATGAAGTGCATGTAGGCGGTGATTTTTTATTTTGCTGCTCACATGAATACAGTCAGTAATTATCAAGGTTTTTTTTCGTAATTAACACCAAGATTACGTAATCTTTCAATATAGCGAAGTTGCTGATAGGTACTTTATCAGACAATAACTAAATGAAATTTTTAATAATATCGTTAATCAATTTACTAAAGAAAACACTCGGTATATTTGTTTCACAAAATATATTTATTTAATCTCTAACACGTGTTTCGACTTTACAGTCATTGTCAAAGTGTTTGTAAACTGAACTAAAAATACACTTCTACCACTATTTATGAGTTTTTAAAGACTTTATTATGGCATCAATAGTAGGGGTATTGAAAAAATCCAGCTGTGTATTTGTGACATGTCTATTAAGATTTATGGCTTTTTTAATTTCTAATATTTCGAGAAAGTCAAGTCTTTTCCCTTTATTACAAGTATGTAAAAGTTTAAAATTATTGTTATTGAACAAATGTGTGTTTTCGATGCAATCTTCCGCGAATCCCGTATTCATATTACCATAAAGAATAGAACTTCTATGTTCTTTAATACGTTCTTTTATTGAGCGTCCTGATTGGCCAATGTATATCGCATCACAATCACTGCAACTTAATTCGTACACACCTGACTTATGGCACAATTCTGTTTTTTTTTTTTATTATTTACTAAAATATTTCCTAGATTGACTTTATTCACTTGGATGACATTTAACCCTAATTTATTCAGTTTATTAGAAACTTTATTGCTAACCCCTTAAGACCTGTTGTATCTTACGTTCACGCTGCAGCCTATAAATTATGCAAATCGCTAAACAAACATTTACCGGATTTAATAAATTTCATTTCACCCAAAGCAGTAAAAAACTCTTTTGAATTAATAGACAAATTAAAGAATATTGTTTTAACCTCCAACATGAAATTAGTCTCCTTTGATATAAAAAGTCTTTTCACATCCATCCCCTTAGTGGAACTAAAAACAATTTTAAAGAATCACATTCAAAAGTCTATCCCGAACATCGTAACACAGAATACTTTATTTAACTTAATTAATATTTGCCTTAAACAAAACTATTTTAGATTTCACAACAAATTTTATACACAAACCAACGGTTTACCGATGGGTAGCCCGCTAAGCCCTTTGCTCGCTGAATTATATTTGGCAGATTTTGAATTTAAACACATAAACAATTTCAACCACAGTCCACTATTAAAATACATTTCCTTCTGGGGCAGATATGTAGACGATATTTTATGCCTGTGGTCAGGCACAGATAGACAACTAGACCAATTTCTCAAGTATTTAAATTCTCTTAACAATAAAATACAATTCACTATAGAAAAAGAGTTAGACGGAACGCTAAATTTTTTAGACTTAAAATTAACAAGAAGGGATAAACGATTTGAATTTGATATTTTTAGAAAACCCACTACAACGGATATAGTAATCCCGGCAAATTCCAATCAATCATGGAATATAAAAATGACAGCGTTTCATAGTTTTATACATAGACTGATTAATTTCCCTTTAAATAATGAGAATTACGATAAAGAAGTAACCACCATAAAAACAATAGCTAGAAATAACAGATATAAAACAGAATTTATAGATAAAATGATTAACAAAAAACAACGTACTATCCTTACGAAGAATTTTTACTACGGGCACACATATACAAAAACGAATAAAACGTTTCACATACTCAACTATATACCTGGGGTTAGCAATAAAGTTTCTAATAAACTGAATAAATTAGGGTTAAATGTGATCCAAGTGAATAAAGTCAATCTAGGAAATATTTTAGTAAATAATAAAGAAAAAACAGAATTGTGTGATAAGTCAGGTGTGTATGAATTAAGTTGCAGTGATTGTGATGCGATATACATTGGCCAATCAGGACGTTCAATAAAAGAACGTATTAAAGAACATAGAAGTTCTATTCTTTATGGTAATATGAATACGGGATTCGCGGAACATTGCATCGAAAACGCACATTTGTTCAATACCAATAATTTTAAACTTTTACATACTTGTAATAAAGGGAAAAGACTTGATTTTCTCGAAATATTAGAAATTAAAAAAGCCATAAATCTTAATAGACATGTCACAAATACACAGCTGGATTTTTTCAATACCCCTACTATTGATGCCATAATAAAGTCTTTAAAAACTCATAAATAGTGGTAGAAGTGTATTTTTAGTTCAGTTTACAAACACTTTGACAATGACTGTAAAGTCGAAACACGTGTTAGAGATTTAATAAATATATTTTGTGAAACAAATATACCCAGTGTTTTCTTTAGTAAATTTATTCATTATGTTTCACCAAGAGCCAACCGTGGATTCCATACATTATAATATCGTTAACATTATTAACCCTAGTACTGCACATTTATTTTGTACGGACACAAACTACACACTGGCATCTCAAAAAACCACTCAAAATATGTCAGTTTTTCAAAACTGGTGTTATTTTTTTATAGTTTTTACGCATAGAATAGTTATTGTGGCTATTTTAAAGAGAGTATGTCACACAGAAAGTTTTGTAAATAAACGTTTTTGTTCTAAAAGGCACAGATTTAAAAAAAGCAACAACAAAATTCATGATTTTCGAAAAGTATCGAAAAAGTGACAAAAAATAAAATTTCCCAATTCTAAATACACATAGCGTCTCATCTAAATATCAGTCTTCTTTGGTGTGTAAGTGAAAAAGTAAAAATATCGGTAGATCTTCTTAGCCAGCGGCTTATAAATTGGTCTCATAATTCTCCCACATCATTACCCTATGTTCACTGCAAAATGATCTTTGGCACATACTGCAATATATATATGGGGTTGTTTATCCTTTATTCTATCGCAAAAACTACAACGAATCTTTCTTCGTAAATTTTCTTCTTGTACTGGAGGATCTGATGGAGGTCCATTCAGAATTTCCAGGATCTTTTGCAGCGTTGCAATCGGTAATCGTTTCCTGAGAAAGAGTATCATCGAGGCCATTCCAAATTCTTTGTGTTCTATTACCTTTCTCTACCCACTACCGACTTGCGAACGACGTACTTCTTGCTCATTGCTTTGTTCATTTTCATCATCATGGCCCTGCTCATTTTCGTTACCGCCTTGTTCGTCATCGTCACTTCCTTGTTCGTTCTGATAAGTATCTTATTCACTTTCGTTAGCACTTTCACGGCCTCCTCCAGCTCATAGTCTTCCTTGCTATCCGAACTCGCTGAACTGCTCCCAAGATTATTTAAAATCTCTTGTAATTCAACCTCTGTCAGTGAACGAGTTGTGTTCCGCTTAGGCTTCAACATTTTACAACATAATATTCATTAAAAATGTGTATTAGTAAAAATGCAAATTAATCCTGGGCACTGGGGACTCAATAACCCAAGAGCACCTAAAATCAAATTTTGCGACTTACCTACGAGCGACAAAATATTTTTTCATCCTGCCTCGCAGACATACAACCCTAAACTAAAATTACATTATACTGGCTTGAGGTTAAAACAAGAAACCTGCGCACACCATAGTAAATAAACAGTATATGGATATTCCTGACCTCCAGTGTGCAGTACCAGGGTTAAAAATGTTTTCGCTTTTCAAATTAAGTATATTTTAAATTGTTTTCGTTATGTACCCTGTTCGACTTGTAATGAAGACACGTTGATAGAGTTTCCCGTTTGTTACGACTGTGTTCGTCTAATAGAAATCAATTGTTAAGTCTTACACTTGCCATGAGATGGCACTGGTTGAGTAGCCGTTTGTGATGTTGATATTAGTCAATGAGTGGCGCTGAGTTTTCTTCCATGTCGACTTTTATGACTTGACTGTATGCGGTAAGGGGGTTGTTACTGTGAAATTTATCTGCCCCAGCATCATGCACTGATGAGTCTATAGTAGGACGAAACACGTGTCTGCACGGCTGGATATAAATTTTTGCACAAATGTGTATTCATGTTGTGGTTTCCACGTTTTTTTAAAAAAAAAAACCTTTTTCATATTATTAAAAATTTTTTAGTTTTTGTTTTATAAAAATATTAAAGCTTCCTGCAATATTCAAGTACTATGTCCGCCTGAATAAACAGTACCGAAACTTAGGGTGCTATGGAGTTGCTTACATAATATGTATTTGTCATTATTGGCTTAATTATCATTCGTTGACTTATCGATGTTACGCTGCAGTTGAATTTGAATCGAAAATGGTTCTAACGAGGGCAGAAAAAGTGTTCTTAGTATAACATTATTTTCGCTCATACGAAAATGGTCACAATGAAGGTCCAAGCTTACGGCAGATGTCAGTAGGATATCGTTTATCATAACAGTTTAATAAAATAACCCCCAGTAAAAATGTGAGAAAAAGAAACTGTTGTTGAGAAATTTCGCCGCACTTGTAATATATTGTGTCAACGTAAAGGTTCTTCAAGTTGTCGAAAAACAGTGTGTAGCAACGAAAACGCAGGATGTGTTTATGACCAAGTTGTGTATTCACCGAAAAGAAGCCTTGTTAGAATTACATATAAACTCAATATCAGTGAAACATCTGCACGTCGGCTGTTCAAATCAATTGGTGGATATTCATACCGAATTCAAGTTGGACAACGACTAAACGCTGCGGACAAACGTGCAAAAAAAAAATTACTGTGATCTCATGTTGAGATTAATTTACGAGGATCCTGAATTCTTGAAAAACATGATTTTTAGACGAGAGTCACGTTCATCTCAACGGCTATATTAATCGATTAACAACTCGATTCTTTGTATTTGAACGTCGTGATGTTATTGTAGAGAAACCACTCCATAGTGTTTCGTTTTCCTTTTCGTGCACGGTTTCTGATCATGGGATAATTAGTCCATATTTCATTGAAAACGATAACCAAAATCCACTTATTGGCAACCAAGAGCGATGCAGAGAGAACGTTATTGTACCTTTTGTGAGAGATTTACAGAACTTTTGCCATGCATGAAATCTATTGGTGTGCGCACAATGATTTCAACAAAATGGTGAAACGAGCCACACAGCTGCGCGCACTGTAAACTTACTCCGTCAGTATTTTGATGATAGAATCATTTCTCGGAGAACAGACTTCGAATATCCTTCTCATTCACCGGATCTGACGCCACCTGATATATACATTTGGGATATCATGAAAGACAAAATATTTCGTTCAGAAGTTCAGCCGGAGAATATTGCAGAATTACGTGAAAGAATACAAACATTTTTTCGGCAGTTACGTCAAGCACTTTTTATAAATATGTTTAGGGACTTACAAAATCGATATGAAGTTTATTTGCGTCGTAGTGATGAACACTTATATTAGAATATTAAAATTTAAAAAAAAAATAGAAAATGAATATAATTTTTATTTTCGGTACTGTTTATTCTGGCGGATACTGTACTCGAAACTTTTTGTTATTCTATCTTCTGTTCTAAAATGCGATATCGTATTATTCATTTGGATCTTCTAGTACATCTTATGGAGTCCTAGTACTACAAAAGCAGGTTTTACGTATTATTTTTGTTTCGAGAAATAACGAACCTTGTCAACCTATACTTAAAGAAAAATGAATTCTTACTTTTTTATGTATACATTTTAAAAGCGTTACGTTTTGTAGATAAATACGTTGCACAATGTCAATACTTGCAAACACGAGTACAATACAGTAGCTATACATCACCTGCTACCGCTTGTGCATAAGCAAGCTGTATTTCAAAAAATATAATGCATTTGGGTTGTAAATCTTTCAATTCATTGCCATTAAATATTAAATCAATTAGTAATCGGAATTTAGGAACTGTTATTAAGTTTAAATTTATATATTGTGAAGTTACTGACATAAGTTTTATTTCTTTCTTACGTATTTCATGTGTGTTCTAATAATAATAATAATAATAGTAATTATTATTATTATTATCTCTTCCACTCACAAGAACCATTCGTTCTTGGTTGCCATTATCTTACCCCATCGGTTCATTCGAACAAGATGGATGGCATAGTTATCTATCATTCATTTATTTTATATAAATATTGATTATAATAGATACTTACCAGTACTTTCAAGGTGGGAAATATGTGTTGTCCGCTGCTAGAAGCTTGTGTCTCTTTCTGGGTATGAACTTGTGTGTTGGTTGCTGCTGGCAGCTTGCGTCTCTCTCTGGGTGTGTGGTTTGTGTTTGTGCGAGCGCGCAAGTGTAGGGTGTTGTATGTTGGCGCGCTCGTGCGTGTGTTTAGTGACCGGTAGCGTTAATTTTGAGAGATCGGAGAACCAGTCGTTACGCAGGGTCTCCAACCCTTTCCCGGCAACTTCTTTACTTTTATAGTTGCGCCAATCACAATTGGGACTATTAGGACCTTGTCCATCTTCCACATACTCTTGATTTTGTCGCTGAGAGGTAAATATTTATTTACCTTCTCACTATAGTTCCTTGCAGTGTTTTTTTGCCAACGGAACAGCAATGTCAATAATGTACGTTACCTTGTCCTTCTTCAGTGTCAGTATTATATCTGGAATATTGTTGGGAATTGTTTTATCTGTGATTATTTGGCGATTCCAATATAATCGAGAATTTTCGTCATCGCAAACTGAAGGTGCTTCATATTCATAATACGGGACATTTTCAGAATACTACAAGTGCTTCTGTCTGAGCAGCTGGTGTAATATTTTTGAAACTCTGTTGTGCCTCTCGAGATATTGTTTGGGGGCAAGTACAGAGCATCCTGCCTTCAAATGATCAATTGTTTCTTCCTTATCTGCTCATTATTATTATTATTATTATTATTATTATTATTATTATCATTATTATTATTCTTCCACTCACAAGGAGTGGAGGAAATAATTCAATTTGTTCTTGGTTGCCAGTATATTAACTCATCGATTCATTTGAACAAGATGGTTGGCATAATTATCATCCTACTATAGTTTTATTTATGTTATTTAGAGACCGGACACATTTGCTGATGTGGACGTCATTACGACGGACAATATAAATAGTCAATGTAAGTACATCACGCAGTTGTTGAATAGCACTATTCATTCGGTTAACTGCACATATATTTTTTGTGTGCGGTTAACCGAATGAATAGTGCTATTCATTAACTGCGAGATATAATTACAGATGTTGTAGATTATTTATATCGTCCGTCGTAATGACGTCATTTCAGCCCGATGTGTCCGGTCTCTAGTTATTATATATACAGCCTGATTCATTTTCGACCCTCACCATGGGGATCTCCAAAAACAAATTAGCATGTCGATGCGAGAGCTCGCATCAAGCGTTGTTACAAATGGTTCAAATCCGCATAAAGCAAATCCGTATCTGTAAACATGGACATAACAGCCCGTATTTACACTAGCGTTAACTTCAACCACAGACTCATGCATTTCTGTCTAACGACTTTGTCAATGCGGGTTTACGAAGGAAGTAACCACCGATGTTCCCTTTCTGGTCCAGTAATGAATTTTGTCCTATCAAATGACTCCAGATAACCTCGTTACATCTGACTTCAGTCGTTACTTCCTTCGTTCATTGACAAAGTCGTTAGACAGAAACGCATGCTTATGTGGTTGAAGTTAACGCTAGTAATAAATACGTGCTCTTATGTCCATGTTTACAGATACATATTTGTTTAATGCAGATTTATATCATTTGTAACATGGGGATCTCTCTTACTATTGGTGATTTTTTGTGAACCCGAAGAAAAGATGGACCTGTGTCAAATTGCGTTCGAGATTTTTTAGGAAAGCAGGAGTTTATGTTTTTCTTTTAGCTCTAGCACATTTATTTGGAGTTGCACAGGCAAACTAAAAGCACACTCGAGGCCACTTTTGATTTACTGTCTAATGGAAAACTCGAAATTTCCATATGACGTTTCAGTTCTATCTGTCCATCAACTTCTTATATCTTATGCGCACTATGTCAGATTTTGACACCGCTACAAAACTGTTTTTTCTGATTTCAACCATGTATGACATGTTGACACAATTTTTTGATATTATGCTTTAATTCACGAAGAATATATTTTAAGATTAGGTAAGGTAGCCATGAACTTTCAAACTGTCAAATATTTAAATTATCGTACATTACTAATCGAAAGATGTCGTACACCAAGGAAATGAAACGAAATATGTTAAGTATTTTTTATTCATCGAATCGAAATACAACAATAGCGAGTACAATATACGAGGTGCATTCAAGTTCTAAGGCCTCCGATTTTTTTTCTCCAGACTGGAAAGAGATAGAAGCATGTGCATTGTTTTAAAATGAGCGTGCGTTCGTTGTCAATACATCACAGAGATGGCAGCACTGTACGGCAGATGGAATTGTAACGGCAGCGTCGAGAATGAGAACTGTTTTAGATACTTAAAATGGCTACGTTTTCCTTACTTGAACAGCATGCACTCATTCGTTTTCTGAATTTGCGTGGTGTGACACCAATTGAAATTCATCGACAGTTGAAGGAGACATGTGGTGATGGAGTTATGGACGTGTCGAAAGTGCGTTCGTGGGTGCGACAGTTTAATGAAGGCAGAACATCGTGTGACAACAAACCAAAACAACCTCGGGCTCGCACAAGCCGGTCTGACGACATGATCGAGAAAGTGGAGAGACTTGTTTTGGGGCATCGCCGAATGACAGTTGAACAGATCGCCTCCAGTGTTAGCATTTCCGTGGGTTCTGCGCACACAATCCTACATGACGACCTGAAAATGCGAAAAGTGTCCTCCAGGTGGGTGCCACGAATGCTGACGGACGACCACAAGGCTGCTCGTGTGGTATGCTGCCAAGCAATGTTGACACGCAACCAAGGCATGAATGGGACTTTCTTTTCGTCGATTGTGACAATGGATGAGACGTGGATGCCATTTTTCAATCCAGAAACAAAGCGCCAGTCAGCTCAATGGAAGCACGCAGATTCACCGCCACCAAAAAAATTTCGGGTAACCACCAGTGCTGACAAAATGATGGTGTCCATGTTCGTGGACAGTGAGGGCGTAATCCTTACCCATTGTGTTCCAAAGGGCACTACGGTGACAGGTGCATCCTACAAAAATGTTTTGAAGAACAAGTTCCTTCCTGCACTGCAACAAAAACGTCCGGGAAAGGCTGCGCGTGTGCCGTTTCACCAAGACAACGCACCCGCACATCGGGCTAACGTTACGCTACAGTTTCTTCGTGAAAACAGCTTTGAAGTGATTTCTCATGCTCCCTACTCACCTGACTTGGCTCCTAGTGACTTTTGGCTGTTTCCAACAATGAAAGACACTGTCCGTGGCCGCACATTCGCCAGCTGTGCTGCTATTGCTTCAGCGATTTTCCAGTGGTCGAAACAGACTCCTAAAGAAGCCTTTGCCGCGGCCATGGAATCATGGCGTCGACGTTGTGAAAAATGTGTACGTCTGCAGGGAGATTATGTCGAGAAGTAACACCAGTTTCATAGTTTTCGGGTGAGTAGTTAGTTAGAAAAAAAATCGGAGGCCTTAGAACTTGAATGCACCTCGTATTTACAATTGTATCCAAAACGACAACAGCCACATCGTATCATTTTTCAGGATCTTAATAGAAGCTTGGTCGAGATTGGATCATTTACCAAACCGCGTGATGTTTATGTTAACAACAATTTGAATGAAAATCAACGGGATATTTTACAAATGGTAAATTAAAGGTGTGCCTTTGCAAAGTCTATGTAAATCTCGTATTTCCTAGATAAATAATAAACCATCAACATCCACACGCGAAATGGCATCAGAATTAAATTTGCCCCAAACACTAGTATGGAGAACTTTATATCGAAATAAGTTTATCGGATCGGTATCCTCTTCAATTACCCTTAAATGTTGGGGAAACAAAAGTCAAATCAACGTGTCTACCTTCTAACGGTGAGGAGGTGTAGTAACTTAGTAACAAAGCCATGAAATACTTTACGCAGACCATATACACTCTAAGCCATCCTGAGGTCTTGACAAGCTTTCAGCGTAAGACATTAGGCCAGTATACACACACCGCTAAAAGAATTATGCTGGCTGTTGGGTATGCTGTAAATATATTGAGTTCATATATAAAAGTGTCCGCTATATTCAAAATACGAAATTTTTTAAAAATATCGCGACACTTGTGTCTTCACAATCAGCACCAACAACAACAATTGTTATCCATTTTCGAGCAATGATAACTCTATTTGACTTATTTGATATTCCTCAAAGACATACGCTATATCTTAACCGAGAATCACTCAACACATACTAATTGTTCAATGGATATCATTCGCTTTATATTTCGAAATAGATACTAAGGCAAATTCAGTTTGAAAATTAAATGATTACGATTCACTGTCTATTTATAAACCCAGAACGTTAATCTCATCGACGATATCGACCAATTGATTTTCTATCTCACCCTTATCTTAACGCAATATTTCTATTTGCAATGAAACTAGACCAACTTTCCTCTGCTGCAATTTAAAATTTAATACATTAGGTAGGTAATACACCAGTTACAAAGAATATTCTCATTCGAATACATAAACAGAAAAACATCGTCGATGACCGAGTAGATATCACTAATATATTTAAAACAAGACAGGGCCCAGAGCCGAGCCCTGCCGCACTCCAATATTGACACTCTTACAGTTTGATGTATAACCGTCTACACAGTTGCTACTCCTGTAATAAATGTTAGCGTATTGATATATGTTGCACAACAAAGACGTAGGCCATTCATGTGCCTCTTCGCAAATACGACAAGAAAAAACTTGCTTAAAAGCTTTGTTCTATCGACGCTTATCCATCGCCCTGAGAAACTCCCACAGGAAACTCGCTCGTATCGAAACAATTTGTCAGTTCAGCCTTAAAAGTTAAAAAAGGTACTTGATCTGTCCAGACAAAAACCTTGATTTGTTATAGTATTATTTTTTTGTTTCGTATATTTTAACGGTAGGAGGTGCAACTAAAGAATACTGCTTTAATATAAAAGAATTACATGACCTAAATTTGTGCAATGTTTGAAATGAAAATTGATATACTCAAATATCATTAGAATGTTTCCCAATTGTTTGATTCGTATTTAGTTTTATTTATATTAGTTATAGATACTATTCTTTCTATTGAATAGCTTCCGCTTGGATTACTATAACGAATGTTATTACACGGTTCAATTAAATTTTAATAGGCTTCTCAGGTTTACAGATTGCAAAATCATTTCGTTAAATTAAATTACTTTTTGAATAGCTTTGCGTCTTTAAGTGTCATAATTAAAAAACGATCATACCAACTATTGAATCCAATAGTAGAAAATTAGATACTGAGAGTGTAAATGGCAATGGTATTTGGATCAGTCTCAATTGACACGCAATCTAAGGTGCAGCATGTACGGCCTTCTCAAGGTAGTTTTCTTTTTCTCTCTCACCTGTCGTTTATGTACACGAGCAAAGTGTACATACAATATTTGTCAAAAGTTAATAGATGAGTTCTTGTATTCGTATATTATTTCTTTATATATTGCTGGTAATTTAAATTTCACAACTAATATCACCATATTTTAACTTCATTTTTTAAAATAATTCAAGGTTTATTTTTGTAATGGAATTGATATGCGATAGGCCGCAAGAAAATTACAAAAATTATATAAAAATCCTATTTTCGCTTCCTGGATTAAGTTTATCAATAGTTTATTGGGTTTTAAAATACTATTTGCTCCATCCCTGCCCACTCACTATAAAAAATTGGCAAATATCTTGCTTTTATTTTTCAACGGGGTCTTCACTAAAGTTAACACATTTTTCCCATCGATGTTCCAGCATTTCTAATACTCCTCGAAAAAAAGATTGATCAACCTTTGCAAACCACTGATTTACCACACATATCACATCATTATCTGACGGAAATCATTTACCACACAAGTGTTCTTCATGTCTTGGAAACAGTCAGTAATCGCTGAGGGCCAAATCAGGGGAATATGGTGGATGCTCAACTAATTCGAAGCTAATTTGAGCTATTGCAGCTGTTGCGACGGCAGACCTGCGACTGGGTGCGTTATAATGATGTAAGAGAACACATTTGCGCAACTTCCCTAGACGTTTTTCTTTTATCAAATCACGTAATGTGAAAATTAAATAATAAGCACTTGTAATTGTGGTCCCTTCCGCAGAAAATTCACTTAAATTACGCCTTCAGCATCCCAAAATATGGATAGCATGACCTTGCCTGCTGAAAGTTCCATTTTGGATTTTTTCGACGGTGATGAACCTGGATGTGTCTACTCGTTACTCTGTATTTTGGTCTCTGCATCATAATGATGGATCAATTACTCATCCATTGTCACTAATCTTGCAAAAAAAATTTCCTTATCCTGTCTATACCGCGTTAAAATACGACTACAAATGTCTTTTTGATTTGCTTGTGTGCATCTGTTAATATTGGTGGTACCCATCTTGCAGACAATTTTCAATTCCGCTGTAATTATATTATATAACACATAGTATGAGAGGCCAGTATCTCCAACTGTTTGTCTAATAGTCACACGTTGATCTTGCAGCACAAAATCATGGACCTTTTTATTAGTTTCTTGGGTAGTGACGGATTTGGGTGCTACACCATGTTCCACTGTATACGACTGTCTACCTACCATATTTAAACTTACAACAACCACATTTTAACTATGTCATATGATACTGTAGATTCTTCTAATGTTAATTTTAATTAAAAGTTAATTTTATTGACTCCAGTTATTTTATAAATGATTCAATACTTAATAAGGTTGATAACATAAAGGACCTTGGTGTTTTGTTCGACTCTGGCTTAACTTTTGTGCCACATATCAATAACATGTGTGTTGCTGCTTCGAAGACATTAGGTTTTGTTCTGCGCACCTGCAAACTCTTCTCTTCTATGTCTTTATTCAGAACTATGTACTATAGTTTTGTCCTCAGTAAGTTAGAGTATGCTTCTCCTGTTTGGTCGCCTCATTATATGTATCTTCAGTTATCTATTGAAAAGATACAACGTCGTTTTTTAAAGATTTATCATTTAAAATTGATGGCATCTATCCCGAGCGAAATACGGAATACAATTTGCTACTTGGAAGACATGGTTTACAATCGTTAACCCATCGACGAGATACTCTGGGAGCGAGATTTGTGTGGAAGATTGTTCGCGGTACCATTGATTGTCCCTATTTACTTTCCTCTATCAACTTTCACGTTCCTCGTATATCCTCTCGTTCCTCTCCTACCTTTGTTTTACCTTTTTCTAGGACCAACTTGTTGCAGAGCTCTTCGCTAGTGACCATGTGCCAAATTGCTGAGGTGTTTTATGAAGATATTTTTTTCAATTTCATAGCATAGAGAACAAAAAGACTAAGATTAAATCATTTTTTATATTTTTATGTGTTACATACGTATATGTATTTCTTTATGTTTATTTTTTAGATATAATTATCTTTTATTTTATGTTTTTTTTTATACATATTGCTATGGATTTTTCATTAAAGAAAAATACTTTAATTATGCGATATATTTGAATATTTAAAAATGTACATAAATTTTGAACATGTTTGTATTTTGAATATTATAAATTTTAAGAGGAAGAAACTGTTTTCCCGGCGTGCATTGGATGTGCAAATTGTAGAGAGGCCAATTCTGGGAGACGAAGATTTGCTTTAGCACGAGAACGTTGTGTTTTTTGAAAGATATATATATTAGATAGTTAAAGTAGTTCGGGTTAATTTGAATGAGTGTCCATAGTTGATGGTATTTCATATTAATTCCCGATATTTCTACGAGATTGTTATTCTCGTAATTTGATGATCAGATTATAATAATTGTAGTTCTATTGTTTTGGAACAAGTAGGAAATTGTTTTAAATAGTAAGAATAAATAATAAGGATTATTATTAGATTTCTATGTTATAAAAAATTATTATAAATCGTAACATTTTGCTCGCTTGGAATCAAGGGTATTTTTTCTTGTGTTTGATTTTTGCACATGCAGAGATTTTGTCGTGTATCAGATTTGATTATACAGTGTGGTTCTCTAGGGAGGAATTAAAAATGAACTTTATTATTTTTAGATAAGTTTGTTCGGAATTAAGAGGAAGTTTTTTCATCCACTTAGTGGTCAAATGTACAGTGGATATATTTTACCTCATGTATTATTGAAAGATACAACATCTTTATACTTTATAAAGATAGTTTTTTTTTCTTTTTTATTTTTTGTATTAAATATTCAGTTTAAATTTTATCCTGTGTTTTATTTTTGCTATAACGTTAATACTGCTGTTTAATTAAAAATATAAATAACTCATTAAAAAAAATAAATATATAATTTAAATAGTGAACTTTTTACTGGCGCTTAAACAACTTTCTAGAAACAGTAACGATTTTCCTTATTGGAACCCGAGAAGTTAGAAGTCTCATATTTTGAAAATTCACCGGCTGAGTAACCTAGTTGGGTAAACTAGTTGTGTATGGTGGCGCATAAAACTACAAACCACTATTCATAGCATATTTTTGGCGAGGCCAACGTTGGGGCGAACAGTAGCGAGAAGAATGAAATAAATGTGCCCACTTATATTCCTGTACCTGTACAAAATGAAGCGTTACTAAAATTTTATGGGATTAAAACAACGAATTCCATGAATTTCTTAAAAAAGATAAAGCCAGCTTGAAAGGTGTGCCTGGGGAAGAGAAAAAGTTGCAAATGATTGGGAACTGCCTGAAGGATGATGCTATGGTTTGGTGGGAGATGGTGTCAGATGATGTGAAAACAATGGATGAATTTTAAGCCAGGTTCACAAATAAATTCTGGGGACGAAACAAGCAGACAAGGGACAAGAATTATTATTTGGTAAATATAAAGTTGGAAATAATGAAACAAGAGAGACCTATGTCATGAAGAGGTACTCCGTATTAAAATATTTAACCCCTAAGATAAGTGAATTAGATTTGGTTTCACAATTAAGCAGACATTTTGATTTTGAAGTTAATCAGGCAGTAGCAATACATAACATAACTGACATGCAACAGTTTCTAGAAGTATTAAAAAGGTTAGATGATGCAGAGCGTGGAAATAGATATAATAATAATTATTCAGAAAATAATATAAAAAGAAATCAATATTCAAGAATTAATATGCACAACACACCTCTGAGATCAGAAAGACCTATGCTAAAAGAACGTACTCAAATAATTATAAATAAAATGGCTTCCCCATATAGAGAAATAAATAATTCAAATAGAGATTATAGAAGAGATAGTAAAGTAAATCAAGATAAATATACAGGTACGAAATATAAAGATACAAGAATTAATTTTAATTTGGAATCTGTAAAAGTAGATGTAAAGAATAAATCTGAACTTGCTAGTAGTAAGGATTTTTGTTAGGGCCAACCAAAAAGAAAGAAAATTATGCATTGTTATATGATAAGTCAGATTGCGCGATAAATACTAGTTTGCCACATATTAAGGTTAATATAGGAAAAATCCTCCGCGAAAATTGCAAATATAAGCGACAACCTCAGCAACCCGGCTACCGCTGGAAACGACTGAAAATGAGCGCTCAGACGGCCAATTCTTTCACTACTGAATTATCGGACACGGAAAGTAAGTAGATTAGATGGTAGTATATCACTCGAAGAGCTGCATCATGTCGATGTATTTATATGTTTGAGAGGTATTTCTGACAGCCTGAAACTAAATTCATGATAGTTTCCGGCATTAATTTATATGACCCTCCTCGCATATTCTAGGATGTGGTACACGCCATCCTGACAGGCAACTGTATAGCCTTCTATTTCAGAGTGTAAATATGGGTATGCAAAAAACTGAAAGTTAGTTAGTTAGTTATCCTTTCAATATCGGATCATCGGAAAGTAAGTAAATAAGTATCCTTTATTCATTGCCCTTCATTCTTTAGAATGTGTCTATTACTGTACTTTTGGTAGTTGATTATTATGCTAACAGATTTTTTGATTATAATATTGTTTCCGAGTTTCAACTCAAAATTTAATCAGAAATCGTATGTATCGTATAGACTTTAGCGAAACGAATAATCAACAAACAAAATCAAACGAAGTTCATACATTCCAAAAGAAAAACACTTTTACGAGTTGCAAAAACACGGCTCTATTTCTCATGATTTGATCTATTCCATCTTACCACAGGTGTTCCCCTTCTTCTTTTGTTTTGTGGTGCATACTGTTATACTTGAATATACTCTTCTTGATCGCATTCTTATTTCTTCATTTGGTATTCGCCCCTTTTTTGATGTTCGATATGTTCTATCTTTTTTCGACAGTCAATATTTTGAGGCATAAGCTAAAATTGGCTCAGTATTAACTCTGTATAATATTATTTTAGTTGTAAGCTTAATATTATTTAACCATAATTGGGAGTTCAGCATATGAATACATTTCTTAGCTTACTATATGGCATTTTTTGACGTTCCTTTCTCTGACAAAATACTTCCCAAATACTTATATTTTGTGCATTTCTCTATTTACTTCTTGCCATTTTCTTCGTCACAAGCTATATTACTTTTTTTTGTCTTAATTTTAACTTTCGAAGTCAAAACAATTGTTGGCTAGTTAGTTTTGTATCTATTGGCTGTTTTTAATAATTGGAAGTATAGTAATTTTGTCATTCATTGTTATACATGTTGATTCAATTTGTTTCTTTTTAATAGCTGAAACTAGAAATTAAAACCAGATAAAAAACCTCTTCCTACTTATTTCAACATTGGCACTTTACACGGTATTTAAAAAGGCGTAAATTATTTTTTTATGTTCTGATTTTATCGCGGTAACAAAACTATTAGTTGGTCGTTTAAAATTTCATAGAACTAACGTGATTTCACTGCAAGCATGCCTACTCTGTTATTACGTATAACTACGAAGAATTGTTTCATGTCTTTTCATTATGCAGCCGCCTAACAAATAGTGGACACAAGCTATTAATTAAATCACTCGTAATCGTAGATAAAATCGAAAATAGCGAGATTTGTAAGGCAATAAAGTATGTGTATTATAATTCACTTTATGAATAATGTGAAAATCTAACACCTACTCGTTTTTTATGAAAAACGTTGAAGGTTTGAAGTAAACTGTAATTTATTTCTTAATTATACATGTGCATGACTATAGTGTGATCTGAAGTAACCGTTTTTTTAGATTTTTTTCATGAATATGTTTTTTAAAATATTTCTACATCCACGCACTAGGAAATAAATAACTATTATATTGTACATAATATTTTATGGAATTGAAAAATTCTTCGGTTGTTATGTTAAAGCCTACTTATATTTAAAAGAGCGCTTCTTTCCCATAACGATTTCTTTCTATTATATATATTTTTTATTGAAAATTCCAGAAAATTAAGAAAAACATCATCGCTGGTCTACGTGTTAGAGTAAGCAGGTGAGCAATGTTGAGTGTCTGCAGTAGGCAATAGAATATTTGGTTGGCATTTATGTATCTTTGGCTATACAGGCTGATTCATTTTCGGCCCTCACCATGGGGATCTCGCTTATTATTGGAGATAGAGTATATGTTTAAATTTGGAAAAGTTGTTAAATTTTGTGTTTGTTATAAATCCGTAAAGAAAATAGACCTGTGACAAATGACCATCGTTATTAAAAAAAAAAAACGCGAAAACCCCATTTTCTTCTTTTACCTGTAGCACCGATATTTGGCCTTGTAGAGAAAAAATAAAAACACATCCTTGTGGCCATTTCTAAACCTGTATCCAGTGGTGTACTCTAAATTTTTATACGACGTTTCGTTTCTTTCTGGTCATCATCAACTATCTAATTTCTTATAGGCGCCATATTGGCTTTAGACATCTTCAGAAAGAGTTTTTTTTCTGATTTCAACCATGTACCACATGCTGACTAAAGTTTTTGGCATTAGGTTTTATTTGAAAGAATAAATTATAAGATCAAATAAGGTAGCCATGGAATTTCAATCTGTCAAACATTTCATTTATTGTTCATTAATAATACAAACACGTCATACACTAACGAAGAGAAACGAGATATGATAAGTATTTTTTATTCTTCGAACCGAAATTCAACAGTAGCGAGTACAGGATATCTACAATTATATCCAGAACGACAACAGCCTCATCGTACCATTTTTCTAGATCTCGACAGAAATTTGGTCGAATGGATCGTTTACTAAGCCGCGTAATGGTCAGGACAACAGGAATTTAAATGAAAATCGAAAAGATATTTTACAAATAGTAAATTAAAAGGGTTTTCAAATTTCATGTTAATCTTGTATTTTTATAGATAAATAATAATCTATCAATTTCTACACGCGAAGTAGCGTCAGAATTAAATTTGTGCCAGTCCAGAGTTTGGAGAACTTTTCACAAAAGTAGGTTTAAACCATACAGGATCCATGTTAGTCATTCTTTACTGCCTGGAGATAATTTGAGAAGGCTAGAATATTGTAATTGGTTAATGGGAAGGATAGAAAATGACGAAAATTTTTTAAGCAAAATCATGAAACAAAATTTACAAATTCTGGAATGTTCAACAGAAATACGGAGCACTATTGGGCAGTACAAAATCCCCGACAAAACAGGACTAGAAGACCACAACACCGTTTTGGAATAAACGTTTGGATGGGTATTTTGGCAAATCGTCTCTTAGGACCAGTTATGTATGAAGAACATTTAAATGGAGAAAGATATTTAAACATTTTACGTACATACGTATCTGACTATCTTGACGACAATATCCCATTAAATCAATTATAATATTTATGGTGGCAACAAGATGGCGCACCAGCACACAATGCAGCTGTTGTTAGAAATTTCTTAAATCAAGAGTTTGCAAACCGTTGGATTGGAAATAGGGGAGTTGTTGAATGGCCTGCGAGATCACCTGATTTAAGTCCGCTTGATTTTTTTTTATTGGGATATGTTAAAAATAATATTTATAAAGTAGATGCACCACAAAACATTGAAGAATTACGAGACAGACTTCAGAATGCCTTCGATGCAGTTCCTAGAAGAACTATACAAAGGGCAGTACAAAATGCCAGAAGGCGTGCCCAATTGTGCATTACCGAAGATGGCCAGATAATTGAACATGTACTGTAATAGTTTATTGTTTACTTTTCTATGTATTTTTATTAATGTTTTTGTTATCTTGTACTCGCTACTGTTGAATTTCGTTTCGAAGAATAAAAAATACTTATCATATCTCGTTTCTCTTCGTTAGTGTATGACATTTTTGTATTATTAACAAATCAATGAAATGTTTGACAGATTGAAATTCCAAAGGCTACCTTATTTAATTTTATAATTTATTCTTTCAAATAAAACCTAATGTCAAAAACTTCAGTCAGCATGTGGTTTAAATCAAAAAGAAAAACTCTTTCTGAAGATGTCTAAATCCAATATGGCGCCTATAAGAAATTAGATAGTTGATGATGGCCAGAAAGAAACGAAACGTCGTATAAAATTTAGAGTACACCACTGGATAGAGGTTTAGAAATGGCCACAAGGATGTGTTTTTATTTTTTCTCTACAAGGCCAAATATCGGTGCTGCAGGTAAAAGAAGAAAATGGGGTTCTCGCGTTTTTTTTTAAATAACGAAGGTTATTTGTCACAGGTCTATTTTCTTTGCGGATTTATAACAAACACAAAATTTAACAACTTTGCCAAATTTAAACCTATACTCTATCTCCAATAATAAGCGAGATCCCCATGGTGAGGGCCGAAAATGAATCAGCCTGTATTACTTACCCTTCACTTTTTTTTATACTGGCCTCCGCTGATTACACTAAATTATATTGAGTGAGTCACAAAAAGAATTTTCAGAGTTGCCAGGTGACATTCATTAAGCTAGCCTAATATTTAAGTCTATATTTGAAGGTTTTGGTTGTTGAAATGTGTAACTTACAATGATTTATTATAAAAAATATAGTTTTTCTTGAGTGTTATCTGTTTTAAAATAAAAAAATACCGAAAATAAAACTTGAAATCCAAATCAGATTCAATAACATTTGTGTATGCAAAATCTCATAATATTCAGAATAGAGATAAATTAATAATTAAAGTAAGCACAGCAATTTATTAATGCAGTGTACAAAACAAACAAGCATGACATTGAGGCAATCATTAATTTTTTCTTTTAACACAAATGTGTTTTTTATTGGAGAAATTAATCTTCGTTATCTGTGAAGTCATCCATTGGAGTTTGTCGTGTCGGGTTTTGATGTTCCATTTACTTTATTGCTTAAATATTTAATCACATTATGGATGTTAATTTTATTAGTTCCACGATTTTCTATTTTTGTATTTTTTTATCAAAAGGTGGATCTTGCAAATTAATGAAACTTTGGTACTCACTGAAGTAATTCTTCTTTAGATGGAATTAGTAACCAAGTCTAATACATACGCATTTTTTATATCCTAAAATTATCCAAATATTGTGTGTAATTTAACCCAGCATGCATTATATAACTAAACGTAGCCTAAAAGATTATAAGTCAATAAAGTTAATAGATGTAATTTTGTTCATTTTAATTTATATAATCAACGTTTAATTAAACACGGTCAAATTAAATAATGTGCTAATTGAAACTCGAAATAACAGTTTTTAGTTTTATGAGGAATTTATAGTCTGATTATGGAAAGTTAATTTGCATATATAATTTATAAATGTCACATATAGGAAGCGGTAAAACCGATTTACACTTGCCACATAATCGATCTCGTAAACACGGACTTGCTCGAATTTGACTAATTTATGTTACATGGCTCGATATGTAAATTAATATGCAGTAAAATAGAGCGTCATATCGTAAATAAGTTCGGGGTAGCGATAATGTTATCTTGAGCGTAAAAATATATAAAATATATTAACAATTAATTTGAGGTGAATTTTTTTTTTGGAAGCGTAAAAGTACGTGAGAAAATAAAATTGGAAAGCGGAACAGTTAACGTTCATTTGATAAAAGCCATTAAAAATTACGGACGTCTTCGAAAAATATCTCTCTAAGGGTCTTGGTCTTTTTTACAGTTTTTAAACGTTTCAATCGGTTAATGATACATATAAAAACTTTACTACCGTCGACGAATGTTGATATAAATAACATAAAAGACGTGGTACCTTCCTTTTTCATTTCGAATGGAAATGTGTGGTACTCCGCCGCACTTTTCTTAGAGTGTAATTTATTATTATTTCTTGTTAACTGGAATGAATATTTAATTATAGTCAAAAGGTCTAATAACATAATTGAAAGACTTGATTATAACACTAATAAGTTAATCTATTATATATTTACAAATATTTATAACTTCAGTATTAAGATATACCATTTAAATATTTTTTGTAGCGCCAATATTACAAGTTAGTAATAGCAATAACCAGCAGCAAAGGTAAAGAAAAATATTTTTTCTACGACCCTTACTTAATAGAAAGATATTTTTCGTCACCGAATACTCGAACGAAAATTTGATTAGCGTAACCAGTGAGAGAAATAGCCATAACGTTAACATTCGTCACCAGAACAGTATATTAAAACACGAGCTTCATAAGGCACCATTTTTTGTCGCACGAGTTCATGTCTTCTAAAGAACGAGTGCGACAAAAGGCCTTATGAAACGAGTTTTTTTATAATATTTTTTCTATGCATTTTTGACATTAATAAATTGAAATTACTTAATTTGATAGTTCTGAGTTTTATTTTCATATCAAGTATGCAGTTGGTCACATTGATATTTTGAATTTACAAATTTAAATATTACTGTCCGCGAAATATTATTTATTAATTTTCATTCACATTAATTGATATTTTCTTTAAAAATATAAACATGAGTGACATAGAAACTAATATATCTTGTAATCCACCCCAGATACGCGAAGCAGTTTTCAAAACAATTAAAAATTTATTACAAAAAAAATCAGGTGATGTACAGCAGACCGATTTTCATGTGGCCGGTGGGAGAATTTGTACGTGCGTCAAGTAAGGGTCAGTGTTAGATAGAGACAGTATTCGGAAAAATGAAATGCAAACTCTTTGTGCGAGTCGTGCATTGGGACGTAGTAAGGGATAAATTCAGAAAATCACATTGTTGAACATGTTTATAATGGTTTGTATTTCACTAAATTAAGGCAAATAGAAGTAAAATAAAACGCATAGTTTCATGTAACATGTTTAATTAAAATGTCTTACCTTACCTACTAGCTAATAGCGTACTAACATCACATTAAGGGGATGACTGAATAAGATCGTTAGCTACACTTAACGGTAGAAATGCTTAGGATTAAGTAAAACTAATTTGGATAATTAACTGAATTATTGGCTAATAATGTTTATGCTAATCTCTTTCTCATTATAATCATATTGTAAACTTTCTATATGTACAAAAGAACAGTATATTCTTCAACGAGCGTAGGCGAATGTTGTAATAACATTATTTAATAGTCGTGGAGAAAAGAATATTATTAATACTTATATTATTGGAAATAACAATGAAAATAATAATTACAATAAGAAATAACACATAAATACTCAAAAATAATTATAGGAGAAAACAATAATGAACAATAACTAAGTTTCAAAAAAATTACGGTAAATTATACATATATGTAATTATATAAAAAGTTATGCAGAATCGCTATCACTGACTTCCTCTTCGCTCTCTGATTCAGAGTCTTCACCCAAATTAATAATGAACTGGTCTGTAACTTCGTCTATGAGAGGTTCCGCTTCCAAAAACTTTTGCTCCCACTTTATCGCGTGTTCACAACATTTATTCCATTCAGCAGCACTAAATTCATCAAAAAAGTTATCACATAACTGTTGAACATATCTAATAGTGAATGATACATTTTTTTGTGCCACATATTGTTTAAGAGATGCCCATACTAACTCAATCGGATTTAAATCTGGGTGGTATGGCGGTAATCGCAAAACACCACGTTGTGTTAACATTTCATCTATCTCGAACGTTTTAAATGTAGGCTTATATACTTTAATAATATTATATAAATCGGGCTTGAGCATGTTATTGTCGAAGTAAATATTTTTAGACCTTAACCAGTCTATCATAACTGATTTCCTGCTATTAGAATTCGGTGGTTTATCTTTTTGGACATTATGATAAGGAGCATTGTCAATTACTAGGACAGACTTTGGAGGCAGGTTTGGAATTAATTTTTCTAACAACCATTTTTTGTAATTTTCATAATTCATCTCGTGATGATAATCTCCCGTTGTGGTATTAGACTTAAAAATCAATTTAGCATTCGGAATGAATCCCGTCTCGCAGCCAGCATGAAAAATAATTAGTCTTAGACCTTTTGATATAGGCCTTTCTAATCCTTCATTGGAATTGTCACTCCAACAAGTAGCCACGGTATGAGAACTGTGGATGTAAGTTTCATCCATATATATAATCGGTCTTTTTTCATTTCTGTAGCTTTGAATGGTACGCAAATAAGACACTCTTAACTGACGAATATCGTGCTTTTCCATTAACAACTTTCTGTTGGTTTTTGTTTTTCTCCAACGAAAGCCCATATCTTTTACTACTTTCCGAATAGAATCTATTCCTCTAGTGTATCCCGTTACTTTAAATTTTCTTAGAATGTTTGGCATTGTAGGCACAATTATGGCAACAGTAAAGGTTTTTAAAATTGTTCTACGCAGCACCCCTTTATCTGTATCGTCTAAGTCGGTTTTGAGCTTGGTTTTTTTTTTATTTTTCTTTGGCGATGTAAAAGATGAACCGGCACCTGCGTTTATTTCACTATTTTCTTTAACAATCCGTCTAATACTTCTCTTAGAAACACCCGTTGCGGCAATAACGCGTTCATATAACTGATCCAGTGGAATTTTGAGTACCCCTGAAGTATTTTCTTCTTGCATATATTTAAGTACATTTGAGATCACTTCACGAGCTTGGCTGTGTAAAACACATTTATTTAATTTACTTTTAAACTCCATTACTCACTACCTTAATACGGCACTGCACTACTGTGTTTATCGCTTACAACGATGTAAAACACTGAATGCCAGACGTTCCCCTACCTATGAATTTCGTGCGCATCTCGAGGGTGGTACTTCTAACCGGCCACATGAAAATCGGTCTGCTGTACTTAGATTCTTAAAATCAAATCACATTTATTTATACAAGTTTGTTGTAAGTTTTTAATTTTGAGTTTCCGCCGTAATTGACTCCGTACTTTTATATAATTACATCATTCCAATTTTTACACGTTGTTTCAAGGAAACGCTGTACAAACAGCGTTATTCAAATATTCCCCAAAAATTATTCTATTCACTTTTCCCGAATTCCAAATGATTTTTGAAATATCGTAGATTTATGTTGGCAGGACGTATGGATAGATGCAAAAAGAAAGTGTCGATTGTCAATTCCTTAATTATCACACACTAGAAGAAATTGCCAGCTCTTTTGGAGTGTTTCTCTCAAAGCTATCATCTCAAAAAGTCTAAGATCCTAGAAGAAATATATGTTAATAAATTCATTCAGGAAGCGAATGACAATATTTATTTGGTAATGAATGCTAAGTATATTTTTCACATACAGGGTTATTCAAATGTTCCGGAACATTTGAATATTTTTGAAACGATAGAAATTTTCAAAAAATTTTTCAAACAAAAGTTTTTTGGTTTTAAGAAAGCTATTATAAGAATATATTTCTAATATACATGTTGCTCGTGTTATGGAAACTGTACTAAATTTGATTTTCTTAAATTAAATAGCCTGTATATTTTTACATAGCTGAAATCCTCATGAGATTTTAATGTGCCTTTGTGTATACAATTATGTATTTATTTACTCCATTCTTGAGATATTTATTATTATTTGTAATTTTTACCAACTGACATGTTTTTAAGTTATTTACAAATAATCATTTCGGCAACCATGCTGCCACCAATATGTATTCGTTTATTTACAGTCTCACAAAAAATCAACCAAACAATAACAAAAAGGAAACAAATTAACAAAAGAATGTTGAAATCACTGTATTAAATGTTCGAATTGGAAACCCTGGGCGATTTCACAACGCACTAATCTCTCCTAAAATTCGCGTAAACAGTTTCCTAAATAATTTACACTAATGTTTCACGCTTGACGAATCCTGTATTTAGATTCTTAAATATTTTTTGTCCTACTGGTATATACTTTTAACTTAAGATGTCCCCAAATAAAGAAATCTAATATTTGCAAATCCGGCGATCTTGGTGGCCATTCGATAAATCCTCTCCTTCCAATCCATCTTTGTGGAAAAACTGTGTTTATATAATTTCAAACTTCCACATCGTATTAAGAAGGAGCTCCAGCTTGTTATAACCAGACATTATCTAGTTGTTCGTCATTAAAGATGTTACGGAGATGAGGCATTACTTCATTCTGTAGTAAAGCAAAGTAAGGTTCTGTGTTTACGTGCTGTTGATAAAAAATGTTCCTACTATTCTGTTCCCAATAACACCTAGCCAAACGTTAACTTTTTGACGGTATTGCGTATGAACTTCCTCAGTCCAATGTGGATTGTCGGTTGACCAAAACCTGTAATTGTTCCTGTTTACTGATTCATTTAAACAGAATGTGGCCTCATCAGAGAATAATATTTTACTTAATATGATAGGATTATTATTAATCATGTCTTGCATAACCTCACAAAATTGTAATATCTTATCTGAGTCATCTTCCTTCAATACGTGAATTAACTGCACTTTATAAAGATGTGCTTTTTCTTTTTTCAGAATCCTATGAACTGATGATTGACTTACCGCATGATCTAATGCTAGTTGGTTTGAATTCATTTTAGGAGTCTCTATTATTTGCTCCATTATTTTGTGTGTTTTATATTGAGTCGTAGCAGTTTTTGGCCGACCTGCTTTAGACGAATTTTTTATAAATTGCAAATTTTCGTAACGATCTAAGATTTTTTTCACGGTAATGACACTTTAGGATTTCTATTAGGAAACATTTTGTTAAAGAAATTTCTTGCATCTCTAAACGACCTCCTTCTATCACCAATTCCAATAATCATTAATAAAGTCAACCGCTCGTATTCCGTCAGTTGATTCATTCTAGATGAAAAGATACTTTCATTTTGTAACAGAATAATTGAGACACACCAGATTTTTAATAATATTTTATATTATTAAAAATACTTTTATACTTTCATTTTGTACAATTTATTATTTTAATACTGTTAGTTAAGGTAAGATAGTTTTTTTGGTAGGAAAAGTTCTAGTTAGAATTTAAAAATTTAGAATTCTGACATAAAATTGAGCTACTGTCTAAATATAAATGTCAGGTATACTCGTATCATTGATAGCTAACTAGAACACATACGCTTGGTAAAAATTTTAAGTACTAGCAAATATTTCAAGAATGGAGAAAATAGAGACATTATTGTATACACAAAAGCACTTTAAAATCTCATGTGGATTTCAGGTACCTATGTAAAAATATACAAGATATTTTATTTTAAAAAATCATATTGAAAACAATTTCCATAATAACACGAGCAACATGTAGATTAGAAATATGTTACAATAGCTTGCTTAAAACCAAAAAAACTTTTGTTTGAAAATTTCTACGGTTTTAAAAATATTTAAGTGTTCCGGAACATTTGAATAACCCTGTACATACAGCGTTACCTTGAAATAAAAGATAACGTGTAAAAAGTGGATTCAATTAGTCGGCGATTTAAGATCTATTTTACTTTTATATGTATATATTTAAAATAACCTTACATGTTGACAAATAATGTCTTTTTCAAGGAATTTTAAAATATATATATTTATATTTTACAAAACTCCAAGAATTTATCAATTGATATATTTAATGAACGGCTAAGAAATGATCTAAATACTTATATATATATATATATATATATATATATATATATATATATATATATATTGTGATGAGGCTAACCATGTATATGAGGGGCCTAGAGCAAAAATACAGCATAAATATTTAAAATTGTTAATTTAGTATAAGTTTTGTTTGTTAGAACTGCATTTTTCACATGCCATATCAATAAAGTTAATACCGCGTTTTTAATTTATCAATTTTGTATCACATAATTATTGTATTTCTTGTAACCATTCAAGTTAGTCATTTTCATTTACATTTTAATTTTTCCGAAGATATTTAACTTAATTGATTGGAAATATATGTCACATATTATGATCACAACTGTACCTATTTTAAATTCAAATACGGCGGAAATGATCCCAAAATGAAAATAGGTAATTAGCGGAATTTGAACATTTAAAATAAACTTTTATCCATTGTAAAATTAATACCATAATTTTAATGAAATGTCAAAAAGATTGATTCTAGTAATTTATTTTATTTAGAGTAATTTATTGTCGAGATTAAATAAGTATAAACAACATTGAGAATAAGATGCCTGGAAGCATTAAAAAAACAATAGAGAGTTCGCTTGGGTAATTAAAATTGGTACAACGCGTCTAACGTTTTAAAAAGTGTATAAAGGAATAAAGTGATATAAAACCTAAAATAAATTAACGAAACCTTACCAAAAAGATATTCTATAAGTTCCCGATTCACTAGCATCGATTTCACGGAAGGTTACCTGCACCTGAACCCGCTGAACACCGATTACCTGAACTCCAATTTCCAAAGGACGCCAACCCGAATTTGGAACCAAAACCAGTTCTTTCCTGCACCTGAACCCGTTTTTCCTGTGTACCAAGACTCGAACATCCAACAGCCATACAGATAAACCACCAGCATCAAAATTGAGTATTTATTTAATAATCTCCTAAAATATAAAATTTTATTTGTTACATTGCGAAAAAATCGTTTATATTTCATTTAAATTCTTTAAATATTAGCATTTTGATCACTATACAGTTAATACAGAAAAATACAGTTCTTTTTACTTTTAATTTGTGTTACATAATTTAAATATGTGAGTTATAAAAATTTAATAATAACATTTAACCTTACTTTTCTATTATATCGAATCACGTGACTTTTAATGCAAATGTAATACTAAATAGTATTTTAACTTACCTGTTATGCTTTGAGAATCTAATTAAACTAGTGATATTTACCATTTATCCTTTTGTTTTATTCTGTTAACAACTTCGGAAAATCATTCACTTAGCATATCTTAGTTTAAAACAAATAACTGTTTTCTATCAATACACCGAACCGACTTCAACGTTAATCTTGTTCACGATAATCTGAGCTAGCCATATTGTGATTAAGATACCCATAAAATACTCAGTAATAACTTTAGCACGTAAAGGAGGCTGAAAAGAAGTTAAGTATACATTGTTCTATTATTGTATTCAAGTACACATAAGTTACATATATGACAACTGTAAAAATATAACTTTAACGCCATCTATATAACCCTTCTATAACTCCGTACGTGAATATTCATACATATTTTATTTTTGGGCAAATTTATTTACTGTTATAACTTTAATTATATGCACATCCTTTAAGCTCGAAGGTTCGATATCAATATATATATATATATATATATATATATATATATATATATATATATATATATATATATATATAACAATTGATAAATTATTTAAGTTTTTCGGCTTTTATATGAAATATTTACAAATATCAAATTAGAATGTATGTAATTGCAGAATAAGTGAATTGCTTTGTAATTTGTAGACAGCAATGTTTACATCCCCACTTACTCTGCAATTACATACATTCTAATTTGATATTTGTAAATATTTCATATATATATATATATATTGGGTTATTCAAATGTAAGTTACATTTTGAAACTGCTGTAATTTCGTTATAAAGTAAAGACAAACAGGTTTTTATTTGTAAAACAATGAAGTTGATTACAAAGCGAATCACTTCAGCCCAAATTTTGAGTATGTCCGCCATCTTGTTCTTCAACAAGAAACAGCCGTCCTTCCATACTGTGGACAACATCGTGGACTAAATTAACTGGAATAGCTGACTTGTGAAATTGATTCTTTGAGCTGCTGGGTTGTCGAAGGTTTCTTTAAGATAGCCCCACAGCCAATAATCTGCCGAATTAATATCTGGGGAACGCGCTGGCCAAGGATTGGGAAAGTTTCTGTTTATGATATGATTGTCGAATTTATTAATTAATGGATATTTTACTGGAGTGTTAATTTGGGGGGGGGGGTGCGCCATCTTGCATAATCATGATATTCTCAATAACGTAATTGTGCAATCTTGGGATAATATAATTTTGCAGCATGATAAAATATCGTTCTTCAGTAACTGTAACTGTTTTGAATTGCCCATTTTGATTCTTCTCAAAAAAGTATGGTTCTGAAATGAATCGGGATGTAAACCCAATCAACACGGTTACTTTAAAATCATGAATCCCTTGCTGAAATACCAAAACCAAATCCTACATTTGTGCGTATTAACACCCCCACTCAGTTGAAAATGCGCCTCGTCGGTCCATAAAACGTTATCCAGCCACTGCGGAGTGTGTTGAGTTTGTGCTAATACACGAAGAGCAAAATCATACCTAAGTGTCTTCTGAAAACCGTGGAGTAACTTATTTCGAGACGTTTGGCAATTTGATTAGCGCTACATATTCCGTAGTTATTATTTCTGGCTATTTCTTCAATCTCACGTAGAACTTCAGCAGCAGTAATATCATTCGTTATTTGGGGTCTTCCAGATTTTGCTGTATCAGTAACGCAACAAGTTTCTTCAAATTTACGGATTAGTTTGTGGTAAGCCTGTAAACTGCACGGCCCATTTCTCAAGTTATTGTTTCTTATGATTTTTTTTACATCCGCTACTAAACTTCTTACACATTCATAGTAGCACTGAACAAGACTTTCACGATTTTGCAACGTCAAAACCATTTTTCACAGGGTGAATGTCTGTCAAATTCAGTAAGAAAAGCTAACGTTTCTATTTTTATCAACAAATTTGTTGCCATGGTAACGGAAATAAAAAATATGAACGACGAGTTCTAACCCCATTAATTTATGAACACAAATATGTTTTTATTTTTATTTAATAAAACGACAGCAAGTTCAAATTACTTTTGAATAAGCTTAACATAAATACAGAGTCCCAATTTCGATGCTCACCACTGGTATCTCGGTTATTAGAAGATATAGAACAACGGTTAAATGGGGAATGTTTTGCAGAATTCAATACTCGGGGCAAATCCCATTTCAAATTAGACCTAACTTTTTAATTTTTTAAAATATTTTGAAAAATCAAAAATTTGCCGATTTCGTTATTCCTCAATAACTCGATAACGCTTAATTTGACCTCTTTTAAAGTTTTACATTGTTGAGACACTTTTTTAAAACAAATTAATTGATACAAACAGGATTGTCAGATTGTCATTTGTTTTTAAGTTATTACCACTATCTTTTGTTTTTCATATGGCGGCCATATTGGATTTTGGGTTTGTTAGGTAGTCCTCAAAATGTGCTTTTCAACGATGTATAACATGCCTGAAAAATTTTTATTTATAAGGAAAATATTAATAAAAACATAAATTAATCTTTAATATGAAATTAGTAGGCTGAAAAATTAAACACCAATGTCAAATGAAAGTGAAAAGATATTCTAAGTAATACTGTAAACAAACGAAACGATAAAAAAATTATAGAAATAAAAAATAAAGATACAGAACTTAAAGTTCACATTCACTTAAAGAAATTGTTCAATATACGACCATTCTGTTCCACACAATTTTGACACCTTGTTCGAGTAGAGTTACAAACTCTACGTAGCGTGTTTCCGTTTACTGATCGTAGCACATCTAGTACTCTTTGTTCTAAAATTTCCCGAGTTTCTGGCGGTTCAAAATCAAATAGTTCGTTTTTAGTGGTACCCCATAAATAATAGTCAAGCGGGGTAAGGTCGGGTGATCTCGCAGGCCATTGCACGGGTCCATTATTTGAAATCACTCTCTCATTAAAGTTTTCTCTCAAAAAATGTTGCACGTTACGAGTGTTATGGGCCGGGCAACCATCTTGCTTGAACCAGATGTTTTGCATGTTCTCGGGATTAATAATTTGCCTCAAAGCAGGCATTATCTCGTTTGTTAGTAGCTCCAAATATCTGTTACCAGTTAAATTGTAATCAAAGATGAAAGGACCTATTAACTGATTATCTAAAACGAAAAAAAGAGTTTAAAAAACAAAAAAAAGTGAACAAGATGTCATACCAATTAAACCGCACCAGACATTAAAACCAAATCGAACTTTACCAAATGTGGATTTTCAGTAGACCAATGATGATAGTTATTCCTATTGAACACTCCACAATTGGTAAATCGTGTTTCATCTGTCCATAGTATTTTCCTAGGAAAATTAGCGTCATATTCACATTTTTGAAGGTACCACCTGCTAAACTGTAATCGTCGGTGATTGCCATTATCACTTAAACCTTGTACAATTGTTGGTTTGTAAGGGTGATACTTGTTTTTCGTCAAGGTTCTGTGAACAGTAGATTTTGAAATCCCTGTTTATCGTGTCACACGACGAACTGATGTGCTGGGATTGTTCCTAACGTTCTGCAAAATATTATTTCGACGTGTATCAGCATCACTAACTTCATAGTTAGTTCGTTTTTGTTCGAAGCTTCCAAAGTTTTTAATTTGCTAACTAGTCTTCTAAAAATTGTCCTGTGTGGCTGTTGTCTTTCTGGAAAACGCTCTGCATAACTAGTAGTAGTAGTAGTATTCTAAGAGTAGTAGTAGTACGTGCACGCATTTTTAGTGTTTCTATTTGCTTTGAAATACACTTCCAACATATCAACTTTTTCTTCGTTTGAATATGTATGTGCCATTATCAATACTTATAAATCTTAATACTTGACAATAATTACTTATCACTAACTACAAGTAGTTTTAATTAACTTATCTCTGCAGCACTAATTGTACTTTGACAGGTTATCGTTTTGTTTCATTGTCAGAATACATTTGTCATTGACGTTTGACGGAACATAATGTCTTTGCTAGTGATACACGCTCAGAGGTTAGAATTATCTGACATTTGATGTAAAACCAAATACAAATCTCCCCACTACATTTTATTCTGCGCGAACTTAGTCCTCCTCGCGCCAACTTAATTGGCGTTTGCTATACTTAGAATATCTTTTCACTTTCATTTGACATTGGTGTTTAATTTTTCAGCCTACTAATTTCATATTAAAAATTAATTTACGTTTTTATTAATATTTTCCTTATAAATAAAAATTTTTCATGCATGTTATACATCGTTGAAAAGCACATTTTGAGGACTACCTAACAAACCCAAAATCAAATATGGCCGCCATATGAAAAACAAAAGATAGTGGTAATAACTTAAAAACAAATGACCATCGGGGGTTTCTGTTTGTATCAAATAATTTGTTTTAAAAAAGTGTCTGTACAATGTAAAACTTTAAAAGAGGTCAGACTAAGCGTTATCGAGTTATTGAGGAATAACGAAATCGGCAAATTTTTGATTTTTCAAAATATTTTAAAAAATTAAAAAGTTAGGTCTAATTTGAAATGGGATTTGCCCCGAGTATTGAATTCTGGAAAACATTCCCCATTTAACCGTTGTTCTATATCTTCTAATAACCGAGATACCAATGGTGAGCATCGAAATTGGGACACACGGTATAATAAACTTTCTGCTCTACAGACTTATTCCAACATTTTTATGCCACTCACCTAAGAAGTAAAATCTTTAAAACTTTGCAAAATGGGTCCTACTTTTAGTGATAACGGACTTGTTTGATGCGAATTTCTGTCAACCTAACCATTTTTTTCAGGTTCGCGCATAAAAATATCACAGGCGACCAGATAATTATCAGGGATGGGACACCTGAATGTAACTGGATCAATTTAGCGATTACAATTGCAGTGTTTTTCCTTTAGTTAGGCACTAAAGTTAACTAACAAATTTGAATACTATACTGATATACAACTGATTTCGTTGATAACGTAGTGAAGTTTAAATCAAACGAACAATCGCTTAAACCGCCGAATATTTAAATCATATAATATTATTGGTTAGTGCCTGAATAAATTTTATATTAAAAAAATTTAATTTTTGCAGATTGTATTGACATGTTTAAAAAACAACTATTCGCTGGGAATCTTTTAATTTCTTTTTCTTATCTATGCGCGATTTCAGTCGCGTTCATGGAACGTTATTAGAGAATTATTACAAATTTCCCACAATTATAAATCCGAATAGGTGGCCCCGCATAAGCGCACGTCTCTGAGGTCGCTTGTTGCAAGCCAGAGGAGTGTCACCTTTCCTGTAATCAATGTAATTACATGACACTGATCTTGGCTTCGACGTCCGCGAGAGGTCTTGACTCTTGCCACATTCACTTTAAGGACAAATTCGTGCGTAACAGGACAACGCCACAAATTGTCAATGGACACAAAAAAGAATAACAACAAATAATTTTCTGTATTATGGGCATGGCGACTTTTTTGACTTAGATAATATTAGGTTTGTGTACGATGCACTGGCAAATATTCATCAGGAAAAACAGCATGGATAACGGCGACGAGAAGATTACATAAATCTGAAACGCTAAGAATAAGGTATATTTATGTAACAAAAACATTTAAGGATACACAACAATTTTAGATCGGAATTTTGTACACGCAACTTCCGCGTGTATGTTTCTGAAATGTTTAATTTCCGGGAGTTTAAAATGTACATTCCCTAGCAATATATTCTTAGTTCATTTTTGTATAATAATAATAATAATAACAAATATTTATTAATAATCTAGATATGAAATCTACGTACAGATTTTTTTAAATTGTTTATCTAAACATAAGTAGAAACGTAAGAAGATATAAAAAAAAACTTAGCCGTCGGACGCATGGTAGGTGTGAAACATCGAAATTGATTGTTATTGAAAGAAGGGAATATAATGTAAAGAAATATTTTGTGTTTATAAAAAAATATATATTTTTTTAAATACACGTCTTTCGGAAGCTCAGGATAAATTTAAAAAGACAACATAAAAGAAATTATTTCAAGGTATAGCAAGCGCCAATTAAGTTCGCGCGAGGAGGGGGTGCGCAGAAGCCGTTTTTAGAAACGTCCACCCCCACTACCCAAGTAATTGTCAGAATACATTTGCCATTGACGTTTGACGGAACATAATGTCTTTGCTAGGAGATCATAAAGTGATACACGCTCAGAGGTTAGAATTATCTGGCATTTGATGTAAAACCAAATACAAATCTCCCCACTACTTTTAATCCTGCGCGAACTTACCCCTCTTCGCGCCAACTTAATTGGCGTTTGCTATACTTCAGGCACTGCCAATATTTTTTAATATCTACCAATAAAATGTCATTTGCCTTTGTCATTCTTGATTCTAAATAAATATTAACGTGTATTGTGGCAAAAAGCGCTCCATTTTTTGTTTTATAATTTAAGGGCTTTTCGGGATCTTTGCCCATAAGTCCACCGAGCAAAATTCTAACCACAGTTTTCTATAAAATAACCAAAAACATTAAAACTTTGACATTAGGGAAGGAATAAGATGACATACTTCACGCTTCGGGGCCTATCGAAGTGACTTTACTATTAACACACACAAAAACCCAACGGTCAAAACGCAAATTCACAAAGGTAGAGCTAGGAAGGAATATAAAGTTCATTCACTTTATATTTTAATTTCACATGCTGCTAAAATATTTAGTATCGTCTCATATACTGTCATTTTATTTGTCCGTAATAATAATACAACGTTAGTGGGCATTTCCATTCCGAAGTGACTAATTGACTCAGTAAACAATTTCCTTTGAATAAAATAATCTGGGCACTGAAATAAAAGGTGATTGACGTCCGCGTAATCATGTCCATACTTACACCCTGTTGATTCTATCATTCCTAGTTTGTGTAAGTGTCGGGGTATTGTCCATACCCAAACATCAACCTAGCAATCGTTGTGTAATTGTATCTTGAGACTTTCTGATTTTGGAACTACCCGTATGTCTTTGTAAATATACTGGGATGGATCAAAGCATCCCGGGTCCTTTTCTTTTGATATGTGTCTTCCCATTGCTTATTCCATTCTTCCTGCAATATTTCTTTCCTCACTCTTGGTACCATGTCTTGCCAATAAAAAACCTCAGAGCCTGATATGGCTTGTTTTGCCAACGTATCTGCAACCTCGTTAGGCGTTATGCCAACGTGTCTTTTCACCCAGTAAAATTATACTTTCACTTGCTTCGTGCTGCAATTTTGACGTGTATTTCTATGATAGTGTATTAACAGCTCTATAGACTGAAGAATCGACAATGCGAGATGCTGAAGTCAAAAATACAGAACTTTTGTCAAGCATACAAATAAAATAACTTGCCGAATGCATTGTGACAGTTTCGTTCTTATATGGAACTACTTTTCTTTAGCTGGATCAGGGCTTGATAAAAATCGAGGGAATAACGATGAAATAGTTATAGAAATTATTCCTGGTGTGATTAATGCAAAACGCCGATTTATTACGAACAGAAAGTGGTTTTTGTTATTGCTATCTATTCGCAATAAGTAAAAGTATCTGTATATTTTAAGGTATCCTCAAAATTTTAAATACATATCAACTATACATAATGTTGAATGGCAGTGTATATTAGGCTGGGTCAAAAAATTTTTTCTTCAAATTTTATTGAATTATTTAAAGTTTTTCTGACTCCGAATAGCGATAGAAATTTCAGAAAAAGTAGATTTTTGACATCACTTTAATAATACTTTTTAAGTTACATATAAGTTTTATGCAAAATAATTCTAAGTATCGGTATATAGAGATAATCCCGATATAAAACTGTACTTTTACAATGTGGATTCACACTGTTAAATTTCCCAGAACACGCATTTACATATCGCTACCTTAATATAGAAAGTCCCTAACTCAATTTTTTACAAATCGAGTTTTTTTTTTTATATTTCGATATATTCGAAGATCATCTATCAAAACATGCAAAAACCTCGATTTAAAAAAATTAGTTAGGGCATTTCTATATTAAGGTAGCGATATACAGCACTGATTCAGTCTAAAGGTTCAATTAGACGTGCCACAGCCGTAACCATATAAAACCAATCGTAGTGCGACAATGTTTTCGATTTTGGTAACATGCCGTAACCGTAGATATTAATTTTGGTTACGGCTATGGCACGTCTAATTGAACCTTAATACGGACAAATAAGTCATTAAAAGGAACAATAATATAAAATTCTGCTTTTTTGTATATTACAAAAACTAAAAAACGTGCTGCTTTTGAATATGTTATCTAAACGGTTCAAGGCAAAAACAAAATAGGGAAATCCCCGTACAATCTTTATTTCTTACAAGACGGAGTTAGATGAGACAAGTGTGCCGCGATCGTTAAAATAATTAGTGTTGCGTTGTAAAGTGCTGTCATTTATTTGTTTATTTTATCATTTGAGAAATAGAGCGTATCAGAAATAGTTGGAGGTGTCCTTTGTTTGGTGTTTTATGTGATTTGAAAGATACTATATTACCAACTTATGAAGATGTGATGAAATTTTATGAGTGGACCCGTCATAGCTTAAAATATGAGAGGGAAACTAAAAAGGTTTCAGCGGGTATAGCTGCAAATAATTTGGCAAATAAATCACCCGGCAAAATGTCTCATGCTCGATGGTTAACACGTGCTAACAGAATTCTTCGTCTATATATTTCAGTTGAGAACCCTTCTGCAAACCTTACCACTCTTGCAATATATATTGTCAAGGTTTACGCTCCAGTAATTCAAAGAAACAGTTATTTTGCACATCCTGAAAACTTATTACTTGCGATGTTGACAGATCCCCAGCAACACATTCGTGAATTAGCTGTCCATCGAATTTTGAAAAATTAAACCAGCAACATCAAAGCAATTACGGCTTTTTCAGATACCAACGATAAACTTTAATGCATCATCATATTTTGACCTTTTGATTTGGGAAGACACTGTCACTGAACCACCTATATTAAAATCTGTAAATGAAGAAAATCTTCGACTGTTTATTGAAGAAGAAAATGGAGGAATTGAGCTATTACACCTTCCCTGTCACACCCAAGCGGTAGAAAGAGCAGTCAAAGCTGTGAGTCTAGCATCATCAACTTTGTGCAACAAAACAACAAGAGGTTTCATCAAAACGCAGATAGAATCAAGAAAATTAATGCCGAAATTCCATAGCAAAAAGGATTTTGTCACAAAATAAACTCATTATATTCATTATTTTTATGACTTCCTTTCTTGCACTATTGTAAACAAAATTTGTCATGCTTTTTCTCTCTAAATAGATTTATGTAATTACAATTGATTTCTAACTTTTCCAAATAAATAAACTTAATTAGAGTAATTTTATATATCATGCTTTAAGTTCTTTTTAAGTACATTTTTGAAAGATTCAACATTAAACCGGAGGCAGAAGATTAACTCCGATTGCTACCAAACTTCGTAACCTAATAACACTTATAATTTGGCATCTTTTTGTCACCGTGCCCATAAAAAAAATTAAAATTTATTTTTCTCCATACATATTGTCGTGGATTTTTCCCCGAAGAAAGAATAAAAGAAACTATAAAAGACAATATTTATGTACATTTTATTTCAGAAGGATTATTATAAAGATTTAACATTTTATAAAAAATTTATTATAATGTGTATTTTTGTCCACAACTGTAGAACGTACGGGTCTGTGGGATGTTTGCAGTTCGCGTCAATTTGGAAGTTATAATAATAATATATATATATATATATATATATATATATATATATATATATTGTAGCTGTTTTGACTTATATTTATGTTAGGTAGGGGTATCATGCCGTTTCCTGGATCTTCATGTTTCTAGAGATGTGGTAGTTTTTGTGCAGATAGGTCGTGTTTTATTTGTAATTGGATAAAACTTAATTTTATTCAATTTAAATTTAGGATAAAGTCGGTTTGTGGTTTGATTGGTGTTTTGATGTGTTAAGTTAATTCTCGGGTGTTTACGAGTCTTTAAACTTGTAAATTGTTATTTCATTTAATAGACCTATCTGAGGAAAAAAATCTCTCATTTTAGTGAATTGGATACATTAATTGATGTATGTATATTTTTCTTAACATAATTTAAGTATATAGAAGAGCTCAATAATTCAGTAATTAGATTTGTAAAACTGTTGTAATCAGAGAAAATATCAAGAAAAGTTATCAGATTGTTTTTTTTGAGAGTGGATTTTGTTCAAATAAAATTATTGTAGTACGTTAGTAGGCGGGTAAATTTATTTGCTTCATGTATGTGTTGCGCATGATTAAAATTTTTGGTTGCGTGCGAAAATAGATAATTTTCTATTTTGACGTTTGATTTGTTGGGTTAACGTAATTGTTGACATCTGATAAATTTTGTTAATATTTTAATTTGAATTTTTGCTCGTGGTCATTTTATTGAGGTTTTTCTCTTTTACATTCATATTGTATCAAAGTTTCCTCAATACTGAGATTTGTATCAGTTCGACTTTATACTTTGTAAAGTCGATTTTTTTTTCTTTTTCCTTTTTTTTTATGAGGGATTAAAATTGTAAGGGGTAATTTGTTGTTTAAAATTCCTAATTCCCTGCGTTTTAATTTTTGGCACGACGTACCCTACGAGGGTAGACCTGCAGATCGAGGAGCTCAAGGAAGGCGACCCAACTGAGTTAGACTGGAAAAGCTACCGTGGATTGTGAACTCAATTTAATTAAGCTATCAACATCACAATCCATTGCAATATGTGACCCAGCCTAGTGTATATTACTAATATACACTGCCATTCGGTATATATAATTATATAGTTAAGAAAATAATATTATAATAATTAATTGTAAGTCTATACACATGCTTCGCAAAGTTTTTATTCGCACCGTTCAAGAAAGTACCAATAAAATAAAGTCTGATTCAAGTAAAGCCTAATACGGTTTTTTCATACACAGCTTTAAACTCTTCATTATATAAAAAGTTGCAACGTATTCGGCTGGAAATTCTTTGTTATGCTCGAAAGGACGCTCGGATTGAAATTAAAACTCGATACAATGATGTGCACACAAGTAAATCGACTATATCGCGTACCGAAGAACACACACACAAACATACACGTAAAAGCGGCGAACGCCTAGTGAACGACACACAGGTTATAGCGTTCACTGATATACACGCATACATAGTATACGCGCTGCAGAGAGAGGGGAGCGCTAACTATATGGCGAAGAGAGGGGAGAGAGCTGACTGAGTAGTCGTCGCGTAATGGCATTCAAGAGCCTAGTTTATCCCGTGGCGTTTCTTTAGATGTTTCACATCAACAGGTATCATTATCATTAATTTGGCTAACACCTTGGCGTTTTTGAATTCATTTAATGAGGCGGATTATTTCTATTTGTCTTCCAAATTTTCATATTCATTTTCAAGTGTTTGTGGGTCCTTGCTCCATAGAATATTCTTCTCCACTCTTCCCTATACTTACACAGCAACTTTCAATTTCACATTTCTTTCTCGTCCATAGTGGAGTCCCTTATGCTATTCTTTTAAACATATCTAAAGGGCTTCTTCTCCTAACATGGCCTACCTATTTTAGGCGTTATGTTTTGACTTGTTTTATTATGGTTTCACTTGATAATTTGGCCTCAATTTCCCTATTGATCTTGAGCCTCCTTTCTCCTTTGTTTGGATACAGTATAGTCCTCATTATCTTTCTTGCCGCTATTGTCAGATATTCTTCTTCTTTATTGTTTATAATTGCAGTTTCTAAGGCATATGTTATTCTGATCTCATTAATGTTTTGTATATCTTTACAGTGAGCGCCTTGCTTTATAGCATTTTCCTATTACTACCGTAGTATTGACTTCCTTTGAGAATTGTTTCTTTTACTCATTTCCCTCCTGTTAACTTCATTGTCGCTTCTAAATAGTTAATGAAGGAGACTGCTTCAAATGTATGTTCATCGATTTTTAAATATTTCTGCTCGTTTTCCTCTTTTACATATCCTACTTTCACATATTTTGTCTTACACTGGCTTATCTCCATTCCGAACTCTTTAGCTGCAGTATCTACTTTTTCCATTGCCCTTATTAGTTTGTACTTTGAGTGGGCTACTATTGCTAAATCATCTGCGTATGCTCTTGTCTGAATTTCGTCGATGATGATATTTTTATTATCTAGTTTTGCTTTTCGTAGGATGCCCTCTAGTGTTAAATAGAAAAAGGTTGGGATTGCGACTATTTACTTCACTCCTTATCCTATGTGAAATTTATATGTAGTTCTTCCTTGGAATCGTACTTTTGCCTTGTTGTCCATTGTTATCTTCAGGAGTTCCCTTATCATGTTCATCTATAATTTTTTTTGCTTACCGTGGCAAATGCGCTCTTGAAGAAAGAATCTAAAAGAATATACATTTCTAAAAATTTAAAAATCAATAAATTTGTAGTAAATACGTCCAACATCTAATTATAAGTATCGTAAGTGTTGTGCAATTTTAAATATTTTGTAAGAATTGTGTCGCATGTTCCAACTGATAACTGAACTTCTTGCGACAGTTTTGCAATGGATGTCTCTGGGTAGGTTTCATTCGATGTCAAACATCTTCATGAATTTTACTGATCAGTTGTTCATACGTGATTGCAAGGTTAGGGAACTGTTGTCGAAAATCCTCTGTACATTGATTAATTACATAAACCCATTATCCATTTACCAATCTACCAATTCCAAAATAAATTTCAACAATAAAAACTTTGTGTCGTATTTGCAATCAGCAGTTCTTTTTTGGTGCTCCACTCCCGGATTTACGAAATACTGTCTCCGTTTCACGAAGTCTGTCAACACAACCATGAATTTTACTGATCAGTTGTTCATACGTGATTGCAAGGTTAGGGAACTGTTGTCGAAAATCCTCTGTATTGATTAATTACATAAGCCCATTGTCTATTTAGTAATCTACCAATACCAAAATTTCAACAATAAAAACTTTGTATCGTATTTCTAACATGATGATAAATAATCTAATTGATAAGACAACTTTCCAATAAATTGACTTAACTATGACAGTTGTCAAAATTTGACTTTCTAACTTACTTCTTACTATTCCACAATGTTCCCAAATTTGTATTGAAATCACAGGCTACTCTAAATGAAAATTTAATTGAAAGCATGGTATAAATTAAATAGTAAATTGTGCACCTTCGTTTCGTTTCATAAGATCTTTCGTTTACAATGGTAGAAATACCGAAACATAGTGTAACTAATGTTTCTGTAATTCTATTAAGTATATAAAACAATAAATTATAATAAACTATGAACAGAAATTAAAAACGAAATCTGGTAGAAATTTTAGGAGCAAGCGAGCACTACAGAAGAAAACAAAGGCTCACAATACCCATGGAACGAAGAAACGGAAGAAAAAGATATATTTTATGTTCCCGTCTGCATGATATGAGGCTGCATTCAAAGAAAATACTGTGCATTTCTGAATAATATGTAAATGTATTTTTGACGTAGGTACTTTACTCTTGTTAAATAGTTAAAACTTCAAAACTTCAAACTGAAAATTTAATGAATATTAGTGTGTTGAAGTATAAGGGCAGAAACTTTAGCAACTTTTTAATTCTCTGTAATATTATCTTGCATATAAATTAGTAATTAAGACTCTCCACTACATATACAATTTGTAAACGGTCTCTTTTTCTGACCAACACTATCGGTAAATGAAATAACTTGAAAGAACGGCACGGGTCGTCTGTGCATGTTTCTATGTCGGAAAATTTACATATTATCGATGTCCTAAAGTTTCGTAGAAGTATATTGTTACAAAAATTGAAGTTGTTTGAATATTTACTTGACAAGTAAAACGCATCGATACTGATATTCTTCGTCAATAAGTGCTGATTTGCATAATAGATTAGAATATCTCTAGTAGGCCCCGGACATTAGGAGAGGCGTTTTACAAGAAAGCTTTTAATTTGTGGATAATACACAAACCTTGTTGAGGATACATTATTGGCATATTATGTGAACAAATCACTTGTTTTTTCTATAATCTTAATATGTTTTCCTTATAAAATGTTGGAGTGTTTGAAATTACATTTATATGAAATGGATACATGTGTTCTCCAAAATGAAAATAAATTGGCTTGGTAAACGATTATGGTATACAATTTTAATAATTCCCTGTGAAGCGAACATATCTAGTCATTATGTATCTTTTTTTTTTCTGCTGGTGCAAGCATTGGTATTTCTTATAAAATTCATTGAATAAAAACAGTATTTTCCGTTTCTCTTCTACACACGCAATTGCATTACATTAGCGTATGTCTATAGTACGTGTATCTGTTAATACTTATTATTATCGTCAATAAATAATTAAAGCACACTTTATTGGTTATATTTATGTTACGTCCATATAAAGTGTAACAGCGCTAAAAGCCTCGACGTTTGGTTTCGTGTTAATATTCAGATCTGACAACGTTTGTACGCTAAATAACAAGTCTATTTATCACGAAGTTGTCCGGAACAGTAACCGTATACAATTAATAATGCATGTGCACACCTGACAGCGTATATGATACACATACGGCCAAACTTAGAACCGCTATTGTTAGCACTCGGACAGTATCAGAGCATTCTTGATTATGATTTATAGGTTTTAAAGCGCAACTAACCTAGCAGTGGTCGATATGTGTAGTCCACGCGCGTCAGACTGTGACACGATCAATATGATATCGATAATGAAATGAATTATGTAACATTTATAAATGTAAGGTATACGATTCGGATTTGGATCGTTCGGATTGACCTAGAAATAAATTTCAAATATAGTGGAGAGTTTCTGTATAAACTATATTCTTTTAAGTACAAAAAAGTGTAATTGTATACCATTTTGTCATAAGTTTGTGTTTTTAACCCTAAAATACCAGATTATTTTCTTCGCACATGAATACTAGTTCACGATTTTTTAAATAACGGTTGCTATTTTTTGGTAAATAACATTTTAAATAGTTGGTTGACGAAACTTAATGTTGAAACTTCATTATAACTAGGGAGCAGACACGAGAGGCCCATGACTTATTGTCCACGGTCGTACTATTGAAAATTTGTATTTTTGAAAAGTTTTTAATTTTATTTATATAATTGGAAAACAAACGGGTGGTGATCTATAAAATACGAAATACATTTTTATTTGTTCATTTTGTAGTTCAAGTTGAGTAAAGGAGTATTAATATTAGCTAGCAACACTTTCTCAAGTTTCTCTTTTGTAAAATTCGTTCGTTTGAATGAAATACATACATCCTTATAGATATAAAACGTCCTTCTTACATCGCAACTGGTTATAGGTGCATACTGGTAATATTCTTTTATTTCAGCGTATTGAACAGTTAGATTTTGAGGCATTGTTCGCCATACACAATTGCCGCAATCTTGTCAAATCTGAATTTCTATATAAAACTGCGTCTAAACTCTTGCCGAAGGGCACATCTGAAGTCACTTGGAATATTTTTCGAATTATTAATAGCCACATCTAATGTGGTTAATCCATCATTTAATTTGGGACTTTGATTTTCAAGATAAGTGATTAGTTTTGGCAAATTTCCAAAGTGCTCCTGAAGAAAGTACAACTGATTTTATTAATTTGGAATATGTATTAGTTCCTTGCACTCAGAAATACTTCGAGCATTGTCATTTAAATATGTAACGAAATTTTGTAAACTATAGAAATTCATTATATAAAAACTAGTAGCTTCCAACCATGTTCCCCATCTAGTTTTTACTAGAGAGGGAGGCAGTGACAAAGATGGATGTTTTTCCCTGTAAAGAGCTGCTCTCAATTGTGCTCTTCTCAAAATTTTTTAAAGGCGGATACAAGTCTATCAACTTCCGGATAGGTATCTGACATATTCAAAGATTCTGTGGAGAGCATGTGCTGCACAAGTAATATGCAGAATATTAGGATATGTTTCCTTTAATAATCAGCCTGTTTTTAACATATGTGCAGCACTGTCACTGACAAATAAAAGTATTTTTTCTTTGTATTTGTCGTCCGAATGAAGCATTTGGTACATATCCTCGTAAATAGTTTTAGCAACTGTTTCCGCATCAACTGTTCTTATGACTTTTGTTGCTATTACAATGCGTCATATGGAATAGTCGGATATAGTACACCAGCTACAATATTTACCATACAGCGTTCTAATATATCGACAGATTCGTCGGCATTTATCCATAGGTACTGATTTGAAAGATGGCTTCTAATACGTTCTACATCTATCGTGTAGCACATAATATTTGCGTAAGGTGGAAATCGTCAGGAATATTTCGACCAGTATATTTTTGGAGAAATGTTTTGAAAGTGGGATTGCTAAATTTATTTAATGGAATATTTACCGCCATTAAAGTTTCACAGAGTTCTTCGTTAAAATTGTCACTTCTCTCGTGCTCTTTTATCCTAATTTTGAACGTCCTCCCCGTTTGTCCTATGTATACCTTATTACAATCTTCACATGTTAACTTATAGACACCAGAGTTTGATTCTTTGTCTATTTTATCTTTACTGTTTTTAATAATGTTCGGTATAGAATTGTTTGTTTTAAATGATATATGTTCGTTATTATGTTTTTTAATGAAAGTATCAATTTAAATTATAGGAATCAGTTATATAGTTTTTTTAATTTTGGGTAAACTAAAGAAAGGGTTTTAGATTTTGCTTGACTATTCAGGATGTTATTAATAATATTTATAGAGTAACCATTTTGATTAATGCTATTGTATATATTCTGTTTAGTTCGAGGTCGAAACTACTATTACTCATAGGTACGTTAATTAATTTATACACCGTTGATTGATTATAGGATGAAATTAATTACCGTGTATTTTGGTGTCTGTATGTGTGTGCTGGTTTATGGTATATAGCGAACTCGTGTATATTAGTTTTGTGTGTCATGGTTAAGTCTAGAAAATTAATGCTTTTATTTATTTCTGTTTATATTGTATTCACCCCAAAATAACATTTACAATAGAAACAGAAATAAAAAAAGCATTAATTTTTGCTCATTACAAATTGGATGACTGCATTCAATGCAATAAATTGTCACATGTTTCAATTTATTCGGACAACAATAACACACTTTACCTTTCTTTTCAGTGGGTTGAGCAGTTTTAGATATGGTATCAATTTTCAAAATATTATGGATATCCGCGTGAAGCGCACCTCAAAGTGGGGCAATATTTTCTCACTTCGAGTCAGGGAGTTATGCGCGAATTACTTAAGTCTATCAAAAATTGATGTCGTTTTATTGAAACTTGTTCTATTCTTGTATTTATCACAGCTATAGATGACATAGGCATTAACAGTTGCCATGTTAATCATATCATAGAAAATGGCTATTGGCCAAGTCTTGTCTTTTGGCCACAGTGTATATTAGAACATATTTGATCGAAAGTATCCACACCGGCTATATTTCATTGTAAGTGTGTATAATAACAGATTTGTTTGTTTCAGCATTTAGTGCTGCTAATTCGTGAATTGTCGATAAAATTAGTACCAGCTTGTTTGATTTTGATTTGTATGAAACCAAAGTTTCTTGTTTATTAAAGCAAAACATTGATTTTCCTGTTTTCCTCCTTTTTACATCTAGAAGTTGAGGGGGTATATTTTACTTATTTCTTCTGATTGCTCACCCAACCGTTAGTTTATATGGATCTGTAATAAGTCGTCTGCTAATCCCTTCTCCTAATATCTTTGTCGTTCCTGAACAAGAGGGTGCCAAAGCTTATTATTGCTATCCCAGAATAGAGCTCTATTGAAATTCATTAAAGTATACAGGATGTTTCGAATAAAATTAAAAAAAAAGTTAACATCGTTTTCGGCTAAACCAGAAGTCTGATTCGGATATAAATATAATCCTCGACGTTTAGTTTCTTTCTGGCCATCATCAACTATCTAATTTCTTATAGGCGCCATATTGGATTTAGACATCCTCAGAAAGAGTTTTTTTTTCTGATTTCAACCATATACCACATGCTGACAACAGTTTTTGAAATTAGGTTTTTTCTGAAAGAATAAATTATAAGATTAAATAAGGTAGCCTTTGGAATTTCAATCTGTCAAACATTTCATTTATTGTTACTTTTATTATTTATTTATTGTTATCTTAATACAAAAATATCATACACTAATGAAGAGAAACGAGATATGATAAGCATTTTTTATTCTTCGAAACGAAATTCAACAGTAGCGAGTACAAGATAACAAAAACATTAATAAAAATACATAGAAAAGTAAACAATAAACAATTACAGTAAATGTTCAATTATCTGGCCATCTTCAGTAATGCACAATTGGGCACGCCTTCTGGCATTTTGTACTGCCCTTTGTATAGTTCTTCTTGGAAATGCATCGAGGGCATTCTGAAGTCTATCTCGTAATTCTTCAATGTTTTCTCTACTTTATAAATATTATTTTTAACATATCCTCATTAAAAACAATCTAGCGGACTTAAATTAGGTGATCTCGCAGGCCATTCAACAACTCCCCTATTTCCAATCCAACGGTTTGCAAACTCTTGATTTAAGAAATTTCTAACAACAGCTGCATTGTGTGCTGGTGCGCCATCTTGTTGCCACCATACCATAAATATTGTAATTGATTTAATGGGATATTATCGTCAAAATAGTCAGATACGTATGTACGTAAAATGTTTAAATATCTTTCTCCATTTAAATGTACTTCATACATAACTGGTCCTAAGAGACGATTTGCCAAAATACCCATCCAAACGTTTATTCCAAAACGATGTTGTGGTCTTCTATCCCTGTTTTGTCGGGGATTTTGTATTGCCCAATAGTGCTCCGTATTTCTGTTGAACATTGCAGAATTTGTAAATTTTGTTTCATCTGACCAGATTATTTTGCTTAAAAAATTTTCGTCATTTTCTATCCTTCCCATTAACCAATTACAATATTCTAGCCTTCTCAAATTATCTCCAGGCAGTAAAGAGTGACTAACATGGATCCTGTATGGTTTAAACCTACTTTTACGTAAAGTTCTCCAAACTCTGGATTGGCACAAATTTAATTCTGACGCTACTTCGCGTGTAGAAATTGATGGATTATTATTTATCTATAAAAATACAAGATTAACATGAAATTTGAAAACACGCTTTTAATTTACCATTTGTAAAATATCTTGTCGATTTTCATTTAAATTCCTGTTGTCTTGACCATTACGCGGCTTAGTAAACGATCCATTCTCGACCAAATTTCTGTCGAGATCTAGAAAAATGGTACGATGAGGCTGTTGTCGTTATGGATATAATCGTAGATATCTTGTACTCGCTACTGTTGAATTTCGGTTCGAAAAATAAAAAATACTTATTATATCTCGTTTCTCTTCGTTAGTGTATGACATTTTTGTATTATTAAAGAACAATAAATGAAATGTTTGACAGATTGATATTCCATGGCTACCTTATTTAATCTTTTAATTTATTCTTTCAAATAAAACCTAATGTCAAAAACTATAGTCAGCGTGTTGTACATGGTTGAAATCCGAAAAAAAACTCTTTCTGAAGATATAAGAAGCCTATAAGAAATTAGATAGTTGATGATGGCAAGAAATAAACGAAAAGTCGTATAAAAATTTAGAGTACACCACTGGATAGAGGTTTAGAAATGGCCACAAGGATGTGTTTTTATATTTTCTCTACAAGGCCAAATGTCGGTGCTACAGGTAAAAGAAGAAAATGGGGTTTTCGCGTTTTGTTTTTAAATAACGAAGGTCATTTGTCACAGGTCTATTTTCTTTACGGATTTATAACAAACACAAAATTTAACAACTTTGCCAAATTTAAACCTATACTCTATCTCCAATAATAAGCGAGATCCCCATGGTGAAGGCCGAAAATGAATCAGCCTGTATATTTGCCTAACTCTGTATGTTAGTTTATGACAGCTATATGCTGAACTGAACAAAGAAATTCAAATTGGTGGATGTTAGCTCCGTCTACGTATCGATTTTTATAAGAAGTTATGGTTACTTAAGTATGACCAAATTTATTACAGGGGACGTAAGAATTGAAAGAAATATGAAACTAAAAAAGATTTAAATATACTTATTCTTAAATTATATGCAAAAGTTTCTTTGTTTTACTGTAATATTCCTTCACAATTTTATCGTGTCATATTTATTCTCAAGAGAAATAAACGATGTATATGCATATAATACAATTAAACCCATTATTCCTTTATTAATAATTCCATAAGTATTAACGACGTGGCTATTCGTCTTGCACAAAGTACAAATATATTTCCCTTTCAACTCTTCTTGCTTCTCTTGTAATAACGAACACTTGTGGGAGTGTTTATTAACAATGCGTTATGGGTTGTCTTGTACGAGGAATTATAAAATGGTTTTATTATGCATAATAATTTCTTTGATGTACGGCGATCACGACGACCTCTAACCTAACACGAGGGTAAAATAAATGCATAGACTCGACTTTGTTAGGTACAATATCATCCATTAGTTCTTCTGAATGAATTGACTTTCTTTATTATTATTTCTGTAATTAAGTCTTAACGCGAGTATATATATATTTTCCGAATGTGACATTTGAATTTATTTTAATACAATTAAATATGAAACTTTAGGTTATTTTCTACATAATTCTTTATAATACTGCAATTTTCTTCGCTGTTGGTATTTAGTAGACAAATGTAATGCTGTTCTTGCAAAAAAAATTATTGCAAATGCTTTATAATTATAGCTATGATATTCTAAAATATTATAAAGCACTATAACCTCCTGAAGCTCAACGTCCATTAAAATGAACATATTGGCTTTGAGACATTTTAGAGTCAAATTCGTTTCTGTGGTACTAAAACCCGGCAGGCCATTGAAATAGACGTGCATAAGGTGCCATCTATCGGTGTATTGACCAAGTGGGGTTACTTGTATCTAGTGGATCAGCTGTTAAAGTGTGACGAAAATGAGTGCGTTCGGCAAGGCAACCTTAGATTGGAAGTTTTAGACATATTTTTGAAAATACAAATGCAAAACTTTCGATAAAAAGGCAGAAAGGTGTAATCTTACTCTTACAATGTATTTCTATTCATTTCACAACGATTTATAGACGGAATTACTTCATGTACATTTAAATGGTCTCGGAATCTTTCTGCAAACATTATTATTATCCTAACCTACAGATCAATTTTTTTTTTATGTAGCAATATTTGGCAATACAACCCACCTTAGACCTGGAGAACATGATGCGGAATTGCTGGCATGTTTGGAAAATTCCGATATCGAAGGATACGAGGACGATGAAATTAATTCCGATTCCGAAAATGAGAATTTTGAAACTAATGAAAACTTTGCTGAAGGTCTAGATGAACAACCTGAAGAAGATTCAGGTGAACAACCTGAAAAAGGTTCAAATGAACAACCTGAAGAGGAAGCATCTGCCAACTCAAGTGCGGATTCCGATCCAGTATTTAACATTCCTCTAATTAATTTGAAAGCTCGTTGTGGACGAAACTCCTGGAAAAAATCTGACAGATTTAATGGACTACAATTTGATACACCAGCTCCTACTGCTAGACACTTGGAGCGAAAAGACTGGAAAATCTCAGTCTACAACGCAATGTATTTTGAAGATCCTGATGTGGAAAATATTTGCGGCTGTACCAATTTAAAATATCTTTTGCAGGACGATAAACGCATGAATTTGTCAACAGATAAAGTTAGGAAATTCCTTGGAATTGCTGAATAAAATTGTTGAAATAAAAGCAATAAATATCAAGTCATTATCTCAATTCTTGAGCACGTATGTTAACAATTAAATTATTATCCCCCTCTGTTGATGAAAAACAAAAGACACTGTCATTTATATTTCATATTCCTTGAAAAAGGCATCATTTGCCGAAACATGTAGGATTGTTTTAAATATATACATTTTGAAGTAAAACCAGACCTTAAATCACCAACAAATAGAATTTACCATAACATACAAAGGTCACGAAATAATTATCTATAAATGTATATATATATATATATATATATATATATATATATATGGTAAATTCAATCAGTCGGCAATTGAAGGTCTGGTTTACTTCAAAGTATATATATTTAAAACAACCCTACATGTTTCGGCAATGATGCCTTTATCAAGGATATAAAATATAAATTTATATTTTATATCCTATATATGTTAAGTTAAGTATAATGGGATATTTTTTTTATGTAGTTTTGGTAAGCCATATATTTTGGGTGGTAGTGCATTATGTATTAGCCAACAAATTAAAAATACATAATGCACTACCACCCAAGATATATGGCTTACCAAAACTACATAAAAAAATATCCCATTAAGACCGATCGTATCTTGCATTCAAAGCCCGTTTTATAAACTATCAAAATATCTAACAAAAACATTATACTTGCCATAAGTCAAAATAAATATTTTATTAAAAATACTTTCTAATTCAAACAATACATCGATAAAATCAAAACAAATAACAACGAAAAACTTGTTTCCTTGGATGTAGAATCAATGTACACCAATATACCTTTAACACTAGCCAAAAAAGTAATTACAGAAAAATGAGACTCCATCAAAAATTTCACAGACTTACCATTAACCGATTTTCTTGAAGCAATAGAATTAACTTTAACTTCCACATATTTTCAATTCGACAATAAATATTTCAAACAAATAGAAGGACTAGCAATGGGAGCACCTATATCGAGCGTAGTAGCCCAATTAGTATTAGAGCACATCGAAGAAAATGTTATTAAATCCCTAAAAATCAAACCAACTTTTTTCAAAAGATATGTTCATGACTGCATAATGATGTTACCAGAAAAGGAAATAAGTAATGTACAAAATAGCTTCAACAACTTCCATCCAAATTTAAACTTTACCATTGAAATTGAAAAAAACAACTCCATAAACTACTTAGACTTAACACTAATAAAAACAAACAATAACATACAAACAAATTGGTACACTATACCAATCACATCCGGCAGATACGTAATCTTTTATTCAAACCGACCCCTATCCCACAAAAAAAATGTTGTAACGGCGTTAGTGGACAGGGCTTTAAATCTCACCAATCCAGTATTCAGACCAACAGTACTGAATAAAGTAAAAACTATTTTAACAGAAAACAATTATCCACCACAATTTATACAAAACATTATAAAACAGAGACTTAATAAAATATATAACAAAACTAAGTGCCAAAATATAAATAAAACAACCAATGAATTAACATATATCCCTACACCATATATAACTGGATTATCCGAAAAACTAAACAATATAGTTAAACCATTTAATTTTAAAATAGCACATCAAAGCGGAAAAAATCTAAAATTCCTACACACAAAACTAAAAGACTCAACACCAACACTTAAACAATCACATACAATATATAACATACCCTGCAAAGACTGTGACAAAGTATACACAGGCCAAACAAAACAGTTACTACAGGAAAGATAAAAAGGACACAAATACGCAAAAAAACAGACAGCTTTAAAAAAACACCAGATAACATTAAAACACAATTTTGATTTTGAAAATACAAAAATAATAACCAAGCAAAAAAATACAAAGGCTAGGGAGGTATTAGAAATGATTCACATTTTCAAAAATAACAAAACAATCAACGACCGAAACGAGATTAATGGACTTTCAGAACTGTATTATCCGCTTATTAAACAATAGAAGACAACCCCACCCACAAAAATACCAAAAATTTTTTTTATTTTTTCCCATTGTAAACACACTGTATTTTCCCAAACACATTGCCTGACCAAACAAATTTTAAAAACGAAATAATATAAAAAGATTTCACTTCTATAACAAGACATTTAGTTACACTTAAGATTCCGAGATACGCTGTTCGGACCCTGTAGTGAAGGGTCGACATGTTTCCGACCATGTATATTGCACTGGGTATGTGTTTTAACACGAAATAAATTGGTGAATTTTGTATTCCTTAAATTTAAAATTTAAGATTTTAACTTTCTTTACTCTAATCATTATTTTAATTTCAATTCATTCATATAATGTAAATATAATTCTTACCTTTCGTTTGTAATTTTTTTTTTAGTTCTAAATCACTTGAAAAAGACTTAATTATATACAAAAAAGTCGAAACGTCGTTAGTTAAATAAATTGAATTGCAATAAAGGTCGCTAAACCAAAAAAAGCTTATTATTTTAATATATATATCCGCTTTTTTATTAACTTTACGAAAAGAAATTCTTCTTTTTACTCTTTATAAAAAGTTCAGCTTTCTGAAAGAATGCTATTCAATTATTCAAACTTGAGTTAGTAAGTAAAGGATAGTGAAAAAGTAAACAAAAATCAAAATTGACCTTAGAAAGAAGTATCCTTTGCCTTACTTCCTTACGTCAATATAATTAGGAGAAGTGGGTTCGATGAAACGATATTAAACAGGATCTATTACAAAAGTTACGAAGTATGTAATTAACAGTTAAAACAATGAAAAGAGAAACTAAGTCACCGTAATTTATTTATCTTACGAAATATAAACTAGCAAAAAAAAATATATATAAATTTCCTCCCGCTTCTATCTACGCCCATAAAGAAAGGAATTTGACTGTAATATTGAAGTGATTGCGTCACAATTCAAGAGATGATGTGCGGTTAACCGAATGAATAGCGCTATTCATTGTTGTACTTAGCGATGTTGCGACGTGCGGCTATACCGATAGGTCCAGCCCGCTACGGGCCATAGGCAACAATATACGTATGGAACGTAATGCGATGTGGCAACGTGTGTACGAAGCCACTCCGCGTGCGCAACATAAGTCCGATGGTCGAATGCATATAAAAATGTATGTTCAATTAAATACATTTGAATGTGTTTTCATCTTTTTGTAGCAAGTTTTTGCGAGATAAATTCGACTGCCTTATTTGTTTTGGTTCTAATCTTCTGTTAACTTTAAATTTTTAATATACACAACAAATTCATATAATTTGGTGAAGACAATAAATAAAATAACGATTGTTTGTATATATTATATGTTTCTTATAATAAATCTATAACTTAGTGCAAGTACAATACTTTGTTTGCTCTAATTTAATTTTTGAAAGTTTAATTGCTAAACTTTATTTTTCTTGCTCCATGTCATGTTCCTTTTTCAAAATTTCTCTCTGTAATCAATCGTACAAGTTCTAATTTACTAGCAGTCAACAAATAATTTCGAACCAAAAAAGACATTTCACAACAAATAAGTTTGTATTATCTTGTACTGCGGTTTCAAATATTTATACCAACTTTGTGCAAAACTCAACTTATCTATTATGGCAGTGTTAAGTTATACTGCAATATATTCCAAATTTTATTTAAAATTAGGCACTGTAGAAGTTTTAACTAGAGATTAACTAAACTTTTTCCTTATTCGGGTTATTCGACGATATAATTGATGTGTTAAAGTGTATTGTAGAACTGTCCCTTAAAAGTTCAAAATTGTCTGGAAATGTATTTGATGTAAATAAATGGTTTATTTTTTTAAAGCAAATATACATTTTTTATACGATGTTTATAAAACTCATAACAGTGAATATGTAATTACAGTTATACAAAGTAGATACTCTGGTCTATTGTATGGTTTCAATTCCAGTAATAATGCTTTTTATCTTTTAGAAAACGTTATTGTTTTTTTATTACTTAAAATTACTTTTCCGTAGCAGCTAAGAATACAATAATAATAATAAACTGGACCTTATTATGTCTGAAACAAATGGGCAAATTACGTATACAGAACGAATATGCAAACGACTATATCCTTGCGCGGTTTAAGTCTTACTAAATTCTTAACTGCAATTGAAGCTGCGGCGCGTAGAGGGGATGAGCTGTTGCCACTCATTGTTGACTATGGCTCGTTCCGAGCTGGTCCTATCGGTATATATGGGCCATCGTAATTTCGGCTTCTCGTGTCCGGTCCCTAAACATAACTGACGTTGTTAATAATGACATTTTCGTTTAAGTGACAACTGACGGGAAGTTTGTTTTTTATCATAGTATAAAAACACTAAAAAACATTTACAAAAAAAAAGTAAATAAACTTGGAATAAACAAAAAACGCACTAAAAGTCAAACATAATGTACAGTCTAAACTTAGATATAATTTTTAATTCCAAGTTCCATTTTCTCATTCCGTTTTCTAATATCCTGTGATAGTGTCATATAGTTGTTTACAAGAATAAATAAAAATGAAGCTGTTATTAGGTTATTAATAAATACATTCGGACAACGACGATATTAAGTGAAAAATAAAAAAAAAACAATATTATTATATCATATGCACTATTTCATTTTTATGGCCAGTTTCCGGTAACATAATCGAATTCCAATGAAAATATTTTGCCATTAATGTCTACAAATACAATCAGGCAATTAAAATGAACGACACAATAAAAGGCATTTCTGTTTCGTAAACGCAATACAAAGGTTCAGGAGAAAAAAAGAAGTACGGAACGACATTAATAAATAATGAAATGAAAAGAAAGAGGAAACCCGAACGAACGGGCGTTTTACGAAATAACAATAATAAAGTTAACTGAATGCATTAAAGTTTCCTTTTGATTATAATTGAGCCACAAAATAACGACAAAATACACGCACGCCAACATAAAAATTAATGTTTAATAATAATTTTATATTCGAAGATGGGTACCTCACCTCGCAGCGGTTTTACATCATAATATTTACAAGATATGAAACGTGATAAGGCCGTGTGAGATATACCTACTGTCGGTTAAGTAAATATATAAGAATTATTTAATTAGGTGTGAATGATTTTATTAATTCGAAACTGGGATCATGTTACATATACGGATAGCGATTTCGGATTCTTTTTGTGGTGTTAAATTCTCAAAGATAGGTGATAAGATTTAATGCGTTAGTTGATGGTCTTGTTGCTTATAATCAATGTATGAAAAGAAGGGAACCTCAAAAAATGTTTAATGTGGAAACTAAATAAAATAATACGATTTTTCAAGGTATTAAGAAACAGGCTTATCTTTGACGAATGCTCAGATTATTTTGAAATTATGCTGTGATCCCGGCCAGATATTTTTTAAATTTATTTTCTCGGCATGTTATTTGGACGTACATATATTAAATTTTCTGAATATATAACGAAGCATTTCGTTTCCTTCATCGGCATATATTTCATATACAGTATATGAACATTAGAATTTGAACGCAGGTTTTATGAAGAAAAAATTTTATTCTCAAAAAACTATTTAAAATTAAATTAAAATTAACTAAATAGAAATCTATTACTACCTATATAAGTCACTGCGAAGCCTCTAATATACAGAGTCCATCGTCTTGTTCTACAAATTTTTAAGCTTCTACATATTTTCTCAGCAATTAGGCCACAACACGGTGATGCACAATTCAAAACAATTTTTCGAATAAACATTACAGACTGTAAAATATTTGTCTGCTTTCGGGGTTCTTAAATAAAACCAACGGTAATCTAAACACACACTATATTAACAATAAAAACGGAATACACTAAATAATTACTTAAAAACTAATAACTAATAACATTTATTTCCACAGAATTTATTTGCACATTTATATGTTAATTACACGACGATGTTTATTCGTTGGATAGAATAAATCCCTCTTGAGTGGTATTTATATTCACGGGAAAACTTCCCGTTTGTTCGATCTCTCGATTTATCCGCATCGAGATCATTTTAGGCGGTGCGCGACGTGTAATACTGACATATCGTCCGATGAGTCATCACTAGAGCAGACCAATTTCCGTGCGCGCCATGTGCGCCGATGTGAGGATGATTGTATTGCATCAGAACTAATAAAAAGTATTCAGTATTTGTTTGGTACTTGCTTAGGCTGCATGTAAGTGTAACAATAGGTAATAAAATATCGTCGACACATAAATCGAGAAAACGACCATTGTCAGACAAAGTGAATAAGTTTATTATGGATTTCCCGGACTTAATATACGATGGCTCAAAAATTAAATGTTTAGTGTGCAATACATATCTAATATGTTGGTCAAAAACACATTGTAAAGAACACGTAAGCAGTTCAAACCACAATAATAACAAAATTAATCGACAACAGTTTATACATGAACTATGTGTAACTATGATTGTGTGTACACTGCCGTTTACATTGTTAAGTAATGATTCATTTATTTCATTTTGGAATAAATACGCGAATCAAACATTACCGAGCACGACAACGTTACGAAGGAATTTACCATCGGTGCGTAAACAGGTTGAAAATAAAATCACAGACGAACTGAAAAATAAAAAACTGTGGTTATGTGTGGACGAAACAACTGACAGCAAAAACCATCTGTAGTTAATGTGATGGCGCGTAATATGGAACCACATCAACCAACGTCTTCAATTTTATTAGCATCCAAACGACTAGAACAATGTAATGCCGAAAAAATTTCTCAGAGTTGCTATTAGATACTTTTGAAAAATTTAAACTTTCGAAAGACCAAGTATTAATGTTTGTGACCGATGGTGTCGCAATCATGTGTTCTGTAGGCCGGCCTCTGCTGTAATATCGAGAATAAAGGCAGTATTCCTGAAATCTCCAAAACGTATTCGGAAATTCACGAATTGTGTCCCCATATCCCTGAGCCACCGCAGCCGATTCTGACACGTTGGGGTACATGGTTTTATCATTCGATCCGAAAGAAAGTGTAGCTATACATACAAGCTAAAAAAAATTTCAGGATGCCCAGATTAAAATGGATTTACAAAGTATTCGTGAGAATTACTTGGGACTAGAAGAAGCAATAACAAAATTAAAAAATTCGTCGCTGTCGTTAGAGGAATCACTGCAAATCGTTAAAGATGTTCACGCACAACTGTGTGCTGTAGAAGACACCAAAAGTGAAAGTGTTCTAATTAAATTTGAAAGGGTTTTTAGACAGAAATGCCGCTTTTGACACCTTAATACGTATTTGTGAGGGCACGTCTACAGATGTGTTAGGTTGCTTAAAAAAGTATTTTGATTATGCGAATATAACATCACTAGATGTAGAACGCTCGTTTCTCGAATATAAACATATTTTTTCCTCACGGCGGACATGTTTTTCAGAAATAACCTTAGAAACGCACCTGATGTTGAAAATATACAATCGGGTTTCTCCAGTTTGTCAATCATTGGAGGACCCCTAAAACGGTAAGTGTTTTTTTAAATCCTCTGTCGTGCACACAATCACTGATTTCATACATTTTCCATTTTATTTATAGGTACATACAACGCTGCTATAATATGTACTATTTTTATTTTTCGTACTATTCCAAAATGTATATTTAATTATTTCTGATAGAATAAATGTCTCTACTTCTACACTTATATCGGTAACAAGCTCATGTTGCGTTCCTATTCTATCGCATATTCTAATATATTACGAATTACACTCCCATACTGGCGCTCATGGCGCGCACGGAAATTGGTCTGCTCTAGTCATCACACTACCTTGAGAAATAAAAAAACTTCAATTTGTAAGTCAAGCCATACTGATAAAGGTGTACTTGAAGCATCTTATCTCGTAGCATTAAGAGTAGCTAAGATGTACAAACCACATACAATCGCCGAAAACTTCATATTTCCTGCTGCAAATGATATGATCAGGGTTTTAATAGGCGTGGAAGAAGCAAAAAAATTGAAAAGACAATATCTAGGTGAATCGGTGACATTGCTGCCGATGTTCTTGATCAGATAATTCAGCAAGTGAGTACAAGTGCATTTTTTAGTATTCATTTTTATGAATCAACAGATACGGCAAACATGTCTCAGTTCTTATGTTTTGTGAGGTATAAATATGATAGGGACACATTAATCAAAGTAAATATGTCGTTTTTCAAAACAGTTCCGGGTCATGGAACAGGACAATGTCTTTTTGATGTTTTTTATGAAGCTACTAGAAGCTATACTATCATAGATTGGACAAAATGTATTGGAGTATGTGATGTTGGTGTAAAGGCAATAACAGGAAAGAACAGTGGATTTATGAAAATATTAAAAGATCGTCTTATACCAAGGGCGGAATGGACCCACTGCTTCCTTCACAGACATGTTCTTGTCGCAAAAACATGCCGGAAAATCTCAATCTTATTCCTCGTGTGAATCTGTAAAAATGGTTAAGAACATTGTTTGATAAACTATGCGATGAAATGGGCGAAAATAAAAATCTCTCCTTTTTCATACAGAAGTTAGATGGTTACCACTAGGAATAGTGCTAACTTGGGTATTGGAATTGTGAGAAGAATTAATAATATTTTTCCTGGATAAACAAATGCCATTCTCATTGCTTCTACAGAATAATGAGCGTATGTTGTTGTTGGCTTATTTAGCTGATGTAATTTCGCATTTAAACGACTTGAGTTTGAATTTACAAGGACTTGATAAACACATTTTATTATTGGCAAACAAAGTTCATGCTTTCATTAAGAAGTTTGATATCTGGATTATTCACCATTAAAGCAAAAATTGGTTCCCATTCACTTCGGATTATATTAAGAAGAAAAATTTGAATAAACAAGACACTATTACTCGCACTAGGTAACCGAGTATTTCCCGGAAGATAAAAATGATTTCTTGCAGAGATGGGTTCGTTTAGAATTCGTTTAGAGAAAGCGTTGTTGCCGCTGCTAAATTACTAGTTGAGATTTACGACTAGCTCATCGAAATGTCTGCCGACAAAATGTTGCAACTGGAATTTACTTCTGAAGATTGGCTTGCTCGTTGAAATTAATACGGAAATTTAGTCACAGAAGCATTATAAATATAAATATCTTTCGCCGGAAAATTTTCGGAAATTTAGTCACAGAAGCATTATAAATATAAATATCTTTCGCCACATCTAATTTCTGTGTAGACGGTTTTTTCGTTTATGGGTGCGCTAAAAACTAAATTCAGGAATCGTCTCTTATCAATCGAAAACAATTTGCTTCTGTGTGTTTCTAACATGGAGAAACTTTTAAATAAAAACAAATGCAACCATCACATTAATTTCTTTTCTTTACATGTGTATTATTGTAAGTAAAATGTTTATAATAATAGATTTTTTCTCATAAAATGATTTTTTCTATTTTGTGTTCGAAATGAACTCATTATGAAACCCAAAACAGTATCGAAATGAGCTTCATTTCGATACGCTTTTTTTCATTTTTCAATGTTGGCGTTGTTCGAATACAGAAATAAATTTCATTGCTGTCATTTGATTTTAAGAATTTATGTGCATTTGACAGATATGATATATGTCCTTATTTTACATAAACAACGTATGTTGTATACAATTGACAACAACATATATATGTTTCTATGTCACTCATGTTTATATTTTTAAATGAAATACCAAGTAATGTTAACGAATATTAATAAATAATATGTAATATAATATACTTCGCGGATAACAAGATTTAAATTTGAAAAAGTAAAGTATCAATGTGACCAACTGCATGCTTTATATAAAAATTAAACTCTGAACTTTCAAATTAAATAATTCCAACTTAAGCAATTTATTAATGTAAAAAACGCAAAATAGAAAAAATAGTATAAAAAAACTCGTTTCATAAGGCCTTTTGCCGCACTCGCTCTTTAGAAAACTCGCCGCTATCGCCGCTCGTTTTCTAAACTGATCTCGTGCGGCAAAATGGTGCCTTATGAAACTTTTTTTTTAATATACTATTTCATTATTATATAGGATATTTCACGACCGCCAGGTTGAGAAAGGATGCTCTAATGTTATTTTAATAACATATATATGTGTAATGTATGTTATTACAAATAAGGGAGGTTGCCAAAGGGGTATTGGCTAGGTATAATAATAAAGTTATTTTGTAATAACTAAGATAATTAGTGGTGCTGATGAAGTTCCTTCAAAGGTCCAGGACGTGCGTGATGGTGGTTAATTAAAATAAATATACAACAACTTAATACATAAATTAAAACACAGCGGCGTCCTTAAATTGGTATATTTATATTTACATAATAAGGATTTGAAATTCGTATATTTAAATCAAAAAAGTTGATGTATGTAAAAGTCATTAAATTAGTAATATATACACAAGGGGCGATAAATTAGTAATCGAGAAATTAATATAAAATATCTGAAATGGAAAGGTGAAACAGTAATAAAACAAAGTACTATGTACACGTGGAGTGGTGAATAAGTAGATTAAAATTAACACAAAAAATACTCTGAAACGAACGTTAAATGGAGTAGTAAATTAAGGGTTAATTAATATGTATAAAATAACCTCTGTATAGAACAATCCAGAGTTACCTGAGTTGGCGATGATGGTCACGTGGTCTTCGAAGATATACCTTGGTCAAGTATATGCAGAGCGATGTTTTACCGGAGGAATAAGAAATTAATTAGTTTAAATTAATTTGGATTCACTTAAAAGAGTAATGTATAGAACAATACAATTTACCTTAGAAGCGGAAGAGCCTGGACGGCGTGGTGAGGTCCATTGTGTACTGGAACAGCACGAGGAGTTGTTTTCTCACCAAAGGTTCGAAAGAGAAGCAGGACTATTAGTTTGCGTGTCGACAGGAAAGGGTCTAGAAAACGGTCTAGTTTATGATGTATCGAAGAGGGGGTCGATATCTTGAATTATAGTTAATTTAAAGCGCGATCTGAAGACGTCGTCTGTCAATGCCATAATTATTCTTAATATAACCCTTGTGACATAAGCTTCCTAACGATATCAAACACGACACATAAAAGAAAATGTAAATAATATTAAATTAAAACAATTTAAAATATGGAATTTATCTACAAGAAATTCGACATTAACGTTATTGTTCTGAGAGTCAGGTAGAAAGAAGGGTCTCGGTCAGTTAGAATATGACAAAATGATATATTAATGATATATTTAAAGACGAAATAATATGTATTTAAATAAGTGAATTAAACTTCTATACGCTAGGCGTAACAATGTAATGTATGATTTTTTTGTTGTAGGCTGAACTCTGTAGCATCAAAAGAAAAAAACCTTTTTATAAGTAGATTATATCATTAAAGAAAATGTACAACCAATGCGAAAAAAATACGGACTTTTTTATTTATTACCCATTTATACAGAAGACAACAGAGAAATTCATTATTGATTAGTTTTTATTCTCCCTACATTTAACAATTATTTTTTCTTAATTTTTATAGGTATAAAGTTAAAATGCAATAATTAGAGACCGGACGCTAGAGGCCAAAATTATAAATAACCTATAATATCGCTAAGTACAACTTACAGTTATTGAAAAGCACTATTCATTCGGTTGTTTTTTGCGGTTAAATTGTGACGCAATTACTTCAATCTTTCACGTAAATTCCTTTCTTCATGGGCGTAGATAGGCGCGTAAGGAGTTTTTATAATTTGATTTATTTATTAGTCTATATTTCGTAAGGTAAATAAAGTACAGTGAGTTAGATTCTTTTTTCATTGTTTTAACTGTTAATTATATATATACGTAAGTGTCCAGTGAATTTCGTTGTTCCAATAACTTACGCATACATTGTATGTCTATTGCTAGTGATTCCGAAATTTATGCAAAGTCTGTAAAATATCGTTAAAAAATTCCAAGAAATCGCACGTAAAACGTCACTTAGCATCATAAACACATGCACAGAAATTAGACCTGTTGTAATATGACAATTTTAACGAAGAACTCTGAAATTTTAATGGCAGCAAATATTCCATTAAATAAATTTAACAATCCCACTTTCAAAACATTTCTCCAAAAATATACTGATCGAAATGTTCCTGATGAATCAATCCACCTTAAGCAAATATTATGTTTCTAAGTGCTATATATGCTATATGTAATAGCCAAATGTTATAAATACAGTTGATACGGAAACAATAGCTAAAACAATTTACGAGAATATGCACCAAATGCTTCACTCGGACGACAAGTGCAATGAAAAAATAATTTTATTTGTCAGTGACAGTGCTGCATATACATATTGCTATGAATAGTGGTTTGTTGAATTATAGCGCCACCATCCACAACTAGTTTACCTAACTAGGTTACTCAGCCGGTGGATTTCCAAGAATTGAGACTTCTTACTTCTCGGGTTCCAATCGGAAAGACGTGGAAGTGCAATGTTATTTGGACGCCAGTGAAATATTCACACAAGTTTTTTTTATATTATATAAGTTACTTATATTTAATTAATTCGCAGTATTAACGTTATAGCAAGAATAAAACACAAGATAAAATTTAAACTGAATCTTTAATACAAAAAAATCAAAAAAGAAAAAAAACTATCTTTATAAAGTATAAAGATTGTATATTTTACAATAATACAACGAGGTAAAAATATCCACTGTATATAATTATATAAGTGAAACTTCCACAAAACCACTTTCTAATGCGTTATCAACAAAGCCATCAGGACGCTGTGGAAATTTCCTATGTTTACGTTACTTTTAGCACTTGATATAAATAGACTCATTTTGTAGATATAGGTCATTCTTTTTTGTACCATCTTTGTAACAACTTAGTCTTAAGTAAAAATAAATGTTTTGTAACTTGTCTTGTGATTGTTTTTAAAAACACCAAGTGACCTGATTACAACATAATTGGCGCAGTCAGTAGGATTCAAGGGACTCCTGGAAGAAAACGACTTCTACGAGGCTGATTTCAATCACTAACCCTTGCAAGACGACTTCCGAAAGTTTGCGGTAGACAACCACGAAGAACGACGCTAAGAAAAGCTGTATCTCCACGGTGACTCTCCGAACGCTACAAGTAGTAAGTCGAACAAACTCCTTTTTACCGTTCCATTGCATGCTTGTATTTTGAACAGTGCTGCATCATTTTATTTTTTAAATATTATTTTATTTTATGCAAGAATCAATCGACGAAATAACAAAAGCTCTCGAAACAATGACAATGTCAACTTTCGCGCAAGCATTATCCATTGCAAAGGCAATTGCGGACTTTTTACCAACCTTTGATGGAGAATGTGCACGGTTAGACAGTTTTTTATCGAGATGTGATAAATTTTATAATTCACACGGTAAATCAACCGATAACGGCATTAACGATTTTGTTTTTAATGCAATTTGCTCTAAAGCGAAAGGCGAAGTAGCAAACTTTTTAATGTGTAGACCGGATTTAACTACCTGGCCTCTTGTAAAAGCATCGCTAAAAGAACACTACGGCGACCATATAGATAGACAAACCCTAACTCGCGAATTTTTACAATTAACGAGATTTAGAAATGAAACTATATTAGAATTCTTAGAAAGATTAAAATTAGTAAAATCACGCGTTGAAGTGAAAATTAACACGGACTCCACGTTAAACGCTGAACAACAAAAATTATTAATAACGCAAAATGAACTTAATGCATTAGATGTATTAGCAGCAAATTCAGACGATAGTTTAAGACTTTTATTAGAGCTAAAACAAGCAAAAACTTTAACTACAGCTTCCTCCGTAGTTGTACAACATTTTCACAATGAAAAGAGAATTAACACTCTTAATATGAATCGTAATTCACAGTCAGTACAGAAAACTAACCAAACTGTTCCTAAACAAAATTTTAAACCTTTTAATACGAACAGAATGTATAATCAAACACATGTACAACAAACACCTTACACGTACAACACATATAATCGACCCACACAATCGACAATGAATAACACATTCACTAATCGACCACAATTTAATTCGAATTATGTGCCAACATTCACACAATCAACGGCTCAACCAAGTCAATTAAGACAACAATTCCCTTCACAACCTATACCAATTCAATCAACATCTATAAATCGTCATTACCCGACTAATCGTCAAGTCTTCGGGAAACCAAAAGCCCCAACTAATGTATTCGCACCAAGGAACTCGCACAAACCAACAGGTCCTACAGAACCTATGGACACGACCTCCAGAAATCATACAATCAAAAGTAACTTCTTTCAGAACAGAGGTCCCTCGAATTTCATAGCAGAAGAACTTCATAACAGCGAAATTCCCCCCGAGCTAAATGAATACCAAGATTCCACATACGACACGTACGAAAACAACTTTCACCCTAATGACGATAATGACACTAACTTTCGCACTAATTACGACACCAACAACGACATTCCGTCTAATTACGAACTTTGCGATGACTTTAATTCTCAAAATTTTCAATTAGGCGCCAGCCAAGATCAAAACGGATAGATTTAAATAATATAAACCTCAACAATTCACTACCGTATATCCAATTAAAAGACATTCCTGTAAAATTACTTATCGATACCGGATGTCACGGATCCTTATTAAGACCTTACATTGCAGAAAAATATTTCCCTCAAGAAATATATCATAATAATACTCCAATTTCTACATGTGCAGGAACAGAAACTAGTAAATTTAAAGCTAATATTCCACTCTTTAGCGAATTAAAAATACCAGATTCATTCGAATTTATTCTTTTCCCGTTCCACGATTATTTCGACGGAATAATAGGTTTAAGAGATTTAAGAAAACACCAATTAAAAATGGACCTTCAAAAACAAACTCTACATAACCCGAACATAGAAATAGCATTCTTTTATAGAACCGACTTTACTAAACAAAAAATAGAAATTCCCCCGGAAACGATCATGTCTAAGGAAATAAAAACAACTCTTCCAGAAGACACAGAAATTTTAATTAACGGTTTATCTTATCGTAGCGGCTTGCTTAACATACCTTCATGTATTACTAAAGTAAAAAATCAAACAGTCAGAATTGAAATCCAGAACCCAACAACAGAAAGTCAAATTTTATATATAAATGCAGATTTTTTCAAATACTTCAGTACCCCTTTTAATCAAAATGAATACGAATGTTTCCACATAGAAAATTCAAGAAATACAAACAACTTTCAAAAAGACAACTCTCTACCGAAATTACGTACGGAACACTTGAATTCCGAAGAAAAGAAAGCATTAGAGAAAGTTATAGCGGAATTTTCTGGCGTTTTCCATCATGACTCCGACAAATTGACTTTCACTAATAAGGTCAAACACGAAATAAAAACGCATGATGATGTCCCCATACACACCAAGTCCTACCGCTATCCTTACGTACACAAGAACGAAGTTAAAACGCAAATCAATAAAATGTTAAACGACGGTATTATCAGACCCAGTCAATCACCTTGGAGTTCTCCAATCTGGATAGTTCCAAAGAAGCTTGACGCAAGCGGACATAAAAAATGGCGAATCGTAATAGATTACCGCAAATTAAATGAAAAAACCGTAGATGATAGATACCCACTTCCTAATATCACCGACATCCTAGATAAACTTGGACGATGTAATTATTTCACGACACTCGATTTAGCTTCAGGTTTCCATCAAATAGAATTACACTCTGAATCAGTTCCTAAAACTGCTTTCAACGTAGAGAACGGACATTACGAATTTATACGTATGCCCTTTGGTTTAAAAAACGCACCCGCAACCTTCCAACGAGTAATGGACGACGTTCTTAAAGAACTTCAGAATAAAATCTGTCTAGTATACATGGACGACATTATAATATTCTCGACCAGCTTAGAAGAACATGTTTCCAATTTACGAAAAGTTTTTAAGAAGTTAAACGAAGCAGGTTTGAAAATACAACTGGACAAGTCTGAATTCTTATGTAAATCAGTCGAATTTCTTGGTCACGTCGTTACCCCAGATGGTATTAAACCAAACCCCAAGAAAATAGCGGCAATAAAGAAGTTCCCCATCCCGAGAACCGCGAAAGAAATAAAATCTTTCCTAGGCCTCGTCGGATATTACCGAAAATTCATAAAGAACTTCGCACACCTAACAAAACCTCTAACACAATGCTTAAAAAAGAACACGCAGATTAAACATACACCCGAATTTATAAAATGCGTAGAAACTTGTAAGATAATATTAACTGAAGATCCCATCTTACAATATCCCGACTTTTCTAAACCTTTTAATATCACGACAGACGCTTCTAATTTCGCAATCGGTGCTATTTTGTCACAAGGTCCCATCGGTAAAGATCTACCTATCGCTTACGCGAGTCGTACTCTTAATCCCGCGGAATGTAATTATAGCACTATCGAAAAAGAATTGTTAGCTATAGTCTGGGCAGTGAAATACTTTAGACCGTATATATATGGCACGAAGTTCAACATCATAACTGATCATAAACCGTTGCAATGGTTATTTTCGTTAAAAGAACCAAGCTCGAAACTAGTACGTTGGCGACTCAAACTCGAGGAATATGATTATAATATCATATATAAAAAAGGTAAATCAAACACTAATGCGGACGCTCTATCGCGAATCGAAATCCACCCCCTGGAAGCGAACGACAATCAATCTATGATAGTCAACGTAGACCACGAGGACATCCCGGAATTTAATCCCGCAGAATTAGACGCGATCCTTAACAAATTACAGGAACCACCTGAAAAAGAAGAAAGCGAGGAACAACAATCAAATATGAACACGACACATAATACGGAACCACCTAAAATTATAATACACCAAAACATACAAATTAAAAAACCAAATGATATCCTTTCCGACGGCGACACCGTCCATACCTCGATTGAAAACCCCACGATTACACTTCCATACACAGAAAAATCCCTAAATGTACACCAAAATCAAATAATAATAGGAAAATCCCCGTGCAAAGTATTTCAAGCACACTTTGAAAAGGTATTCACCAAGAAAAGACACATATGGTTACTTAACGAAACTCTCCTAACAGACGAAGAAAAACTAGAAACGATACTCTATAAATTAATAAAAGAATATCTCAGACCTAAACAAAATTATTGCATATATTTTAAATTCCTAGAAATAGAAAAACCTTTAATTAAATTTTTACAAAAGTACTTTCAAAACAAAAGCTTTACAATATTAATAACCCGAACCATGTTAGAAGATATAATTGACAACGACGAACAACAGGAAAAAATTAAACTTTACCACGAAACTAAAACATCACATCGCGGAATAACAGAAAATATCTCAGCTGTTAAGAAACATTTTTATTGGCCGAACTTAGAAATCGATGTAAGAAATTACATCAATTCTTGTGAAATATGTCAAAAATCAAAATACGAAAGGCACCCAAACAAATTAATCTTTAAAAGTACTCCTATAGGTTCCAAACCTTTCGAGCACATTTATATCGATTCATTTAAAATATCTAATCAATATTTTATAACAATAATAGATAGTTTCTCAAAATTCGGACAAGCTTTCCCGGTAACATCGCTAAATGCAGCCGAAAGTTCCAATCGAATAATTCAGTACTTCTCCTACTTTGGCATACCTAGGAAAATTACGTGTGACAATGGTATTGAATTTAAAAATAGAGTATTCCAAGATCTTTGTAATTTATATGAAATCGAACTTCATTATACGACGATATACAACCCTAATAGTAACAGTCCGATAGAACGATTTCACTCAACTATTATTGAAAGTATTAGAACTTTACGAGAGGAAAAACTCAACCAAAACATAACCGACCTTATGAATTATGCCATCTTATCGTACAATAATAGTATACACTCAGCCACAGAATACACGCCCTTCCAAGTTGCGAAAGGACAATTAGATTTAAAAAACCCTTTCGAATTAACAAAAAATGAACAAATTTCAAATTATATTATAGAACATACACAACTACTAGAAACATTATCAAACCAGGTATTTGAAAGATTAGAGAGAAAACAAATACAAAATTTAGAACGCGAAAACCGTCACCGTAAACGATCTTTAACGGTAAACGTAAATCAACCCCTGTACTCTAAAAATAATAATAAGACACAAAAAGATCAACAACCTTTTGTAAAATTAAATAACCCCGCGACTATCAGCGATAATAAAATTATAGCGAATGATAAAATTACGCACCAAAGACAACTAAAACCACAACGAAAATTTGTTGTTACAGAACATCAAGACAACGATGCTTCTACAAGCGACCCTGACGACAATATTCCTTTGTCAAAGCTATTCGCTTCAGATCAAGAAATTAAATAACCCTATCTTACCTCTACAAATGGGCAAAGCTCATATAATCCAAGCAGAGCATGTATTTTTATATCACGTAAACATCACTAAACCTGTATTATTAAATGCTAATATTCAAACTCAAATTAACTTTTTAAAGAATTTTCTACACAGAAATTCTAATCACTTTTCACTTCTTTTATTGCAAAAACTAGATATTGCTAATGCCTTAAATAATAAAATTAACAATAAAATTTTAACAGTTCACAATGCCCGACAAAAAAGAGCAATATTCGACGGCATAGGCACCGCATCTAAATACGTATTTGGTACTATGGATTCTAATGACAGAACCTACATTAACAAATACTTAGATACGATCAATAAGAACGAACATAAAATTGAAAGCTCACTTTCTAATCAACAAATAATTTTAAAAGAAATTATTTACAAATATACAGACGCTTTTGAAACGCTTCAGAATAATCAAGAGAAAGTAACTACTCAACTTAATCACCTCATTAGTAATGACAAAAAGTTACTAGAACAAAGAGAAGTAATGTCCCTTAGTTTAACTATAGACAAACTCATATTAGAACTACAATCTTTACTAGACATTATGAATAACTTAGAAACAGCATTGTCTTTTGCTAATTTGCACACGTTACACACATCAATTGTACAAACTTATGAAATAAAAAATATTATAAATACTTTAGAAAAAGAATACAATTATAAAAATATTCCGAAATTTAGTCACATGATTAATTATTATTCATTTTTCACTGCTGACTTTATCATTACAAACAATATAATACTGTTCAAAATACATGTTCCTATAATATCCCAACCATACAATTATTTTCATCTCTTCCCTGTATACCAATATAATTACACTCTTATACCCGAAACTCCATACTTACTGTTCGACAACGAATATTATTGGAATTCCGAAAAGGAGTGCAACGCAGTCGATGGTATTTATTTCTGCAAACAAGAAAACTTAATGAAAGGAGACTCATGCCTAAAGGACATAATAATAAATGGAAACAACACGTGTCCAGTTACAACAGTTACACTAACGAAGACAATAGTGCAACGAATAAGCCCGGACAAGATATTAGTGAATCCAAAGAAACCGACGACGATTCGATCGACCTGTCCTCAAGACGGACTCCTCATAATACCCGGTCCATCAGTAATAACTTTCGAAGATTGCAGTATAGAAATAGAAAATGAAAACTTCACGCCTAACAACCACCTACCAGACGGGAACGTTTTCGAACTACCCACCTTTAATATTAACCTATCTCAAACCACGGTTAATCAACCTTTGGAAGTATCTCCAATTAATCAAAAAGAAATAAAACATATCAAAATGTTAGCGGATAATATGAAATCCGACAAACTCGAGACTGTAGGAAGAATCGGACATACATGGACGAATACCTGCCTATTTCTTCTCATTGTTGCAGCCACATTCATCTTCGTGGGCTATCGTACCTACATACATTTCAAGGACACCACGCAGAAGGCAACCGAAGACCCAACGCTAGACGAACAAACTTTAGATCCCTTATTTGCTCGTCCTAGGGAAGGAGGAATTATATAAGTGAAACTTCCACAAAACCACTTTCTAATGCGTTATCAACAAAGCCATCAGGACGCTGTGGAAATTTCCTATGTTTACGTTACTTTTAGCACTTGATATAAATAGACTCATTTTGTAGATATAGGTCATTCTTTTTTGTACCATCTTTGTAACAACTTAGTCTTAAGTAAAAATAAATGTTTTGTAACTTGTCTTGTGATTGTTTTTAAAAACACCAAGTGACCTGATTACAACATAATTATATTTGAATTAAAAAACTTCCTCTTAATTTCGAACAAACTTATCTAAAATAATAAAGTTTATTTTTAATTTCTCCCCAGAGAACCACCTGTATAATCAAATATATTGATACACGACCAAAATTTTTACACATGCGCAAACATCAGACACAAGAAAAAATACCCTTAATACCAAACGTGCAAAATTTTACAATTATAATATTTTTTTATAACATAGAAATCTAATTATAATCTTTATTATTTGTCTTTCTAATAATAAATCTTTTAAATAACAATCTTGAATACATTAGAAATATTCTTATAAAAGCTTTTTATATTAAGACGTCTTATGATTATAATTTTACTTACAAGATTTTTTTATTGGAGATTCTTACGAACAAAGAAGGTGCATAATAAATTTAAAACATCAAATATTATACGAGAATTCATCTCTACAACAATCTAACACATCTATAAATCACTTTACAATCAATTAACTGATTTAATTAAATATATTTAATTATATTTCATACAAGCAACCTTCTATGTGAAAACATTAAATTCACCTCCTCGAAATTAATTCCTTCGACTTTTACATCAAGTCGACCTCCAAAAATCAAGTTTTTATTATCGCACATTTAAATAACATTTTCAATATACAGTGAAAGTAAAAAAATATGTACATTTATATTTAATTATTTTTAAATATTATTTAGGGAAAAATCCATAGCACAATGTTAAAAGGGCAGAAATTGAAGAAAACATGTTCTAATATGCTGCATATTACTTGTGTACCACATGCTCTGCACAGAATCTGTAAATATATCAGACACACCTTTCCGGAAGTTGAAAGTTTTCAGAAAAGCACCATTGAGAGTAGCTCTTTACAGGAAAAAAATTCCATCGTTGTCACTGCCTCCCTCTCCCGTAATAACTAGATGGTAAACAAGGTTGGGAGCTACGAGTTTTTATGCAGAGAGTTTCGATAGTTTACAAAATTTCAGTTCATGTTTAAATGACAATGCTTGAAGTATTTCTGAGTACAATGAACTAATACAAATTCCAAATTTAAAGAATCAGTTGTCCTTTCTTGAGGAACACTTTTGAAATTTGCCAAAACTAATCACTTATTTCGAAATTCAAAATCTCAAATTAAATGATGAATTAACCACATTAGATGTAGCTAATATAATAATATAATAATTTGAAAAATATTCCAAATGACTTCGGATGTGGCTTTCGACGAAAGTTTGACGCAGTTTTTAATAGAAATCCAGATTTAATAGTTTTGTGGCAATTATGTATGGGCACAATGCCTCAAAATCTAACTGCTTAATACACTGAAATAAAAGAATATTTCCAGTAAGCACATATAATCATTTGCAATGTAGAAAGGATATTTTCTATCTACAAGGATGTATTTCATTCAAAGAGAATAAATTTTACAAAAGAGAACCTTGAGAAAGTATTGCTAGCATTGATACTAATACTCCTTCGTTCACTTGAAGTTTAAAATGAACAAATAAAAATGTATTTCGTATTTTGTAGATACCACCCGTTTGTTTTCCAATTATATAAATAAAATTAAAAACTCTTTAAAAATAAAAATTTTTAATAGTACGCTAGTGGGCAATGAGTCATGGGCCTCTCGTGTCCGGTCCCTAGCAATAATATAATATTATAATAAGAAAAATAGAAACTAAAAAACTTTACAAAAATTCAAAGCATAAGTTAAGGTAGATCTATGCAAGTTCTTAGTTCGTGTCTTGGGATTCGAGATAGAGCTAAACGCTGTCTCAATTATTTATCACTACGTTATACGAGATGTGATTCAGATGTTCCTGGACTAATGCTATAAAAATTCGAAACAACTTTTATTCCTGGCGATTGCTCTCACCTTCGAAGTAGTCACCTTGCCCAGTTATGCATTGGTCCCAGCGTTTTTTCCAGTACTTAAAGATACTCAAGAAGTCGTTTTTTTTTTGGGAACGGATAGAGTACCGCTTGCGATTCCGCTTGAATTTCTTCAATTCTATCATAAGGTTAGCCTTTTAGCTGCAGTTTCATTTTCGGGAAGAGACGAAAATAGTAAGGAGCCAGATCTAGCGAAGAAAGGGGGTGGAGAATGGTAGTCGTTGATATTTTCTTCAAGAAGCCTTGTGTGAAAAACGAATCGTGAGACGGCGGAATGTCGTGATACAGCAACCAATTTTCTGCTCATCAAAGTCCGAGTCGTTTTGGTTCTGATATTCTCATGGAGTCCCAAAACATTCGGAATTGACCTTACGACCTTGGACCCTTGGAACGAATTCTATGTGCTACGTGCCTTTCACGTACAAAATAATAATAGCACGCTCTTCACATTGCCTTTCACTTTTCGGCATTTCTTGGGTCTTGGCGAGTTTGGATTCTTCCACTGACTTGATTGTTGTTTAATTTTTGGATCATAACCATAAATCCAGCTGCCATCGCTAGTAATTATTCTGGACAAAAAAAATTTAATCCTCCGCAGCAAGTTGTTTAAGCTCAGCGCAAATGGCAATTCATTTTTGGTTTTGATTGTAAGTCTCTGTTCGTTCGTCGTCACTAATGGAAGTTGTGTCGGTCTTAAAATGCGCAAAATCGCTCAAAACTGATCGACTGATTGATCGTTCACTGAATGCTTGCTGAATCATTTCATATGTTCTAGTAGCCGTTTTGCTGATCTTAAAACTTTTTTCATTCATTATAATGATCACAGCAGAACACGATTATTGTAGTGAAAACTACACCGATCACGTTGAAACTTCTCATACATACTCCGTAGATCGTGCTACCATTTGTCAATGTGTGCTTGTATTATTTTGAGTTCTCGTGCTATAGCGACAGTACGGGAATATGTGGATCGGTCCTCGTACAATCTTCTTGGGGATTTGTCTATGGCTAAATCTCTCTTCTGTCACGTAGCTTCAGAAAGCTAAAGGTACTGAAGCATTTCATCACGTAGAATTCGCTATCTGCTATTATAATATAGAGAGCAGCATGACAGTAGGTAGTCAATTCTATGCGTTCCCGATCAAATACTTGGATCTTAGTCTTGCGAAGAAACTAATATTCTCAACAATAGGGTAAATTATTTAAACGAAATTTTGAAAAGTAAATTTGTCGCTAGGATCACACCAAGACATTGGATACACGCTCTTACATTCTATGATATCGAAGACACCTAGCCACCAATTTCTATTGCTTTCACTTCATCAGTATCTTTCTTCAGTTCGTTTATTTTTAAACACCTCAATATAGTTTTAATTCGTTGTTGACCTTTCCAACGACAAACATCATTTGCAGTACCAATGTCGTTTGAAAAGATATTTATTTTAGTTTGTGACACATGTTTTTAAAATGAGTTGAATGGCACTTAACGCATGTGAGAATTAATGATTATTAAAATCTTATCTCACCTGTAATTGTCGCTTAATTTGTTGCGTTAATTCTACAATCTGACAAGATTAATCCTGACGTAGAATGTATGCGCAACACGTCGCGACGTCAACCATCAAGGTTGTAAGGATAAATAAAAAATGTATGAAAGTCACATCTCTCTATCTCGAAACGTGCATATAGTACCATTTCGTTCTCATTAGAACTCGTCAATACCCGATATTAGGAAACAGATATGACTTTGATTTCTATATTACTTGTATATATACGAAAGATGATATCTCACACGCAATTTTCGCTTAATTTGTTACGTTAATTCTGCAATCTGACAAAATTGTAGAATTAACTGTAGAATATCGTGTACTGACGAGTCCTAATGAGAACGAAATGTTAGTATATGCACGTTTCAAGATAGACAAACGTGGGTGGCTTTCAAAATTTTTTTCATTTTTTCAATTTCAGAATACTGGGTTCTACATTTCATAACCAATCTTTACTAATTATTAAACGTATGAATTTTATATTGCGTCCCGATCGCAGTTTAATTGTTTCCTAATAAACACATACTACATAAATAATATTAATTACGATTACATAATTCTAAATCACGGGTATATTCACCCAGAGATATTCAACATTTAACATTGTCGGGAGTACACACATGTGTAGAGGCAATATTTTTGATATTGTGCAACCTAAAACAACAATAAAGACAAAGCCAGAAAGTTGATTTATAAATGGTAATATTTGATTTGCACATGAATGAAAAGGCGTGCTGCTTCGTCAAGGTTTTTAATATTCATGCCTTCCTTTAATGAATTAAGTATGGATTTATCAATTATATATGATTTGATTTAATATACAGTGTTTGCTAATTATCTTGTGGGATTTATTAACCGATGTTGTTTATCGATGTCTAATTTACTCTTATGCGGCGACCTTGTCTTGGAACATAAGCACTACGCGATAAAACGACTATGCGAAGAGAAACGATTGTTATAAACGTGATCAAGTTATTAGAACTACATACAATAAATTTTAAATGTAATTTAAAACCGAAAAAATGTAATGATATATTCTAGAGAATGACGGAACATAATACACTTATCGGGAAGTTTGTAATTTTGAGGTTCGTGTCGTAATTGACCCACCATAGTTTTGGTTTATTTGTTATATAATTACATCTTTCCATTTTTCATATGCACAAACTGTCGTTGGTAAAAGTTTGAGAGGGTATAACTTGACCGGAAATGTTAGAAATTAACCGAAAATGTCACAACTAATGAAGTTATTGATCAAGATATTGTTATGACATCAGACGAATTACCACACACTTTTACTGTACCCCTCGCATTAAACTATGGTGTAAGTTACCGATTAGTAGCCAGAATATTTAAGCACGAAAAATATCATTCATATATGCCACATTTAATGCAAGAATTATTGGACGGGATTATGACTTGAATTGTATTTTGCGAAAGACTCATGGTGATTTGCAAAAATGACCAATATTTTATAAACAATTTGCTCTTTTCGGACGAGGCTACGTTTTGTTTGAATGGTACTGTTAATCGCCATATTTATCGATATTGGTCAATAGATAACCCTCATTGAATGCTAGAAACGCATACACAACATCCGCAGAAATTAAACGTTTGGGCTAGTATTTTCAGGAACCGTATTATTGGTCCTTTTTTCATTTATGATACACTAACTGGACCTAATATTCAGGAGGCTGGGTAATTACCTGTAAATCTTTGGTTCCAACAAGATGGAGTAGCTCCTCACTATGACCTTAATGTTAAAAGTTTTTGAAACGAAACATTCCGACATCGGTGGATTGGTCGTTGAGGATTCATTGAATGGCCCCCCAACGTTAAATCCAACAGATTTTTTTTGGAGTCGTTTAAAATCTGTAGTTTATACTAGGTGACCGCAAAATCTTGACTAGTTACTCCAGGGAAGTGCAATTAATTCTTGAGAAAGCTTTAGAAAATGTTATTCAAGAATTTGTTCACAAATATGCATTTTGTCAAGAAGTGAACGGCCATCATTTCGAAAACTTTCTTAACTGATATTGATTTTGTTTATATTTTTTGTGTTAATTCTTCTTGTTCTCAATAAAATTTGGATTATTAGATTTAATTAAATATCTCGTTGTTGTTGGAACAACAGAGTGCCAAACCTTATTTTTACTGAACTTCCAGAGCAGGACTCTATTGAAATTCGTAAAAATATCCAAGCCGTTTCATTTAAAATAAAAAAGCTTACATAATTTCTGGTTAAACCGGAAGTCTTATTTAAAATAAATATATGCTTTCGATTTCCTATTTGCAGTATTGCAGTAACTTAACTGCCGAAAATTTTATTCATATCTAAGTCGCCGTGTCAAAAAATTCAAATGGATCCCATATATTTGCCTAACCCTTTATAGTAATAAATGCATTTGTCAGTGTAGCCTTTTCAACAAACTAATTTGGATACTTCTAACTGTAACTTAATAAAATTCTAGAGCTTCTTCATAATTTCATAATAATGAATTATTAATTTTTTATGTAAAGAGTTTAACTCTTTATAGCGTTGTGTAATCCTGCTAAATCCCTTAAAGTTATTGTTTATAATGAAAACTGATTAAATTAATTCTTAATTAAACCACTCGTAAAGATGTGAGTGTTAACTGGTTGATTTATTATAATTTATGCGATGGGCACGTCATTAGTTGTTATTTACTCGGAGAAAGATTGTTAACGGTAGATACTGGCGGTAATAAACTTAATTGATTAATACGATATCGCGTAACGTCAAACTTTAACTAAATATCATCTTTATATGTAAATTGTGTGCACAACACAACTTTCTCATAATGGCAATTACCGGACACACAAGTGCTACGGATATCTTCTCTGTACTATGATAAAATAGCCGTACTCTCAGGAGGAAACGTAGGTGGCATTATGAATCTTCGACAATAGGTTGATTTCACTTAATGTTCAATAAGACTTTGTATATCTATAGTGTGGACATTTTCAAGATGTGTACACAAACGTACTTTAAACACGACAATGTGCAAAGCTTTTCGAGATTGTTATTTCTTAACATTGTTAACTGAGGCATAGAGAAAGATAATCGTCGGTAATAGGCTGTGTAAGGCAAAGTAAGTGATTTAGGAATTTAAAAGTCATGGCGTGGGAACAAAAATGTGAAAAAACAATGTAAAATCAGTATTCTTACAAAAGATAAGTTATTATTGGAGATATTGTGGGGTTGTTATAAGAAGTACTGTTTTCTTCAAGCGTGCAATTATTTTTTTTTTAATTATAATATAAACATTTGGAAATTTTATATATTCTAATCTCATTAACGTCTACTATGTGGTTAGATAACCTATTTTGTGCAAACCAATTGCATTTTCGCGAAGTGATGTGAATGAAATAAATGCTTTTCTACATATAAGATGTTAATTATTTAAATTTCTTTTACTGAAAAAAAATCCGTTTTTATGCAGGATTCGAACCTATGTCTTAAAGGGGAGTATTTTGAGAAACAGTAAAGCAATTTACATAGCGTAATTTGTTTTATTTCACAATTTTCCGCGAATTTTAGCAGTACGACGCTAGCTCTCGAATTTTTTTTTAATTGAAAAAATTTAGCCCTTATGCAGGATTCGAGCCTACGACCTTTAGACTACCCTCTTAACTATTGAGCTATTATGGGACTGAAGTTCGAATCGTCGGGAAAGCCTTAAATTGCATTAAGAACAGATATTTGATTGTGGTCATAGTTGGCAAATTTGTGCAAATTAATTACATTTTCGCGATGTGATGTAAATGAAATAAATGCTTTCCACATATACGACGCTCATTATTCGAATTATTTTGCTGAAAAAAAAAATATTTTCTTTCAGAAAAACTTTTTATTTACAATTTTAATTTTCCCAATAAATTTTTTTTTTTAAGTTTCTAAATTACCCCCCCCCACACCTACATGGAGGGAGAGAGAGGTGCTAATTCTAGCACTAATGTATTTCCTCCATTGAATTATTAAATTTTAAATGTGGACATGTTTTCGTCAACTACTTATTTTTCGAGATATTTGAAAGTTTCAAGTTAAAAGATACAGCCACTATATACAGATATGTTTTTAACAGGAAAATTTTAAGGTTGAAAATATTAATATTACTGATTTTAATTGATTGAATTGCATCGCCCATTGTTGATTTGGTACATACATCAATTTAGAACGTCTCAAAGTATTTATAGTTGTTTTTATGAATTTTGTATATCGCAGAATCATTCACTGACGAGTCTATAGCAAGTCGGATTTTACATTCTGTTTAACATATTTATACTCGGAGGATTTTATATCGATGTAACGACATCAACGATTTGTTTCAAGCGTGAATCCGTGTTTTTATCGTAATTTCGATAGGCTTATTAACTGCAAAATTGGTCCAATAAAAAGTTTAATATTTTACACAAGAAAATTTTTCAGAAAAAAAAGAAAATTGAAAATTTTACTTTAAATTTTAATGGTAATGAAAAATATACTAAATTGTATTTTTGCAATACTGAAGAATTGCCAAGGTCAGGGGGAAAGAATACGGATTGCTTGTCCAAAAGAACTCTAATAGGAAGACAAAAACATGACTTGAAGCCAAGAGCACTTAGCTGGAATAGTCGTTATTTATATGCACTACTCAACTAGAGAAGTCACTGAAAAATTAAGTTGTGACAACAATGACTGACCAGTATATTAAGAAACCTGACTGAATTTGTGCGTCTCTCACATATCAAGTCGGAAAAATAAAATGACTGTATCTCATCGTGTATTTGTGTACTTTGATGTATGTACTTCGCACATGCTGTGTGAAAATAATAGGATGAACTGCTTATATGATTCTTTATTAAAAGAGTTAGTAAACGATTTTTGTCTACCCAATGAAATATAGGTGTAATATAAGAATGTCCAGCGGAAACTGAACTGTAAGAATCTTAATGAACACATTAACACATTAACACATTAAATAACTTCAAAATCTTGTCTGTAAGCCAGAAAAGTATTGTTCTTTAATGTGAAGGAATAGACAGGGAAGTTAATTTCTATACGCCGTCTAACTTAAAGAAAAATATACAAAAATGTTTTAAATATGTCTATACGTTATATGCACGTATAAAGCTTTTGTTTCATTATGAAACAGACATCTAAATAAATTTACATATCTGTAACTGTATACTTGGACAATACCTCGTATTTTCGGCATTTACTTCTGCTTAAGACATATGTTTCTGCCATTTATAGGCGTCGTCAGCTAAGCTAATGAAGCAATGTATACAAATGATACAAATCTTTACAAATAAAATCTGTATCTGTATATGACATTAAGCCGAACCGCTCATTAGATATACCAAGTTTCATTCTATAAGGTGGCACTTATTTACGAGTGACATCTTACGGATGAAAGAGACTATACCAAAGAAAGCGATCTTTCGATTGACAAGCTATGCTCATACGAACCGAAAGGAATACGGGTAGTCCTTCTAAAACGAGCCAGGTGGCGGTAGATATACAAAAATGTTTTAAATATGTCTATACGTTATATGCACGTATAAAGCTTTTTTTTCAATATGTAACAGACATGTAAATAAATTTACATATCTGTAACTGTATACTTGGACAATACCTCGTATTTTCGGCATTTACTTCTGCTTAAGACATATGTTTCTGCCATTTATATGTCTTAAGCAGAAGTAAATGCCGAAAATACGAGGTATTGTCCAAGTATACAGTTACAGATATGTAAATTTATTTACATGTCTGTTTCATAATGAAACAAAAGCTTTATACGTGCATATAACGTATAGACATATTTAAAACATTTTTGTATATCTACCGCCACCTGGGTCGTTTTAGAAGGACTACCCGTATTCCTTTCGGTTCGTATGAGCATAGCTTGTCAATCGAAAGATCGCTTTCTTTGGTATGGTCTCTTTCGTCCGTAAGATGTCACTCGTAAATAAGTGCCACCTTATAGAATGAAACTTGCTATATCTAATGAGCGGTTCGGCTTAATGTCATATACAGATACAGATTTTATTTATAAAGATTTGTATCATTTGTATACATTGCTTCATTAGCTTAGCTGACGACGCCTATAAATGGCAGAAACATATGTCTTAAGCAGAAGTAAATGCCGAAAATACAAGGTATTGTCCAAGTATACAGCTACAGATATGTAAATTTATTTACATGTCTGTTTCATAATGAAAGTTAAAGAAAAATGTCTATAATCTTTTTTAATAATTTTTACCTCTTTGACTTTTAAAAAACTCTTTAGTTGAAGGAAAACTTCGCGATATTAAAATGCTTTCAGATCTTTGAAGAAATATTAGTAATAATAGAAATTATGTAATTGATTGAATAAATTACTTTGTCTATCAATTAGTTCTTATTTATTAAAATCGTCTTTTCAGCAATTCTTAGGGGTGAGTTACATTACACTTTATTTTGTACTAGAAACTTGAACAAGTTCTGGTACTAGATTTCATACAAGTTTTAATGTATGGTATGCCGAATAGTGGGCACCAAACTTTGAGTGCATCACCAACATAAAATAAAAAAAAAAGTTGAAAACCAGACAATATAAACTAAGACGTGTGGTTATAATACAATATGATTTGTGTAAATACAAGAAGTCCAGTTGGTAAGTACATAAACAAAATTATGTTTAATCCGCCCAAGTCTAATTTGAAAAATGAGACTGGACCTAGTTTTGTAAACTTCGATGTGTTTGTAACTCAGCCTTTATTCCGTACAAACTGTCAAGTCAGGTATGATAACTACACCATTTTTCTAATAACGTACTATTGCGGCTGTTAAATTTGGCACGATTTGCAATCAAGTTGCTTTTGCTTTTTGAATATATCCCTACCGTAAACCTAACTTTTTGTGTCACTCTTGACATTCACAATATTCTGACAGAATATCATTTGCGTATCACAAAAAATTTAAAAAAATTAGTACAAACTTCAAAAAATTGTTTTATTGTAAATAATATAACGATTGGAAAAGTAAATGTTTTAATATTTTGTAGAGTCCCCCTGGTTATTTAAAAAAATTCGTAATCTTTTGGGCATAGAATCGATTAAACTTTGCATGTTGTAATTTTGGCGCAAGCGATGCCATTCGTTTTGAATTGCATTTATTAATTCGTTTTTGTTTTGTGGTCGAAACTCATAATTATACGAGGGGCATTTTTAAAGCAAGAACCTTTTTTAAGTGGAGTAACAGCAAATTTATTTATGAACATAAATTGTATCAAAAACTGAAGTATGAACATATTTTTACTTTTCTACATAATCACTAAGAATATCTAAGCATTTGTTAAGTCGTGGCACTAGCTTTTGGATCCCCTCACCATAGAACTCTGCCGCCTGAGCATTTAACCAGTTAGTAACAGTTTCTTTCAACACGTCATCATTTTCAAATCGCTTTCCACCAAGATATTCTTTGAGTTTAGGAAAAACATGAAAGTCTGATGGTACCAGGTCAGGGCTGTAGGGGGGATCGTATATTTTTCCGGTCATGTATCCTCAAATATTTTCAATTCGATTTAAAGCGGCGCTTCTAGCTGGCCACGGAATTACATTAATATTACTTTCGTTCATCCAATTCCTGAGCTGTACGAATTTGTGAATTATCCTAAAAATTAAAAGGATTATTCTTGTTTAGCAACATATTAAAATGAAATTGTATAATATTACATGTTGGAAGATAAAATTATTTTGAAACCTATCTTGCACTAAAGCAGGGGTCGGCGACCTTTTTCGGACGGCTGGCCATTTCCAAAATAAAATTTTTTATGCGGGCCGCACATTCAAATGTAACTTAAATAGTGCTTTTATATCATATACGTGCATAAATATTATTAAAAATAAATATAGAAAAAATTTATTTTTTATTGACATGCTATAATAACAATAATGTCAGAGAACAAAAATTTTACAATTCTTAAAAGGGAAAAAAATGAAAATACAATTCCAATTACATATGTATAAATATGTAAATATAAAATATTAAGGAAAATAGTTTATCTTTCATTTTATTCATTCATTAAAATTCAATGCGCTTTTTGTTCTTGAATATTGTTTGATAATTCATTTAAGTCCGGTTGTGTTTGGGATACTGAGATCCTCAGCAAGTTTTGTAAATTTTCATGCGTCAACCTCGTTCTATATTTTGATTTGATGAAATTCATTCTTGAAAATATTTGTTCGCATAAATAGGTGCTTGAAAAAATACAAATCATTGATTTTGCAAAATTTCTTAAATTGGGAAATTTATTTTCTGGTAGATTTGACTAAATTGCAATTAAATTATTTGCATCAAAATTATTTTTATATATATATATATATATATATATATATATATATATATATATACATTGTTAGATTGCAAATCAATTAACTCTAGTTGTAAATTGTCTGGTGCTTTTACAATATCAAATTTTAAAGGATTTTCAAATATTAATATGTCCATTTCTTTTGCATAAAAATCTTGAAACCGATGGCGAAAATTTTCATCTAATACTTTTAGTGACTCAATAAAAATATTCGAAGGACACTGTTTGCAAGTAGGAAAATGACAATAATTATTCTTTTCAAGTTGAGAAATAAACAATTTTATTTTAAGCTGGAAACTTTTGATTTCTGTAAATAGCTCGTTAATTAACTTTCCTTTGCCTTGTAGTGTTATATTTAATTTATTGAGGTATGTTGTAATGTCCACAAGAAAAGCTAACTCGCTTATCCATTTAAAATTCGATAATTCTGGTATATTATTTTCTTTTTCTGTCAAAAACATTTCCATCTCGTCTATCAACTCGAAAAATCTCTTTAAAACTTTCCCACGGCTGAGCCATCTTACTTCAGAAAAATTTGATATCTTCATATTCTGCGTCAATTTCATTTAAGAAATTTCGGAATGTTCGATGGTTAATACCGTTTTCGCGAATATAATTGATGGACTTTATTACAATATTCATAACATTTTTCAAATTTACAACTTTTGCGCAAAGTGCATGTTGATGGATAATACAATGAAGTTGTAGAAGAGGCTGTGTAATATTTAATTCTTTCAATTTTTTATTAATCATGCCTACCAAACCAGTATTGTGACCCGTCATGTTCTTTGCACCGTCAGTTGTCACATTTTTTAATTTTTCCAACTTGAGATCGTACATATTGAAAACATCTAATAGTTGCAAAAATATATCTTCACCTCTTGTATTCCCATGGAGGCTTTTTAATGCAGCAAGTTCTTCTGTTACACAAAATTGTTTATCAATTCCACGGATAAAAATCAACAATTGAGCGGTGCTAGTTATATCGTTGCTTTCATCAAGTGCTAGTGAAAAATACTCAAATTGTGAAGAATTTTCTTTTAATTTATTAAACATATTAGTTGATATATTTTCAATACGTCGACCTACTGTACGTGCAGACAAACTAATATCTTCAAATTTTTTAATTTTTTCCGGACAAATTTCGTTAACAGCAGCCAAAATACATTTTTTAATGAACTCTCCATCCGTAAATGGTTTGTTATGTTCAGCAATTAATTTCGAAATATGTAAGGACGTTTTGTTGTGCTTCTAATGATTTTTGTAAAGAATCAATTTTATTTTGTCTAAATTGAGATTCAAATTTATCATATTCACTTTTGTGTTTCGTGTCGTAGTGGCGACGCAAATTCAATTCTTTGAATACGCTTATAGATTCTTTGCAAATTAAACATAGTGCTTTATTGTAATTATTAATAAAGAAATAATCAAAAGTCCACTTTTCATTAAATTCGCGGTTTTCCTCATTAATTTTCTTTTCTTTGGTATTTTATTCATTTTTCCTACGATAAAATATGAATTACGAGTATTTTACCAATAAATTAAAAATAACATGTATTTTTCTCATTACCTATTGTAGTGAAACGTTATACGGTTGTCAATATGAACGTGTTTATGTGCAAAATGCACATATGAACATACAGTAGCAAACTGGCGAAATAAAAAAATGCTACACTTGCCAAGCGAGCCGTCGTATTCGCTGGGGAGTGGGGATTAAACTTACGTTTCCCACTATGCTTCTGTTAGCGCGCATTTTTGTCACCGGCCACATTTCGGCACGCTCACACTCTAAGTTTGTTGATTTTTCCTAAAATTATATTGGTGCTTTGGCGGGCCGCGCAAAAAGTTGCAAAGGGCCGCATGCGGCACGCGGGCCGCAGGTTGCCGACCCCTGCACTATAGCATCACATTGTTAAGTATATCAACATATCGTTGTGCGTTTAAATGGGTGTCCATAATATGGCAATAATGTGCTCCTGGTCCTTGGACTGATATCCAGCCCCACACATAGACGGAAAACCTTCCACTATCTGTTTTCTGTATAAATTTATCCTAGAATTTCTGACCTCTTCGACAATATACTCTAAGTTTTCCGCTGTATGTTGACTGAAATACCTACTCGTCTGTGAGTACTTCACTTGGATGCCTGATTTAAATATTGATTGGCGAACTGACTTCTTCTTAATTTATTTTCATCACTTAACCGTGGTTTCACTGCAGGTACACTGTTTAAAGACCTGCATCTCTTAATCGTTTTCTAGCCGTCCTTTCTGATGCAGAAAAAAATGTTTCTTCACATGATTTCTTCGCAGTAGTAAAAGGATTTTCATTTACATACTCAATCAAATTGTTGTCCATTTCTGAAGTTGGCTTCTTTGGGGCTCCAGAAGCAACTTTCCTACGTAAGTGGTGTGTTTGCAGCCATTTACGTTTTAAATCGAAAATAGTGCTTTTACTGCAATCAATTTCATTTGTTACGCGTTCCAATGACCACCCTTCTTCCAGTTTTGCAATAGCAAAACCCTTCTCAGCGTCCGTAAGAACATAGTTTAGTATTATTTAATCGAACAGTTATTAATTAAGTAGCAGAAGTTAATAAATGCAAATATTACGGTGGCAGATATTGCAATGATAGTAATGACAGTCATAACAAATTTCAAATATTGAGTAAGCCACTGAATGAAGTCATATCAATACAGGAAATATGAAGCGTGCCAAATTTAACGGCCGCGGTAGTACATATCGGTGTTGTTGAAAGAAGGACGGTTGTCGTTTACATAGATGAAACCAGTGTTTGGATGTCTGGATAGCAATTTTTTCAAAAATATGAACTTGTATTGTGTTCTACACGCCTGATTTTTAATAATATTTTTATATTATTAAAAAGTGTTTGTTTTTTTATTATCGTTAAACACAAGAACCCTTTTATTTTTACCAAATTTAAAATCACATTACATAATACCTTTGTCAATCAGTACGTTCACACTATAAAATCAATAATAATAGCTTGGTTTATTGAAAGTTCCCCTGAAATTTACAACGCACACTAAAATAGTTATGGGCGACGTATTGATTTAAATGCTTTTCGAAATATCCAATACACGTTTGTTCTATGCTCTTCAACACTAAATTTTTTATTTTAGTGTCCGTTGCTCTTCCGTCTTTTCTCCCACATAGCTCGTAATCTCTGCGTTCTTCATTTTCGATTTAACGAAGTCTAACACCTAAGCAAAGAACGGTACGAGCACGTGTGCGTGTGGGAACTTCGAAGGTGGTAAATTTTGTTGTTTAAAACAATAGAACTCATAATTTATAATGTGTATAGTATCGAATGCTCAAACCCAGACATAGAGTTTGATGGTGGAATCTATAAGTAAAAGGTAAATTAAAATAGATGGTTGCATTATACACATGCAATAAATATGAAAATAACAACCAATAAACTTCGAATACGATATTTATAATAAATAGTGGAATTTATGTTCGTTGGGATTAAAGTTATTGTTTGCATAAAAAGTTCTAACAATATGCAAGGTAATAATTCCTGATAATTCCATGGTGTAAGATGGAACTAACAGTACATGGATTAAATATGTGAAGGTACATTTATAGAAGACAGGGTCTCCTTAACACTTAAAGTTATTCAAAAATAATATACCGGGTGTCCTTGAAATAAAAAGACAAAGTACGAAAAATGAAAAAATGCAATTATATAGATTATAAATCAAAAATATTTTCCCAAAATTCCCTCTAATAGACGAGAAAAAAAAGACAAAGATATTTAAAAAAATTTTGTCACACCACTGTACAGCAGACTACATTATAAAAAGCATCAGTAACGATATCTTAAACTTGACCGGCAATAACAATAAAAAATTTAATTTTATTATTGTCAGTCTAGCTTTAAGTTTCGTTAAGTTGTCGATCGTTACATTCGATACGATTTACATTTACGTCTTCAATTAAAGATAGATTTGTTACCAACTAGGAAGTTAAATGTCCGTAGAGCACACATCTTACCTTTTAATACATCGTGTTCATAAATTCGCAATAAATTTTGAACAGCTGACTTTCGTACCTGGTTATAGAACCCTTACAATACAAAACATACGCAATGTTATTTTCTAGCGTTTTTATAAACGTAAACATTGCAGCGTTTGGTTGCAATAGTGGTCTTTTCTTATATCCATATTAATATTTTATATTTGTTGCTTCTAGTAATAACAAAAGAACATTCACGTAATATATGCAATATACATTTTTTTTATTTTTAATAATTTACTTGAATGTATGAACGGTTGATTTTGATTGAGGTGATTGACCTTAACATACAACAATATTTTTTATAACATCTACAGCTATTACGTATGTAAACATACGCTGTAGCGTATGTGTGTATAACTTAAAAAGAGGTACCTATTATTTGTACATATTCTGAATATTTTAAATTCATAGGCGTCACGTAATAAAATTTTCAGGGTTTTTTAATTTTGGGATTCGCGTAATTGACTCACAATATTTTGAATTTACATTCCATATAATTACATCTTTCAATTTATCATACGTTGTCTCTTTATTTCAAGGACAGTCCGTATCTTAGTATTATACAGTGTGAATAGAACTTATGGAATAAAATTATTTCATTGTACTAGATGGAATTAGCAGTATATGAATTTAATGTGTGAAGGTACTTCTATAAGGGACATTTTAAAAAGCCAAAGACTCTTTAAAGTTATTTAAAAATTATTCATAATATTATTATACAGTGTGGATAGCATAATAAAATTATCTTTGGCGTTATTTTAGAAGATTATGAAAAATCCTCGAACACAGTTTAATTTTTAAACTGATTTTAACGTCATTTAAATTAAAATTTGAATGTAGTATTTGCAGTAAATTTTTGGGAAGTTTTGTTAACTGAATCGCCTTGTATATTTTTATATATTTTTTAATGCTACATAATTAATTGTATTTAATGACCTCCAATACTTATAGCCTAAATGATAAGGATAATTTTTTTTAAAGATATTTGTTAAAAACGCAAAAGTAGAGAAATAAACAGTCAAAAATTTAGTGCTACTTTAATTCCTTCATTATAAATATATAGACGTTGTGATGAAAAAAAGTTAACCCAGGCACTTTTGACATACTCTTCAAGTGTTTTTTTAGTAAAGAAGTTCGTAGAAATACGAAAAAGAATTAGATTTTATTAAAAATATTGCAATGATTTTGACTCTGAAATAATATAATTAATTAATTAGAAAAACTAATTTAAAACATATACAATCCTCGATATCACTTGTCTATTATCTCAACAAAATTGTGACAAAAAGTTGGTATGCATACCATCTCAATCAATTACGAAAAATCTTAATAAAGTTGTTGAGGAATGAATCTCTGAAACTGCTTATCGATTCGGAAGTTCAGTCAAATCTCATCTAGGAAACGCGAAAGATAAAATTGTTATAAATCAGAAATCCGCTATATATGAAATTAATGCTCCCATTTAAAACTTAAATATGTTGGCCAAAGATAACGCTCGATAGTAACCAGTTATAAAGAGGACATATCGCATATAAAATTCAATCAATTCAAAAGACAGGATAAATAGAATGTTGTTTGTAATGCATTAGAAACGAAACATAATGTAACTGCAAACTATCTAACACTAATTAAACAACCCAACAGAGCAGAATAGTAATGAACGCATTTTTATTATTAGAAACAAAGATAACGTTTATAACGCAGATAAGGGTCCAATTCGATATACTTGCTTATACGACTTCTTAGAATAGATAGAACAAGAAGGTGTAAGTAGATAGAATTTGCCGGTTCTCAGTACAAGATCACGCAGTTCGGGAAGCGAGAAATCATCCTCTCCACACTTTAGTTCAGAACGCCGCCACCGCCATCAGGCAGATGGCTCTGGCTGCGATGCCCAAATTTAGAATTAATTCTATATACAAGGATTTTGTAAAATATTCTCCATGAATATACAGGCTGTTTTCAAATTCGTGCCAATCAATATATAGAGTGTTAAATTTAATTTTTTCAGAAGATTGGTAGTTTAATCAGAATATATCATATAAAATTAGTAAGTATTTAATCTTTATATACTTGGTCTCTGAGCATCGGTTAATAATAATTCAAAAGTTGCGGGTTTCTAGATTAGAACACAATTATTACAATAAAACTGTTTATAAAACGGAATATAGGTAAAAAAGGAAAAAAGAGGGCGTGAGTGTTATTTTTTCGAAGAGCGGTAAGTGACCTAAATTAAATTTTTTCATAATTCAGTGTATACGTTAGTGTCTAGAAAAATATTTAACGACCTTTGTCTGTTAGCTTTACTATGCCCCAAGTTTGATACTGTTATTTTATTTCTACTGAAGATGACAACTTAGTCGGTGAAATACGTACATAGAATACATATGTGAATGTGGTAAAGAATTTTCTTTAAGTTTTCACTTTGTCGCAGTCTCCAATGAAACACTTTTTTAAAAGTATTATATTAATTAATTTCAGAAAGTGTCAATTGAAATTAAGAAATTATCAATTGTAATTCAGATATAATAATATAATAATATATATACAAGATATAACAAAACTAAAACATAAACATAATTATAATAATTATATGGTTACATATAGGTATGTGTATATACATATGTACATAGAAAGTTATTGACCAACAGCCACATCTTCCAATGTCAAAGCAGCTGCATGAAATGTAGTGCTGTAGTTCTAAACGACATGAGCACAATCTCCTGCAACCATCGTTGTTTTGGCTTCATCAATAATTTGTTCCAGATATACTAATCTTTGTTCCCCAACATAAGGAACATTTACGTTTCGAATTCGAAGCGTTGATTTAACATTTGCTTTTATTTTTGTATTTTGTATTTAGTAAATTTGCTCTTCCATTATTATTAATGGCATTTATAACTATTTCGAAAATTGAATGTCATGGGCCATTATCACAAAGAATTACTAAGTCTGTTAGTTAATTACCCATGTCTTGCCACTCCTGCAAAAATGTAGTTAACCAATTATTAGCCAATTCTGCTGTAAAAGAACCCCGGCCACGCTCCATAGAAATAACTCCAACTGCAGAAATAGCTCCTATGAGATGCACGTTCGGACCGCTCGAAGCAGGAAGGAGTTGTACCCTATCACCAACTTTCGAACGACGCGTATTCTACGGCAAAATAGATTAAAGTTTTACTTAGTCACAATCTCCAATGAAACACAGTTTAAATGCCTTTGTTAAATATTTTGGCTTATATATGTGAAAATTTAGATAGAAATCTATTGAAATATATCTAAATTATACATAAAATTTAGATTTTAAATTTAAATCCTTGGATAATATTTCAATATTTCAAATAAAAAATGGCTTCTTCCATTTAATTTTTCTAGTTATTAGAAGCGTGATACAGGCTCATGTACGTTCATCCGCATTCTACTGAGGTAATTATTTGAATTTAACAGTTTCTTAATTTATAGATATATTTAGTCGTTTTATTTCATGAACGAGCATGGAAATTATGATGAGCATGTGATTTTACACCTATAAAATTAAGTTATAAATAATTCGGTGACAAATTTCGAATATGTACGTTGATAATTTATATTCTTGTGACGTTCAATTTCTAAGCTTTATTAATTAATAAATAAAGTTGAAAGTATTATTAATAGTTTTACAGCAATAATTTATTTCACATGTGTATGTGTGTATGGAACACATATTTCATTAAAATGTACCTGAATTAGTCGCGTCCTGTCTTTATAACAATAAAACAAATTTCATAGATTAAAAAGAAATTTATCAACTTTTAATTGCGTCAAACATGCTGGTGTAATACTCATTTTCATTTTGTTATTCATTTATTTACTAAACAAATTTAAAAATGTAGTTTCTATGTAAAGAATGAAGAAAATATAAGAAGCATATCATATCTATTTTAACAAGAGGTATTTTTGTATAGAGGAATCGAAAATTACTATTCACGTATTCATAATTTACAAAAATTGGTATGAATCTAAAGTATATTATATCACCAGTGATGTTATAAGAATGGTCTGCTCATTTAATCCCAAATATTTTCGAATCTTTTGACATTCTATCCTATGTTAATGGCATCATTTATAATGTGTGGATCTCCTAACTAAGCATCATAGTTTGTCACTATCCGAAGAAAAATATTTATTTTATTACGGAATATTGTAAATTTATAACGCTGTTGAGCATGTTTTATTATAATGATTAAGGATGTTATACACGGTCATAGAAATATGTGTAAAAATACATGTTCATATACACGTAAAAATGGAAGCGCTTGTCACAATAAACGATAATATTATCATGTGAGTCATGCAAAAATGTCACCCGCCATATGTGCCAACACGTTCGAGATCCGTCCGGAAAAATACCAAACAGAGTTCGTAATGTATTAAACGCACCAGCAGTACCTATATATACTGCTCGGAAGGGATTACGATTCATTCAACTAGTAATCGCTGTCGTGTTGATATTGTGATATAAATGTGAAATAAATATTGAAATAAATACTGATATTATTACAAATGAAAGAGTCATTCATTATACACATTTGTATCTGTACACATGGACATACTTTGGCAAACATTTCTTTAGCCAGGCGAGAACTATTCGCAGTAGTTAAGACCATTAAGCTGGGCGCCAGGACATGAGAGAATTAAAGGCAATGAGATAGCTGACGAACTGACCAAAGAAGATACTAATACGAACTTCATAATACCAGAATCTGTATGTGGAATCGCTGACGATTTCGCTAAAAGGGAGATCTGGTTATGACTAGAAAGAGGACATAAAAAGAAATGGAGGTTAACGGAAGGCCAACTCCATACTAAAACACTACTTAGGGAGCTGGACGGAAGGTTTTTGGCCAACCTAATTCGTAGTAACAAAAAAAAATTAAAATAATTACCGGCTTAATAACCGGACATTGTCCTTTAAGGAAGCATCTGTACAGCATGGGCTTCGTTAGCGAGTCCTGGTGTAGGAGATGTGAAAAACAGGAGGAAACTAGCCTTCATGTAATATGCAGGTGTGAGGAACTGAAGGAACTCAGACAAAAATATTTCGGAAGGGACCTATTGGATCCTACGAGTGTACTTAAACTTTCCCTGAGGAGGCAGAAGTTCATGATGCGCACTGATCATGCCGCTTTGAAGTGGTTCTTGCAATGTAAGAATCCAGAGGGTCAATTAGTTAGATGGACTGAGAGGCAACAGGAGTATGACTCATTCAACGAGTAATCGGTAATCGCTGTTGTGTTGTTTTATAAATATAAATGTGAAATAAATATTGAAATAAATACTGTTATTATCAGTTATTAAATGTTACTTAGTGTGTTTTATTATTTATATAGTGTGCTTTAAATTACCGTTAGTTTTATTTAAATAAACCCGAAAGATAAGTATTTCATAATATTTAGAATCAAGAATGACAAAGGGAAATGACATTATGTTGTTGGTAGATAGTAAAAAATATTGGCACTCCCTGGAGTAATTTGACATAATTTCTCTTGTGTTCTCTTGTATTTAAAAAGAAATGAATGAATCTAATGCAGAAGTCGCTACTACTCTGATAAATAAAAACAAAAACAAAAGTAACGCGATATATATTAATATCATAATGCCAACATCCACGTCTTCAACCAATTTCAAAAACTAAAATTCCTAGAATTCCCTAGAAATACACGTGAATTACCTTGAAAAATAGGACAAGATTTATTCCGTCAAATTTTTACATGAAGAAATACATATAATTTATGATGGTGTATAACAGCCTTTAAAGGAAATTATTTGCCATTTAATATATTCTGATAGTGTTATAAGTATAACTGTTAAATAATAGACTAACCAGGCATTAAATCAGTAATATTGTCTTCGTGAACATTAGCGTGTTTCTAAGTGATTTTAATTAATTTACTTTTTGAATTATTATATTCGTCAAGGAACTAGGACTCGTTTCCAACACTATTTATTAGAGATTGACGATATTTTAGTACCGGTGATTTTTTGGCCGTTACTAAAATGTCACGGATGGCAACGGTGATGTAAAATAAAAAGGAAAGACGGTGACTGTCATTTTTCTTATGGTAAAGCTAATGCAAGAATGCAATTTCTCTGGTAGATTTATATCACGTCACGACTAGCGAAAAGTAAGCGTTACATTAGCTACAACTATTTTTGTATCTTAGGTTTAAAATTTAACGTTTTCAAGTGCATCTGCTGCAGATTACGCAAAAAAATATAATTGACGAAGTGGCACAAAAATGTGCACATGAAATGTAAGAACATATTGAGCGTGTCGCTTCAAACATAAATCCCAACGAACTAAATATCTGGTCTGCCTTCATTTCATAAGAGCATGTCAGTATTTGCTCCAAAAGAAGCAGTTTCTTTTCCAGATATTATAGAAATATAAGAATACTTAGAAGAGGAAATTTTAGATCACCATTGTGATTCCTTTTTATTGTGTAAAAATCACCACTCTATGTTTCCTAATTTAAATTAAATTTAATTTAACGTTTTCAAGTAGTGCATCTGCTGCAGATTAAGCAAAAAAATTATAATTGACGAAGTGCCAAAAAAATGTGCACATGAAATGTAAGAACATATTGAGCGTGTTGCTTCAAACATAAATCCCAACGAACTAAATATCTGGTCTGCCTTCGTTTTATAAGAGCATGTCAATATTTGCCCCACAAGAAACAGTTTCTTTTCCAGCCATTATAAAAATATAAGAATACTTAGAAGAGGAAATTTTAGATCACCATGGTGATTCCTTTTTATTGTGTAGAAATCGCTACATTATGTGTCCCAATTTTATTTCGGTTGCTAAAGAAAGATTACTCACCTTTGCAAATAGTTACCCCAAAGAAGGTGTAAAACTCCTCACTTCAATTAATAATCGTATCTTAAATACGTGTTTCGACAAATAAGTAGTCATCATCAGTAGGTAAAACCACTAATCAAAGTGTTTAACATGGAGCATAATAAAGTTAACACAAAATCACGTTAAACGACGTCCACATATACACTGAATTTGAAACAAATACACAAACTAAAATTACGTCAACTTGCCCCTCTTAAGAAAACGGCATATTTATTCTCAACGCGCTCAATCCTAACTAGCTCTTTTCTAAGAATGAAAAAAGGATAACTTATGCGATAGGACCGTTGTCCGAGTTGAACCTATTAAATATGTTTTTAACGATATGAGTGCTTTCGTATACATCAAAATTCTTGGGGTTGTTGATATTTTTGAAAAGTTTTAACTCTTTTACCGTGATGTTATGATCCGTGTTCAATACATTGTTTTCGGCGCTCGATTTTTCTGTACTATTAAATTTTGTATGTGATATGTGTTCTTTAAATCGGTTATTATTAAGCGTTTCGTTTGACCAATATATTTCAAATTACAATCGCCGCAATTAATTTCGTATACCTGATTTCAAATTTAAATTAACTTTATCTTTGGTATTACCTAGGAGACTTCATGGTGTTTTCGGAACGAAAAGCAACTTGGAGACCTTGTTCTTTAACAACTCTATTAATGTTTTTCGTGATTTGATGGTATGGTAAACACATGTACTTTTTCTCCTGGTTACGTTGAGATATCAAACTTGATTCGCGGATTGTCTTTTTTAAAATCGTTTTTATAATTAATTTATTAATTATTTCTATGTCAAAGCCATTATACCTCGCGATATTTTGAATGAAATCTAGTTCAATCTAGCTGTCTTATGTTGAAAATTATGATTTGAATCCGTGGTGATGAATCTGAACACTGATTTCTTTCCGGAAAATATCGATTTCTATTGCTACGACCAGTACGTCGCGGTCAAAAAAAAAGAAAAATTCTATATACACCCCGGAGCAGACCCGGTCTCGGGCGACTGAAACCGCCCCCTGCCCGTTCTTGCCAACGTCCAACGGCCCACCCGGCTTCTGAGGCTGCCTCAGCCCAGGGGTGGGGAGACCCAGAGGTAAGTAAAACAACCTAAAACGATGGTCAAGGGCGCCACCGAATTTATGCCGCTGGACGTCGCAAACTCGGAAACAATGATAATATAATAAAAAAAAAGGCAAGTAGCGTTTGGCAGAAGGCCGGTTCCCCGACCGAGACCCGCCCCACTCTCGAGGATCGAGTAACGGGAAAGAAAAGGCGTTGGTTCCAACCAAACAAATCCAATTTATTGACACACTCGGTATATGAAATGAACAATTTTCAAATCTTGAAATGGTGAACTTATATGATTAAGTTAAAAATTTAATTAGAAAAAATGTGTGATATATATTAAAAAAAATAAATAGATATAATGAATTTACTACAATGCGGCTGATGGCCTTAGTTCACCCTAAAAAAAAACAATACGTATTCCTTTCTTTTTGTTGGTTCACAATGTATTTACAATTTCAACAATACATTGGAAATAAATCAATCTTAATCTAGGAAGTTTGTAATTAGAGTAAGTTGGCAAAAATATGCAATGCATAAAACTAAAGTATTCAAATAATATACATGAATAAAAGCAAGTTACTATTGAAAAATTTTACATCTGATCGTGAACCGAATGAAGAAAAGTATTAAGAAAAGACCCAAAAAAACAGGTCAGGCGACACAGGTTATTTTGTTTGAAAACACCTGGGAATTTTTAGTAAAACGGTCTATAAGTTAATTGCAATAATTATAAAAAATAAGAAACTGCGAATGACATAAATAAAATAAACAAAACGAGAACTTATCTGTCGGGTGGAACGGCTACTGTGTCCCTTCTTCCTTCAAAGAAAGCGTCACGTGCGGGAATAATCAGGTGGTTTTTTCGTTTTTCCTCGCCCGTCGGTTACACCATCTAAATAAAGGAATAAACAACGAAATAAGCGAAAGGAAAAAAAAGGAAGCCCAGATACATACCGAAGAAAGCGTTCGATGGTGATGAAATTAATTAGGTGCTGTTTAACGTGCTATTATATTTACTTTATCTCATCACTTAAGATCCTCAAATTGAGATATAATTTCGATATTAATATCAACCAAATCCCTCACGGGGCCCTAATTATACAAATTACATTAAGGCTACATTGATAAATTTCGGTGATGGGGGAGAACGTAACCACGTTTTAAGATCGGCAACTAACGACGGAGTGTAGAGAGCGAGTCACGTACTTTTCCTTTGAAAAAAGCAAGCACTGAGGTACGAGAAAAAAAGAAAAAAACTAGAAGGATTCAAATATATTAACAAATAACGAATAACGATACCTATACAGGTAGGTTCGTTGGAAATTGAGCAAAATATACTAAAGTTATCATTAATTATATTACAAAATAACGTGATGAAGCGTTGAGCGTTACGGACACGTAACACTATTTTATGCTTATTTCTATTCTATCTAGAAATGGTATTCTATATTTGTTTTCCTTTTCCATCGTGAATTTAATAGTTGGAAATTTCAAATTTGGCTGTTTGATGAATATGTCCAATTCACATTTCCGTGTATCAAAAATAGCCAAAATGTCATCTACATACCCTATCCAAACTCTTGGAAAATATTTAACGTTATTTTTAAATTCTACTTCAAATTGACTAATTTATTTATGAGTACACCGTGATATTCCTCGAATTGAATTATATTTGTGAACTGTATTTTTAAAAGCTTCAGTATATCTTCACAGAATACAAAATTTTCTAGCTTATGTCGGTATTGTAGTGTACTGGCTAAAATTTAAAGCTTCGCTAAAGTAATAAAACATCTACTGGCTTTCTTTCATTCGGTACTATAGAGAATATTGAAACGAAATTACATACACTCATTCATATGAATTTGATCATTAATCACTTATAATCTCTTTTGTAGCCTTCAGCTGTAATACCAATCTTCAGACGGTGATACTTTCTGGAGGCGACATAAATAGAGTGTTATTGGATTATTTCATTAAATATTAATAAAGCACATGTAAATAAATAGTAAATTATTTTACAAGCAATCTATTTCCTTATATTTTATTAATTCGCTTTGCTTTTATACCATCAATAACATCATCGAAATCATTAAAAGTCTATAATTGGCTATTTTTTATTGACAATTATTTCATGCAGTGCTCTCTGAAACTTTCTTACTATAAACAATCAATTAACTAAGAATTTAGACACAAATTAATGGAATCTGAGTGAAACATTCGTAAAATATCAGGTGGCAAAATACATTTGCATAGGAATGCTCGAAGAAATTTTATCTGGCATCAAAATTGATTCATTTACAACTTTAAATTTATACGTGGCATCGTTAAAATGCTGAAAAAAAACTGTATTTCGTATAATAAATCGTGCTTCTCGAATTTGTACAACATAAGTACACAAATACAAACATCTGCTCAAGAAATAATGTGGAGTATTTTAATTTTGTATTAATTTATATTTATGTTAACCGATGGTTTTTCAAGTATTTTTCAGGTTTAAAATCAATTTGAAGTCGAGAAAACGAATATATTTTAGATTAGATACTATGTATTTATTTAATCTTCTAATTTTATGTCTAATTAGATTTTATTAGCGTAAGGGAAAAAACTCAATTTTATCTAAAGATAATACACACAACATAGTTTACAATGTTAACTGTACGTTAACGAAGATGTTTCTGCCTAGATTGATTTATAGATGATCTTGAAAATGTAAGCGTATAATGTTGGAGCCTTGAATATAAAGTTGAATAACAATAATGTAGGTTGCAAGTTTCGTAGGAAATAGACAACCCACGGTTCATTAATTTGCTATTTTGTCATAAACAAACACTTCTACGTTTATTTATTGCGCTTTGTAAATCCATCTTCGCACAAACGTATGTGTACGTAAATATATTAGAATTTCGTAGTACACTGTGATAAAATAAAGAGTAATAATTGTACCTGAAAGTAGAGCGAGTTAAAATCACTTTTATCTTGTTCTTAACGTATTTTATTATCTCGGAATATTTTTACTTACACTGGTTCACTAATATTAAATTTTTTTAATCATCAGGAATTATGTATACTTCTTTACGCTAATCTTTTATAACTAAATGTTCATTTGTTCAAAATCTTAAATCTCCGAAAGTTCTTCAACGATTGTTTTGAAATTTTGACACAATATTGTACTCGAATACGCTCGTGTTTTTATATAAATTATATCTGAAAATGATGGTACGCCAATTGTGTTGGCACGCCCGAAAATTTCTCAAGTGGCTACATTGTCACTTATGTAAATTTGAAAAGAGCCTATTTACGTTGGTTTTGTGTATTATGTTGGACCGATTTTTTGATATCTATTAACGATCTATAACGATGGGACGTGGTTATATAATTTGCGTTCTTGCTTTGAACAATTTGTGGAAGCATTTCGTAGCGAAAATGTAAATTATGAAGTTTTTGGTCACCACAAACGTGAAATTGTAAAGCGATTTGAGACACAAAACTGTATTTACAAAGGTAAATGAACTTGGCGATCAACAGTATTAACGGAACCTATTGTTAACGATCTTCGAGAATGAATGAATCTAAGTTAATAAAAATCATTATGGAAGTTATCAGTACAGGTTAAATACCATATGAGTAAAAATTGCTTAGATAAGGGATGGCCATGGTTGCGAGGATCACTGTCTTTGATAGGTTCAGCCTGTTGTTGGTTCTATATGTTGGTTTAATGCCAGTTTCGAATTGAATTTTTATTTGACATGAATTAAATGCCAGTTTCGATTTGAATTTTTATTTGACTTGAATTAAATGTCAGTTTAGATTTGAAGTTTATTCGCCATGATTTAAACGTCAGATTTTTAGCTAATATAACCAATATAATTACAACTACTTTAAATCAAAACATTTAATTGGCATCAACAAGCTGAACCTATCAAAGACAGTGTTGCTCCCAAACATTGCCATCCCTTATCCAAATAATTTTTGCTCATATGGTATTTAAAGCAATGTAAGTACTTTACGTGCTTTTTGCAGGTATTACTAGAGCCAGTTGCACGAAAGCGCTACATAAAGATATACGCATGCATCTCTTCCGAATTTCTGTAGTTCAACAGTTGTGCCCTCGAGACTATCAACAACGAGTAATATATTGCCAGAAGTTTAACCAGCAACTAAATAATGATGATTTACTCGATTTAATTTTTTTCACTGATGAAAGCATGATTTCATTTCTGGATATGTAAATATTCAGAATTACCTAACATGAGCTACAGAGAATCCACACATACTTGTCGAAAAAATCTGCATTCCATAAAAGTTGGAATCTAGGTTGCAATCTCAAGACGAAGGATAATAAGGCCAGTTTTCTTTAACGAAACAATTAACGCAGAGAGCTTTCAAACTTCATTTTGACAGAATTTATTAATCAGCTGCATGATAATGAAATAACATTGGATTATTTCCAACAGGACAGAGCCACTGCTCACACTGCAAGTGCAAGCATAACATATTTGCAGGAGTTTTATGGTGATCGTATTACCAGTCAAAACCTGTGGCCACCGACAAGTTTAGACTTGACAACACCAGATTATGTCCGTTTCGGACATGTAAATAACAGTAGTTTTTAAAAGCCGTTTATAAACAATAGAGGAACTTGAACACGCAATTAGAATGAAATTGAAAACATCACATCAAGGAAGAACTTTATCGTATATTTGAAAGTATGACACGACGAGTAAACTTGTGTTTATAAAATAATGGTTTCAACAGTTTTTGGTAAAAATAAAGTATTTTTCTACTCATGAGTGTTCTTTTCGTTAAATAAAGCATTTGTTGTATACTCAGTTAACAAATTCGAATAAACAAAATCTTCGTCTTTATTATTAATATTGCCACCAACTGTAGAAAAATAAAATCCATTGTACGAACATAATTGGCGTCCGATTATTTACACACCCACGTTAACTATTATATAGATATCACACCTGCGACAGGTAAAACATGCGTATGTCACACCTGTGACATACGCAGGTAAAACCATGCTTTTTCTTTTTAAACAGCGCCATCTGTTGGACGTAACAGCAACACACCCAATACTAAACATTGCTCATGCCAGACAACGAGTTTCTTAACAACTACTGTCAGTTGGCATTTTCAATGTTTCCGAGGCAAACCAGACAATTTCTATCTGAACAGATAATGAAACAACAAAAAATATTGTATACCCACAAGCTTTGTGAAATTACATATTAGTGTTACATATTAGAAATTTGTGCTTGCAATTCTCTTTTTTTTTTAATTTAACTAGACTGAGCCCCAGCAACCCCCCCGCTGGGTACAACTAGTACGTAATAAATTTCCAAGTTATATTACTTTGCACCCATTTTCTGTAGAATATGAAGCGATGAAATCAAGCGGGAATTGAATTCTTTAGGGTCGGTTCTATAATACACTTTAACCCATCAATTATACCGTTAAATAACCTGAATGTGGATAAAGTTTATTTAATTTCTATAAAAATAGTTGAGCGTTCTAGAGTACATAATTTTAATTAAAATTTTGCACATATAGCAGTAATACTTGTACCAAAGCGTAGATAAGTTGAGTTTTGTATAAATGTCGGTATAAATATTTGAAATCGCGCAACGCATGGACGAATTGTCAGCGCGTGCTCTAGCGGTTACGCGCCCCAGACAAAAAGACAAATTCCTGCCGCTTAAGAATACATACATATATATATATATTGATACGTTTCTTGTATATTTTAAATTCTTTATGTATGAACTTTTAATATTTCTTAGTATGATATTATGTTGCGGTTTATTCTCTTGATGATCGTGATAATGTTAAATGAGACGTAAAAAGTAATATTAACTGTTATGTAAAATGTTGATTTTATACTTAACTTAGAAATGGGCTTATTATTCTTCCTTTTCTTTTTATAGACGGCTAGCTCAATATTTCGTATCTCCAGGGTTCAAAGTCGGTTCAGGTATTTCTACTCCTCTCTTAGCTTATTTATTTTAGTAAATCAATTCGAACAACACTTCAAGCAATTAAAATAAAACCAAAAAATAAAATGATAAAAAAAACATTAACTTTATTGTACAAACAAAATTCTTAAAAATTCAAAATTAAGTCGGTATTTCGTGGAACACAAGCAATGATCCACGCGATAAAAATTGGTACTAATACAAATCTTTTTTACTCTTGTGAATAAACATGTGTTTAACAATATCAGTCTAATAAAATTGTGAATATTGGAAATAATAGATTAAGTTTAGATAGTTTAACAAGTGCAAAGTGAACTTCAATCTGTTTAATAACAGTTTACAGTGTTTGAGGAACAAATCGTTAACTGTAAGTACGAGTAAGTTGAGAACAACCAGTTCTATATGTGAAAATGACTATTTAAAATGGAGTGTAACAATTAGTATATAAAAAACCTGTATTTTCGGGAATTAACTTCGGTGATCTCTGTCTATAGGTTCTGGAATGGTTCTTGAGTCAGGAAAACGGATATTAACCAGATCGGTTCCCTTAGAATGGCTTGTTCGTGATGTTTCCAAAGTCGGACGACAGCTGATTGCTTGGCGGCGTTCGTGTGCTCCGTTGAATGGCTTGATCTTTGGTGAACCTTTTTTAGTAGACTCGCTGTATGATTTATATGTCCCAAAATTTCAAAAATTTCTATTTCCGGAATGTGATGGTCTGGTCTTTTGTAACTTTTTCAGTGTGTTGACGACAGGTATTGTAAGCGTTTTAGATAAATTTAACACTTGAACACTAGTTATTTTAGTAGATAAAAAATTACTTTTATCGGAGCGAAATTTTCGTAACCGTTCGTTACAACAATGGTGGTAAAGACGCCGTTTTATTCTTTTGTTTTAAATAAAATGACTGGCCGTTTATTGCCTTGTTCGTACTCATAATTATGTTGTTATGCAGTTATAATTTAGGTAATATTTCAATGCAAATGGGTTTATAAAATTATTTTAAGAATTATTGAATAAGTTTGGTTATGAAACATATGTTGTTTTGTTTACAATAACTCTGTCAACATATGTTCCTATACAGGTTATTATGCCGTTATAATTTGGAGGCGGAGCTTAATTGTTTCAAATACATTTGAATATAAATACGTTAAATAGGTTCTTATAAATCGCGTTAAATATTAATTTGAATTAGAAAATGAGTATAAACATCAGTAATAAAAATATAGAGAAAAATAAGTTAATTATTTTAAAGCAAATTTGTCGTCATAATAAAGTATTTATATTTTGAATTAATTCCTCCCCTCACTGGCATGAAAACATATAGTAAATATGAACATTATAACTAAATAGCTTGTTTTTGTATCCGTTTCAGAGGAGGAGCCTTTCTTGTAATGCTTCAATATATATATATATATATATATATATATATATATATATATATATATATATATATATAGATAATTATTTCGTGACCAATGTACAATATAGTTGATTTAGATATTCGGCCATTGAATATCTGTTTTACATTAATATGTATATATTTAAAATAAGTTCTGAAAAATGTGTAAAAGTTATATCCATTCGCAATGTGCAGATACCGGTATTTCATTGTTTTTACAAATAATCAGTACACATTATCCGGAAATAGATATGACTTTCTTTTCTAGACTGCGTGTATATATACGAATTATGAAAAACGCAATGTAAATGAGAATTAATAACTATTAAATTCCCACATTACATGCAATTGCCGCTATAACTTGTTGTATTAATTTCTACAAATGACAAAATCACATTTGCCTAAGAATGCAGACACAACACGTCGCGATGCCAACCGTCCAGGTTGTCCGGGCAAATGAAAAATGTGTGAAAGTCATATCTATTCGGAATGTGCAGATACCGGTATTTCATTGTTACTACAAATTATCGGTACACATTATTCGGAAATAGATATGACTTTCATTTCTGTACTGCCTGTTATATACGAATTACGAAAAACGCAATGTAAATGAGAATTAATAATTATTAAGGAGATTACGTCTTAGCTCAATGGCACCGTAACCTGAACTGGATGCAGTAGAACGATAGCTTGGCCACTGATATATATACCTGAGCCATTGGAATTCTGTGTGTGAGGCTACATTAAAGGCAAAGTTTATGTTCCGTCTCTTCCTGAAAATCTAAATAAATTGCAATTTAGTATAACAGAAGTCGTTGTAATCATTGATTATGATGTGATACTTAAAATTTGAGATGAATTCACTTACAGATTAGGTATATGCCGTGTTACAAGAGGAAGCCATGTTCAACATGTGTAAATGAAACTTGTTCAAATTCAGGAAAGTTTTGCTGGATTCTTTGCTATATTATTCAGTCCAATAAAATTTATACTTTCTTTACAATTAAATGTTATTTATTTATAACTAACTTTATATAACGTTAATAAGTTTAAAGACGCCGCCGAAACTTACATAGGTTCCATAGATTTGGAATACTTTTGTAATAGTATTTATGACCTGATAGTCAAATGATAGTTTGAAATCTTCATTTCTCAATTTTGTTGAGCTAATAGGTATAATAATACTACTTGTTACTAAAAACTATGTTATATTTCATTAATTGGTCACGGAGAAAGCGCTAAAACTAGTTTCCTTAAGAAAAATATGAAGAAAACATGAAAAAAAAGGCATGTATTAAGCTGTTGTAACGGAGCAAAGTAATCGAGAAGTCGATAGTAATAAGTAATAGTCAATCTAATAGTTCTTTTCGTTGCGAAAACAAATGTCACAAATTCACATTTCAGCGCTTTAATATAGTGCTGGAAATGTAAATTATGAAAGCGCTGGTATTAAAATATTTACATATAAAATGACTAGGAATATTGTTGAAAACATATTTATCCTCCAGTAGTGTGTAGTATACAAATAGGATAAATCATAAACTAACGAGATCCAGTGATATATCGCTTCTTCTCATTCTTTGTATGAATTTTATTACTATGTGAAGTGTGGGATTTGCACATGGACTGAATGGACGATGGCCGCACTACAGATAGTAAGTAGAAATAACTTACACAATAGTTAATCAGTAGAAGTGAATCGTACAAGAGCGGAAAAAGAAAACTGTTAAGCGTAAATTTATGTATCGACGGTGTAGCATTGCATTGTTCCATACCTTCTATTAATCTTCTATTCCTTATCCACGTGGGCGGCTGAAAACAGTGGGCCATGCCTTCAATAAATGTTACTGTTATTCTCTGACTACTGCCCGGTAGTTTACAAACAGAGTGGGCTTTGTAATATAGTAGTTTCTGTTATTATGGTATTAATTTTAAAGCGGGACGTGCCTGTAGGTGTTTTCACATTGCATTTTCTTATGCATCGACACTGGCCTGCTCACCATATACAAATTGATCTATGTGTTTTCGTGTAACTATTGCTGTATGGGGCTTATAATAACTTTTCTTACGATGAATTAACGGCCGCTCAGAGCTACCGAAACCATTATGAGGTGTTTTTATAATGTTGTCTTCGAATGTATATAGAACATAAATCCAGTGCCTTTGTTTTCGCTTTTGTTTAAGTTAGAGATCATTTTCTTGTTAGTATCAAATGTTCTAAACATAAATGAAATGTCTCTTTTAAGTTGCTATATGAAATAATCTTAAAATAGAAATTCAAGGTCATGTTATTTTATTTGATATATAAGTACTAGATTTTGTTTTTCGTTTTTTGTCGTATATTCATTTTTAATGTTAACTGGAAAGTATAAGAATAATACACTTAGGTACACAATTATTTGTTTTGATCTAATATACTAATGTAAAAATACTGACGAAAACATCTGTAATAAATATTATTGTAAGTAAGTAAGTAAGTAAGTATTTTTATTAGCAAAGCTATTTTACAACTATAACATTTCTTACATTTTACTTAATTAACTAATTTACACTGCTACAACATCGAAACTTCAATGGACCACTCAAATTTTTGTTTAACATATTCTAACAGATTTCTCTTAAAGTTTTTTAAGTCATTACAATATTTTAAACCCTGCGGCAATGCATTAAACAATATGAAACCATTCACAAAAACGTTTCTCGATGTCCTAACCCTGTCAAATCGCTCTATATAAAGGTCTTTTACATTTATTGTATTGTGTTCATGTATATCCTGTACAACAGCTACTCTATCACTTAAATAAGATGGTAACATGCAGTTTTTCATTTTAAAAACAAAAATCATGGTTTTGTAGACTATGTATTGCCTTATACTCAACAGGTTCAACACCTCGAGCATAAGCTTGATTGGTGTATACTTATTGCACTTTAATATAATTCTTAATGCCTTATTTTGCAGCTTTTGTAATTTTTGCATTTCACCATTGTTTATGCTGAACAATACTGTTGAACAAAAGTCAATACATGGCGACACAATAGCCCCATACAACAGTAACAAAGTATATAAAGATAAATTCTTACTTATTCTACTTAGAAAGAAAACTTTTTGTGACATCTTATTTAATAAATATTGAACATGTGATTTAAAATGAATGTTAGCATCAATCATCACTCCTAAATATTTAATATTATCAACCCTTTCTAATTTATATTGATTAATAGTTAAATTCATACTATCAAAATTGACAGCTGCAATTCGAAATTTTGACCCAATCACCATATATTTAGTTTTATCCAGATTAATCGCCATATTATTATCACACAACCATTTGTATAATTTACTTAATTCATTATTTAATTTTTCAACCATAACGTCAATATTTTTACCAGTAACATAAAACATGGTATCGTCCGCAAACATGCGGATCTCACAGTTGTCTACACATTTCACCATATCATTGCAAATAAAAGCGGTCCCAAGACAGTTCCCTGGGGTACACCATACTGAGTGAAAACCTCATTAGATACCACATTTCTAAACTTTACAGTTTGTGTCCTACCTAAGAGATAAGTCTCGAACCATTTCAAGGCATTACCTGACAAACCAATTTTATTTAGTTTACACAACAGCAAGTTTTTGTCAATAGTCTCAAACGCTCGCCTAAAGTCCAAAAATACAGTCAATACTACATTTCCTTTATCAATCTCTTTAACCCATTTATCACATACATCCATTATTACAGATTCACACGAATGTTTCTTCCTGAATCCTGACTGATTAGTCACAAGTATGTTGTTTTTATCACAGTATTCAATTAGTTGTTCTTTCACACACAATTCCAAAACCTTTTCATAAGGCGCCACACAATTAATAGGTCTGAATTCACTACACTTTTTTGTAGACATACTACACAGGTCTTTAATGTCTTTTTATTGCTTCTACAGCTTACTACGTTAGACACAATGCCATAATGTATATAGACAGTTAAGCAGTAGCTATTTATATAACCAATTATGAAATGAGTTATTTTGTGTAACGAAATGGAATATTTGGATGGAATAAATGACATCAAACTACACACGTTTTTCATCAGAATTTGAAAATCGAGAATATAACCACAGAATAACAGAAAGGACAAAATCCGCGGTGCCTTTGATGTTTTAGTGTTCATTTTTCATGACCTTGAAGCTATTGTTTACATTGTCGCCATTTTGAAACTATGTCAAGATATTTAAGCCGTTTTTTTTCAAAATAACATACAATTATGTTATTTTAAAATAATAATAATAGGTACAAAACTATATCAGCTACTACAGTGTTGTTTTCTTTATTTATACATGAAATAATAAATTTGAGCCAAGTATTATTTATTTGTAGAAAGTTCTAGGATATGCATATTAATATATAAAATGTAAACGAGTTGGACAATTTTTTGTCCGCCAGCTTAATAGAATATGTATGCACAAAATTGCTTTTAATACAGATTTGTTTCGAAATATAAATTATAAAAAAAATTGACATCACGACTTGAAGTAAATATTAGAGAAGTTCCAATTTAATAATTCATGTTATTTTCAACTACTAATGAGAAGCTGGCATATATATATATATATATATATATATATATATATATATATATATATATACCTTTGTATGTTATGGCCGATTCAATTAATTGGCGATTTAAGGTCTGGTTTTACTTCAAAATGTATACATTTAAAACAATCTTACATGTTTCGACATATGATGCCTTTTTCAAAGAATTTAAAATATACATTGCAGTATATTAATGTCATACTTATACATCATGGATAAAATTATTCCAAAATATATTCCAATTTAATAATAATAGATCATGCCTTAGCATTCTAAAGATAGTTAGACAACAAAAACGGGGAATGGCAAGCCATGAGTTATTATTACGTCTGCGCCCGTGGAGCGGCTTAAGATGTTAAGCCGTCGACATTCGCCCTAAACGAGAAGGAAGACCACGAAAACCTTCTCGGGCAGCCAGTCAGGAATTCAAACACGGAACTGTCAGCATAATAAGCGAATGTACAGATATTTAAATAACATGAGATATATATTTATATAACAGCAACATATATTATGATGGTAAATTGCAGATCGTCACATAATTAGATTATAGTGTATACTGCTTAAATTTTGAATGTCACTTCTGTTGTTAATTGAATTTATTCCTATTTAATACTAATCATTTCTTTAATTTCCCTTTTCATTGTGTGTTGTTCTTTATCAATTATCTGTGTGTTTTCAAAATCGAAATGGTGATAGCGTTGTAGTTTGTGTGCAAATAAAGCAGTTTTGTCTGTTTTAGAGTATTTGTGGGCTTATATTCTTTTGTACAAATATTTTTTAGTTTGACCTATGTAGTAATTATCGCAAGCGCGATATAGTATTTTATAGATGACACGTGTTTCTAGATTTTTTTCTATTTTAGGTTTCAGTTTTGAAAATAGATGTTTATTAGTATTACTAAGATTATATTTTTTTCTGATAATTGTGGAACATCTGGAATCGTGATATATGTTGTGTCATTGTTAAATTGTTATCGGTGCCTGCAGTGTTGTATATTTGGTGTATTCTTTTTTAATTGTTTGGTCTATAAGTTGTGGTGGATAATTATTATCTGTTAAGATCGTTTTAATTTTCTTGATGTTATCTTTTCTGTATTGAGTATGTGATAGTTTTACTGCTCTATCAGTCAGATTATTTATAATTATTTTATTGAATACTGTAGGTGCATTTGAGTGGTAATTCTTATACTGATAAGAAGCTGTGGGTTTATTATACTAATTTGTATAAATAGCACCCTGTCTATCGTAGCTTAAAAAATATCAAGAAAATTAATACTGTTATTAATTTCCTCTTCAATAGTGAATTTCAATTTGTTTTGAAAATTGATGAATTTATTCAAAAGCAAGTTTATTTTATTTATCTTTTCAAAGACTTGAAGTCATACGAGTGAATCGAAGAGACTACGAAGACGTATACAGTTACGATATCTGAATAATTGAGCTTCATATCACCGAATTGCTTTTTCATGCAAATTGGATATTCAATACAATACCTCATGTAATTTCGTTCAAATCGAAAAAATTAGCAAAGTACAAAGCACACGATTAGTAGTTAAAAAATGATGAATAATCTAATTGAAGCAACAATTCTGATTGGACCTCATAAAGGTAAAGACGCACTACATCCACGAAAACCACTCATTCTGACCGACATGCCGTTCAATTTCAAACGGCTTCAATTTTCAATGATGAATAATCTAATTGAAGCAACAATTCTGATTGGACCTCATAAAGGTAAAGACGCACTACATCCACGAAAACCACTCATTCTGACCGACATGCCGTTCAATTTCAAACGGCTTCAATTTCCAATACGCCTTGTGTTCGCGATGACTATCAATAAAGCGCAAGAGCAATCTGTGCAAGTGTGTGGTTTGAATTTATAAAACGATAGTCGGTAAACCGTCTGATCTTTATGTTTATTTCAGAAAACGGACAAACAAAAAATGTAGTCAATCCAAGCTTTACAATAAAAGTAGTTTTTTGTGAAAAACATATTTTTTTTCCTTTCCTTTCAATCCACATAGCCACAGCAAGGCAAGGCAGGGTATTGAATTGAGTGATGTCTATATTCGCTATAATATTTTTTTTTGCATTTCTATTCATTTCATATCAGATTGAGCCACAGCGAAGCGTAACTAGTTTTAGCTAGTTGAAAAATAAAAATATTTCAGTATACATAGAATCGTTGTTTCATTGTTAGGCTACATAAGTATCATCCTGCCCTCGTATTTATTAGAGAACTAAAAAAATTCACAAAGCCTGTAAGTCATTATATTCTAAGATGGAAAAGAAATAAAACACAAGAATGTGTTTTAAACTAGAAGATAATCTGCGAATAATGATAAAAAGTAAATTAGCGTTGGCGTATTTCGATAATGTTCACAGGTAATCATGGCTTAAAGATTTTTTTTTCTTGTTTCAACAGTATAAATACAGGATATATTTGAAAACGCACAATGTTCTGTACGTACATATGTGTGTATAGAGCGTATATATAGGTTCACCCACACGATACTCCATTAAATTTGTGTTATAGCACCTTTTAATTTATCAATTCACGTTTATCTGGATCGCGCCACGACGGAATGCGGCCCAACATCACTACTCTCGTAAATAAGACCTTCACTTTACGATATCTCTGTGGCCGAGACCGTTTCAATTGTTTTAACTCACATTTTACTATCACTTATGTCCGCTGTTTAATTTAGTGCCGTATGGACGTCTACAGAGATACTAAACAATACACGCGTACATATGCCTATAGACACGCTTATACATACATCTTTTTCTTTGTTCCCTTGTTTGCTTCGATATTGTACGTTTAGTGATGGAATTTTGAACATATCGATATCAACTGTCATTCATTTATTCATGAAATTATATATTTAATCTATATAGGGTACTGTAACAATACGTAACTAAAGTTAAGGTTATATTTGAAACAAACTAACATCAAAATTATTAATGACAAGTATTAACGACCAGAAGAGAATGAGACACTAATGTAATATTTATCCAGTTTCAAAGTTTTACACTGAGATAATAGCGGGGCCAGGGTATATATATATATATATAATGTATTTTTTTGTGACTTTTGTGAAGCTTTTTTTGGTGTTCTATAGGTCAGTCATAAACAATTGGTTATTTTTAAATATTTTAATTTTTCATACATGTTTCGGGGACATGCCCTTTTTCAATGAACTGTATTTTTTTTAAATATGTTGTCTCGTCTGCATTAATTTTACCACATTTTATTTATTTATATGTCTTTAAGCAACCAGTATTATATTTTAACAATGCAAATATATATTCGCATACACACAACTGACGTCTACAAAAGGAATTTAGACATAAAACAAAAGTAACACAACTAAAAAACACAGCTCATTGAATGTCTCCGAAATATGTATGAAAATAAAAACATTTTAAAATAACCAATTGTTTATGATTGACCTACAAAACACCAAAAAAAAACTTCAAAGAAATTATATATATATATATATATACAGGGTTAGTTAAAAGTATGGAGACGGCGATTTATTGTCGTTAATATTCATTTTAGGGAATTATGTTCAATATAAAAGTTTGCTAAGATATTTTGATCTACATTTGAGAATATTTGAATTTTTTTTTTCAATTGTTTTTTTTTTAAATGGGAACTGGTAAATTTTACTCTACCATTCGATAGAGAATTTTTTTCTCTTTACAATAATATTTTTGTATTTTTCAAATTCATTTTAATAACTTTTTTACAGGAAAAATTAAACAAATTATTAACAAAGTAAATTAAAGTAAGTGCTCAAATTGTCGTCCATTAGTAATTTGACGATGACCCAATCGATTTACAAAACCCCGAACAGAGTTCTGTAGAAGATCTCGGGGAATTTCCTGTATCGTTCTGGTAATTCGGATTTGTAAATCTTCGACGTTATCGGCCTTATCTTTGTAAACTTTGTTTGTTACGTATCCCCAAAAGAAAAAAATCTAAAGGACTTAAATCTGGCGAACGGGCTGGCCATTCTATGGTTCCTCGTCTTCCAATCCATCTGTGAGGAAAAACGTTGTTCAGATATTGACGAACATTTACACTATAATGTGGTGGGGCGCCATCTTGCTGGAACCAGATACTGTCATTGGGCAGGTGTTCATTGTTTTCATGAGGATAGAGCGTAGCACAAGCAGGTATTATTTCATTTTATATAACTGCAAATACAGAGCCGAAGTTAAATTGCCATTTATGAAAAAGGGACCGATAATATGACCGCCTAGAATGCCAACCCAACCATTAACCTTTTGGAGGTACTGCGTATGGTGCTCCAAAAACCAAGAGGGATTTTCCGATGACCAGTATCTGCTGTTATGTCTGTTTACTTCACCGGTAAGGCAAAAAGTAGCTTCGTCAGAGAAAATAATATTGTTGACAAAATTTTCATTATTATTGCAAATATTTAACAATTCTTCAGAAAATTGTAATCTCCTATCAAAATCATCTTCCGTTAACTCTTGTACCTTATAAGGTTTATACTTTTCACTTTTTAAAAACAACACGATCGATGACTGTGAAATATTGAAATTGGCCGCTAATTAAATGGTTGATAAATGGGGATATTCAGATACAGCCAATAAAATATCCAGTTTGTTATCATCGCTTTTTGCTGTTCTAGGTCTACCACTCCTTGGCAAATCTTTAACGCTACCCGTTTGTTCAAAGCGTCTTAAAGTTTTATCAACAACGGATTTAGAAATTGGATTTCTATTTGGATGCGTATCATTAAATAAATGACAAACGTCTTGTAAACTTCGGCGTCTATCTCCATATCCCAACATCATAAGTATTTCAATTCGTTCATGTTCACTTAAACTCGCCATTGTTAATATTAACAGCAACAAATTGCACAAATGAATTATTTCTGTCAAAGATTTGACGTACACAATCACTACTGATAAAATTATGTCGCTCAAGTTTGTTTATCGCTACGCTTCTGTGTATCCGCGATGTACCGAACATCTGTTAAACACATGAACCGGTCTTTTCTTACAAAAAAGTTATTAAAATGAATTTTAAAAAAACAAAAATATTATTGTAAAGAGAAAAAATTCTCTATCGAATGGTAGAGTAAAATTTACTAGTTCCCATTTAAAAAACTGCGCGGACAGGCGTAACTAAAAAACAATTGAAGAAAAAAAAATTCAAATATTCTCAAATGTAGATCAAAATATCCTAACAAACTTTTTTGAACATAATACCCTAAAAATTAACGACAATAAATCGCCGTCTCCATACTTTTAACTAACCCACCCTGTATATATATATATATATATATATACAGGATGAGTTTTTTCCGATGTTTAGCATGGGGAACTCGGAAACTAGCGAAGATAGAGAGACGATTAAATAGGGAAAGAATTGCAGTTTCACGAGTTCAATTTAATGAGCTTCTCGTTTTTGGAAAAAAAATGCATGGCTAACTAGGTACATCGCAAAAATTATATTGTGTTATTCTGTCCGGCACCCATATCCCTATTATTATTGACTTTGGAAAAAATGTGTGCCGCAGTAGAAGATATAAAAAAAAGGAAAACTTCAAACTGGAAAGAGAAAATTCAAGGAACAGTAACGACTATGAATTGAATGGATGCCACTTGAAGCAAAAAGGAGGTAATAGAGGGTTTGAAAGAAAGAAAAGCTTCAAATTGGAAAGAAAAATTGCTTATATGAAAGAGTGAAGAAAATGCATTCAGTTGAATACTTAGATAGTTTGAAGATTATTAAGTCAAACTACCACTAACAAAAGGAGAGGAAATCTAATCTGAATTAATTTGTGAGTGTGTGGATAGTTGGACAAACAGTTTCGGAACAATGGACAAACTACCTGTATTGAAAGGAGAAGGAATCGAATCTTGATTAATTTGTGAGTTGAGGAAGAGCTTCATAATAATTTAATCATCAGGATGAACTATTGAACAGAAGATTGTTACGTTCTTTTGGCATATCGAAGTTTAGATTGTACGTGTAGTTCTCCAATGGAAACGCCGTCAAGAGACGCATGACCGTATATATATGCGAAGTGATATCATTGTTATTATCTAACGATATAGGCGACTTTCGTTCTGACATTAGCGAGGCCGTGTGGGTAATGCAAGAAAGTTAATATTTTGGTGATATTGCGATACTTTCGTATAACAGCACCTCTTTCGAGGGGTTTCACTGTCTTGCCAGCAACTATAATAGTTAGCACAACGTTCGTTATATTTAAACATACACCAGTGATTGTGCTACAAGATTGTCTATGCTTCGTACCCATCGTAAATGATAAGCAGCCATTTTTGCACATCACGCTTATCACGTTAGAGGGCTTTACTCATAATAATACTAACGTTTATTATCCAACAGCAAGCCATTTACAAGATAATAATGGTGATAATTATAAACGGTTGCTATCTGCAATAGTACATATACATAAATAAAAAAAATTTAAAAATAAAAAAACGAAGAATTAGCGATATACCAAAAAAAGAAAATTTAAAATGAATACAAAATATGCTTATAAAAAAATTAAAAGTTATGTTATGAAAACGGCTTCAACAAAGAAATGTAAGCACAAAAGAAAACAATGCTGACTGCAGAACGGGTCCAGATCCAAGGTGTTACAATTCCGCATCATGTGTATCAGAGGTACCTTCTCTAACCCTGCACCTTACCCCCATTTTAATTTAACATAGACTGAACCTTGCGGTTTTACGGACTCCAACTTAAAAATAAACATTGAACGATTTACGCTGGATTTTTCACTTTTTTGTTTTTGTTGAAAATAATACTCGCATGTAAATAGGTATACGGATTTATTTATTACGAGATTAATACACTTGGTACATAACAATTGCTAAGTTAATTTCTCGTTTTAGCGTTAAAGACCAAGACATGTTATGTCTTGCCTTGGTGAACTTCTCGAATACACTCCTTTTTCTTACCTTACTTTGTCTGGGCGAAAAAATGGTCCCCACCCTTATCAAAGGGGGTTGGTGTAAGTAACGTTCATAGTAGATATTGCAACAATATCTCTCAGATGAATTGACTACGTATTTTTTTGGCATTTCCAAACTTTAAACCGAGAACAAATAATTATTGCAATATCTTTACAAGGCATAATAAAATGACCGTAATAAAAATGTATCGATACAACAATTTCTCTTATTACCATGGCTATAAACGGATCGGACCTTTCAAAGCAAGCTACACAAATTCCCATCTGCTAAACTTAGGGGATAATTACCTTCGAAGGCCTTGCAGTATAAAGGCTGTAATACAAATGTTAACGAGATTTGCATATCTTATTCTAAAATAATTCTAGTTAAAAACCTTTGTGCACATTATATGGATATGTATGCGAATATACAGGTGCGTCCAAAAACAAACATACATTAAATCACATGATATTAATAAGGAAACTAAAGGTAAAAAATAAGATTATATAAGATTATTATAAATATTTCCGGGAAACCGGAACATGCCGGCCACCTTGAAAGGTATTGAATACATTTCAAAGTTCAAAATGTAATAGAGTTCAATCTCATGCATTGGGTAGAGGCAAAATGCACAGTTGTTTGATGGCACGTTTAGTTACACAATCCGCTGTTTTGACGGTCACAACTCTCACTATACCGTCCTGTCCTGGATGAAGTTCTTGCACTCGGCCAAGCTTCCATCGCAAAGGGGGCTGATTAGTTTCACGAAGCAATACTAAACTTCCATTATGAATAACTTCCGTGGAATGCTTAGACCACCTAGATCTTGTTTGTAGTTCCGTTACATATTCTTTGCTCCAACGGGCCCAAAAATGTTGGGACATCCGTTGCAGATGTTGATAATGTGATAGACGATTCTCGCTGGCTTCTAATAAATTTGTCTCCGGAATACAAGTTATAGGTCTACCAATCAGAAAGTGAGCGGGAGTGAGAGGATTTAAATCAGTAGGGTCATCAGATAAAGGTGATAAGGGTCGAGAGTTTAGGGTGGCCTCTATTTGTGTTAATAATGTGCAAAAATCTTCAAAATGAAGAGAATTATTGCCAACGACTCGCTTTAAATGTGATTTCACAGACTTAATTCCGGCCTCCCATAATCCTCCAAAATGAGGTGAGCGCGGAGGAATGAAATGCCACGTTATACCCTCCCCAGACGTCGAATTAACAACACATTGCCGGGTATCCTTATTATTTAAAAATTTATAAATTTCTTTCAATTCGCCCATTGCGCCAATGAAATTAGTAGCATTATCGGAGTATAAATTTCCCGGCTTGCCGCGTCGGGATATGAAGCGTCTTAGTGTAGACAAGAAGGCCTGGGTTGTCAAGTCGCTTACTAGTTCTAGGTGTATTGCCTTTGTAGCTAAACAAATAAATAAACATACGTACCCCTTGATAAATTTAGTATTGCGATACTTCTTTTCCTTTAATAGAAAAGGCCCGGCATAATCTATGCCACAGTTAAAAAATACAGGTTGTGGCGAAACGCGGTAACTTGGTAAATTTCCCATTATGTGTTGCGGTTGCTGAGGATTAGTTTTAAAACAAGTAATGCAGCGTCGTACTATTTTTTTTGTTAAGCAAGTACCTGAAATAGGCCAGTATCGCTGCCGAAGTGAATACAAAACCCCTCGCGGTCCGCAATGTAGAAGTCTCAAATGCTCATTAGTTATTATTAATTCGGTTAGCATGTGATTTTTAGGCAATATAATGGGATGTTTTTTGTCAAAGTTGAACTCCGATTGTTTAATTCGGCCACCGACACGCATTATGTTGTCGCTATCTAAGAAGGGATTAAGTGTTAATAGATTTCCCTTAAATGTATGATAGCTTCGCTCTTTAAGTGCTCTTATTTCGAGAGAAAAACACTCCTTCTGAGCAATTTTTATTAAACAGATTATGGCTAATTGTAATTCCCTTACGGTCAATGGGCCATAATTTCGACTTGCGACATTTGTTTGACAATTAGATTGAAAACGCAGACACCAAGCTATTACCCTTTGAAGTTTATTCAAAGAAGAAAATTTGTAAAATATATCGTTTTCAACTAATTGCGCTGATACGGTTACTTGTTTTCGAGCTTCAGGAAGTTTTGCATCATTTGTTAATGAATATTGATTGGGATAAATGAAGTCCTTGCTAGATAGCCAATTAGGACCGTGCCACCAAAGTGACGACTTCGCTAAACTCGCGGGTTCAGTGCCACGGGATACCAAATCCGCGGGGTTGTCAGGTGAATTAACATGAAACCACTCCTTCGGATCGGTATAACTTTGAATTTCAGCAACACGGTTAGCTACAAATGTTTGCCAGCGCGAAGGATGAGAATTGATCCAATGGAGTACGATTGTAGAATCCGACCAAAAACAACGAGAATTAAAATGAATACTTGATACTTCGTTAACCCTTCTAAACAGTCTGACAAGCAAAACCGCGGCACAAAGTTCTAGTCGCGGAAGGGTTATTTGCCGCAAAGGAGCAACCCGAGACTTAGCACAAAGTAAATTGACAGTGACATCACCTGATGCATTTGTAGACCGTACGTAAATACAAGCTCCGTAAGCCCTTTCGGATGCATCAGCGAAACCGTGGCATTGTATGATATGTATGTTCAATTGTAGTACGTAACGAGTACGTAACGAGGTATACTAATGTTTACCAAGCTAGGCAATTGATTCAAGTATTTAGCCCATTGATGGTGTACATCCTGCGGTACTGACTCATCCCACGACAATCGGCACTGCCATACTTGCTGAATAATTAGTTTAGCTACTACGATTATTGGGCCTAATAACCCTAAAGGATCAAATAGTTTTGCCGTAATGGAAAGTATGTTTCTTTTTGAGACGTGTTTTTGCTCTTTTAAATTCATTATTTCGTATTTAAAAACATCTAAAACAGGAGACCACGAGATGCCTAATGTTTTCGTTTCTGAATCTTCCCCCAAGTTTACTAACCTTAGATTGTCAGAATTTCCCGAACTGTCCTGAAAATTGCAAACCCATTTTCGTAAATTAAAACCCGCAGAGCTTAGAATTAAAGTGAGTTTGTTTTTTAATTCATTAATTTCACGAATGGACTCAGCGCCGGTTAATAAGTCGTCAACGTAAAAATCATTGTTAATAATCTCGCAAACGTTAGGGTATTGAGAGGCAAATTCGATTGCTAATTGTTTGAGACATCTGGTTGCTAAAAAGGACGCCGATGCTGTGCCGTACGTGACTGTTTGCAATTCGTAACATTTTAAGTGATCGGAAGGTTTTGCTCTCCAGAGAATCCTGTGATATTTGTGATCAGGTTCGCTTATTAAAACCTGCCGATACATTTTTTCTACGTCCGCGGTTATTGCGTAAGAGTGTCGCCTAAAGCGTAAAAGTATAGTAAACAGATCGTTTTGAATTACCGGGCCGACCATTTGTACGTCATTAAGTGAAAGACCTGTTGTTGTTGGCGCGGAACCATCGAATACTATCCGCGTTTTTGTGGTGGTGCTAGATGCCTTAATTACGGGGTGATGTGGAAAATAATAGGCTGACTGATCCAGTGAGGTTTCTCTTACTAGCGTCATATGGCCCAATGATTCGTATTCGTTCATAAATTTAACGTATTCAGATCGCAGTTCGGTATCACGATTTAAACGCCTTTCCATTGAATAAAAACGTTTCACGGCTAGCTGTCGAGAACTACCCAAGTTACGCTTATCCGGTGTAAATGGAACACTTACAACAAATTTACCTGAAATATTTTCGCGCCTGAAAGTGTTAATAAAATGTGTTTCACAATTGTCGTCTTTGGCATAAGAATTACTGCTGGTTTGATCGCAATTTTCTAATAACCAAAATTTTTCTACTTGTTTCTCTAAATTGACACTCAGATTGCAAGTGAAGTTGTTATTGCCGTTTAACGGAAGCGGTAGCGGTTCCGATATTACCCAACCCAACTTTGTCTTGTGTAAAATAGGCTGATTTGTGCCAAGTTTGATTTGACCTACACATAATAAATTCCAAAATACACCCACGCCAAGTAATATATCGATGTTACCCTCTTGATTGAATGTAGGATCGGCTAATTTAATGTTACTCGGAATATTTAATAAAGAAATATCGAACGAACAGTTGGGCAGATTTTCAGTGATTTTTGAAATTACTAAACAATCTAGTTCAATCTCAAATGCATTATCTAATGATCGTACAAGTAAATCTGTTTTTTGCGTTAAATTTATAGCTGCTTGATTGATGCCTAATACTGTTGACTGTATACGTGTACATGACAGTTTAAGCTTGTTGCATAAGTCACTAGTAATGAAATTAGATTGCGATCCGCTATCTAACAAGGCTCTACATTTTATCCATGAACCATTTAATTCTTTAATAAAAACACATGCAGTTGATAATAATATTTGCGATGACCGCCTTGATACTGAGTGGTTGACTATACTTATTTCGGCTGTATTTTGATTGGAAGAAGTTGGTACAGGATTAGCATTTTGTTGCCGTTCGATATGGATAAGTGTATGATGCCTTTTATTGCATTGTTTACAAGACGACTTAGATTTACAGTTGTTCATTAGGTGCCCCTTTTTAAGGCAATTTAAACATAGTTGTTTTCTCTTTACCTCAGAAATTCTTTCATTAACAGAAAGCTTCATGATAGCATTGCATGCAGTAATAAAGTGATCAGAATTACAAAATGAACATTTAACTATACGTTCGATCAGTGTAAGGCTATTTGTCTTGTTTGCTTGAGCCTTCACAGCTTGATTGTAATTATTTGGCCGTATTGTCTCAAGCAAATTACATCGGTTAGTTAAAAAATTCACAAAGTCTTCTAAAGAGGGCGTTTCGTTAGTCTTGTTAGCTACTGAAGCTTCCCATTCGCGTTTGGATTGTAAATCTAATTTGCTTGACATTAGATAAATGATTAAGGCATCCCATGATTTTACCGGTTGATCTAGATTTTCTAAAGCTCGCAAATGCTTTAACATATCGTCTAATAATTCACGAAGGGATATATATGATTCGCGACTAATAACCCTTAAGTTGAATAACGCATGAATATGATTGTAGATTATTAATCGTTTGTTTTCAAACCTTTTGTTTAATAAGTCCCAAGCAATGTTATAATTGTTTTCTGACGTCTCTAAGGATTGTATAACGTGTGCGGCGTCCCTTTTAAAGACATGCGTAAGTAATGAAATTTTTGTATGTCGTTTATAGATTTATTCGTATGTATTAAGCTTTTAAAGGTATCGCGGAAGTTATACCATTTTTAATATGTACCATCAAATTGAGGGAGGTTGATTGACGGCAATATTACATTTTTCGTGGCGTTACTTGAAGGTTGTGATTGTTGAATATCATATTGTTTTAGTAGAGCGCGAGCAGAACCTAAAATCTGATAATATTGTGTTTCGAACTCCTCGCGTTCATTCTCTTGAGTAGAGACATTTTCTACCAACCCATCGATTTCATCTTGAATATTATTGAATGCATCCCAAAGTTTTGAAAAGTTTTCAATGCGAGCTTCTAATTCTGAATAAGTATTGATAGTTAGTGTTAGTGTGTTTATATTCGCTAAATTATTTGAAAAACGTGTCATTTGGCTCTTTACGCCGCCACGTTTTCGCACTAAATTCTCGTAATTTGCCATGTTTGTAGCAAATAGAAGGCCAATAAAAGGATATAGTATGGATAATATGAGTGGACTTACTGATTGTTTGTTGTTAGCGATGACACGATTGGATCCAATTTGATGCTGCCCGGTGTCCTAAGAAGATGCGTACTTCTAATGTCTCGATTGATTGATGCTGACACCTTTGGATCGATTGTGATGCTGCCCCGTGTCGTATGTGGTTGTCTTTTGTTGTTTTTATAAAAATAAAAACATTCGGCTCTTGAAGGACCATGAACGATTTACGCTGGATTTTTCACTTTTTTGTTTTTGTTGAAAATAATACTCGCATGTAAATAGGTATACGGATTTATTTATTACGAGATTAATACACTTGATACATAACAATTGCTAAGTTAATTTCTCGTTTTAGCGTTAAAGACCAAGACATGTTATGTCTTGCCTTGGTGAACTTCTCGAATACACTCCTTTTTCTTACCTTACTTTGTCTGGGCGAAAAAATGGTCCCCACCCTTATCAAAGGGGGTTGGTGTAAGTAACGTTCATAGTAGATATTGCAACAATATCTCTCAGATGAATTGACTACGTATTTTTTTGGCATTTCCAAACTTTAAACCGAGAACAAATAATTATTGCAATATCTTTACAAGGCATAATAAAATGACCGTAATAAAAATGTATCGATACAACAATTTCTCTTATTACCATGGCTATAAACGGATCGGACCTTTCAAAGCAAGCTACACAAATTCCCATCTGCTAAACTTAGGGGATAATTACCTTCGAAGGCCTTGCAGTATAAAGGCTGTAATACAAATGTTAACGAGATTTGCATATCTTATTCTAAAATAATTCTAGTTAAAAACCTTTGTGCACATTATATGGATATGTATGCGAATATACAGGTGCGTCCAAAAACAAACATACATTAAATCACATGATATTAATAAGGAAACTAAAGGTAAAAAATAAGATTATATAAGATTATTATAAATATTTCCGGGAAACCGGAACAAACATTTTTACTTTTTTTTTAATATGTTCCTGTATTTTTTTATAGGAATGTTAAGTGATAATGAATCAATCATTTTATAACAAATATAAAATTGGATTACACTGATAAGTTAGATTTTTATTGACATTTTTAAAGCGTTTTTACATAGTGAACAATGTAAACAAAATTGAATAAACCACCTTTAAAACTGTAAACAAAAGCAATATAAATACACTAGAGTTTAAACAAACAAAAATTTTTCGTGACTTGATAGAACAGACACTTTAAAGTCGACGGATTACTGAAGTCACGACAAGTTCGTTTCAGGAAGCCCAAAGACTTTTAAGCAGTGTTACTAATGCCAAAAATAATATCGTAAATTAGGGAACAATTAAACTAGTTAAACAATTAACCATCTACTAACTTGTTAGAGGACTAGAATGAGGAAACGAAGTAATACCGACTTGAAGAAGTAAGAACAGCTACACCTGTTGAGCAGCCCGTTGGAGCGCAGCTGCGAATAAAGTTCGAACTAACATCAACTTTAATTGAAGGATAGCTACAAACTTAGAAATATTTACTATGAGGACACGCTAATGATTATAGTTACACACCAGTAAAGCTTCTATTTATATAGAGAAAAATGACAACTAAGAGAATCATCTTGATAGTAGACTCGGAAAAAGCTGACACTGTAGCTAGCAAAACGTTGATTATTACAACGACCGCAAGGTAAAATTCAAAAGAAAGCTATTAGGTAACTGTTTCTTAAGAATAATTAAAATGAAACTTGATTCTTGCATAATGTACTAACACTTAATTTGAACATACAACAATAATTTATTCAGTACTAGGCAAAAAAAGATGCACCGAATACGCAAAAGAATTTCATAGAATTTTAATAAAGATTAAAAGCGACCGAGGCTTTTTAAAAGAAAACTTGCTTTTTATCAGGGATATTTACAGGAAGCACATTAAGAACTATTTCACATATATGCGGTAACGTTCCAGTTTTTTCACCTACTATACATAGATGGATAGGAGTAGCTTACGCGGTACATTTATAAGGGAATGTCAGCGCACACAGCCGATGGATCGGACATACAGAAACAAGGACGTGAGAAATTTCAAGAAGAAAACCTCATCGCCTCGGGTTTTCATTCTCAGATCAATCAGAAGACCAAATAGAGAAGGCATTATTAACAGCAGTACGAACGTGATGACTGCGAAAAAAAATGTATCGCTTATACGCATGTCTATCTAGACAGATATGTATGTGTAAGCTTGCGATGCAGGAAGTCATGATGATCGCAATAATTAATAACTCAATTTATTAATAAAATTCGTAATTAACTCTACTAATAATATCTCTTGTTAGTGCTTTATGTGTAGAGCGTTCGCATGTGGATTGACAGTATATATAAATAACTGTTAACAAAGACAAATTAGTTATTGAAAAATTGGTACTTAATCGACGATAAATAAGTTTCTCTGTAAACATTATTTAAGTTATTAAACTTCTTTTGTTGCAACTAATAAAGGGAAGCCATAATGTCTAGGATGCTCTAGGATGCCTATACACGACAGTTTTCAAAACCACAACAGATAAGTACCATTAACGAATTTTTGTTTTCTCTCCATTACCTCTTTAGCAGCCTATTTATTTCTGAACCTATGATCCTCTTCTTCTTACCATTCCTTCCGATCTGCAATCATCTTATGCCAGTGACTGCATCTTATATCGACCATACACTTTTTTGGAAGGTCGATTGATTCTCATCTTGTATAATGGTAATCACTGTAATCACTATTATAGAATATGTTTTGTCTATCAGATAGCATCTTGGTAATGTACTCATATCCATTTTTAAGTAGGGATGCTTTATATACTGGATTAGTCGGGAGAAACTGACCAAACTCTAGGAGTGTATTGTACATGTGAAAATAATGTATAAAAACTCAAATGCCTAATGTTAAAGTTTTAATATACTGTCGATTATAATCATTTGATAATAGTTATTTATGAATTAAAGGCATAATTAGGAGATTATGGCACGAGGGAAAGTTTAAATTTTAAGTTTTTAATTTCCCGAGGGCCATAATCGGCTATTATGCCCGTGGTACATACAGCGTTTTATTCGATTTTAGTGTCCAACACCTTCAAAAAATGTATTTTGCTTTGTACAACAAATATGTTGCTTTACGTTCTAAATATGTCAAAATTGACAATTTGATGTTAATAAATGTTTTCATACTGACGTTTGTTTTAATTATTAATCCAATTGTTGCCTAACAATTTTTGATTGATTTGTGCCAGAAAGACCAATTTTTGATTGATCTGTATCATAAAGACCATTTTATGCCTGCATTTGCGTGCTTATAAACAAGATTATGAGTCTAAAATCGAATAAAGGTAATATTTACCGAAACATGTAAGAGATTATTTTGAATATATACATATTAAAGTAAAGACCTTAAATCGCCGAATATCTAAATCTACTATATATATATATATATATATATATATATATATATATATATATATATATAGTTTTTCCGCTTTATTATATGAAATATTTACAAATATTAAATGTATGTATATATATATATATATATATATATATAAATATAATAACTTCGTGACCTTGGTATGATATGGTAAACCTAATCAGTAGGCGATTAAAGGTCTGTATATTACTTCAAAATATATGTATTTAAAAAACTCTACATGTTTCGGCTGTATACGCCTTTTTCAAGAGAATACAAAATATGAATGACAGGATATAAATGTCAAGTAATTAAGTTGCTATGGTTTGAATTATTCAAAGATACATTCTAGTAATAATAATAAATCATGCCTTAGTATTCCAAAAAATAGATAACAAGGTGTGAAAATATGTGTTGTTCGCTGCTAGCAATTTGTGTCTCCTTCTGGGTATGAACTTGTGTGTTGGTTGTTGCTGGCAGCTTGCGTCTCTCTATGGGTGTGTGGTTTTGTTTGAGAGCGTAAGTGTAAACAAACGCACGAACGCACCGACATACAAAACCCTACACTTACGCTCTCAAACAAAACCACACACCCATAGAGAGACGCAAGCTGCCAGCAACAACCAACACACAAGTTCATACCCAGAAGGAGACACAAATTGCTAGCAGCGAACAACACATATTTTCACACCTTGTTATCTATTTTTTGGAATACTAAGGCATGATTTATTATTATTACTAGAATGTATCTTTGAATATTTCAAACCATAGCAACTTAATTACTTGACATTTATATCCTGTCATTCATATTTTGTATTCTCTTGAAAAAGGCGTATACAGCCGAAACATGTAGAGTTTTTTAAATACATATATTTTGAAGTAATATACAGACCCTTAATCGCCTACTGATTAGGTTTACTATATATATATATATATATATATATATATATATATATATATATATATATATAAGGTAAACTTAATAAGTCGGCGATTAAAGGTCTGGTTTACTTCAGAGTATATATATTTAAAACAACTCTACATGTTTCGGCAATACGCGTTTGTCAAGAGAATACAAAATATAAAAAAATAAATAAAAAATAAATAATTTTTTTTTTTATATTTTGTATTCTCTTGACAAAGGCGTATTGCCGAAACATGTAGAGTTGTTTTAAATATATATACTCTGAAGTAAACCAGACCTTTAATCGCCGACTTATTAAGTTTACCTTATCATACCAAGGTCACGAAGATATTATATATATATATATAAGTGTTTAGATAATTTCTTAGCCGTTTATTAAATATAACAATTGATAAATTATTGGAGTTTTTCGGGTTTTATATGAAATATTTACAAATATCAAATTAGTATGTATGTAATTGCAAAGTAAGTGGGGATGTAAACATTGCTGTCTACAAATTACAAAGCAAATCAAACGAAATTTTTAATTGAAAAATATTGTCTACGTTGGGACTTGAACCCAAGTCTACAGTTTGCCGGACTGTCGCTTTTACCACTTAATCCACGATAGACCTTGGTTCAAGCTATTTAGGAATGCATTATAAAGTAACAGTGTTAATGAATCAGATGTCAGTTATTGAATGTAGATGTCAAGTTGAAAGCAGAAGTCAATTTTGAAAGCTGATGTCAGTTTTGATAGCTGATGTCAGTTATTGAAAGCAAATGTTAGTTATTGAAAGCAGATGTCTGTTTTGAAAGCAGATGTCTGTTTTGAAAGCAGATGTCTGTTATGAAAGCAAACGTCAGATTTGAAAGCAGATGCCTGTTTTGAAAGCAGATGTCAGTTATTGAAAGCAGATGTCAGTATTTTGAGAGCAGATGTCACTTTCAATTAAAAATTTCGTATGATTTGCTTTTTATTTGTAGACAGCAATGTTTACATCCCCACTTATTTTGCAATTACATACATAATACATACTAATTTGATATTTGTAAATATTTCATATAAAAGCCGAAAAACTCCAATAATTTATCAAATTTATCACCTATGCAGTGGTAGGCCTTCAAGTAGTATTGGTAAATTATTTTGCACAAAGTTTCTATAAATTTCACAATTTAATATATTGTTACAGAAGAATAGGCCTACAATGATCCCAAAGCATTAACACTTCATTTGTGTTAATACAAAATAGGTTGAACAAAATGAAGGTTACTTATGTGATAGCAGTGTGAATTTTTCCTATTCATTATTTCAGAATTGGCAAATGTTGCTTCATCTGTGAAAAGTACATAGTCTAGAAATTTATGGGCATAGAACGAGTTAGTTACTAATAAATGATTGTATAATACAAAAGTATTTTTAATAATATAAAATATTATTAAAAATCTGGTGTGAAGAGCACAATACATGTTCAATATTAATATTTTTGTGAACGTATCCTTCTCCAGAGACGCAGATACGTATTTCATCTTTCTAGAGATTCCTGCTTGAGAAGGATACATTCACAAAAAAGAACAACATCAATATCTCACAGAAATTATTAAGACCGAGCCTAGAAGTATATTCAGCGCTGCATATTAGCAAATAGCTGAAGCAACAAGTTTTGTCTACATAACAACTGCAGAACAAAGTATTTCAAACAGATGGCACTGCCGTATCTCTGGAAACTGTATTATCGTGTCATCATTACTTATTCTGCAATAAACTATTTGATATACAAAAGTCCATTACTTCAGATCCATCGTTATTCCTAATTAATTCACCATGGCTTCCCACTACACCTCCTATTTCATGATCTTTTGTGCCTACCCTACCATTAATATCTCCTATTATGAATAATCTTCCTTTAATTTCCTCTACAATATCTGATAATTGATCCCAAAAATAATCCTTGGTTGTCACTTTGATTGTCATTTCGTTATTATTTTGTACTTATTTTGTAATATACGCATTCGGTTCGTCCGACAATTATTGAAGACGCGATAATATAGTTTCTATAGATATTGATGTTACCGTCTATGGAAGCACTTTGCTAGTTCTGCAGTTGTATGTAGACAGCGCTGAATATTCTTTTACGCTCTGTCTTAATAATTTTTGTGTGAGATAGCGAAGTTGTTGATTTTGTGAAATTATGTCTTCTCCAGCAGGGGCGTACCTATGAATCTGTAGAATGGTGTAATACGTATCTACGTCTCTGGAGAGTATACATTCACAAATATATGAACTTGTATTGTGTTCTTCATACCCGATTTTGAATAATATTTTATATTATTCAAAATACTTTTGAATTATACGTTGTGTAATAGAATTTTGCTCATTCTTGCACGCCATTATTAATAAAACTGACAGTATTGTCACAATCAAGTTGCAATTGTTTGTTGCATTAGCTAGCATGCTTACTTCGATGAATATAAAATCAATTTGCAGTATCTCTTCAATTATATTCAGGAAAAAATAAAATTCAGGTCAAATTGCCTTCGGACTTTACATCAACTTGGTTATTTTCAAGTTAAAAATTCACATACACGTGGTTAGAAATTACATACAAAGTGCGTGTATATTAAAAGAATAAAAAATATTCGATTAATTCTAACGTTAATTATACATATTCTATAGCCGAAAGGTTACATCGTATTAATTTTATTACAGGTCTGGATGCGCAATTCTTATATTACATTAGAACCTACAACAGTGTTCATAGTGGACCCACGTATGTCCTCAGGTGAATAATAGTCGTGCGTGGTTTTCCATAATAACTTGGTAAACATCCGCGCGCCGGCGCCACGATCTTCCTCTTCGCAATACTTCAAGAGTAATTAAGAACTCTTACTTTTCCCTTATTAACATGACGGACACAGTTTTCGAGAACGAATGCGATTGCGTTCACAGGCCAATCGTTGCGCGTTTATTTACTTTGTCGAAGTATTTGTTGCATAAGCTTACTTGCTAGTAATTAATTCTACGTAAAAAACGGTATCCTGATTTATAACTTGCCACACTTCAACTTAAATTTATTACTCGGAGGATAGTAAAACTCAAGCATTACACTCATTGTTACGAACATTTTATTGGACGATTGCGCGACGACGACGATGACGATTGCGGACTCAACTATAAAATGTAGTTGATTTGTTTACGATTGTTTTAAAGCTGAAATTATATATTTGAGATTTTATGTTGCCAATCAAGTCGTTAAATTCCTAGTATTTTATTTGAAGCCTATCGACTATTCCCGTAATGGTTTTGTTATATCTTTGATCCTAAAACTATTATATAACTTGATGTGTACGTGTTGATCACGACGGTGATATAAATTTTTGGAGCAATAAATATAAATTATATGTAAATCGATTAGATTTTGTTCTATTGTCCCCGTTCCACAGAGTAAGCGGAAGAAACAAAGATGACGACTTTCATGCGCAGTATTTAACTGTTCTACTTTTAGGGGCCGTAATACTGGCTACAAAGCTTAAGTTTCATTTTGAAAGTATATAGTTTTATTTGAAAGTTTAATTTTGAAAGTAGTTTTTTTAAATTTCCTGTGTTACCTTACGCTATTCTAATAACTTAGGAATCTGAGTGATATTTTGTTTCAAATTCTATAAACCTTCAAAGAGATCAGCAAAAAAATATTTGAAAATATTGCAGTTAGTAAGTTGATGTTGTAGTTAATATCAGTTTCCGAAATCACAATCTGATTTCGGGAAATTGATCATGATACTACTTCAACATATGCTGCTTATACTTATATCCCAACTATCCATCATGGTGTTGTAAACGAGGATCATGTCGAGTTTTTGCCTCTAGTGATGACTAAAGTTCGAATTTTTATGTACAAGGAATGCTTTAGATATGACCGTAAATATGTCACGTTCTTCCCAATAATATGTCGAATATAGCTTTATTTTTACCATTTATGCATCTTTATGAATTTTATTTTTCATGTATTTCGCTTACTTGAAATCAAGAAAAGACTAGTAAAGCAACTACAAGTATTTATACTTAAAAAATAATTATTATTACATAATATACGGGGTGTCCACACGAAAACTTAACATGGAATTATTTCTGATGTTTTTGAAGACAAAATCTTGAAATTTTGAGTAGTTGTTCAGGATATAGGGGGGCAATGACCAGTATATTTCATACCGCCCCATCGGGTCACCCGCCAGCCCCAGCCACCCCCATTCCAAGATTTTAAATAACACCCTATTTGGTTGATTTCGAAAGAACACAATTTTCTTGATATTCCTATGTGAAGAAACTAGTTACTTACATCATGAAATTTATGAGAAATTTAATGTTAAACTTGAAACTGACAGTAACACTAACCAAAAATTGTTCTATCAAACATTGAAGACAATGAGAACAGAAAACACCTTGGACAAAATATATATAAAAGGCACAAATAATGAAGTATTAAGTAACGAGACAGATATTATGGAAATATGACGCGAGTATTTCCAAAGTCTACTGGGTGGTATAAAAATTACAAAATCTGAACTATAAATAAACGAATTAATGTTGACAGTGACGGAGTCATAACAATAGAGGAGATAGAAGAAGTGATAAAGACGTTAAAAATGGGAAGTCACTAGGTAAAATAACTTCAGAAATGGTAAAAAACCTTGGAGAAATAGGAACAAGATGTCTACTTGAAATAATTAATAAAGCATGGACAGAAGAAGAGGTACAGGGAGAATGGTCAACATCATTCATAATTCCAGTATTCAAAAAAGGGCATCGTAAAGATTGTAATAATTATAGAGGAATTACCCTACTCAATACTATTACCAAAATCCTGGAGCAAATAATAAACTTAAATACTTAAGAGAACCGTATCTCGCAGAGTCTCAAAGCGGATTCAGGCCCGGAGGAACTGCCTGGGATTATATATTTACAATAATACAAGATACTCGAGAAAATATTACCCCAACTAAAGAAGGTATGTCTAGGATTTATGGATCTAGAGAAGGCTTTTGACCGAGTACCAAGAACGAAAATTTGGGGGAGCCTAGAAAATAGAAGCATGAATAAAACGATTATAAATATAATCCAAGGCATCTGTGAAAATAATATTAACTAAGTTAGTAAAAATAATATGAGGTCTCAAAAGTTCAAAACAGGGGAGGGGTTGAGACAAGGAGAAGGATTAAGTCCGATGCTCTTTAATGTATTTATGGATGATATCTTTAGAGAATGTTATAACTACTCCCAAAATATGTACGTTGGTCACAAAGATCTACACAGAGTACAATAAACTTAGGGGCCTTTGCAGATGATATAGTAATCATTGCAGAAAATAAACAACAACTCACATATAATCTTGAAATTTGGAACGCAATACTAAAGAGAAATCATATGATTAAACCCAAACCAAACTAAAGTAATGTTAATAGGTGACCAACAGCTGGATATTGCAGTAGATACCATAAAAATGGAACAAGTCAAAGAATTTTGATACCTAGGTGTTATCTTAGATGGGACAGGGAAACAAGATGCAGAAATTAACGGCAGAGTTGAAAAAACGGTTAAATTGTATTATGAATTAAATAATAACTTCATAAATAAAACATCAATTTCAGCTAAAACAAAAATACAAGTATTCAAGATATATAGACCGGTGTTGACGTATCGGTGCGAATCTTGGGTACTCTTGAATAACCAGAAACGTAAAATCCAAGCAACAGAGATGAAATATCTAAGAAAAGTCAGAGGAATAACCAGAAGAGATAAAATGAGAAATACACAAGTTCGAGAAGAATTAGACATCCAACCTATATCCACGTTCATAGAAAGAAGAAGACAACTGAGTTGGTGGGGACATATTCAAAGAATTCTAAATACAAGACCAACCAAGCAAGTCTACGAAGCAATACCACAGGTAAGAAAGAAAAGAGGTAGACCTAGAAAAACTTGGAATGACACAACAAGCAATAATATTGATTGTCCCCCTATATCCTGAACAACAACCAAAAATTTCAGGTTTTCGTCTTCAAAAACATTAGACATAATTCAATATTAAGTTTTCCTTTGGACACCTTGTATATCAGAATATCGATATGATAGATAGCGTAGATAAAAGTAGATATTTAGCCTCAAATTAACACACATATACATATACGTATATGTATAACTGATGACTTTCCCTCATGTGGATACGTGGAGAGCGGGGATGACATTTGTTGTTCGCATCTCGATGCGAACTGCGCCTGAGCAAACTCGCGAAAATCTCAAATAAATTTTGTACATTTCATTTAGAATTTTGTTTCGTTTTTTTGTATAAGAATTTTATTTAGTTTTCATTAAAAATTTGATTTTAGTTACAATTTTTAAAGAGTTTTGTTTCAGTTCAATGTTAACGCAAACATACATCAATTATTATAATAGCGGCTGCAATTCCTTAAAGCAGATATTTACATCCACACTTTCAATCTGGCGTACTAAACACATATTAAATACTGACGAATGTATCCCCACTATTGTAACTAAACTACGCCTACGGGCATTGAAGTCACATGTACGTGTAAATATGCATGTGCTAGTGTGTGTAATACGCAATTTCCACCGTTACTTCAGTCAATCTGTACAGGTATCAGTACGCGATTTATATTGAAAACATTTGTACATATTAATTTGTACTGAGTAGGACTCGCAACTCTAGTTATTATTGAGGATGTATTTGCTCGTATATAATTGCGTAATGATATATGTAATTATATAATCATTATTTTTTGAAAATATATTGTTATTCGAACGCTGAAATCATGTTTTTAAATAGCAAGGATTTAGCTCTTTAAAGTATTCATTAACAACGAATTCGTGTGTACGTGAATGCTTATTATTTTAATGAATGTGTCTAAATAAAGGCGGTTTAAATGCATTTTTGTTAAAAAGTTTGTACAAGTAATTTTCACTAAAGCTATATTTTAAGTGCGAAATGCAAATGTAAATAATATAAATATTTATTATATTGAGAGTGGGAAGATGCATGCAAATGTAATCTTCAGAGTAGTATCAATTTCAGAATTCCTTAGCTATGGTTGAGCTTAAACACAGTAATACCAATATATTATTGTACTTTATTTATAAACAACTGAAACTGAATTTATTCTTAACATGTTCCTGTAATTAGAAATGACAGTTTCCTTGGGTTTCTATCCTCGCCACATGTTAACAGGAATTTAAATTTGAACTGTTCGATCTAATATCGGTTTAGTAATTTTAATTATTTAAACTCATTAAAACACCTTTTTTATTACTCCCGAAAATTGCTTCGAAGGTGGTCTCACGGTGTAGATGGTATACTATAACTAGTTACCGTGTAGTCTGCTCAATCGTATTTACTCGTATATTAAAAGAGATTGAAACCGCCCATGACAAAAAAGAAACAAGGGAATACGAAGACAGAAAAGGTATAATGTCGGTGAGAAAATACCGTTAAATTAGCCCTTTTATTTTAAGCAATAGAAATGACACCTAAATGTTCAAGTTTTAGTTACTTTGTATGCAATCGATTTAGTTAATACTCTTATGTGATAACAAATGTAACATTTATTTTTTAATTCTGATTCGCTGCATACGTAGTCAAAATATATTTCAGAAAAATTCGAGAATTTTCTAAGCTTATTTTTTTTTGGAAAAAATTTGTTAAATTTCTTCTGAACTCTATACCTTTTCATCATCAATTTGGGATTAATAAAGTTCAAATTGATTAATGAGAACAAACAATTTCAAATTGAGAATAATCAATTTCAAATCGAGAATAAACAAATTCAAATTGTAAATAAACACGTTCAAAATGAGAACAAACAATACAAATGAAAACTGCTTTTATTATATTGTAACATGTAGAGTTATACAATTAATAAATGGATTTTGTAAATTACGTGATTAAATCGTTTAAATTTAATGCGTCCAGTACAAATCATTGAATAATTAATTGATAAGGGAGACACTTGTTGAAACTCCATAACTATGATAGTATAAAAAATGCACTGATTTTAAGTTTCAAATAATTTAATCTAACTTTCCACTACAATATCGTTTCATCATATTGTGACTTCATCAGGTGGATGAATAAATGGTGAATTTACAAATGTACAAGGTATATATACAAAGCCTGATAATTATAAATTTAATGAAAGTAGGGGGGGATTACAAATTTCTGTTTGGTCGTTTAATAAAACACAAATTAGCCGCGTATGAATCTATGATACATAGACTTTTACATATACCCCTTAATAAAAACCATTTCAACATATAATTAAACAGAATACACACTATTGCTAAAAATAATGGATATTCATACAATATTATCAATAGAATTCTCCAACACAAACAAAAAATACTTACCCGCTCTTTCATATACCCTAAACAATTAAAAGATGTAGTATATTATTCTTCCTTAACGTATATCGGGAAAACTTCAGACATAATTAGTAATCTTATCAAGAAAGCCACTAATACTATCGTAGCGTACAAAACCGATAATACACTTGGAAGTTTTTTAAAAAACAATAAGGACAAAACGGATAAAAAACTTGTTTCAGGCGTCTATAAGTTAACTTGTGAGTGTAATATGTCATATATTGGTCAAACAGGACGAACATTCACTCAAAGGATATCCGAACATTAAATAGTTATAGAGATAATAAATCAGATTCAACTTTTGCTAATCATTGTATAGAGAATAACCACAACTTTAATACGAACTTCAAAATTCTACATATTCAAGATAAAAGTAAAAAACTAGATTTGCTAGAGTCATTAGAAATTTCTAGATATAAGAAATTAGGGTTAGTATTAAACGACCAAACAGAAATTTGTAATTCCCCCCTACTTTCATTAAATTTATAATTATCAGGCTTTGTATATATACCATGTACATTTGTAAATTCACCATTTATTCATCCACCTGATGAAGTCACAGTGCGATGAAACGATATTGTAGTGGAAAGTTGGATTAAATTATTTGAAACTTAAAATCAGTGCATTTTTTATACTATCATATAAATCATTGAATATGCGCTATATATCTTGGATAGTTTGCCGGATTTATTGCGTTACCATTAGTATGTCTTATCTCCTCTAATTCTTGTAGACGAAACTCCGTCTGTTTTAAATTTGCTCTGCCCTCACTAGCTAAAATATGTGGCAAACGCAGATTTAAATCCCGTTTAACAGCAGCTTTTAAGCTGGACCAAGTCATTTCAAATGGATTTTTAACATCGGACTTTACGGACTAAGTCTTAGAAATTTATGGTTGCTGGATTTATTTTCAGTAAATACAGTTTCTATACCGGCATGGGCCGGAGCTTTGTCAGTTACCAACTCATGACTTGAAATGTTATACGCTGCACGCAAACACTGACGGACAAATTAATTTGCGTCTTCCATTCTGAAGGCACCTCTTCCGACCTCATTGTGAATCATTACCATATAATACAAAGGTATTTTTAATAATATAAAATATTATTAAAAATCTGATGTGAAGAACACAAATACAGGTTCACTATTAATATTTTTTGTGAACGTGTCCGAACATAACCCTCCCCAGAGACGTAGATACGTATTTCGCCTTTCTACAGGCTCGTCGGTACGCCCCTGCTGGAGAAAGGATATCCTCAGACACATTCACAAAAAGGAACCACATCACCACATTACCGAAATTATCCAGACCAGGCGTAGAAGTAAATTCAGCGCTGCCTGTTGTCAGACAGCCGAAGTACCTCGCCCCGTCCACATAACCAATGTGAAGTAACGACGCCCTTCCAAAGGTGGCACAGCCAATCTCTCTAGAAACTGCATTTTGTTTGTGTCTTCACTCATACTACGGACTAACCGCATGTGTAATGTATCAGAATAATAGAAACATACATGAGTAGGTAAACCCCACCAGTTTTGTATAATACAAAGGTATTTTTAATAATATAAAATATTATTAAAAATTTGGTGTGAAGAACACAAATAGGGGTTCACTATTAATATTTTTTGTGAACGTCTCCGAACATATCCCTCCCCAGAGACGTAGATACGTATTTCGCCTTTCTACAGGCTCGTCGGTACGCCCCTGCTGGAGAAAGGATATTCTCAGACACATTCACAAAAAAGAACCACATCACCACATCACCTAAATTATCCAGAATAAACTAGTCGGTGAAGAGCAACAAGTGCAGTCGATGATCGTTTTATTGTGTTAAATATATTAACGGATCGCAGAAAAACAGCAGTCAAACTTCAACATCGCTTGTAAACAGTGCGACGAGGTGAAACAAGTAAACAATTAGGGAAGAGTTGAGGAAAGTGGTCTGACTTCACAAAGATCGGCTACAAGATCATAATTGCTACCTAGACATCGAAGAGCACGTATTCAGTTTACAAGATTATATGCAAATTGGACTCTTCAGCAATGGGGTAAAGTTGTTTTTACGGATGAGTGCCAGTTTTGTCTACGATCAGCCGATGGTCAAGAAAGAGTGTGGAGAAGACGAAATAAGCGACATGCCGATTGCATTATCTCTGAACGGGCTGTTATGGTACGGGCAGGTATTTCCGCAGAAGCACGGGCAGAGCTCATATTTGTAGGAAATGGTGCTTTAAACACTTGTAAGTATGTGGAAGATATTCTGGAAGCTGTTGCCTCATTTGATAATTTTATTGGAGATTGGCTTTGGTTTGATGCAGGACGCCTGACCACACGTGGCAAGAGTCGTTACTTAGTATCTTAATGGAGTTGAAATTCATAGACTTGATTGACCACCATGCGGTTTGGATCTTAATCCAATTGAACACCTTTGAGATGAGCTCCAAAAAAGTCCTTGTCCAGTAATGCCAGCAACTTTGTAAGAGCTGCAATTAGCTCTTTTAGAAGAATTCGAAACAATTCCTCAAATTTGCTTAATAAATTTGGTAAATTCAATGCCAAGATGATTGAACACTGTAATTTAGGCTCAAGGAGGACATATAAATTACTAACATTTAGTTTAAAGAATCTGTCGTCTTCAGTCTTTGTAATTTAAATAAAATTTAATTGCTTACTGTTTCTGTTATATTTCTCAAATTAAATAAATTTTTGTTTTGACTTTGTCTCTTTTCTCTCTATTCTGTGCATTTCTCATTGTAAATGTGTAGTACTTCAACTAAACTTCAATTTCTAAAGGAATTAATAAACATATATGTAGATACGTTCATGAAATTTTTAATATGGCCGGTTTTTTTGTCGGTCAGTGTATAACAGATGCTTTGGTTTGATGCAGGACACCTGACCACTCGTGTCAAGAGTCGTTACTTAGTATGTTAATGGAGTTGAAATTCATAGACTTGATTGACCACCATGCGGTTTGGATCTTAATCCAATAGAACACTTTTGAGATGAGCTCCAAAAAAGTCCTCGTCCAGTTATGCCAGCAACTTTGCAAGAGCTACAATTAGCCCTTTTAGAAGAATTCGAAACAATTCCTCAAATTTGCTTAATAAATTTGGTAAATTCAATGCCAAGATGATTGAACACTGTAATCTAGGCTCAAGGAGGACATATAAATTACTAACATTTAGTTTAAAGAAGCTGTCGTCTTCAGTCTTTGTAATTTAAATAAAATTTAATTGTTTACTGTTTCTGTTATATTTCTCAAATTAAATAAATTTTTGTTTTTACTTTGTCTCTTTTCTCTCTATTCTGTGCATTCCTCATTGGAAATGTGTAGTACTTTAACTAAACTTCAATTTCTAAAGGAATTAATAAACATATAGATATTTTCATTAATTTTTTAAGGTGGCCAGTTTTTTTGCCGGTCAGTGTATAACAGATGCTCCTATTTAAAACAAGATACGCGATATAAAATAAGTGACTGAAACTTTTGACACAACCTAGTATATTGTGCGTTTATTAATCTTATTATCAATGCGCACTATTATCTCTGTTGCCAAAATAAAATACGTTTAATATAAGTTAATTATTTCAAATGTGTCTATTCCTGTAAGCGGTAATATTACACACATGTTTGTACCAATATGGCATTGTACAATTCAGTAATTGGCTCTGACACCGTATATGGAAAATCTTTTACAAATGTATGTTTCAAAAACATGTGATTAACCTAAATTTTCAGTATACGTATATCTGTGCACGTATGTGTACGCGCAACAGCAGACTTGTCTATAAATAAAAAAAGAACCTTAATAAACTTTAGTAAGCATGAAATTATCGGGCCACCTCTTGAAAAACATCTATTGTATGTGTAATTGGCCGTATAATCAATGTTTGCATTGAAAATTTCCTATCGTAATGCAACACCACACATATAATTTCTATTATATTTACCTGAATCAAATTTCCCTAATAATTTCATTGGGCATAATGAACGTATTAACTTACATAATATCCATGTTGGAGATGTATATTTATCTCTAGATGCGATCATTTGATTTATATATGAATGATGAATGATTAAAAAAGTTCCAGTTTCCTTTTTAATAAATAAGCAAATTGATTTCATATGTGATTAATCATCTAAATTTGAGAGAGCAATGTACTTGTTAAACTATACACACACATACACACACACTGTGTAAAGTATGTATATCCTTTAAGATTCCATTTGTTGCTAAATTGCTTATTAAAAACTGAAATTGAGATCTGTTGCGCGCAGAAGAAGTGTTCCTAATTTTAAAAAGCAATTCCGACTTATATTTAATAACTTTCGGTGTGTAATATTAAAAGGCACTTAACGTGTTATACTACTTATGGTTGATAATATTTGTTGATTAAATGTTTAAAGACAATAAGCCCGCGGGCGTTCAAATATGTGAGAATTTTTAATAAACGTTTGACCAGGCTGTTTTCTCTACTCCAGTTTAGAAACTTAAACGTATTGCACATACTTCTTCCGTCAAACGGATAATTTAGTACTAATTTGACTTTAGCTATAAGCTATCACGAAGATTTCTTTTTCTGTTCTGGTAACATTAATTTTTAGAAATTAATGTTTTAGTTTTAATTGATCGATGTAACGTAGTGTCGGCACATGAATCAGTTTTGAATATTTTCTGAGAGAACACTCGATAATAAAAAAAAACTCTTAGCTTCCATTCAAATAATTAATATTTAAAGAGAATTTTCAAATATTTCTTTTAAGGAAATTCACACGTTTTCACTAAAGAACAAGCATAAATGTTCAAACCGTGAGTTTTTTATATCATTGAACATAACACATGAATACACCTATGTTCAGTTTTAAAATAAATACTTCAATGCATGGGAACGTTATGTAACCAACAATGCGAGTGTCATCATTTGTCGTAATAAGGCATTTTAGTTGTCAGTGTCAACAAAGTGTGAAAATGATTTAATTAACATTTAACTTACACAAACAATATTAAAATGAATTTTATGGTAAATTGAAAAAGTTTGTTTTTATTTATAATTCTTTAACTTTTTCATAAATATTCGAAATATCCACCTTCACATTCCATACAATATGCGAGTCGATTATGAAATTCCTGCAAAGGGTGTGTTAAAAGATCCGGTTTCGTTCGTAATTCATCGCAGGCTGTACTTATGCGTGCTTTTAAATCTTCAATGTTAGTCAAATTATCATAAATTTTAGATTTATAGTATCCCCAAAGAAAAGTCATTTTGCGATAAATCTGGCGAACGAGCTAGCTAAACTATCGGACCAAACCTCCCTATCAATGATCAGGAAGACTTGAATTTAGAAAATTTGTAATTGCTGCAGTTGAATGAAATGAGGCTCAATCCATTTGAAATCAAAAACCTTCAATGGCTAAATTTTCAAATCGAGGAACTATACGTAAAAGACGCTTCATCAGTGAAAATATTTTCTTCAATATATTATGATTTTCATTTAATAAATTAAATAGTGTTTCGCGAAAATCAACACTTCTTATTTTATCTTCATGAAATAATTGTTGGTAATTAGAAAACTTGTAAGATTTGTATTTGTACTGTTTGAAAAATTTAAATACAGACGTCTTCGAAATATTAAATTGTTGTGCTATTTTACTTAATGGTGTTATGAGGCATTCTTCAATGTAACATAACACATTTAATTTTAGGTCTCCTGAAAGAATGTGGCGAGTTTTAATTTTCTTTCTGTGTGTATTTATTTTGCAGCCATCAGAATCAAATTTCCTAGTAATCTCCTGAATTTTTCCGATAGATGGTATGGGCCTGTAAAGATATTTGATAGAAAACAGATCCCGCACTTTCCTTAAACCGTTTCCAGCGTTATACTAGTTCGAAATTTCTATTTTTTCATCTTTTATATATATATATATATATATATATATATATAAATATATACATATATATATATATATATATATATATATATATAAGGGTGGATCGCAAAATTTTTTTTTTCATTTCGAAAGTTCCTGTATTCGGGAAATGTGCTTGCGTTAAAATGTAACATTTTGACACAAACAAAGATTAAAAAAAAATATTTATCACCGCCACAAGAGCAATTAATATTTTTGTGTATCCTGGACGTGTGGCGGTGGAAGGCATTTACCGATTTCCCTATTTTTGGCGAGAATTGACTTAAAAACATACGGAGCAACGTCTACAGTGTCAAGCTTTTAATAAAAAAAAAATTATTATTATTAATTTCAACTGCAACGCTTCAGCAGACCCCGTATTCAAAATATGTCGGTGTTTAAGAGCGCCTACCGATTGACGACGTTGCAGCACGAAATCTACCGAGTCTTATTTTCAGTGGTTATTTCATGTTTTAACTAGTCGTTTATGTGAATTTGTTGTACGGCTGTACGGTGCGCACGATATTAATAATACAATGAGTGTAAAAACTAGAAGTGCTGTTGAATGTCCAATTTTTGGGTACCCGAATGAACTGAAAACATCGATGTTACCATCGTATAAAGAGGTTATACTCTACTTTTTGTTTGTTAAAAACGATGTTGAAAATAAGAAGGTAAATAGAAATCTACTTGTAACAGAAGCATCAGAAACGGTAGCTGTCACAGTAGAGAATATTTATAATAATGCGAATGTGCCAACTTTAAGCCATCAAAGAATAGTAGCACTTATTGAAACATACCAAAAAAAAAGAAATAATATTTTAAAACCGTATAAGCAGAGAAAGGATGTTGCTAGCTATAAAGCACAACTACAATCGTTCTTAGCTCATAGCAATAAATTGTTTGACTTTTCTGCATGCAAATGCCTTAACTTCGACGTATGTATTTGTCCAAAGCATAACAAGGTAAGTTTTGTTAATAATACCATTAATATTTAAACTAACAAATTATCCTTCTTGCGACTGTAGGTTAAAAAGATTAATGAACAAAAGTTTTTAGTTGACCAACGGACAGATAGAAAAATGATGTTGAGTTCTATAGACCATAAAGCTGTTCAACAACAAATAAAAAAGCAAAACAGGTTTGATCGTTTCACATTACGTCTACAGAAGGAATCACTCCCAAGTACATCGTCTTCAAATGTTGATCTATTGATGGAGATAGAGAGTAACTCGGACAGTAATGATGAAGCAGTCTCCGTACAAAATGAAGTCATAAGTTCTCTTAGTTCGTTCTTCGGTGAAACAAAAACTCTTAGTTCCACTAACAGAAACAGAAACAATATTCCTATACTTGCAAAAACACTGGACAGATTTGCAATATTAGACAGAGCAGGTGCAGCTATTGCCTCAGCCGTATTGCCAGATTTTGGTATCATAAATAAGAATGATACTGCAAATGTAATCGACCGTAATAAAGTTAGAAGGGCCAGAGCTAGACAACGGCACGAACTCGTAGATGTTTCATCTAATGCATCAACTTTTTATGGTCTCTACTTTGATGGGCGTAAGGATAAAACGCTAGCTATGGTTGAGGGTAGAAAAAGGTCGGTAGTAGAAGAGCATATAGTTCTAATTGAAGAGCCTGGTACTAAATATATTGGACATGTGACTCCAACTTCTGGATCAGCAAAACATATCTAGGAAAGTATTTTAATCTTCATGCAGTGTTCACATATTTCCCTTGTGGGTTTAGAAGTAATCGGTTCAGACGGAACCAACGCCAATACAGGATACAAAGGTGGTATAATATCTTTACTTGAGAAGACCACTACAATGGTTTATTTGCCTTTTGAATGAAAATGAGTTACCCCTGCGATATTTATTCCAATTTCTTGATGGAAGTACAACTGGTCACCGTGGCTTTGACGGACCCATTGGACGTCTGTTAAAAGACTGTGAAAAACTACCAATAGCAAAATTTTCCAAGATTAATTCAGAATTTCCTGCAGATGACGTCAAAGGATTGAGCTCCGATCAGAAGTACTTATTAGATATTTCTAAGGCTATTTCAAGCGGAACGTGTTCCGAAAACTTAGCTAAAAGAGATCCCGGCAAGTTAGTACACTCTCGTTGGTTAGATACCGCTAACAGAATCCTACGATTGTATGTAGCCACTGAAAATCCTCCCGAAAATCTCCTAATTTTAACAACATTCGTTATGAAAATATATGTTCATATGTGGTTTACAATAAAGAAACAATCTTCTTGCATTTACGGCACCAAACACATTTTTAAAAGCATACAACTTTCTAATTATTTACCACAACACTTAAGAGATATTGTGCGTGATACTATTAACCGGAATGAATATTTTGGACATCCTGAAAATATTTTGTTGTCGATGTTATGGGATGAGAGAAACCATATAAGGCAACTAGCTTATCTTAGGATATTAAAGGCAAGAGGTCAACACGACTCGACAATTCGGACATTTAAATTCCAACGTTTAATTTTGAAGCTAGAGAATATTATGAACTGGTGAACTGTCAAGCTAAACAATGGACTGAACCACCTATAACTCAGCGTTTTTCCAAGGAAGAATTGGAAGGTATTGTAGAAAATCCTGAAAATTTAGTATTGTCCTACGTTAAGGGATACCCCTGTCATTCGCAGGCTGTAGAAAGAGCAGTAAAAAGTGTCAGTGAAACATCTCTTGCGGTATGTGGTTTTACTAGAAGAGACGGACTGATTCGAAACAAATTAGATTCAAGATTGCTAATGCCTACATTTCAATCTAAACAAGATTATCATGTTTAAAGTCTTCTTTTTCGTCGCGTGGGCGCGTGTGGGGCGTGTGAGGGGCGTGGGGGGGGGGGGGGCGTATATTTTAATATACTGGGTTTGACTGTTAGTTGACCATCTTAAATTGTTTTGTTATTTGGTCCATATTTTGTTTAATTTATATTGCATTATATTTTTTATTTTTCATGTTTTAACTTTTCATATACATGTTTCTTAAAAGTTCTTAATGTTTGTTTCTATAGTTACTGTATTTTTTATATCTAATAATTTTTATTTTTTGTACGTCAATTTTATTATTTTTCAACTCTACATTTTGTAAGTATTTTTACTACTGTTTTATACTCTTATTTATTTTTGGTTATTTTTCTCATTAATTTTGTAGTTACCCCAGAAGAAGCGACAAATTCTGTTGCGAAATATAGGGTTATTTAATAAAGGAGTTTTTTAATTGACCGCTTACCCGAATTTAAATTAATTTGATATATATATATATATATATATATATATATATATATATATATATATATATATATATATATAAAATTAGGTGAATACAAATGTCAAATGCCAAAATATTTAAAATGTTATTTCGTTTATGTATATTACTGACATTGATTTTGACATTTGTCGAAACACATGATCGAGAGATGTTGGTTGCATAACATTCCCATTCATTGAAGCGTTTTTTTTGAAACTGAACATAGGCTATGTATAGAGATAAGAAAAACTCACGGTATATAAATACGTGGGATGTTTCCAAAGTTCTAGAAATTTAGCTATATTTTTTTTATTAACTTTGCTATACAAAATATCTAATTCTTGGTGCAAATGTCGCACAGAAAGCTGAGGACGTTCTTCTACCAATTGACTTACAGCATCAACATTTTTCTGATTTCTAACTATTAGCCTACAACTGCTATTTTTGCGATCCACGTTTCCTGTTTCCCTGAATAATTGCGCAAAACGGCGAATGTATGTGGAAAATTGATTATATGGGATAGCAATATCTTCAAATTCTTCTAAAAAAAAATCCTGACATGTATCCCTAATAAACACATTCACCATTAATTTTACTACCATTTCTAAAATAAACTTGAACCATGTGCCGTTTCTGTTGTCCGTTAATTACGAAAGTCATTATTAAGCCTGGATAGGAATCCAAGTCACACAGAAATTTTTTACGAATAAATTTATCTTGTCTTTTAGCAAGCCTGAAAAGTATCAAGGAATTAATACCAGCTTGATTCAACATTCCAAAAAAATATCCATCTTTAAGGCCATCTTTAAGTTTTACGCACTACAGTATAAGAATGTGCCATTTAATCAAAAGTATCTACTCCACACTTCGTCGAGTTGTAAAAGTAAATTATTTCTGGCTTCTTTGTTTCCATATTTACGGTTTTTGTATAATGCATATTTGAAATAAGGATAACAGATTTTGACTTTTTAGGTGTAAAGGATACAAAAGTTTTTTTGCCATGAAAAGCAAACTGTGAAGATAAAACATCCTTACTTCTGTTTGGTAAAAACGATTGCGGAATCTCTCTTTTGTTGTGCCGAACAGTGCCCACAGGGTGAATTTGTAGTTTTTTAGCATATCATCTGCCAGCTTGATGGATGTAAACCAATTATCCATGGTGATGTTACGAAAAGTTCCATGTATTGAAGCTGATAATATTTTGACTAAATAGGAACCAAGAGGTTCTAGACTTTCCCTATTTTCTTTTCCAATGTAAGGAATCTTACTAACCATGTAAAAAGTTCTGCTATTATTTATTGAAACAATCTTTATTCCATATTTGTCTGGCTTAGATTGTATATACACACGAAATGGGCAATACCCTCTAAATCCGAGCAATTGCTCATCAATAGTGCAAAATTCATGCTGCGTGTACTTGTCAGTGCAATTTGTAATGAACAACTCCCATAATTGCTGTATAGGTGAAAACTTGTCTTCACGATTTCTTTGCATTTTGTCATCAAATATGACGTAGTTTATCAAAAATTTGAAACGAGATTCACTCATAATGCAACGATAAATTTTAGTGCTTTCTTTAGAAAACATTTCGCAAATCGAAAGATGCGCATCTTTGTCAGCACCTGATATGTATAAAAGCCCTATAAATGCCAACAATTCATATTTGTCAATATAATTAACATACCTAGCATTTTTATAATTCATCTTTTGCCTGCCTCTGTGTTGGTATGTTTTTCAATAATATCTATCATAGTGTCATCAAAAAGAGTTTTCCATGCCCCTTCTTCAGTGGTAATATTGTTTGCATTTCCCTTTATACCGGGAAGCTTCAGTACAATATTTCGCAAACCTGTTTTGGTTGTAGGTGGTTGTTTTGTACTCCACTTGAAGCCATTCTTGTCGGTAATTATAGCATAATTTTTTAATTCATCGTCATCATCATTTTTAGCAGAAATCGCATCTGCAGACACTACACTCCCATTATTAGACAAAACTTCTAAATTATCTTCACATTCGTTGACATTATCTTCCTCATCAGTTTCACACTCATCCAGCCAACATAGCGCTGTCTCCTCGAGATCAGGATCTGTGCTTTTTACAGATTTTCTCTCCGACATTTTTTAAACAAGAAAGCGAAAGCGATTACACCAAAATATAACAATCATAAATGGATACAGGGGTACTTGAAAACCCCCAACTTACTTGTTATTCACCTGCACAAACCGAAAAATGTCAAACGCTTGTTCTAAGATGTAGAACATAACCTCACATAAGAATACCTAAATGCGCAGTACAGCCAACCGCAATGTAACAAAAATAATGAAAAACTTAATTTACTTTGGGGTATTTGAATACCCCTGTATCCTATCCAGGGTTAAACAGCTAATAAATTGCTGCTAAAGATTTCTTCCAAGTTGTCGATTTGAGTTTTGATTATTTACAAATGACACCTCGTCAATTCTCTAAGTTCAGACATGACTAATATGTCTACCACAGTCGTTCATGACATACCTAGGAAAAAAATTATGTGGCTCGCTTGATATTTATTTACGAGGTATCAGAGGGTACATCTGAAGTGTTGTTTGGGCTATTTTTACTATTACTCAATTAATCACCTATCGTCAACAAGTTCTTGTTACGATGTACTTCTAACATTGAATAAATCGAGTGTGTAAGTTTAGGACTCCCTTCAATTACATATTTTTATTTTAACCAGGACTCGTTTAATGCTTACTAATTAGCCACTAATATAAACATACACGGCGATGAAATTTTGCCGCACTATCTTTCCTGATATCTCGGAGAGCCCATTTACGCGCGGACAATAAAATTAATTACCGGCAGACGGCACCGAGTACGTTTAAAATTACAAGGCGTACAAGTCTTAATTGAAAATTCATACAACTTTATATGTTCAATATAAACTATGCACGTTGGTATAATTCACTTTTCGAAACGTATCGAAGGCATAAACAGTTGTTTAAATGTTGTACAACGCCGTTAATATGACGACCAACGGTTGAAAATGTAACCCGATATCTAGGAATTTATTACATTAACAGTTTACAAGTCGTTTTCCACCATATCAATTCATACAATCTCCGTCATTGTTTATTACCGCATAAACATATCTCGTCTTTCTCTTTAGAAAAAAAAAATAAAGAGATAGGAACGCCATGAATTAGTGTTCACAATAAACTATCCTTTTAAAAAGATCTACAACACATACTCAGTTGGAAGTGTGCTGTTATACATTTGCATAGGTATAATGTCACGCGTGTATATATATTCTGGCATCACTATACTACTGGAAGTCCTTTTATATCATGGGCACATTGTTAATATTAAATAGGTGACCTCCCCCATTGCTGTATCAACGGTAAACTAAAAATTATTTCCGTGAGCCATGTGCATACACATTGTGTGTGACCTCAGATCATTTTAGCTACCGTTGTTCTTTTCTGGAAGTCTGAGGAACAAGATTTATGGTATTACGTTGGAGTAGGAAACGCTTTAGACATTAAATTTTAAGGTGGTTTCGAAACACACCATCATGCATGAGTTTCACTTTATTTATTGCAACATAAATACTTTTATTTTGTTTTTAAATACATGGAAACGCTAGAGGTTGTTATATCATGTCGATTTGTAGATGTCTATGTTATCTGTCAAGTGTATCTAAAACCACACACATAGTGTATGCACAATATATTTTTTCCTTCTTCATTGTTGTCCAACACTGCAAGAATTAGTAATAAATAGACGCTTTGGTAACCTTGCTTTTCAGATCGTATTAGTACTAAAGTGGTATTTATTTAATCTTGTGTAAAGTATTTGTATAAAAATATGTGAAGGTTATTAGTAATTTGTCAGGATCTTCAAGGAATCGCATGTCATTGTCTTGAATAGATAAGCATAAATGCATGAATTTTGTTGTGAAATATAGTCATATATAAGCTGATACAGTTAATAAAAAATTTCCACGCATCTATTTATTAAATTTTTTAAATAACTTCGAATTTTGTGTTTGTGTACATAATTTTGCCTGAATTTATTAGCTTTATATATGAGTTAATTTGGAACATCCCTCAACTTTGCTAAGAATATTGTCGTATGACAGTTGATCCCTATGCTTCAACCGACTGATTTACTAATAATAATAATAATCTTTATTCATCCAACAGTGTTTGCAACTAACAGGACAATAATGGATTATATAATTTGTGGTGTAGATTAATAACATTTCATTAAAACATGTATAAAATAGTACTTAATCTCTATATACTGGTACATAAAAATTCAGCCTGCGTTTGTGTTAGAAAAACTCGAAAAGTAGTCCGTCGATTGCCTTGAAATTTTAACACAACATTGCATTCTAATAAGCAAGTGTTTTTATAGTAAAATGTTTTTTTGAAATCGTGCGACAAAAATATTCCCGCACCTGCGAAATCTATGGTGCGATTCGTAGTAGCCTAAACATTTCTCAAATACTTGATATGGTAGTACTTTGTTATTACAAGTTTATGTTTGCTAATCATATACTCTATTTACGCTAACATATTGTAAAGAAAAACAAATTTAATTTAATCTTGAATGAACTGTTTTATATGAAAATTTAAAATAATGGTTAGATATGTAAATGTCAAGAAGATGCTATTTCTAAAAAAAATATGTCTGTCAATTGTCAAATTTGGAAGGCGAAAATACGAGGGATACTGCTATAATTCGCGGAATCAAGTACTTCTTAAATTACCTGCATTCCACAATTATCATATTCGTAAAATATGACATTTTAACCTATAATTAATTCAGGTGACAGTACGATTTAAAACCGAACAGTTTTGTCTCAACAGAATTTAACAAAGTAATAGTTGTGTTAAAAATGGAAATTTTGAATCGTGATTTTCGAGTGATTTTTTTTACGATTTTCAATACGGTTTGACACCAAAGCAATGTGTGGAAAAGCTAAAGTATTTGGGAAAGAGCCCCATCCAAAACTATGATTTACAAATGATTTGCAGAATTCAAACGTGGAAGACCGACGTTTGGTGACGATCTTCGTGAAGGGCGTCCATACACCTCTGCTGTTGCGAAAAATATCGATGCTGTGCGTGAAATGATTTTATCAGATCGACATGTGACATACAGTGAGATAGAGGCGCCCTTAGGTATTGTAGCGAAACAAATACATACGATTTTGAACAATCATTTACATGCCAGGAAGCTTTTCAGTCGTTGGATCCCCCAAAATTTAAAAGACGAGCAAGAACAGGCACGTGTCAAGTGGTGATTGTAACAGGTGTTAAAAAAATGTAATTGTGGTCGTTCAAATTCTGTATATAACATTGTAACAAGTGACGAATCCTGGATATATTTATATGATCCTCAAACTAAACAGAAATCAACTGTGTGGATGTTTCAAAATGTACCTAAACCAACAAAGTGGTGTGGCACGAAGCGTTTCGAAAAGAATGATTGCTTGTTTCTTTGGAAAAACGGGTCATGTTGCAACTACGGCATTAGAGGTTCGACGAACAGTTAATGCTGACTGGTATACGTCAATTCGTTTGCCGAAAGTTATCGATGATGTCAGAAAAAGCAACATAAACCGACGAATCATTGTTCATAATGACAATGCCAGCGCTCATACAGCACGAGAAACTGTCGAATTTGTGACCAACAGGAACATCGAATTAATGACTCATTGCCCATATCCGCCCGATTTAGCGCCTAATGACTTCTTATTCCGAAACATCAAAAATAAAATGCTTGGAAAGCGGTTTTCATCGCCTGAAGAGGCTGCTGAAGAATTTAAATCACTGGTTTTGGAGATACCTTGCTCAGAATGGAAAAAGTGTTTTGAAGATTGGTTTTACAGGATACAAAAGTGTATACATCTTAAAGGGGAATATTTTCAGAAACAGTAAAGCGATTTACATAGCGTAATTACGCTGCGTTATTTTATTTCACAATTTTCCCCGAATTTTAGCAGTGGCATTAATGATATTGAGATAGTGGTATTAATGATATTGATATTTGATAAACAACCAAACAAGTAGCTGCGTTTTTGAAAGAAAAATAAGGAGAAATTATTATTGATTGTCTACGTACACGATACGAACATAATCATTCTAAACAGAAACGTAGGTGAAACAGTGACATACAAATCCATTGACTCCATGATGAACCAATGTGAAGTAGTGAATTTTCCTACGAAATTCTCTCCATGTTCCAGAATTACCGTCACACATACTGAATTTGAAAATTATAGTGCCAATTATATTACTGTCAATCTCCCAAATTTATGCAACGGCACACGATTTGAATATAAAAAATATATGAACAATCTAATTGAAGCAAAAATTCTGATAGGACTTCGTAAACGACGTCAATTCAATTCAAACGACTTCAATTTTCAATACGCCTTCCGTTCACTATGACTATGAACAAAGCGCAAGGACAATCTTTGCAAGTGTGCGGTTTGAATTTAGAAAACGATTGCATCTCTCGTGGGCAGTTATACGTCACATGTTCCAGAGTAGGTAAACCGTCTGATTTTGGAGAAAACGATCAAACGAAAATTATAGTCAGTCCACTAGCTTTACAATAAAAAATATTTATTTTTATATGTTTTTTCTTACTTTCCTTTCATTCCACAGCAACGCAAGGCAGGGTATTAAATTGAATGATTTGTTTTCTCTGTGAATCTATGTTCGCTGCAATATTTTTATTTACTTTCCCATTCATTTCATATCAGACTGAGCCACTGCGAGGCGTGACTGGGTTTAGGTAGTAACATATAAAAGAAAATAAAAACAAAAACAAATTAAATGAATATTGATCGATCGTATTCAGGTACAGAAAGATAGAAAATTAAAATAAATATGACCAATATTATAAATAAATGCAATTTGTATATAAAAATAAGCAAGAACTCTAAAACAGAGAGAAACAAGAGAAATCACTAACCACAATCTAAAGTAATAAATCTAAATACGTATTCGGCAACTTGAAGTTGCCATCTTCAATAGAACAATCTAACAAAGAAAGTGTTATGCGTAGCGTCTTTGGCTAAGGCACAAACTTTGAAGGTATGCTCTTCGCCAAATTGCCAGTAGGATAACATTATGTGTTATCTTACTGGCGACGAACATTCCCGTTTAAATCCTCATTGGCTGATGCCCTTGAATGATCATAGTTTTAATAACAGAAAGAATATTACTTTTGGACGAATTTTCCACGATAAATTCAAATTTCTAACTTAATTACAGCACCTGAAAAGAGGGAAATAGAAAATGTTTCTGAAAATCGCGTTTAAATATGTTTTTCTAGTTTGCTGCTATAACAACGCTATAAAATCATTGAAAGCTATCAACGAATAGCTTCAGTCTAGTGTAATTTAATCTTTTACGAGTGGCCAACTGAAATTCAAACGTCAAAAATGTGAAGTCGATTAATCATATGCAAACATAGTGAATTAAATATAATAATTTAATTACAAACGGTACCACAACAACCCTTATCTTCCTGGAAAGTCTGAATTAGTTTGGTAAGTTCCAAACATTTGTGATATTTCCTTTCTTAAAGAAGATTTTCTTCTTTATGGAATATTCAAGGTAACCTTCAGCAATAGTAGGAGATTTCCAACCCCCATGACTTTTGATAGTCAACAAATCACCACAGTGAATTTCCAAATGTGTTGCGCTAGTTCATCTAAAGCAATGTCCCGGAAAAAGCTTTGGGTTCTCTAATTTTAGGAAAATAGCAATTTCCTTTTTAATTTTTCCTATAATATTAGTACCCTTTGGATTCTTAATACAATGGCCATTGCGACAGGTCAAGAAAAATTGTGTATGAAAAACATTAACAGGCCGTAAGTTAACATATTTCTTAACTATGCCAACCCATTCACTATCTCTAATTGCAAACATTATAGAAATATTGTTTTTTTTGTTTAGGAACAGACATAATGAGAGCCAGACTAATATTCAATGTCCTCTACAGATATATGGTGAGTTTCTCTTGTCTACAGTCAGCGTTATAGCCTACTATCAAGAAGAACCTGAAACATACCATTATATGCAAATGTATGTTAAAAATATACTTAACTTTCATTACCAAAACGAATTGTCATTCGTTTCTTGAATGAATTTATGGACATATACTTCTTCTAGAATTTTAGACTTTTTGTGTTGATAGCTTTAAGAGAAACGCTTCAAAAGAGCTGGAAGCTTCTTATAGTGTGTGATATTTAATCCTTTGTACACCGAGTGGTCGCCGACGTATCCAAAACACTTCGTATATGAATTCGATGACTAATTATAAACAAGAATGATTCTATTCACTTTTCCCGAATTTCTAACAGTGCTTGAAATATCGTGGTTCGAAGCTGAAGTAAATTACTAGAGGGCTTAGGAAAAATGTGGTTTATTTTAAGAAATGCCTAATGACAGTGCAATTATGAAAGATGCTCAGTGTGACCACCGCCTTGTGCAGTTGTAGTTCTCCATATTGTTTTTCATCTCATAAAACCCAGCATGGATCATCTGGATGAGTTGGTCCCTATTATTACGCTTTCCCGTTGAATAGGTAAGTGTCTTTACATGTCTCGACATAAAAAAAATCTAGTAGTTTGACAACTCGAGATCGCGGCGGTCAATCAATGGGACCATCACGACCTATCTATCGATTTGGATACTGTTGAGGAAACTAGTGACACCTCTTCCATAATGGCCGGAGCACCATTATCTAAAAGCGATGTCGTCCTTCTCATTTGCATAAATTACAGGCATGATTTTACTGCAAATGACGTAATTAAAAAAAACAACTGTCAATAATGACAAAAGGTCGGTACAGAAATCTTTTTTTTTGTACAACTTAAACTACTTTCCGAAAGATGGTGCTCCAGTCTATCATTAAACAGAGCATATAAAACGTCTTTCTAAGATTTGCAGCAGTGTAAGTTTTGAAGACTTGCAGATATTGTAAATTGTGTGTGAAACATTTTTTTACGTTCTGTCATGGACAATTGGAGGTAAGAATAATTACGTAATTACAAACATAACGTTACTATTTCTTTACACTGATGAGTTGGTATAGTCATAACTTTATGGTTTCACACTTAGACATCTTTGTTTTTTGCTTCATTTTTGCAACATAACCTTACAAACCGTCCTTTTAAAAGGACAATGGTTAAAACACGTACTATTTTGTTTTCAGTTATTTGAAAAGACCTCGTACACTCCATGAGCTATTAGAAGAAGTAGAATACATTGATGATGTTCACAGTATACCAGACCTATAGCAGTGTTTCCTCCCGTTAACGCTAATGAAGAGGTTACCGATGAAGACTCCGGAGATGATGAAATTGTTACTATGAACAATCTTCCAGGTAGAATATTGAATACTCAAGCTGAAGCTATTTTTGATACCGATCACGATAGTGATGATGATTTCCCATTGTCACATTTTAAAAAATATAAAAAAAGACAGAAAAGTAATCATTGGGTTAGGGAAGACATTACAAATAATTTACCAAAATGGCAAGATGAAAGTACGGTAAATAATAATATCTCTTCCTTGGACTTGTTCAGTCTCTTTTTTGACGAGAAACTTTGGCAAATGATACTAAATTATAGTAATCTCTATGCAGTGCAACATAACAGAAATGGAGATATTACACTAGATGAAATAAAATGTTTTTTTGGAGTACTTATTTACAGCGGTTATACAAGTGTCTCAAGAAGATCTTTGTATTGGGAAAACAGCTCTGATGCTAATCATAAAATTGTGTACACCGCAATTTCACGGAATCGTTTTAATTTTATAATGCAAAACCTACACTGTTATGACAATACAAATCTAAAAGTAGGTGACAAATTTGCAAAAGTTAGTCCACTGTTAGAAAGATTAAACCAGAAATTTCTTTCTTTTGCCCCTATACAAGAAAACCATAGTGTTGACGAGTTCATGATTCTGTATTTTGGACGGCATGGTTCGAAACAATTTATCAAGGGCAAGCCTATTAGATGGGGGTTTAAATTTTGGATGGCCACAACTATAAACGGCTACATAGAATGTTTTGAATCATATCAAGGATCCACCACAAATCTTTCAGAAAGATACAAAGACTTGGGTTTGGGCGCAAGTGTGGTCTTATCATTCGTTGACAAAATAATCGCAGCAAAAGGTCAGCTGCCTTTTTATGTCTACCTCGATAATTTTTTTACGTCGTGGGAGGTATTTTTGGTGAGAGAGAAATATAAAAGCTACTGGTACGGTGAGAGAGAACAGAATTCCAGTATCAATTATAAGGTCTGGTAAAGAATTGAGAAAAACATAAAGAGGGACATTTGAATGTGCTTTAGAACGGGAGGAGAATATAATAGTCTGCCGATGGAATGATAATAATATTGTTACCATTGCTTCCAATTGTAAATCTGTACTACCAACAACTAATGTGACTCGATATTCTCAAAAAGAGAAGAAGAAAATATCAGTGCCTCAGCCCAAGTTGGTAAAAATATACAATCAGAATATGGGTGGAGTAGACAGGGCAGATCAGAATATCAGTCTTTATCGCGTGAGTATCAGAGGAAAAAAGTGGTACTTTCCTATAATTTGTCATGGCTTGGATATGGCTATTCATAACGCCTGGCAACTTCACCGCCACTGTGGAGGGAAAATAGACCAGTATGGTTTCCGTCGATCTCTTTGTAAAGGTATTTTAGAAACCCATGAGAAAAACACTAAGAGAGGACGTATACGAACAAGTGTCAATGAAAACGAAATTTCGCGATTTGATGGTAAAAATCATTTGATTGTTTACCAAGAAAATCAAATCAGATGTAGACGGTGCCACAAGAAAGTCCAATTTAGGTGTGCCAAATGCAAAGTGGGGTTACATCCTAAACAATGTTTTGTTGAATATCACACGCAATAATATTTTTTTATGTTTATTATGTTCCAATATCAAATTGAAGATTGTATTTAAATAAACTTAAGTTTTTTAAAGTTAGTTCTGATTACACCTTATAATGCCACTGTCCTTTAAAAAGGTCGGCCCTTATCTAAAAAACTACTAAAAAAAATAAAAAAAGTTAAAATGAAAAGTTGTTGATTGGGTTCCAGTTAATGTAGAAATAGACAACAAATGTATTTTTTCAAGAAACAATTAATTTGGGAGTATCTGGGTTAACGAATTAACAATCGACACTTTATTTTTGCATCTATCCATACGACCTGTCAACTTCAAAATTGGATATATCAAAAATCATTAGGAATTCGGGAAGAGTGAATAGAAACATTTTTGCTTAAAATTAGTCATTGAATTAATATAGGAAGTATCTCGCATACCTCAGCAGCCACCAAGTATATTCAAACAAGAGCGTAGCATAAAATAAATTGTCCACGAAGTCGATTGTTTATATTGAAATTGTAATTGAAAATATGCAATAAAAAAACATATTCTCTGATACAAACTGACACAAAAGTTTATTTGCTCTGCACCTATCTTAAAATTGCATAAATTGTTTCTCGTAACTAATTTAGATTTAGGCGGAAGTAATTTATTTTCAACCTCTTCACAAGTTCTCTAATTTTAAGTGAAATATCTGAAGACTTTTCATTTATTTCACATTAAATTTACTAATATTTTTATAATTACTAAATTTATTTCGCATTAATTTTAGTAAGTATTTTTACACTTACTAAATTTAATGCGAAATAAATGAAAAGTCTTCAGATATTTTACTTAAAATTAGAGAACTTGTGAAGAGGCTGAAGTTAAATTACTGTTCAGTATAAAATTCAGTACAAAATTGACTAATTCAAATGATAAATTGACTTGTAATTGACAAATGCATATCACCACCACTACTTAAGTTCTCAAACTTTGAAATTACAATTTTTTATGCGAAAAAAGCTTATATATAAAAGTGGCAAATTATAACAAAATAACATTATGAAGATGAGTGTCATAAGTGTTATAAGAAGACACATGTGACACTTTCCATTAGGACCTTTCTCGCTTCGTTCGTCTGCCCTAAGCTCAGGATCGTACCATAAGATATGTCTTGTACAACTCGTTCCATAATATACTATTTATATTGTATAATCCTAATGAAATATACGCAAAGAATTAATAAATAAATTGAATTTAGAATCGAAAGGATCGATTAATGGTCAACTTAATATATTGACCATTAACATCTGAATCCTCTTCCGCTTTCCTTATTAAGGTATTAATTATTTGGTTATTCATATAAGTTAAGTATATTTAGAAGTACGGACAGGGAAACACAAACAATAAATTTAATACGTGGTAAAACCCTGAAGAAAATCTATAAACTTGCCGTGAGAGCCTACGGGAGTTATTGAGAAGGATATTATTAAATAGATATATGTAACAGTAAATTGTTTAATGTCTACACAGAGACGATAAACAGCTAAAGGTGATATGCTTACTTAATATTCTATTTAAAAATTAATAGTGTATGCTAAACGTGCATTAACAATGCCAATCATTAATTAAAATCGAGAATGTAATAGATAAGACACACTCAAGATATATCAGAACTAACAGTTTCTCTCTTTCTCACAATGTGCCCTATTGAGATAATGACGTGATTGTGCATTTTGTTACTTTTATTGAACTTGACAAGTAACTGTTGCGACTACAATACTCCATATTATAAATCAGCACGATTACGATAATTGCACGTTGTTTGGAATTAAGGTGGAAGCAATCGAACATAGTTTATGTCTGTACAATAGTCTCGAGTGAGTTTCGCATTTACGTTTTGGAATTTAGAAATTGAAAAGGAAGTTCGAGCAAGTTACCATATATGAAATGTGTTTTTCAAAAAAAGGAATCAACAAACTATCTTACCATAAGAATTTCGATTTTTGTAAAGTCGATATCACTGATACTTTTGTATACAGTACTTGGTAACTGAATTGTTCAGGTCTAATTAATTAAAAAAGTTTGATACTAACGTGTTATAAATACACTATCTGCTTGCAATAGTTTCCAAACTTTTTAAAATAAATATAACAACTAGCGCCATCTATTGAACTTTTTTTTACAGACATATATGTAAGTACGAGTACATATAAGTATACGTAATACATGATTAAGTTTTCATATTAGGCCAACTGCAAAGGCCCTGTAGTAGTTTTAATGTATCGATAAAAAAATTAACATCAAATTTAAGGTAACAGTAAATTATGTCTTAAACGACGTCAAATTCTTACCAAAATTTGTCACATGTTGTAAAAGATTTACGACAATAATCGTTTATATCTAGCAATGACTGACTTTCGACATTCTAATTCTGAAAGAGTTGTAAGCAATGAACGTAGAGAACATTGAAAATTTACATGAATTAATTGAAAATTTGTATAAATAGGACTCGAAATGTTATAGGCCATTATTTGTTGTATTTTAACAGAAAGGGAAAATAATTTTAAAAAAATATATGGAAAACTTCCTCTACAGTGATTGAGCAACGACCAAAATTTTGGTCAAATGTGGTATTGCAAAGATATCTGTTGGAGAGTATTGTACCAATGTTATAGTTGATATTGGCTCGTGGACCAAATTGTTTGCGATGAATCAGGTTTCTAGCGGTGATTACTTCAACCCCAGTTGCTAGAATCACGACCTCGCTGTTTCTTCACCGTGCATAGGTTGTAGTGCTGTAGACACTTTACTTTTTAAATCTTTGGTGACTGCTTTTTAAATGAATAAATGTACTTTCATCTAAATACATTTATTTTGGATTTATATTAACATAAAACTGCTGTTGAGGCTGGTATTTCTTGTTACAAAATGATTGTTATGTCGATGTTTAAAGTAAGACTGTGTATTGTTCTTGATGTTGATACTGTGTTCGAGTTCATACTGATTGATATGAATGTTATGTTAAGACTGTTGTCTTAAGACTGTGTGTCTTGTGCTGATGCTGAATTTGTACTCTTGTGTTAACACTGCGTGTCTTGTACTGATTTTGAGTGCATTGTAATCTATTCTGTGCTGTTTTACGAGTATGTAAAAATATACCATTACCCCTAACTGTTACATATTAAAAGCGTATTGGTTGAACAGTGTATTGTTTGACGTACATAACGGGGAATTTTTGTGTTATTTAATTCTTGGAAATTGTACCTACAAAATGTTTGAAATTAAAATATTACAAAAGGATAGTGAATGTATCCTCAACAATATAAACAGATATAAAAAAAAGCTTATAGTTATCATTGTAATTGGTTACGAAGCACGGTACTTTCAATTCAATTCTGAACCAAAATGTGAGATTTCTGAAATCAAGAAAATTCAAGAGAAATTCTTCGTTGGACAAGCAGATAGTAGACACAATATTGATTCGCTTCTTCTTCATTCAAAAGGAGTTTTTTATAAAAAAATCATTTTAATTAGTTTAGCAATTACTGGTGAATGTTATCTTATCTGTATGGGCGTATACGTCATACCACCCGAATATTACATAATCTATCAACAAATAATTATAAAAATATATAATTAGCTTACCCTTGTGTTATCTGGTAGCAGCAGTAACTATGTAATTCTTTTAATTCAGGCTTCACTATTTTACATTCTGAAGATAAAGGTATAAAACTAAACTTTAGATACAGACAATTTTTAGGTTAAATATTCCAAGAATCTCATTCTCTCGAACAGTAAAGTCTGGTAGACATAATAAGGGTACCAAATAATTGACGCATATTCGAGTTTAGAGCAAACCGATGTAAAATAGAGTCTTTAGCACATTTATATTTGAACATTTACGGCAAGATCGAATGACAAAACTAAGAAAGCGTGAGGCGGAGTTGTAAATAGATAGAATGTAGTCAGTGAATTGCAAGCGTTGATCAAACAAAACACCCAGGTCTTTGATTTGTGATTGTCGTGAGATATTGGAGTTATCAAATGAATAGGTATATAGTTATCATCAGGTTAGTCTTTGTAGTGTATGTAATGACTGTACATTTATTTATACTGATCCCTATCTTGTTCTTGTTATATCTTTGGTAGATAGTGTTTAAATCTTTTTGCAGAGCTTCACAATCAGTGGTAAAAGATATTTTTCTGAAGATTTTTAGGTCGTACGCGTAGGCATGGACGCGACAGTTAATCAACGACAGAAGATCATTAATATTAACATTAAACAACAGCGGACCAAGATTCGAGACCTGAGGATACTGATATACTGAGTTATCTCAGTCAAATTATTTAAAGTTGACCTACCAGGCATAAACGCATGCTGTTGCGTGGAGATAAAACATCGAATAGATTTATATAATTTGTCACAAAACAAACGCTTAAAGATTTTAGTGCAGCTGCAAAAAGTAGCAGCTGATTAAGTATATTTTATTATTTCTCAATGTAAAACTTATTATCATGTAGAAGTGCAATATTTTCACCCTTAAATTATTTAAGCTGACTAGAATATATAATTATTATTAGTCTGCAGAAGCTACGGTGTTGGTAAAACAATTGTTACTACTAGTATAATAAGATATTTGTTAAAATTACACAACAGTGTTTCATATTTATTCAATTAATGTTATCCTTAGCGTATAAAAGCAAGACTCAAATATAAACAGATCGTAGAGTTATAATTTCTAATTCAGGAAACAAATTCTTACAGCTAGTTGTAATATAACTCTCCGTGCTAGTATGCCACATATCATAATTGAATGAAAATAAGCGAGGTAATACATTCTGAGAACTAAAATATATAAGACTAAGGCCCGGTATTATAAACATTGAATAAATCTCCAAATAGCAATTCGACGAATAAATTTATTCAACGAATAAATTGAAATCGGGTGTTATAAACATTTTACGCAAGTAAAATAACTATTCGTAGATTATCACGGGATAGCAATATTTCGTAGTTTCGTTATTCGATAAATGATGGCACCACATAAATAAAATTAAATACTAACTGTTTGTGGAGGTTAAGTTTATGTTTCCCTCGTGGCTGATATTAGGTTAATTATTTTTGTTGGCCAAAAGTTCCTCGAAATGAGTGACCAAGGTATCTTTCATTTGGCAAACCAATACGACAGTTCCTCTACTTTTGGTAAGTAATTAAATTTTAAACCAAAAAAAAAATGTATAGTCAGTAACATGTATTATAATATGCCTATCTATTTATTGCAGATAAACAAATAAACTCTGTAAGTGGCACTAGTCCTTATTCTCAAGATGAGAATGAAATAATTGACACAATGGTAATATTTGTAAATATATATTTTTTAAATAAACAAGATAGACATAATGTTTTTGTAGACGTCTACTTATGCTGTGTCTACATATGCTGATGTTAGCACCCCAGTGGTCATCGTAGAGAAAGCTCCAAGCAATATATTACCTGTAAGAAAAAAACCAAAAATAAATGATTATAAGGAAACAGCGGATGAAATAAAACTTAAAATTTTAAAAATAAGATTAGAAAAGGAAGAAATGGAAAGGGACATTTTGAAATAGAAAAGACAAGAAATGGAATTAGTTATTGAAGAAAAAAAAATGTTATTAGAGGAAAGAAAGATAGGGAGCAGAAATAAATTATTTATATATACATATATATATATATATATATATATATATATATATATATATATATATATCTCTATTATTGTCATCGATATTAATAGGTGGAATTTCTACATCTACGTCTTCTGCAATTTCATAATTATCTCCATGTTCGATACATATATTGTGCAGCACAGAAGTAGCAATGATCACTGCCAACGATTTGCTTAATGACAATCGAAGCCCATTAGATAAACAAGCTTTAGCACTCCAAAAGTCCTTTCAATAGGATTACGTGTTGCAACCTGAGCTCTGTTGTACCTTATTTCAGCAGGGTTTTGTGGTTGCAATAGTGGCGTTAATATGTACCTTCTACATGGATAGGCTGAGTCACCCAATAAATAAGAATTTCCAAATTCATTGTTTTCAAGTTGCGCCCTGATATAGGAATTGTTAAAAATGTAACTATCATGACACGATCCTGGATGACGGGCCACAATATCCATAATTTTTAATTTTGCATCACAAATAACCTGTACATTAATAGAAAACCAGCCCTTCCTATTTCTGAAAATCTCTGCATTATCCCCACCTGGAGACTGGATTTTCACATGTGTACAGTCTATTGCACCACAAACATTTGGAAATCCTCGAATATTAAAAAAGTCTGCATATTAAATTTCGGGCTTGTTCTGTATGTGGCATTTTTACATACCGATTCCTCAAACTAGCAATTTCATGTGTCACTTTATGGATGATCCTTCCTGTAGTGGACTTTGTTACATTAAAATGATCTCCAACTACATTTTGAAAGGGACCGGTAGCATAAAATCTTAATGCTAGCAACAATTGAATCTTGCTCGATATGGACATATTCCTGTTAGTGTAAGGTTTCAAATTATCATCAATAATATTTAAAACCCTTTGAAATGTCTCTTTCGTTAATTGAAATCGTGATTTAAATTCTTCATTTGAATATATTTCTAATGGATCAGTCGTATCGCGAAATATCCTAGGCAGACGACGACGACGTTCGAAAGGTTGATTTTCATCGTCTGATGAATCAGATACTGAAGATACGGAAGACACTGATGATACAGAACTCACCGACAAATCCGACATTATTTTTAACACAATCAGAACTCATAAAAAAATAAGAATACAATATATTTTAAAATAAGGTTATGTTTGAATACGTCAGATCGCATTTATTCGAAGAATAAATTTTAATAGGCCGATTTTCTAGGGTGTAAATTACTTGGGAGATGTACTTGGTTACTTTCCTTATTCGATGTTTATAATACCCAATCTATGGAGTAAATTAAATTTACTTGGTTACTAAATAAAATCTGCAAATTTTTATCGTTTATAATACCGGCCCTAAGTTTCTTACATAAAATCCCTACATGATCTTTGCAATAACACATAGAATTAAACCTTCAGTAGGAAAAAATAGCAGCGCTAACATAAAAAAAAATCGGGAAACACTTTAGTGTATAAGGGTATATCTAGCATAGTGTTTCGCAATTTGTGTTAGCTTTATTGTGTCCCATGTCCAATACTATTACTTTTTGTTGTTGAAGATGATAACTCAGTTGTCAAAACATGTATATAGAATAGGCATGTGATAGTGGTAAGGAGTTTTGTAACTTTTTAAGTTTTTACAGTCTTAGATGAAAAACTAAATCAAAAATATTATGAAAAATACAATGTGGAGAACTGGTATTAAAGATATTTCTGTTTTATACATATTTTGAGGTTTTACCTGCTCAAAGATGTTTCAAATTATTTTTGAAATGTTTGTGGACGAAACTGTTCAATTTATAGTGTGACACGTTAATATAGTTTTCCATCTATTACGATTGTGTTCTTTCTATATAGACCACTTGCAACGCTTACACTTGCCATGGGAAAGCTGGTTGGGTAGGCGTTCACGCGTGATGTTGACATTATTCAATTTGGGGAGCAGAATTTTCTTGCACGCTGTCATTTATGACTTGATGGTAAGCGGTAAGACAGAGTTGAGAAATTTGTCTATCCGGCGTCTTTTATGACATGATGGTAAGCGATAAGACTGATGAATCTATTATAACGTGAAACACATGGAAAATTGTAGTAAACGAAGAACACCGATGATTACACACACTATCTGAAATATAAAGAAAAGTACAAACGTACAGTAGACATTGAAAATAGGTAAAGATACCTAAATAAAATACGTCAATCAGATAATAAACAACAGACAATTTGGAAGATAATTAATAAACACTCCAATATAAATAAGAAAACTAAACCTTCTTCTCAATTAAGTGCCGCCGACCTGAACAATGTATTTGTAGCACACGGAGTGCACAATATGAGCAGGAATAATTTAAAAAATACCTAACAAAAATTAATATACAGAGCGACAGATCTTACTATCTGACATCGATGAATGAACATGATCTTTACAATATTGTCTGTAAAATTAATGCAAAACCGACACAAGATCACTACGAAGTAACAAGTATATTACTAAAGAATATCTCTGACAGCATAATGCTGCCGCTAACAGTAATGATTAACAAATTCTTGTTGGAAGGGGAATTTCCTGCGGAGTTAAAAATTTCTAGGGTAATTCCCATTCATAAAAAGGGTGAAGCAAATTGTTCACAAAACTATAGAGTCATACCCATTCTGCCTGCGATATCAAAAATATTTGAACATGTGATAGCTGCAAGACTTTTAGAATATTTTGAAAAAAACAATCCTTTATGCGAAGCACAACACGGCTACAGGAAAAATAGAAGTACGAATACAGGAATAGCAGAGATTTTGAAATCTCTGCTAGACGCTATAGATAACCACCAGTATGGGGAGATCACATGCTTTGACTTAGCATGAGCTTTCGACACGGTCGATCATTCTATTTTAATGGAGAAATTATACTATTGTGGATTCCGTGGCGTTGCTTATTATCTAATGTCTTCCTATCTAAGTGTCCGAAAGCAAGATATTGAATGTGCGTGTGAGAGGTCAGACGTGGTGGATGTGCGGTAAGGTGTGCCACGGGGATCCATTCTCGGCTCTCAATTATTTATCATATATATTAATGACCTTCCAATTAATTATATCATCGGGGCAAGTGTCTGCCAGTTTGTATGCTGATGACACATCAATTTTGGTAATGGACCGTACAAAAGAAGGAAGAAATCGCAAATCTCAGGTAGTCGAACACAGTGGCGGTTTCTGCTATGGTTTGCAAGTTTGCGCAACCACCAAAACTAATAGATTTAATTTAATGAAAAAAAGCGTAATTCTACATTTTTTAAATTACAAATTAAAAATTTGTACTACCTCACAGAATAAATGAACTATTATAAATTACTTATAATAGGTATATCTAATTGGATATGAATACGTTAAATAAATGAGAGAATAACACACTTGGTTTGCAGACTCATTGCAATCCATGAACGTATATATCCCAATACGGCTGACGAACTTTGTCGAACGTCTTTCGGGTATATCTCCATAAACGACAATAGTGTTGCAGCCGCAGTGCAACCAAAACGTTAGACGTATTTCTTGCTTACGGTGCAACGGTATAAAAGCGAATAAAAAAGTTGTATTTGTGTGTTTAAAAGTGTTTATGCTCTTTATTTTTAAATAATAATGAATTCAGTGCAGAGCTTAATAGTGGGCAGACCTGTTCCGAATTTAAATCTGAAACAAACGATTTCTAGTAAGACGCGAACTTTTAATAGACTATTTAATAAGGATATTTATAATAAACATTTGTGGATTTGCGGTTGTAGTATAAAAAATGCATTATTCTGCTTTCCTTGCTTACTATTTGAAGGTGAAGAATTATGGACGAAAATGGGTTTAACTGATTTAAATCATTCAAGCGATCGAATTAAAAAACACAGTATATCATAAAGGCATATGAAAAATGTAGTCCAATTATCGCTTTTTGGGAATGTGGATATTGCTGCTCAGATGGATAGTGCATATCGAAGAAATATAGCATTGCACAACGAGAAAGTTAAGTACAATCGATATGTACTGAACATTATAATTAATTGTGTACGTTTTTGTGGAGCTTTTGAACTTGCGCTGAGAGGACACGATGAATCAATTTCGTACTCTAACCCGGGTGTTTTTCGTGGTTTAATAAATTTTAGTGCTGAATTGGACGTTGCTTTAAAAGACCATTTAGAAAAAGCTACTGTTTTCAAGTATACTTCTAAAACTATCCAAAATGAAGTTTTACAAACAATGTTCAGTGTGTGTCAAGAAGAAATCTCTAAAGAAATAAAAGAAGCGGATTATTTATCTGTAATACTTGACGAAACTACAGACGTATCAAATAAATATCAAATGGCCGTAGTATTTAGGTATATAGCTAAAGGTAAGCCTGTTGAACGATTTTGGAATTTTTTAGCGCCGTCAGATCATGACGCGAAAACGTTATCTACAATCATTCTTGCAGAACTAGAAACATACATTAAAGATAACGAAAGAAAATTGATTGCCCAGACATACGATGGGGCAGCCGTCATGGGCGGATCGCATAATGGGGTACAGGCACGTATTTAACAAACTTATAAATTCGCTGCTTACGTGCACTGCTACGCGCATCAGTTAAATTTAGTTATGTTGAATGCTGCCTCTGCCAACACTAATGTCCCTATATTCTTTGCAAATTTACAAGAAACTTGTACCTTTTTTCAAATAGTTCTCAAAGAGTTGCAATATTGGACGAAACAGTTAAAAAGCGACTGCCTCATTCGGCCCCAACCAGATGGAATTTTAATTCCAGAATTGTCGCAACTGTGTTTGAACACAGAGAAGAAATTATAGAAACAATGCGAAGAATTTTGAATGAAAGTAAAACTGTAAATATCACTACTAACAATCAAGCTTCAGACTATATTACGCTTCTTAATAATAAGAGTTTTATTTTCTGGTTAAATCTATTTTACAAGATAATGCCTCAAGTAGATATATTATATGCAAAATTTCAAACTAGAGAAATTGATCCCCTTATGGCCAATAAATATATATTATCATTTTAAACTCAGTTAGCTCAAATCAGAAATAATATAACGAGCACTTCGGATACAAGTGACAGTGGGCCCGGCTCATCAACTTCAAAACGACGTAAGATCGATGGAAACGAATATACACGAGAAGCAAAGGAAGTTTGTGGTATTATTATTTGTCAAGCCAAAGATAGGTTTAGCTTTACTGGACACTTAACTGAAACGTCTCTATTTTATTCTGATAAATTTAATCAATACAGCCTCCATTTTCCTGAAAATGTCTTTCAGGAAACAATTAAGTCTTACCCATACTTTGATGAACGGAAATTCCGTACTGAACTAAGCGTAATTTATGAAACGGAAGAATTTAAATCAATCTCGGGTTTGCTTCCTCTTTATGACATCATTGCACAAAGTGGACTAACTGCGACTTTTAGTGAAACATTAAAACTTTTAAAAATTCTAATTACAATTCCGATGTCATCAGCTAAAGCGGAGCGGTGTTTTTCTACTTTGAAGAGAATAAAAACTTTCTTAAGAAACAGCATGGCACAAGAAAGACTTTCTGCATTGGCGGTGCTTTCTCAAGAAAATGATTTTATCCAAAGTATTCCAGATTTTAATCAAAGGGTTATAGATAAATTTGCTACTGCGAAAGATCGTCGCATGGATTTTCTGCTTCAATAAAATCAGGATCAGAATCAGTGAGTTTTAAAAGCTTTTTTTCTTCTTTATATGTACCTTAGCAAAAATAACTTTTAATAAAGCATACTTAGTGACCTACCTTGTTTACCTATTGTAAAAAGTATTAGTATTCACTAAATTTGCAACCCCCACATTTTTTATGCACGAGCCGCCGCTGGTCGAACAACAGGCAACTGAACCGTTCCAAGCAAGTAACCTCAGACTAAATTCTATAAAACAGAAAAGCTCGCATTTACAACTAAAACTAAAAGTGAAGGTATAGAGGTTATAAAGTTCCTAAGATTACACTTAAACAACAAGTTGGGATGGTCCTTGCACATAAATGAACTTAACGGAAAATTGACTACAGCGCTGCACACAATTAGGAGAATTATGACTCTAGTGAATTGCAATGCTGCACGTATGACGTACTTTGCAAATTTCCACAGTGTAGCTACATAACAAGTGTTCATTTGAAAAGTCAATCTAGTAGCATGTGATTTACTGAGAACATTTTGAAGTATGTCGTAAATTAAAATTTACTACTTAACCTAAGAAGTCGTATACTTTGACAGTTTCATACATACAAATAAATAACAAATAATAGGTATTTATTGAAAACTATAACAAATGTTGAAAATGTTGTCCTTCAAGATCAATGCACTTTAAAATCCTCCGTTCAAAATTTCTGATGATATTCTGCAACATTACTGGATTGTTATTAATTTCCATGCATTTCTGTTCGATTCTCTATAGCATATCATTCAAATTCAATATAGGTGTTAGAAATATATTATTTTTTAGATAAAGCCACAAAAAGAAGTCGCAAGGTGTTAAATCGCATGAACGTGCAGGCCAGGCAATTTCAGTATTTCGACTAATTATACGCTCATCAAAAAATTCTCTTAAATAATCCAAAGATTCTGCAGTACAGTGACAAGGTGCTCCGTCTTGTTGGAAATATTCATTTTGAAGTTCATCATCATGCAACTGATTGACAAATGGTTGTAAGATTTCCGTACGGTACCTTTGAGCAGTTAACGTTCCCTGAAAAAATATTGGTCAAATGATTCGCCTTTGGTTTATCGCTGCCCAAACACCAATTTTCTCTGGATGTAGCGATTCTTCATTAATTACATGTGGATTTTCACTACTCCAAATTCTTGTATTTTGTGAATTTAGGTATCCCGTTTTATAAAACCATGCTTCATCAGTAAAGATGACTCTTTGCGAAAGTTCACCATTATTGTTCATATTTACAAACCAATTACAAAACTGTAGTCTACATGGGTAATCAATTTCTAACAATTCTTGTACTGCTGTGACACGGTATGGATAAAGTTGCATATCTTTTTTTAATAACTTGTGAGTTGTACCAACAGAAAGGTTTATTTGTTGACTCAAATGTCGAACAGATGTCTGTGGTTCATTTGCCAGTATTTATTCAACACGATTGACAACTTGAGGTGTACGTTTCTTAACTGCTCCGCCCCCTGATTTTCTTAAGAGACTACCAGTTTCACAAAAAAGTTTTAAAGTTCTATCCAAAGTATTCTTAAATTGTATGTAATCTATTACAAAATGTGGAAACTCAACTTGAAATTCTACCATGCAATCTTGAACTGAATAAACCCATAAACCATCAATTTTATTACCACTTCGAAAATAAGCCTGGACTAAAAAAATTTTATGTTCTAAAGTGAAAGCTATTTTAAAACTGAGGAGCAATTTATTTAAACCAGAATCGACGCACGATTATTTTATTCACTAACTGATATTTGTTATTGACATTATCAAATATCATTTGGATTTACGTTTACGGAACAACAAACACATACTAATATATTTGCGTCTTATTCTATCAAAATTTCAAAGTAACCTAGATTTACTTTTCAAATGAACACTTGTTATGTAATTCAGTTTTGGGGCATGTCAACAGAGGCAGGACGCGCATTTCTACTTCAGAAGTGCGGTATTCGTATATTGTGTAAACTGAAATCAGACAAAACGTGTAGACAGTGTTTTGTTTCTGAGGGAATACTTACCATACCGTCGGTCTACATCTTAAGTGTGCCAGGCTATGTGCACGAAAATGTGGAAAAGTTCTCGCGATGTGGTGATGAGCACAAGTACCAAACATGAAATAAAGACGTTTTAAAAACACCTTACCATCGTTTAAGGACAACCCAAAGATATGCGGACTATTGGGTCCCAAAATATATAACAAACTATGTACATGTTTTGTTAATTTAAAAACTATGTGTATCAGAAGATCTACACGCACTGTTAAAAATTTTCTTCTAGAAAAGGCCATTTATTCGATTGATGAGTTTCTAAATGAATGACTTCTGCCCGATATGTGTGCAAAGTTTTTCTTACATGTTTATACAGTGTCCTTTGTAATATATTTTAGAAATATTTATGTATATGTGACCTTCTCCGAGAAAATGGACCTAGTGTGTCAAAAAACGGGTTTGGACTTAAGAGTGGATTCTGGTACCTAAAAGGGTGTAGAATAAGATGAAATAAGTTAGATTTCTGATAAAAATTTATTTATTCAGATAACGTTTATTCAGATAACGTTTATTCAGATAACGTCATATCGATCTCATCATCGCCATAAACCTAGTCTAGCTAGTCTTTTTAAATCATCATCAAAACTGTCAGAAATATCCATTTTTATAAAAATTACTTCAAATTAACATCAGCTTAGTAACAAAATTACAAAAGATCCAAAATTGCGAAACAACTTTTGAGATATTGATAACACTCGTTATACAGTTGGCACAAGACTGAAGCGTCACTTTATTCTTTTCCTTTCTTATAGTTATTTTTATAATGTTCTTCGTATTAGTATACGCACATCAACTCTTTGCTGAGAGCGAACAGAGAGCGGCGTTGTTGCGTCGGTCACTGGTTGCGGCTTAAGAATCAAGTATCGAGATCATAACAAACAGAGCAGCAACAATAGCAAAGGTATTATCACACTAAAAGCTAAAAAAAATACGTCACCACATAGGCATGACGTCACGAGTCGGCACCCAATCATAACTAACCATACCAAATCGCATCTCCCAACTGAAGGTGTGTTCACAGTGATAATACGTTATGAAACTTTAAATGCGTTTTTCTCAAAACTTCATTTTCACACACTAGGTCACTTTTCTCGGAGAAGGTCACATATATGTATGTATTTTGAATATTTTAATATAGTTTTTGTTATGTTAATCACTTTTATTGTAATTGTGATTACAGTAAATAAATCACTATCACAATCACATGTCTACATGTATGCATATCTGGTTGGAAATTTTTACCCAAATATGTACTTGTATTGAGTTGTCCACATCCGGTTTTGAATAATATTTTTGTTTTATCCACTCAAGTATATTTCAAAGCGTTTTTGTTACAATTTGCGATTAGTCGATTAAAAATGAAATTTCTTCAAATGTTCCAAAATTAGTTTACAGTTTAAGAAAAGCTTTTTCTCTGCTTTAAAAAACATCTGATTACTTTTTTATTGTCCCTCACGAAAACGCATTACGTAAATTTCTACAAGAAAAATGGTTGATAGTAATAGATTTTCTTATAGTATTCTAAATAAAATAATAACATATTTAAAAAAATCATAACTAAAAATATTTTCCCAGTATTTTCAATCGAATCTGGCATACATGAAACCAGCATCGCGTAGTTCTAGACAATAACAGTAATTTTAATAAATAACCCCTCCCTGTCATTGTTGTTTGACACATAATGTTAAAGGAACAGTCGGTTTCACACTTGGGGAGCACAGCTAACAATGATCCCGACTAATGCGTTCTATTTGTATTATTTTAAAGAGACCTGTTGCCATTCATTTGGTGTTAAACACTCTTTCTCTCTTTTGAGTCTGTATAGACATCCTTCGATAAGCGCACGGCGTATGTAAATTTATCCTTTGTGTGGCATCCGTTGGCTGTTATTTGACGATTAATCATTCAACTGTCGAATATTTGACCGTCGGTTCGGAATTCTTCTGAATTGTTCTGTCCGTTAATTAATTTGCCATCTATATGTAATGCGTAGACGTGTAATTGTCCATTCATAATAGATGTGTACTTATATATTGTGTAATTTCTATTAAATGACATGCATTCAATATGTTCAAGTACTTCTAACGCCAAGGTATGTGTACATATACATACGCATGAATTATAATGTGACTTAATTGATTGTAATTATGCAAAGCTTTAGTTAAATAATGATTTTTGAAAAGGTTAAATGTTTATTGTACTAACTTATGACTGATTGAGTTTTAGATCTCTCAAATGTTTCTACAAGTACTTTGTTTTGAAAAGAATTTCTTGTAAATTTTTCACGAGTCTCCTCTCGGCATTTGCGGTGTCGATGTGCATGTGATTGTTATTCCTTAACAATTGTTCCCCATTTTTTTCTCCGCCCAATTGTTTCTCGTCGTCGTAAGCTTCTGTTATCATTAAGACAACATATCGATACAAAACACATCAAGTATTTATATATAAATTAATACAAACGTGAAAAACATATATCTCTCTGCATACACAACGCATTTAATCAATGGTCACTTCAACAGATAGATACATGTGTTTTGATCTAACGATCTCATCAGTGTAATTATGCAGTGATGTACGTAAATTCGCTGCAAGAGTCTTGTACGTCGCATGACATGAAATCTCAAGACAACTAACAGACAAAGAACGGCCGCCGTGGACTACATGTTTAACGTATTTCTTTCTCTTAAAGAAGTAGCTTAGCGTTTAGCGAAAAGTGAGGTATTTTGCAGGCTAGGTTGAGCATGTGTATACATTTTGTCAGGATATTAGAAATAAGTACAGTATAACCTCCTTATAATGGACACTGACGGGGAATCCTAAAATGTCCAATATATGGAGGTGTCCAAAATGTGGAGGTGAAATAAAAACGAAAAAAAATATTCATTCTCATATCAATTTAATCACACATAATAAGACAAAAGTCGAAAAAAATTTACAATACTTAATACACATACATACATATTTTATGCTAGATTTTACTTGAAATAATCATTAATTGTTGTTTGTCTTGCTTTTTTCATTTTATGTTTAAATATCTCAGATTCACATTCAAGAAGAGCTTGAGAAATATTGTTAGCAATGTTAAAACTGTTAGTGCTTAAGAAATAGTTCTCAAGATCTTTTAATTTTTGATGGGCTTCTGAAATATTTGATATACTAGTTACAAATTCCTCTTCAATCTCATTTTCCATTTCATCACTGATATCAGTAATTTCATGGATACAATCTATAATGGAAACATTAGGATTTTCAGTAAATAACTCATTATCAATTAATGCGTATGTGCTTAAATCTAAATTTGTGATGTTAAAATTGGGAAATAAAAATGCTAATGGTATATTATCTTCTATATCGCACTCTGCACTTAGATCACTGTCACTTTGATTGAATCCGCATTTTTGAAAACAGTTTCTTACGGTCACAGGCGAGTTTTTTCCAAGCAGCTGATATCCATATTAATGCAGTGACTACCGTAATGTTTTTTTCTACCATTTCTAGTGAATTTTCAGTATCCATTAACGCCAAAAGCCTTTTTACAAGCATGCTCCGGTAAATTACCTTAAAGTTTTGAATCACACCTTGGTCCATAGGTTGACAATGCGAGGTAGTATTTGGAGGCAGAAAAACCAATTTTACGTTTTCCAATGTAATCTTCGGATGAGAAGTGGCATTATCAAGAAACAAAATTACATGCCTTTTTTCTTTCTTCATCTTGTTATCAAAGTTCTTTAACCAAGCTGACATAATATCCAAAGTCATCCACGCTTTTTTGTTAGATATCCATCCTATCGGAAACTTATCCACATGAGCTCCTTTAAAACATCTAGGTTTCTTACTTTTACCGATGACTAACGGCCTTTCCTTATCACCCTCCATATTTGAACACAACAATATAGTTAGTCGTTCTTTTGCAGATTTTCCTCCGGCACATTTATCACTTCTTAACGCAAATGTTTTTGTCGGAAGGGCGCGGAAAAATAAACCGGTTTCATCGCATTAAAAATATCTTTCGGAAAGTAATCTTTGCATATTGATTGCAACTTGACTTTCAAATCGTCTACATTTTGCATGTTTACATAGGCAGATTCACCACACACACTTTTAAATGATATTTTATGTCTTTGACAAAATTTCTCCAACCAACTATTAGACGCTTTGAATTCGGTGAGTTGTAAACTTTGTGCTACTTCCAGCGCCTTTTCTTTGAGTAGGGGTCCTGACATGGGAATATTTTTTTTCGCACCTTACAGAACCAGTTGAACACTGCTCCGTCGATTGCTAAACCACTAGTTTTTGGAAACTTCCTTTTTTGAGCTAGGTTTCCATTTTTCTCGAAAAGTTCTTTTATTTCACTTTTGTTTTTCACTATATCACTAATTTGCGACTTTCCGACACCAAACTTTTCCGCGAGCTTTCGGACACTTAAGCTTTGCTGTTCACTAACCGCAATAATATCAATTTTATCTTGGATTGTTAACCGCTTTCTTTTACTAGAATCCATGTTGACACTATCAAAGGCTAGTTCAAACTGATTCAAAATATCACTCCACTTATCATCTGACGAGTAGGCCAGTGGTAAACCGTCGTTCCTTTGTATTATGGGAAAAACCCGAGCAGATATACTTCCACGTGTGCACTTTGTACATACATATGTATTATGGGAAAAACCCGAGTAGATATACTGCCACGTGTGTAGCAATAAAAGTACATACATACATACATAATTGCAAAATTTTAAAATTTTATTCGGCGCCGCCCGTCTTGTCTGTCCTTAATTAAGAGATATATTTACAGATGTTTTATTGCTTCGGTGAAATAAAGGGTGTCCGCGTCCGATTTATGGAGGGTCCAATATTAGGAGTGACTATTGTTAAGAAAACCCATTATAAAATTTCGTACCACAAAAAATGTCCATTTTTTAGAGGTGTCCGATTGTCGGAGGTGTCCATAATTAGAGGTTTTACTGTATAAACAAGCGCTTTGCCAGATTTGATAATGTTCCATTATGATAAATAAGTTAAGAATATTGGTTGCTGTATAAGCCACACTCAGTTTATATTTCGCATTCAAATGTAGCTGCACTTTTTAGTTTTTTTAGTTTTAGTTATATAATATGACTCCAAAAGTTTCTGGTATTTCTACTGACAAATTTTGTTTTATTTGTGGTGAATACACTGTTAAAAGTTAACAAGGAATATAGGAGATTTCGTGAAGAAAGTGTATTTTGCTTAGTTTAAGTTGAAACTTAGGAATCAATACAAAGCCTGGGCTTCTTATTAGGTGCGCAGAAGGTGCCTGGATGATTTTCGTTTGTCGTTTAAGAGTAAAAAAACATCAATTTCGTTTCGGTATTTCTGTGATGTGGTGTGAACCGAAAAAACCACACCACTGACTTCTATTTCTATTCGACAGATGTGAAAGGTTTCAGTACCAGAAATACAATCCCGAGCATGTTTTTCAATCCCGGGATTACGGGATTTTTGAAGCGTAATCCCGGAATCCAGAGATTAGCCCCGGGATTAGACTATGTGGTTTCTAATTGGCCTCAAGTGAAAAAAAAAATTTAAGTAATTTTTTAAAAAATATTTATTAATATTGTTGCACAACACAATACACAATATACTAAAATAAGGAACAAAAAAGATAATACAAAAAACTATTTAGAATTTCGACAATGCAATCGCAGAAATATCAAAGCATCCAATGTTTGACTTCCAAGCCTGCCTCGTAGTTTATTCCCAACATAAGCAGCAGCTGAAAACACTCGCTCAGGTTCTACACTGGTTGGAGGAATAGACAATAGATATTTATATGTCAATTCTAAGAGATATCCACGAATTCCTCCATTGTCGAACAGGCTCATTTCGCGTCTAATACTATTTACCAACCCCGATTCATTTTGTACTTCAGGATCTGGGGATTCCATACTTTTATTAATTTCCAGCCGTAACTTTTCCTTTAGTGCCAATTGGGGTTGGGAGGTTTGTTGTCTTGGCTCATCATATATTTGTGATCCTAACCTTTCTTCCTCTTTCGTGTCATCTCGACTATTTAGCCTTTTAACAATACTCTCTATTTGCGCCCTCACTAAAGCCTGTGTAGGAACTGGAAATAAGTCAAGCCATTCCAAATCTCATAATAACTGATTTTCATCATCTTTTCGTGGATTTTGTAAATAATTCAATACACCAGTTAAATCATCATTTCGTTTCACTAAGGATCTTTTCATTTAATTGGCGAGTGCTGAGTTTTTACTAGACAATTGTTTTATAAGAAATTTCAAAGCGGCATCAGCTGTTCATAAATTAGCATCTCGTCGACAAATTGCTTCTACTGTTAATTTAATTGGGGTCAGCACAACAACAATTTTATTTATAAAGCTAAAATCAGCATCTTCTAAACGGATTGGATGATTGAGATCTATAAGAGCTTTTTGAAAGCAGGTTTTTAAAAGAGAAAATTTTTCCAGCACGATTAAAAGACTATTCCACCTGGTTTTACAGTTCAAAAGAAGTGACAGCTCTATTGCATGTTCAATCTTCACATATTTTTGAAGTACTGTTTCATTTTTCAATGGTGACCTTTTGAAATACATTACAACTTTGCGGATTTTCTTTGTCAGCTCATTAATGTTTTCATCTTTCGTTAACTCTGGTATGTGTTCTCGCGCAAGTTTATTTTGTGACATTAGGATTAAACCTGATTCTGGACAGTCTAAGTCTTCTAAATTGTCATCATCATCGCTATCGTGCATATAATCAGCAGTCACAGCTGGTTCATTTATAGTATCATCTGAGTATGAGGTAGGGATGTCTTGCCTGTTTTGAAAATAATTCTTTATTTTATAAAGCACATCACAGACGGCCAAATTGATACCATGTGCGAGACACAGTTGTTGTTCAGTGCAAACAAGCTGCCCCACCTATATCATAACGTTCGATCCATCGGTTACAGTAGCCACGATATCAGTTTCCAGGAAATATCAAATTTACTTAGACGCTCTTTCAATATACGAAGACAATTTTCAGCCGCCATACTTCCATGAATAGGAACGAGTCTTAAGCTCCAATTTTTTTTATATGAATGAACGTTGACCGCCATGTATCGTTTATTGGACGTTGATGTTCACTCGTCGAAAGATAGACTGAATCTTTCACCTGCACTTTTCAAATGTTTTAATTCTGCAGTTACTTGCTTTCTGATTTTTTCACTGTAATTCATAACACGCTTTCGAATTGCGACGGCTGATTTTGGTAAATCCGTGTATTTCGCTAAGAGTAATTTTCTCAAATCGTCTGAAGTTATGAATACAATGAATGCAGTCATTCTTGCCAAAACATCATCCAGGCTATCGTCAGTACTTTTAGTAAAATAATCTTCTAACTTTCGTTTAGCTGGGGGCGGTGCTGTGTTCAGATTTTCAGAATCTTGATTTGTTGATGCTGTTAAACGATTAACGTCAGCTAAAATCTTAATGTTATGTTTTGATGACAAATGTGTATGTAGTCCCTTAGTCGATCCACCCAAAGTCTTGAGAATGGCAGGGCATCGCTTACATTTAGCACTATTCCCGTCTTTCGCAACTAAAAAATAACTCCACGCTGACGACGTATCACTGTTTTTTTTATGTTGAACAGTTTCCCGCCTTTTAAAATAACTTTTCAGATAATTGACTATTAAATTTAAATGACGTAACTGGCGTAACCTTGTCGCTGGTAGAATAATAAATGAAAAAAGTAAATCCTAATAAGCGTATTTATACTTTCGTACAGGGAATCCCCAACGGGGAATCCCTCGCAACAATATTATGATATATCATATGAGGTGATCGGGTGATTCCCCTGTTGGCCCGTTGGGGAATTACTTTAACAGTATTGTATTGAAGTATGCCGGGCAGGGAAGTCCCTTCTAAGTTACATATTATTTGGGCTGTACCTGTGTAGTTTTTTCATCGTACGGCGTACCTAATGTTGATTTTTTGTCTTTATGTAATAAGTGCCCTTAATACAATCTAGTTATGGTCATTGTCAAGGCGCAATGGATTACGGAATGCAAACTGGCAATCCCGAGATTAGCCAAGTACAGTCCCGGGATTTACGGGATCAAAACCCGGACGGGATCCTGAGATTCCGGGATTCGGTACCCCGGGATTGTATTCTCCGATGTGAGTCATCGCAACTACATTAGGCGATAATCTGGCGATGATGTCACCTGTCGTACGTGTCAATACGTTCAAGGGTCTGGAAAATACCAGACAGAGCCCGGAATATTCCCGAACGCGTTACAGAACTATAAATAACGCGCTCGCCAGGGAGAAGGCACTCATTGATAGCGGCCAAGTTGATAGAAATATGCTTTTTCCACAGGATTTTCCACAATTTTAGCTTCTGCAAAAACGAACAAACACATAAAACTTTACCAACAGCAAAAGAGTTTCTTAACCCTTGTCCGGGCAAGACATTTTACTAACGTAACCAGGCAGTTCGGGCCTGGTAGGCCCGGTGCTTTTAGTATATGTTTTTACTTACAGAATTAATGAAACAAAGAGTTTATGGGAATTATATATTTAATACCATTTATAAATAACATTAATTACTTACTGATCTTAAATTTTATTCATTTCTTGCAATTATAACACAAAACTTTTGATGAAGAATGTTCGTTACAAATGTTTTGTTTGCACTCATCACAACATTGTCTTTGTTTCCTGTCTTTTGTTTTAGGACACATGTAGCACCTTCTTCTAGAATTTGCTTTAGTTTCAGTTCTTGCTCTCTTTGCCGGCGTTGCTTCTTCACCTACAAACTCGCTGACACAGTGTTGGATGGTACGAGGAAGTCCATTCGCCTTCCTTCTTTGAATGTGCGGAAGAACTAGGTTTTCAGATACATCTACTAGAAACAATCTCCTCTTTTGGTGTTTAGCTTTATTCCAATTTGGGTTCAAATTCATCCAAGTAACATATGCTGCAATGCCGCTTACGTCGAGAAGGTTCATAAAAAATGTAAATGACCATCGATTTGTTCTGCGTTTACATGTGTATTTATGAGCCAATTGGTCTAACGTGTCCACGACACATTTTGTGCTGTTATAATACATAATTATTTCTGGCTTTTTTTTTATCGTCATCGTTGCAGTTATTAGTATGATGCATCGTTGACAGAGCCAAAACACTTTTATTTTTCTTTGGAACGTAGGACACTAAAGACGCTTTTTCTGTAAATCCGAAAATGGACGTTTGTTCTTCACGTTTTCTATTGGGCAAAAATTCGGTTGGAATGAAGCGTTTATTTTTTCTTACGGTACCAACGCTCGTCAACACATTTGTCAATAATGTTTTTGCTAATGATAAGTTCGTAAAATAATTGTCGAATATGACATTTCTGTTTGTATTATAATACGGTTGTACGAGCTACTTCACTACCTGTGTTGCGAGGCCCTTGGCGATTTGATTTCCTTCCTTTCCAATATAGGGAATACCGTTTAGAGGATAGTAGGTTTCAGGGTCACACGCCCACCAGATCTTCATTCATATTTGTCCGGTTTGGAAGGCATATATTGTCTAAATGGACATCTTCCTCGAAAGGGTACAAGTTGTTCGTCCACTGTGATGTTTTCTCCGGGGAGGTAGTGCTTTTTCGGATTGTTATTTACTTTTTCCCAAATATCTCGAATAGGTGCAAATTTATCGTTCTTCCTTCTTTCGGAATGTGTACCTTTGTCATCAAATCGTATAAATCGCAACAAGCTTTTGAATCGTTTCAATCCCATCGTTGCTCAAAAAATTGAAGGGCCATATAATCGACTCCATAGCACATCGTAGCTAGTATCATTAGCACTTAGGTGACCGGCAGTTAGAAGAAAACCAAGAAAAGCGCGAATTTCGATATTATCACATGGTTTCCAGGAAATATCTATCAGTACCATCTCTGCCTCCTTGTTTGTATGTGAAGCAATTTCGGTAAGTACAGCTTCATCAATAAATAAGAGAAATGCATCAATTGGATCTTAAACAATTTTTCCCGGCGGTAAGATAACTTTATGCATTTGTGATTTTATTATATTGCACGAACGAACCCGTCCTGTCGAAGGAGGCTAGCTGCTCCACACTGAATCATCTTTAGCAACAAATTTGGAAATACTGACAACAGGAGTGTCACACAGTCCCTCAGTGCCTTCTTGCACGTCTTCCGTTTCACTAGCATTAGAAAGGTGGTCCTCTTCGTCCTCATCTTCGACATCCGACTCAACATTTACAGGCGCCTGGTCATCGTCCGATAGGTTTTCCAGTATATCTGCGAGTTCGGCGTCCGATAAAAATTTTCTCGACATAGCTGAATGATTATAACACTTTCACTATAATGCATAAACTAAAAGCAATGAACAAAAAATGCTCGTATATATACAAATAGACAGGGAACCTCTACTTTACCTAATATTACTTTCCTCGAAAAGTTACGACCTATATACGTCATCAAATGTATTTGCTGCACAAATGACACAAAAATGATCAGAAACACTAATTACGTAAATAGGATTAGAAAACAAAAACGGAAAATAAAGTTACCATAATTGCCTAAAGTATGGGCCTGCTAAGCCCGGCTTGCCCGTTAATGGGATTTTAAGTACAATCCGTCAATTAACTAACGATTATTCATAATTTAACAAATATTACTTAACAAGAAAACAGTAATTAACATTTCTGAGGAATTCTAAAGTGCATTAAGTCGTACTAAAATTACTCATTATGATATCGAATTTTTTATCGTCGCTCGGGCCTGGCAGGCCCCCCTTGCCCGGATAAGGGTTAATATAACACCGAATAAATTATATCGTTATCACTAGTAGTTCTTGTATTACAGCACGTTGAAGTTGTCTATTTCTTTTGTAGTTGCCCTGTATATAATACACCCACTGTCCAATAAGACGTGATAGAAGTATACGCAGTGATGGGCAACTTCAGCTACGTCGTACCGGCATTTAGTTATCTCGCTTCCATGGTGTATATAATTGTAATATTTTACTTTTTTAATAGATTGGCCTAGATAGACTATTCTTAACTTATATAACTTAAGTAACTTATTCTTTAGAAACTTTAAATTTGTAACTAGTACTATATGGGTAATAGCTTGTGTGATGCTATTTGTCATTTAGACGTTCACAAACATATTAAAAAGATTTAAAAGAGTAACTTGAGCAACGTATGAAACGTATTGCAAGATGCCTAACAGTAAAACTAGAACATTCGTTTAACCGTGCAAAGGTAATGATTCTCATTTTACAATCTTTTAATGGGACAACATTAATTAAATATAAATTAAAAATAAGTCGTGTTTCCAGTGGTCACGTTGCGATCTCTATAAATTTCTGTGACATTTACGTAAGCATCTTCATGGTGATTTTAGAACATGGTTCATTTAGTCCAAGCTTGTCTATTAAACGAAATGCAGTTTATAATGAAATATACCGCAATAAACGTGACATGATTTACTAATAATGCTTTTTTCACGATAATTTATGTTAAAACATAAATACCTTACGATATAACTAACTGGGTGGATAATTATGTTTTTTACACTTTCACCTATGTTAAGAATGCGTTTTGAAAATAATTTCCATATACATAAGAGATTAATTAACTGAAATAAAAATGAAAGGCTAGTTTCAGTTAAAAAGGTAATAAATATTTCTTATCTTTTCATGCAGGTTTTTGTTCGGGTAATACATGGTCATTAACGTTGATAAACAAGTTATTTCAAAGTATCTGGTAACTGTGTAATCATTGAAAAATTTGCATTCCATTCAATCACTTTTTTTAAAAAGGCCTCTAACGCGCTTATTAAACAGACAGTGACTGATAGAATATCTTTGAACATACAGATTTATTTTAAATTTCAATATTTTCAATTACTGACCATGTAATATGTAAAGTAATAAAAAATTATGCAGGAGAGCTTGTGTATTTACAAATTTTAAAAAACAAATTAATTAGATATGATTTCGGAAAAATATATGAGAAGACACTCTTATTAAAGATTATTAAAGATGTCAGAAATACACAGTAACTAAACTAATTAAATTTGGTTCAAGTTCCTAAGATTGGTTTATTTATTTGTAACAAGTCGCAGCAACTCCCTTTTTTGTTTCAAGATACAGGGTGGATAAAAGAGGCAAATTTCTAAATTGATTCATAACATCTCTGTTTTGTTGGGAAGTGGTAAAGGAAGTACCTATGTAATATTGATACAGTTTTCTGTCCAGATTTCATAGTGTTTCAATGACTATATCATTCTAAAATTATGAACCAATGAAAATAGAGGCTTTTCCGTAGTTGTCATGTATTACAGCGATTATTGACGTATTATGACGCAAATTTAATATACGAACCTTTGTAACGAGCCATCGAAAAAATTTATAATTGGAGTAGACTGTGAAATTGGGTTGGTACTTTAGCCACTTCCACATAATGACATTTATTATTTGACATTGAAACTAAAAGTTTGTGTCAAATTTTTTAAACTCTTATTAAGAAAATTAAATTTATTTAAAAAGTGGTATTCAGCATAGAACAAAAAGCAAAAATTATCGAATGTTACTTCCGTACAGGTGTCAAAGTAAATGGCGAGTGGCAGTATTCAATTACGGAATGCATGGCTGATTTTAGTGAAGATCATCCTGAATTAGTGTTTGACTACAATGATTTTTACAATGTTTTGACAAATCATGTAAAGTTATTCAGAGAGACTGGTAGCGTCGGTCGAAAAACTGGAAGTGGACGGCCATCTAAACGTACAGCTGATAATATTAAAGCCCTTCAGCATACTACTGATGAAAATCCAAAAACATCCATTCCAGTAGTGACCCAACAAACAAATTTATATTATGTTATGTGCCAATTCATTCTTAAAAAAGTCTTACATTGTCATCCATACAAGTTGCAATGTTTACATGAACTTTATCCAGTGGATTATTTAAGAAGAGTGGAATTTTGTCAATGGTTTTAAAATAATCTACACAATCAGAATATCCTTAGCACAGTTTTTTTCTCGGATGAGGCCTGGTTTTATCTTTCTGGATATGTTAATTCACAGAATATGAGGTGTTGGTCCTCCGAAAATCCTCATTTTTTTGTTGAAAAAACATTGCATCCCCGAAAAGTTGGTGTTTTGGGTTGGAATATGTCGAAGAAGACTGGTGGGTCTCATTTTTTTTAAGGTACACTTACTGCTGCACGATATCGCAATGAGATAGTCGGCTCATTCATAAATCGACTGGATGATGAGGAATTACAAAATGGGTGTTTCCAACAAGATGGTGCAACAACACAAACGACCAGAGAAACACTTCAATATCTCAGAGAATTTTCTGATAACAGAAATAATAACTAAGCAGGAATACTGAAATCCCATATCCAACTAGGTATTGCGATTTAAACATATGTGATTTTTTCGTATGGCCATACATCCAAAATTCGTTTTATTCAACGCCAATTCATAATCTGGAACAACTTAGAATTCGCATAACAGAAAAGCGTGAAGAGATCGACAACTCACGGCAAATGCTGCATAAAGTTTTTGCTGGATTGTGGAGAGAGTGGGTTTGTGTTTAGATGTAAATGGACAACATTTTCAACAACTTCTTTAGCTATATGTAAATTTTGGTTATGATTTCGATATTAAATAAATTATTTGTTTTCTTTTTTGTTGTAGTATCATTTCAGTGCCATAACCCTTTTTTTACAATGAAACCAAATGAAACTGTCAAGCATCAAGTAATGTGTCATTATGTGGAAGTGGCTAAGGTATCAACCCAATTTCACAGTCTACTCCAATTATGAATTTTTTCGATGGCTCGTTATAATCGAATATACTAACTCTTGCATATTCGCAGCCAGAACTACTATAATTTCGACTTCAATAATTTGACAGTACTGAATTGTCAGATTTGTTAGCTATCATCATGGCTCGTTTCGTACTGCTTTTTTCTTTTTATTTTCATGATATAGTCTACCTGTATACAACTCGACACTTGAAAATTGTCGAAACTCGACATATTGCCCCAAAAAACATCACTCGACCTCTGGTCTCGTGGTGTTTCAGGCAATACGTCTCGTATAATCGAGCATTTTCAAGTGTATTGTTGTATAATATATGATTATTAATTAAATTACAATGACCACACGGTTCAGAAGAAGATTAGGTCATGGATAACACCGCATGTGGAAACCAACAGAATTTTAATCATATAACTTAGTTTTTGAAGTTGTTCTTATTGCTGCGTGCTTTATAACTTCATTTGCAGAATTGTTCTCTTCTTTAGGATACCCGGCGGGACCTAAGAGTAATAATAAAAAAATTGTTATTAGGCATTTAAACTTTATTAATGGTAACACCAAATTTTAGGTAGATACTGGATTACAGAAAAACAAAAAACGTTAATTTTTCTATTTAAAAAACGATTGCATATGTCCCATCTTAAGAAACTAGTCCCTTAAGATGAGGGGGGGGGGCAAGGCATAACATAAGAAACGACACCATCCTTCGCATGTTATATATTATAGTGTAGCTTTACCCAGAGCTGTGTAATACTTTTCCATATCCTTCGAGTCTTCACTTTTATCTTCCAGCATACCACATTTTTTTCTCTCAGGTTTTCTAACACTTCTTCCCTCCATATTTTTCTTCCTCTTTTCTTCTTATCGACCGGCTTTCTCCACGCTATTCGTTTTGATATCCTATCATCCATCATTCCTTCCAAATGTACAGCCATCTCAGTCTCCCAGCTATTATTACTTCGTCTACTTTTGGTCCTCGATATATGCTATATACTTCTTCGTTCGCTCTTCTTATATAACCTTTTCCCGTTTTTTTCATCCAAGCATTCTTCTCAGAATTCTTTCTCCCATCTCATTACAATTTCTTTCTGATTTTTATTTATCACCCATTTCTCACAACTATATTGTAATGAAGGTCTTAATATAGTTTTATAGATTCTGAATTCAGTTTTTCTTGATAGCTGCTTTCACGTGATTAGGTTGTTTACCATTCCTACATTTTTATTAGCTTTCATTATTCTTATGTCGATTTCTTTTTCTTCTTCGCATCTGGCTGTTATTATTGCCCCCAGGTAATAAATTATTACAATTTTTTAAATTCCAAACTTCCTTTTTGAGTACTTACTTTACAGATTCCATCATTATATTGCTTTCCAATTCTCATAATTTTATTTTTTTTCTGATTTATCTCTAAATCCATCTTACGCGTCGATTCTGTCAGCCTTTTTGTTATTTCTAACAATTCATATTTCTTTCTTGCTATTATCGCCATGTCATCTGCATAGCAAAGGACCTGATGACTTTTGTACATCAAGTGCCTCCCTCTATTAAGGTTGCTATCTCTTATAATCTTTTCTAATGCCAGATTAAACAGCAGCGTCGATAGGGGATCTCCTTGACTGAATTCAGTCCCAATTTCCTTCGCATTTTTCACAGGCAACATATAGTAAATCCATCACACCACAAGACTCGTGAGCCCACATTGAACACTCGTGATAACTGTACCAATATTCGCTCTCATTGTATTTTTCGTCACAAACAATATATCTTGTATCATCAACCTTCGAGCTATCTCCACTAATGTCAATGGTCTTATTCTGATTGCTTTCTGACTTTCGGGCGCATTGCTTATCGTTTTAAACAACAGTTACTCTCTTTCTTAGCTCTCTTGGCGTCTTGCGGGAAATTCGTAGTGTATGATGCCTCCAATTCATTTTTATAAGGCGATTCTGTTAAAATGGTGAATTTTAATGATCTTCTAGGAAACAACTTTTTTTCTTGGTTTCTTGATATCGGAAGGAAGTTGATATCAACTATTTTTACCATGTTTGGCTTAGAGGGGTCTACGATTAGCTACCAAAGTTAATAACGGTATATCATGATCGTTTCTGTGCATTTGTAAATTTTGTCGCCCTGACTTTGATGGGGTTGGATTCTCATCATCTCTCATCATCTCTCACTCACTTTTAAGTTAGGAGACATTTCGTTTTTCCTTTCTAAATCCTGGTTCTCAAACTCTAGATCTTCTGTGGTTTTTGAAGCAGCAAATTCCCACTCTTCGAGTATATCGTTGTTAAAAGGCCATATACCAGTTTTCCGAAATCCGTTTATTGCAATCTGTGCACCTGATGTTTTTGAGAACGCTTCTGCAACGGTACCTGCGATTTGATTCAGTCCAAACGTACGACTGCAATGATTTTTTAACGAAGGACATTTAAACGATTTAAAATACAACACGTCTAATGGCTGCATTTTATGTATACAGTAAGCTGGTCCCCTTGTCTTGTGGAAAAACAGCGCTACCACTGGGCGCGTTGTTCATGAATTCAGGTTTTATTCGCTTTCTGTGGAACATAAAAGATGGTTCCCAAAAATTACCGCTTGCACTCATTGATACAGCAACTGTCACATTAACTGCTCTTTCGGCACTTGTCAATCCACCGATTCGCTTTTTGCCTCTTTCAGCAAACATTTTTGGTAATTTTTGAACAGTCGTTGCTGGTTTTATCGATGTTCCAAACTCGATCAGTGAGGTTTTATTTTTCATAAACAGTTTTGAAGTTTTTAACAAAACTTGAACTGCAAGCTCCTCCGAAATGCTTGATAAAACGGAAAACAGGTGTATGAATTGATCAGGGTCATATTCACAGGAAAGTTATTGCTCTTGTTTTCCGTCCACACACATTTTACAAACTGACTAACGATTTTAGTAAATTTAATTATGAAATAAAAAGTTTCGTGTAAATATGTAAAAGCAATCTTCTGTAGGACAAGTAAAATATATTAATCAACTGTTTATTTCAACAGTAATCGGTGATTACTGTTGGTTTTTAAAAAAGGAAGAAGTAGAAATAGTGTATTTCAAATAAACGTTTTTTGATGCTTGCTTTTTTCTTAAACTTTTTTAGCTCTTTCTTAGATCGTCATATACCAGATGAATCTACTTTACGTAAATACCACTTACCAAAATGTTATTTGAGAACCATTTAAAAAATACGAAATAACCTACCTGGTCATTATCTTTGGGTACGTGCAGACGAAACAACGGATGTAATGGGACGATATGTGTTAAATAACCATACTTAATTGCAACTAAAATATTGCCAGTCGTAAATGGTGAAACAGTTGCAGAAGTAATTGATCAATGTATTCATAATATTCTGTCATCGGATAACAACTATAAAGACAAAATGCTATTATTTTTACTGATGCGGCAGCTTATATGTTAAAAACAGGGAAGTTATTAAAGCAATCTTATCCCAATATGTGTCCAGCACACTACACAGAGTATGTGAATACATCAGGGGTCATTTTCCAAATGTTGATAAGTTAGTTTTATCATTTAAAAAAATATTTCTCAAAGCTGAGACAAAAATTTGATGCCATATTTAGCAGAAATCCAGATTTGAATATATTATATCAATTCTGCACCGAGCCGTTCGAAAAATCTAAATATTCGAAGTATTGTGGACTTTTAAAACATTTTAATCACGCACCCATCACCAGTTGTGATGTGGAATGGACATTTTCTATTTTTAAAGACGTCTTATCTTCTAAAATAACTAATTTAACACATGAACACCTTGAACAAATTTCAGTTATCCATGCTAATGTTTTACACTTTAAATGTTTCACAGAAAATACATAGTTTTGAGTTTTGTTCTTTGTAAATTATTTTTATTCAAAATACGATACGCAATCCGCTTGTCAGCATTACTTTTGTTTCAGCAGTAGTTGCTGCCGGTTACCAAACAGTTTATTATATTCGCTCTCTTGTGCATTGAAAGATACATATTAACTGCATATGTAGGTATGTGCTACTTATGCAGTTCCCCCACACGTATCAAATTGTTCGAAACTCACGGATCGCTTACAGAACCAAACCTATTGCGAATACAAGGTCGCTCGAGTCTGCTCTCTGCCAATGTAACAAGAAAGCCTTACGTGTTACAACATTTTCTTGGCCTTTTTCGTATTTAGATAGGTTCATTCTACTACAACAGGTTTTTCAGCTTTATGTTAAAAAACAGAATTTTTTTTTCGGCCAGTATAATTCTTATTATAACTAATAAATTAGTTATTATTATTACACAAACAGTATGGTAAATATACCTACTTCCTTAAAGGTAATTAAACTAAATAAAAGGACGACACGTATTTGTGTAACTTATAGTAAACTCCTTTACATCTTAATGTTCGCGTATAACTATTATCTTTTCTGTTCTTTTTTTTATATCTTTCTTTTTATGGTAAAGTTCCGTGAAAATGTGTTCAAGCAACCGGCACGCGCGCTCATATCGACTTGACCGCACTTCCACGAAATGACCACCGGACTCACCGGCGGCAGCACTTTACAGGGATGCCTCGAATCGTATCGGTTCAGTTGACCGCCAACAAATATTTCAAATATTATTGCGATCATTTAAAATACTATAAATGGTAATATCGTAACGTTTAAATAAACAAGTATGCTCATAAATTTTACAAATAGAGCCGATATTTCAAATAGAGCGCCGACTCTTGCACTTTTTTCACACTACTCTTTTTTCTTACAGTCGGGATAAGCACTGAGTATATTAATAGAAATCTCTTAAAATATCCACGTCGCCGTAAATTGCCTTACAAACGGAATTAATAATCCCTCTGTGCGGATAAATATGAGGCGAAATATTTTTTTTAGATTTTCCTTGTTTACCTTGGCGAAGTTGTCCCTATCTGGATTAGTAATTTATTTAATTCTTAGTATGTCAGAATTTATATTTTTAATGTTATAGTTATCACTGTGCTGTCAAAATAGCAGTGTCAATTTTATAAATTAAAACGAAATCAAAAGCATTCATTCAATATTCTTAGCAATTAAAATAACAGCACGATCTCCATGACAGTACATAGTGTAAAATACTTTTTTTCAGGGCACGTTTAAATAAAACTAGCGGTAATTAAAACACCCTATATTAATAATAAAACACACTAAATACACTTAATAACTAATAACTAATAATAACAGTATTTATTTCAATAATTATTTCGCATTTATATCACAATATCAACCCGACGGCGATTGCTCGTTGCAGGCGCGGCTCGTGATGGCGTACTGTTGGGGCACGTACAATGATGCGAGTGTTTCGTGAATTCTCGCGTACCAACTGTAGCGTTTTCTTAGTAAACACCGAAAACACACGAGGCAATCGCATCATTGTACGTGCCCCTACAGTACGTCATTACGAGCCGCACCTAACTCGCTGAATGCTACGTCTCCCTCCATTTCGAGTTCTTATATAATGTATAGCTCATTCGAGGGCCTTCTAGAAACTCTTTTCTAAGAAGTCAGAGAGATTTGATGACGTATTCGGCACGTGATACCGCTGGCTTGACGTATCGTCGGATGACAAAAAGGAAATTTCTAGAATACATACCATTATTTTGTCAGTTAAATATTAAATAGTAAGAATTTTCTCATCCGACAATAAGACTTTGCAATACCCTCCATTACTATATCAATCTATTTGCTCTTTCAGTTTTTATGGCATTTAACTCTAGGACTATCGAGCGGGTCCAATGGACACGAAACGATTTCTAACCATTGTTTTATTGTACTTATGGTTGGGCTAATTTACTGGTATTAATAGACTTTTAAGTACGAGTTATAGCTTTAAAATTTTGACAAAAAATTATTTTAGAAAGAATGGTTTTGGCAGTATAAAAATAGTTTTGCGATTTACTGTATAAATGTAGGTAAAACGAGTGTGTTTTACAATGCTAGTGGTTCGCTTATAAATTCCGGACTTACCCGCTGCTGATAAACCCTTCTTGGCATTCCCCGATGTATACAGAAAGGGGAAATCCCTTTATCATGCGGATTTTGTGGATTTTACGTGTTTCAGCATATTTATAGCCGCACGTCGTGAACAATGCATTAGTGCTTGCCGAATCTGTGTAATGTTACTTTGTTACAGTGAATAACGCAAAATTTATATTTTGTTCCGTTGTGATGTGCGATTTGATATTTTAACATCAATTTTTATTTATAGTCAGGTAGTTACTTCTGAATCTTTTATTGCGGCTATTTTCTACTTTGCGTTTTATTCATTACGGAAAATGGACCGTAGAAATAAGGAATACCTTACACAACAACAGCTAGAGGCGATAGTAGCCGAAATGAGTGACTTTGAATACAATAGCGGATATGAAGCTTCAGACGACGATGAAGAGGTAGATGCAGTCGAAGGCCTCATAAATGGAGGTGATACAAGCACAGCAGAAGAATCAGATAGCGAAGAATTTGCTGAGAGCAGCGATGATGACCACAACAGAAATCCGGCTGGACTTATTCTTTTATATCAAAGAAGAAACAAGTTGTTTGGTACCAAGATCCTATTTTATCTCATCACGGAAGACAACCACGACACAATATTTTACGAGAACCTTCAGGCCCAACACATTTTGAAAATCGCGAGATCGATACACCTGCTTCTTCTTTTTTGATTTTTTCGTAAACTTCTTCTTGAAATTATCCTAAAGTGGACGAATGAAGAAGGAGAGATTGTTTTCGGCAAAAATTGGATGAAAATTGATGTCCAAGAATTGAAGAAATTTATGGGAGATTTAATACTAATAGGTGTTTACAAATCTTATAACGAGGACGTAACATAACTTTGGAGCAAAAAGAATGGTCGAAAAATGTTTGGTACTATTATTGCTCGAAATAGATTTCAAATATACTTCGTGTACTTAGATTTCACGATGGAGCGGAAAGACGAAGAAAAAGGAGTGGCGACAAAATATGACTATTACAGAAATGCTTTGAGTTATGGAATACTTATTTGCGAGTTGCGTATGTACTAAATCGGTGTATGACGGTTGATGACCAGCTTGTAACTTTCAGAAGCAGATGTCCCTTTAGACAATATATTCCATCAAAATCTGGACGATATGGAATAAAATTTTAGGCCATTTGTGATAGTGTAACAACATATTCATGGAAACTGGAAATTTATCCTGGAAAGCAGGGAGAGGAAAGAGACAAGAATCAAGGCGAAAAGGATGTAAAACATTTAGTAGAAGAAATTGAAAACTCTGGAAGGAATGTTACCTGCGACAATTTTTTTACTTCGTACAATCTTGCAAAGTATTTGTTATTAAAAAATCTAACATTAGTTGGTACGGTAATAAGCCTGAATTGCCATCTTCATTTGTTGATCCAAAAAATCGTCGAGTGTTTTCCACACAGTTTGATTTTACAGACGCTGCGATAATTATTTCGTAATGCCCAAAGAAACGCAAGTTTGTAACGTTGCTGAGTACTCTGCACAATGAGAAAAATGTTGATAATGGCCAAAAAAAGAAACCTCAAGTAATCCTGGACTACAATCAAACAAAACGTGGCGTAGACATGGACAAAATGACACTCTTGTAGTTTTTTATAACATGATAGACATCAGCGCCATGAACGCATACATACTATGGAAGCTCGTGAAACCTAATTCAGTGTTTGATTTGAAGAGGAGAAGAAACTTTCTAATTGAGCTAGGAAAGGAGCTAGCAGAATACAAAGACCACGAAAAAACAGAAGCAGAAGAAGAAGCTGAAGCATCTACTAGTTCTGAGGTTCCAAGAAAGAAGAAGAGATGTGATGTTGTCCATCTTCGAAAGACAGATAAACAAGAACAACTTGTGCACCTTGTAAAACCAATGTATGCGGTGAACATTCAGTAGTTATATGTAAGAAATGTGTTTATCCCACTTTTACTGTTATGTAAGTCATTTATATATTTTATTTTACAATATTTATGACTTACTATTATTACTGCTTCGGTTTATTCTAATGGTCTTTTCTTATGTTGCATAAAATAAAAGTGAAAAATAATCATGCTTACACTATATTGAATTCAAAATAATCGCCGAATATTAGCTCAAATCCAGCATATAGTAATACGGGTCCAATGGACCCGCGCGGTAAGTAGCGATAGGCCATTTTTCTGGTAGTCCTAGGTCCATAGTTATAGTCAGACCTTAAGGCGGCGTCTATGCTTAAGTATGTGATTATGACGCATTTGCGATTTATAAACCAACGTTAAGCACCAGCTGATACTTAAGGCGGCGATTATCTAATAATTTCTTAAGGTTGTGTTGGTGCTACCTTAAGTACTTGTTTGACAGTTTGAGCATAAAAATAAAACCTCTTAATATTTTGAACTTTAACATTTAATTTTTGAGCGATATGGATGTGTACCAAGAATTAGAATTAGATAAATTTTTGGAATATATAGATGTTCTAGAAGAAGAAATGCATGTAGAACGTGTCCGAAAAAGATACATACGAGATGCCGAAAATCCAATGGAATTTTTTAACGGGAACGAATTTCGTGCCCGTTATCGATTTCACAAGAATACTGTGGCAAATACTTTATTACCATTAGTTTTGAAAGGCCTACAAAAACATACTAATCGTGGTTTACCAATACCTCCAATATTGCAGTTGCTTGTTTGCTTACGTTGTTATGCCACTTGCTAACCATACTCACCTTTCTTTTAAATTGCTGAAGTTTAAGCTTTGCCAATTCAGCTTCATCAGCAGCTCTCTGTCGATCTAGCTCAGCTCTCTGTCGATCTAGCTCAGCTCTCTGTCGATCTATCTTAGCCCTTTGTCGATCTAGCTCATCTGTCTCCACTGCTAATTTAATCCTCCTCCTTTCTCCCTCAATCCTGGATACCTCTAGTTCACCAACCCTTGAATAATATTTAGCCCTTCCAAGGTCCTCTTCGATAACCATTTTCCTAAGTTAATGAAGCTCCTGCTGATGGCTAATGGAGTTATTAAGTTTTTGAACCCTACCATCTTTTTCCTTTAGTGCTTTTACTGCAATATGAACATCTTGTTGCTCAGATGATGTAGGTTCTGCTGCAGTAGAAGTACTAACTGAAACTAATTTATTATGAGTAAGGATTACTTATAATATATATACTTTCACCTACCAAATGGCAAAGTCTCTCCTGACAGCTCGGTTGTCTTTTGAACTAGTGTACCACCTTCTTCATCTAGTACCTTTACTGCAAGAGCTCGCTGTTGAGATGGACCAGGTTCCCTTGCAGTAGAAGTACTAGCTGAAAAGAATTATATTATTATTAGGAAATTATATTAAAGATACATGCAGTTGCATCTACAAGGTCTACTATCTTCAGACTTCCTCATATGCAGTAACTGGATTAGCTATTATTTGATTATGGCTATATACTAAATATATATTCACATAATTATACTTACGACAGAAAAATGAAGCTTCTTCGGGAAGCAGAGTGAAAAGCGGAAGATGTTTCATGTAATCAACTAAAAAAAAATTGTAATTGTTTTGGTTGTTATTTATACATATACGAAATTTGTACTCACCTAGTGGAGGTAGCTGAGTGTTTTCTGCAGCTTCTTCCTCAGGGATGCTTCTGGCCACAGCATCTTATATAACAATAACATTATTAATTTGTATATAAAATAACAAAATATACACACCTTTCTCGAATGTTGCTGTGCTATCCCAACTATAGTCAATGTAGATGTCGCAATCTCGTGCATCATCTTCAACCATTTTCAGCACTGGGTCAATCTTTTGTGCTTTAGGTGATGGACCACCCCCCCGTCGCCAAAAAAGAATGGCGCAGTGCTGTAGTCTCCTTGCGTTTTCTGAAATAAAAATACTCAATTAAGCCATTGTATGCTTTTTTAAATATGTTTCCTTATTTTTACTTATTAACATACTCACTTCTGATTCAAGTTGTTCCACAGTTTTCTGAGCTGCACCTGAGTTCGTGGGAAATCTACTTCAGGCTGGGCATTATATGCTATGCAAATTCTATCCCATGCGTGATTTTTTTCATGCAACGTAGCACCGTCGGTTTTTTTATTTTCCACGATGTTATGGTCTTTGATGAGCTGTGCCAGAAGCATTTTTTCCTTCGTGGTCAATGTTGCCGATTTATTCATCTGCAAATTTATGGATAATTTTTTTATTGTTCATGATATTTTGTATTTCTATTTCATCAATTCAACAAAATCTATTTATTTTATATTTACCTTTAATAAGTATTTATTAAATTTAACAAATACACTACAAACTGTGAAATCTTTGGTTTTCAATAAAAAACGTGAATTACCTAACGTTCCGTGCTTGGAGCGAATCTATCCCGAGAATTTCCGAAGTATTGTTTATAAAATAGAACGCGTACTTGACACAAACTTCGAAGTAAGACGTGCTTATGTTAGTACGCAACTTAAGTGAGTATTAGCACGAACTATAAATATGGACCTTAGGGTTAAAGTCGGTGTTAAGAGATGTTTCTTTTGTATGTTTTCATGCCTAAATCTTCGCCAATATGTTGTTCTGGGTGCGATTATCATTTCACCGGATAACACTCTTTGCTTCTTGATTGTACAAAATGCGAAACATTCTTTAACATTAAGGGACGAAAGGAGAGTTAAATCTGTCATGCACTCGTTCCCACTTTGTACAGTGCAATGATAGCGATGGGGTACCATTCCATACTGTAAATGTTGTTCACTGGGCGGCCGACATTTTACATATCCCTTACGATACTCTTATGTTGCTATGAAATAATTTTCTGACTTAAAATTACGCAACATTAACAGTATTTATGCGGGAGAACGATATCTTGCATTGACATAAAACATACATATAAGTACATAGACATATTGCAGTGAATTTTGATGTTGATTGCTTATTTAACTTTAATTCACAATGCACAGTAGTTTTGCCGGTCTATCTCAATCGGGTCGCCTTCTAGAAACTCTTCAATCTTCAGAGTTTACTCTCATTGGCACGTGAAATATAAGTAAAACAACAGGTATTAGGAACAGAAACAAACTTTTCCCCCCCAAATTATTTACTTCATAAAAAAGAAAAAAAAAGAAAATTTAAACTTTACAAAGTATAAAGTTGTATTGAAACATCTATCAAGTGAGGAAAACTTGTGTAAGAATGACTGCTACACTAGGCTAAAAACCTCACACAAAAATGACCGCGAGCAAACTCCTAATTAAATATATAAAAAAACTATCAGATTTCAACAATTACGTTATCCTCAAAATCAAACGTCAAAATAGAAAATTATCTATTTTCGCACGCAACCAAAAATTAATTCATGCGCACAAATAACATGAAGCAAATAAGTTTTCCCGCTTTCTAAACTTCTAGAATATTTTATTTGAAAAAATTACACTTCAAAAAAAATCTGATAACTTTTCTTGATATTTCTCTGATTACAAAAATATTATAAACTAGAATCTAATGATTTTACTGAGCTCATCAATGTTATAGAATTACTTCTAAATACATAAATATAATATTAACAGAAATATACATACATTAATTAATGTAGCCACTTCACAAAAAACGAGAGATTTTCAGATAGGTCATATTAATCAAAATTACAAGTAATAGAGACTCGTAATAAATCGAGAATTATCCTTGAAACATAACAAAATCACTACACAAAATACAAACCGGATTTATCCAAAATCTTACTGAATAAAAGAAGTTTATTCAGTAAATAAAAAAAAACTTCGACCTATCTGTACAACTGCTAGTAAATCTCTAAAATCTCCTTCCTTCCGCAAACAGCATGACAGCCATACCTAACATAAAAATCAAAAGAGCTACAATATGCAAAATATTATAACTTCCAAAGTGGCGGGAACTGCAAACATCACACAGACCCGTACGTTCTACAGTTGTGGACAAAAATACACATTATAATAAATTTTTACATAAAATATCAAATCTTTATAATTATCTTTCTGGAAAAAATTTACATAAATATATAGTCTTTTATAGTTTCTTTTAATTTCTTTCTTCGGGGAAAAATCCATTGCATCATGTAACATGCCTTCAAAAACTTTCCTCATTAAAGACGGTCATACTTATTCAAAATCATACGTGTGTTACAGATTACGTGCACTGTCACCAACCATTATCAAAAAGCTTGGCCGTCTCAAATGAGGAAAGTTTTTAAGCACACGTTACATGTGCCTATTATGGTATCAAACGTTTGTTTTATACTTTTCCTATCCACCAAGACTTAAATTTCCAGTATTCTAATTATGTTATTGTATTATATCCTTAAATGTCTAAGGTTATATTCCAAGAGAATTGTAAGAAAATAAGCTTTTTAACCTAATTTGTATTTCTTGGACATCCCATAATAATTTCAGTTATTAGCACTCTTGAAAAATTATTAGAATGGATGTATCCGCATGCGTGACTCCTTCGAAACAGCGCTAAGAAGATCAAAATCCAGTAAACGGTTAGCATACAACCTTATGGCACTTTACGACTGAAATGACGTTGCATTAGTTACAAAGAGATACGGTCCTACTTAATATTCATATGTGAGGAGATGCATTTTAAACAGTGAACAGATTAAACACAATGAGCAGCGCTCTCTAAATCCTCCTATCTAGATATTGTTGGCGTCTCTCGCTGGTGAGAAGAAAAAAATCCCGAACAGCGCATGTAATTAAGCGCGCCATCTAGCAGGAGAACAGCAAAGGAGCTACGAAGAGAGTCATTAGTGTAATCTCCTTGCACAATATGAATTTTAATTACTAGTAAGTGCTAGTGGTTTGTTGATTGTTTACTCCTGATAATAATTATTGTCCATATGTTTCGCCGCTATCTTCATAATTATTGCTTTTTCGAAATGTTCGACTAATTATAAATCATTTGTATAATGTGATTAATCGATAAAACATTCACAAATTTTAGGATATTTATTTTAATTTCGTTTAAAAGTAAGTGGAACAGGTCATATAGGTATTTGTCGTATACAGGGTGAAATAGAAATGTGTGTATTTTCTAATTAGCAATGTATGAAATAGAATAACAATAATTAGAATTACGACATAGAACTTTAAAAGAAAATATCTAATTAATACTGTGGTGTATTACATTTAAAGCTTGGATTATACATATATTCTTAGCCTAGTATTTAAACGATTTGAAGTTGAAATATTTTATTATTCAACATAGTCTCCTCTTAAATTAATACACTTAACACAGCGATACTGACACGCCTTTAACCCTTCTAAAAAATGATTCTTCTTAGTCTGCAAACTAGTCCTCCACAGCTTCGATTACCTCTTCGTTACACAAAAATTGACGTCTTTTTAAACTTATTTTCAATCTAGGGCAAAGATAATAGTCTCAGGGGTCTAAGACTGGGAGAATAGAGTAGGTATTCCATTAATTCGTACTCTAGATCTCGAATTGTATTCATGGTAATGCGCGATTTGTGTGCAGGGGGATTGCCCTGCAAAAACTACACAACTTTCACTTATATATCACGTCTTGTTTCCTTAATTTTCTCTCTCAGGGTGGTTAGTAATTTAGAATAAAAAATTCCAGTGACGGTCTGACCCTTTTTTAGGTAATCGATTATAATTATTTCACGGCATCCTAAAAAACTGAAGCAAGAACTTTTCCAGCGGATTTTTGAACTCGAAACTTCTTAGGCCTTGGAGAACCTTGATGCTTCCATTCCAACGGTTGCTGTTTTATTTCTGGTTTGTAGAAATGGATTTATGTTTCATCCATAATCACAAGAGGGGTTCAAGAACTCTGGATCTCGTTCAAAACGATCACAGATTGACCGTGATGCTTTCACTCTAGTTCGTTTGTTTTCGGCGTTCAAGCATTTAGGTATCCATTTTGCGGAAATTGTTTTTATATTTAAATCAACGTGTACTATATGATGAAATCTTTGGTGCCTCAGATGTTTCAGTCCAGTTCAACGGTCTGATAATACCTATTTTGAAGGACGCAATTCAATTCTTGACAGTCGCATATGATGGATATTGATCGCCAAGTATGTTAAGCATATCTTCGTAAGTTTCCCTATCGCTTAATCTCTTAAAATACAAGTATTTGATACTCCTCGATACTCGATACTCCAATTTATTGATTTGCACCTTTGCATTCGACATGCTTTCTTTCAAAATTTACTACATAGCAATATTTCAACTTCTTAACGTAAGATATTACAGTGACACTTTTAAAACGTCATTATTTCTCGACCATTATAACAATATTTTGTTTTGTTCACCGAAAATGGCCTAGGCTAACTAGATATCAATACCCCCTCGTATGTATTCAAAAATAGTAAAATATGTACATTAGGGTGGCAGCTATTTTGCAAAATGTCGAATTTCGAGAAGTGCGCCCCCTTATTTTTTTACACATGGTCTAAATATTGTATGGTGAAAATTTGAGCGAAATCGGATAATTATAAACCGCGCCACGCAGAGGTCAAAAGGTCAAATTCGTAATTTTCCCAACAAATTTACTATAAAATCAGTATTTTTTCGAATTTAACAATAAAAATTACTAAACGTGTTCTTTTCTATTCAGCTGTCAGGCTCAGATAGTTTTTTGTCTGAAATAATTAACCCTAATAATGCCCTGGGCAGAAATGGCCCATTATTCACAATTTTCATACATTTTCTTACTGAAATGTACTTTTAATAATTTTTTATATATGTTTTTTTAATTTTTTAAGAAATAAGTATTTATTTTATAAATAAACAAACAAATAAACTAAAAAAAAGAACAAGTAAATAAACAAACAAAATATAAAGTAAAAAATTAAATGAAATATACTTTTTTCTATTTTGCGTTCGAAATGAACTCATTATGAAACCCAAAACAGTATCGAAATGAGCTTCATTTCGATACACTTTTTTTCATTTTTCAATGTTGTCGTTGTTCGAATACAGAAATAAATATCATTGCTGTCATTTGATTTTAAGAATTTATGTACATTTGACAGATATGATATATGTCCGTATTTTACACAAACAACGTATGTTGTATACAATTGACAACAACATATATATGTTTCTATGTCACTCATGTTTATATTTTTAAATGAAATATCAAGTAATGTTAACAAAAATTAATAAATAATATGTAATATAATATACTTCGCGGATAGCAAGATTTAAATTTGAAAATGTCAAGTATCAATGTGACCAACTGCATGCTTTATATAAAAATTAAACTCTGAACTTTCAAATTAAATAATTCCAATTTAAGCAATTTATTAATGTAAAAAACGCAAAATAGAAAAAATAGTATAAAATACTCGTTTCATAAGGCCTTTTGCCGCACTCGCTCTTTAGAAAACTCGCCGCTATCGCGGCTCGTTTTCTGAACTGATCTCGTGCGGCAAAATGGTGCCTTATGAAACTTGTTTTTTAATATACTATTCTAGTTCGAAATAGACGTTTATAATTCGAAATCAGTAAACAAATCCTTTAAAGTTGCCTTTTTGGAATATTGGTTCCTATAATGTTGAACAACCTAAAATATAAGAAAAGTGTAAGAATATTAATTTAGGATATTTAATTCAATATGTCTTACCTTAAAAATATACTGTCGCTGCTCTTCGTCCGTTGTTAATTTTTGGTGGTATTCCTGAATTAATTTTATACCCCTTTCTACACAGTCATTAGCAACCTTAAGGTTTTCAATCTGTCCAAGTTCTAGGATCTGATTTAAAAAATTTCTCAGAAATGTTGAAACGCTTAAATAAATGTATCGTGCTTTGAGAAAATAGTGCTTCTAAAATGGTTGAATCATCTCTGTTAATAAAGTGTTTTACATCTTCTGGTTTTAGTAAAAATTTCTTTGGAACACACTCCTCGTCTTCAAAATATTCTTCTGAAATTCCAATTCCCATTTTCTTTACTAACTTGGCCTTAGTATCTACACAAATCCTTGGATCAAATAAAACAAATCCAACACACTCTTCGTTTAAATAATATAAATGGTTTACCATTTTTGCAATTGCTTTTTCTGTCATGTTTTTGTTTATTTCCTTATATTCTTCTAATTTCCGTAAAAATTTTATATCATTTAATGGGGCTAATATAGCATTTGCAGCGTCGAACCAAAAACTTGAATAGCATTTTATTATGAAACCAGCTAGTTCAATTAACCCTTTACTTTCGCAATCGCTCAGTTCAGAAAATTGGTTTCGAAATAACAAGATTTTGAGGCTGTAAATAGCTTTAGACATCCACCTAGGTAAATGGAACGCCCCAGGCTCACGAAATGAAATAACTCTAGGTGGAGTGCCTCCCAAAAAAATCACAATAAGCTCCAAAAATTCTTTGTAGTCATCCCTCGGAAATGACTCCAATAGCTTTTTGTTACAACAAGCAATTATTTCTTCACACTCATCTCTTAATATTTCCTTTATTCTTGAGTCATGTATTCCAGGCTCGTACTTGTCCTGCTGAATTTGATGCCAAACCTTTTTGAATTTTTTGAACAAAACAATATCAGGACCTGCAGTATGTACTCCAATATTTGCTTCGAAAACACAGCTGCCAAAACTATTTCAAAGATGTGATGTCGACAGCCCATATATAAAATGTCACGTCCTATTCTTTTTTTCTAATAAAGTACATACCCCTTTGAATCTTCCAGTGTTTGATGATGTTGTATCGAAAACAAATGCCTCAGTTTTGTCTAAAATACTATTTTCATCCAAAGTGTCAAAAACAGCGGAAGATATTTCAAGACCTGTGCCAAAGGGAATATCAGGCATGTTTAAAATTTGTTCAATGTTGGGTGCGGTAGCTATAATTGACAAACAATCTTCGTTCCTCCCGGTTATGTTATTTAAATGTCCCAATGTATTGTAAGTGGTTGGTCGATTGCTCTAAACTTTTCAACAATATTCCTGCTAAGCTCTTCTCTTAAAACCTCCCGTTGATGGCGCATAGAAGTGCAATTTATCACTTATACATTAGGACTTAAGCGCAACGCATCTGAAACTGCCACCAAAATATGCACGACATCCCTGTTACTTAGTTTTAGCTTGTCAAAAACGGCAGCAAGTCTGGGCGTTAAAATATCTTTGCGAGCTCTTTTGTTTTTAGTTGTTGGCGTTGTTTCCTTTTTTCTTCATTTTCTTCGAACTCAGATTCGGAATCTGACACATGAAAATTACTTACATCTATAAAAATTTAAAAAATGTTATACTACATACAAACAAATATTAATGATTTTTGATCATAAGTAAATAACGACTTATTAGAATTGTTGATGTCGATGGATTTTCCATAGTTCTTCTCTTTCTCTCTTCCTCCGCCTCGAATCGTTTTTGAGTTCGTTCGTTCTTTTTTAATAACTTATAATCAATTCCAAGCATGCCGCCAGGCCGACCTTTTAATCTCTGATTTATTAAAAACTTTTTGTCTTCTTCTACTTTAATAAGACTTAATGCATCATTATGAGCAATATCAAATAAATCATTTAGGCCACTTTTTCATTCTTCTCTTCTGATACTATACGTGTCGCCATCTCTTTTTCTAGTTTTAACAAGCTTTCTCAAATCTTCATGCAAATCCACAAGCTTTTTAAAGGCTCGGTGAAATTGCTGCACCGGAATCTTAGCTTTTTTCCAAAATATTGAGCATTCTTTAACCACTATGCGAGCACTTTCTTCTACACTTAATTTGGCTACTCTAGTATTAAAAAATAAAACTTTTAGGCAGTCTCCTTTTGATGGCAGCTTTGCTCCTGTTAGCTGCAGACTTGGAAATCCAACCAGATAAATTTCTTCTCTTAAATTTGGCATTTCTTACACAATACAAATTGAAAATCAAAACACACGCGAAATTCATAAACGTTTTTAAAATATTAAGATAGAAGTATGAACTTTATTCAATTGCCAACTATTGTGTATTTGGGAGTCCCCTTTTTAAGCAATTGAATGTATGGCACATTTACACGAAGGTATGTTTACACAATGAGTATATGGCGTATTTACATATAAATAAATATTTATATTTATTACAACCGGAGTTCGGTTATAATAAACACAGGCTATCAACAATTATCGTACAACATATAACTTCTCCGGTCCTAACGGTCTTTCATTAATATTTCACAGAAACTAGTACGTTTATATCGAACTCCGGTTATAGCGCATTAAAAAGACATATTTGTATTTGAATAAGAAAATGTATTAAAATTGTGAATAATGGGCAATTTTTGACCCAGGGCATTATTAGGGTTAATTATTTCAGACAAAAAACTATCTGAGCCTAACAGCTGAATAGAAAAGAACACGTTTAGTAATTTTTATTGTTAAATTCGAAAAAATACGGATTTTATAGTAAATTTGTTGGGAAAAATTACGAATTTGACCTTTTGACCTCTGTGTGACGCGGTTTAGAATTATCCGATTTGGCTCAAATTTCACCATACACTATTTAGACCAAGTGTAAAAATAAGGGGGCGCAGTTCTCGAAATTCGACATTTTGCAAAATAGCTGCCACCCTAATGTACATATATAAGTTCAATTTCGGAAGTCGTTGAAATTTAAAAAATTTGTTTGTTCGTAGTTTTTGTACATAACAGTACAATTTCGATTATAACTAGATTACATTTGAGATTTATTAGCGATCTGTCTTGCACAACAATTACACTAATCACTCCCTTGTCTTAATGCATTGCCCATCTTATGTATTAAATTCTATCTTTGCTTATTCCACGTGTATCCGAGAACGCGAAACCTAATGAATGATTCTATTGAGTCATAATTACAGTTGACCAATTCGGAGCGAAAGCAGTGGCGTGACTAACGAATTGGTTCCCGCATGCGAAACATTATTAATATCTAGAGATATACTATCACGAACGGTGCTGTTATTATGTTAGATACAAAAAAAATGTAAGACGGTTTTTCTAGATTATGAAAAGTTCTCGATAATACGTGTAAAAAATAAAATCTAAAATGTATGTGATGATTAAAAAAAACCTTACCGTCTTATGCGTTTTCCGTGACTTGAAAATCTGGAGAAGCGCGATGAAATATTGTTAACATAAGGTGCGTCTCCAAAGTTATTTATCGAAAGCGCGTCCGCCGTGAGGAAAATATGTGCTTGTATAAAGAAAACGATCGCTCCACATCTAGTGATGTAATGTTTGCATAATTAAAATAATCTTTGAAACAACTTAACACATCTGTAGACGAACCTTCACAAATTTGTCTAAGTCTGGCAAAATCTAAATCTTTATCTAAAACACTTTCAAACTTACTTAAAATACACTCATTTCTTGCGTCTTCTATCGAACATAGCTGTGCGTGTGTATCTTTCACAACTAGAACTGATTCCTGTAACGATAGCGAATAATTTTGTAAGTTTTCTAATGCTTGCACTATTCCGAAGTAATTGTTGTGAATAGTTTGTAAATCACTTTTAACCTGACTATTTTGAAATTTTTTCCGTCTTTCTTCGATAGCGGCACTATCTTTCGGATTTAATAACAAAACCACTTTTTTTACATCCTCAAAATATTTATGATAGTAAAATGCCGCTCGTATCCATGTTCCACATCGTGTCAGAATCGGCTGTGTTGGTGGCTCAGGGGTATGGGGACACAATTCGGAAATTTCCGAATACGTTTTGGAGATTTCAGGAATAGTGTCTTTGTACTCGATATTAACTCATCTACATTTGGGTAACATTTACGGATCCGTTCTACTACAAGATGTAGGGCATGGATTTTACATGTAATATGTAAAAAGTTACCACACTGTTCCTTAAGAGACCGACCTACAGAAAGCATGGTTGCGGCACCATCTGTCACAAACATTAGGATTTGATCTGGAAATTTCAAATTTTTCCAACGTACTTAACACCACTTTTGAAATTACTCGCGCAACACGTTCTTCTATTTGTCTGCTAGCTAATAAAGTTGAGGATGGCGATTGATTTGGTTCAATTTTACGCACCATAACATTAAGTACAGATCTTTTTTTGCTATCAGTTGTTTCATCCACACTCAACCACACTTTTTTATTTTTCAGATCAGCCTTAATTTTATTTTCTAAATGTACACGAACAGATTTTAAATAACGTCGTAAGTGGGTGCAGCTCGGTAATTCTACATTGCCATATTTTTCAAGAAATGAAATAAACGAATCATTGCGTAACAAAGTAAACGGCAAATTACACACAACCATCATTGTACACAAATCAAATAAGAAGACTTCGTATTTTGTATCGGCACCAGTGTCTCTATCTTTATGTCTTGCGCTATGCACGTGGCGTTGCAAATTTGATTTTGTTAAATGGTTTATATATATATTGCACACTAAACATTTTACATTTGCCCCATTGTAAGATAAACTAGGATGGTTCTCAATAAACCTATTGACTAACTTTGATGATAGCGGCTTTTTTACTGTACGCTCCTTCAACATTATTAAATACACAGAATACACTTTCCTGCTGCTGTTATACGTGTACACACGATGACCGTGAACAACATACTAAGTAATCGTATGTGCGATGGGGCACGCGAGAACCAATTCGTTAGTCACGCCTCTGCTTTCGCTCCGGATTGGTCCACTCTAGTCATCATCTGTAACTCCTTCCACCCTAGATGCAAATTGACTATTAACCAATCAATGGTAAATCTTGCATTCTCACGTTATCTGTTTGTTTGGGAACCTTTTGTTTAGTCCTTATCATTTTATATAGTTTAGACAACAGAATTGCAAGTATTAATGTTAATATGAATGTCATTCTATAAACTAAACTACTTGTTTCATGTGAGATAATAATTTTGTTTAACGCTTCCTCTAGATTATTAATTCTATCTGAAAGATTTAAAATACTAACTTCAGTTAAATTTATTGTTTTAATTTGATTATGATTTTCACTGTATTCCATTAAATTTAGTTTCATATTAATTGTTGATTTATTTTTTAAATTTTTTATAATGTGGTTTTTAATATGAAATTTACAATTATTTAGGCTATTAATTAAATACATTCTTTTTATTAATTTAATATCAATTTGTTCGTTGCATTCGGTTCGCATTGGGTTTGGTTTTGCTCCATCTTTCGCTATTATATGTCCTAAATAAGTGACTTCTTTACTTAGGAATTCACATTTATCCATTGATAATTTAAAATTAGTTTCTCTTAAGCATTGAAATACTTTCTTCAATTTTTATTGATGCTCTTCCAGTGATGCTGCATATATTATTATATCGTCTAGATCAGAGGCTCCCAAACTTTTTTTTCTCATAGACCACCTTGAAAGTTTTGCTGGTTCCGGTGGACCTTCTGCAGCTACATTTCTACCATATTCCCAAAACTCGACAAAAAATGTGAAGATTAGATCTAACTATGGAAATTTGCGTTGCTGCTGAGTTATTGGTTAATTAATTAATTGATTGTGCTGTGAGTGGTCAAAAAAGTAAAGTTAGCCAATCAAAAAAGTGATTCCATCAAACTTTACTCCTTTGACATCTACTCACAGCACAAGAAACCAATCAATTCTCACATATTTTATTTAGAAAACTCCCCATTCGGAGTGGTAAAAATAAAAAGAAAAATAGTATATTTCCTTGTGTTCTATTTATTCAAATATGTAATTATTACACTATTAATTATTATTAGTCGTAATATAATTAAAATTAAATATTAATAACGTAACGTAACTTCTACAATGACAATCACAAAATAGTCATAATTTTAGTGGGAGGGATGTACTTGATGGATTGACAGCAAATTATCAATATTTGGCTTCAGTTTTGTTAGGAATAACAGCAAATCTCCCCGTTCTGTGATAATCAATCTGCTCCTTTTTTTTGTTAAAAGGTTTGTAACGACACTAAAACTTATCTCGACAAGATATGACGAGGGAAACGCTATCAAAAGCTTTCTTGCAATTCCCCACAGTCCAGGATATTTTTCGGGTATTTCTGCCTGCAGCCAAAATGTTTGATACCCTCTTTTAAATTTCACCTTCAGTTCCTCATTAGTGCTAAGCTCGAGTGGCTCCTCTTGTAATATGACATTCTCCACTTCCGTTTCATCAAGTGGATTTATGATCCATGGTGGTATTTCCATCGTCAGAATATCTTCAAATCTTCAAAGTCATCATGCAGGGCAATTAAATGTTGAACGTATGTGTGAATATCCTCATCAAGGCATTCTACCTGTGACAAGTTTGAAAACTGGGAAAGTTCGCGCCGACTAATATTTTGCTTCATAAATCTCAATTTTCCAAGAAAAGCTGAAATTACACCCTTTGTTTTTATTAAATTGAGGCTGTCCCCTTGTAATTGTAAGTTAATGTCTTTAAATTTTTTGAACATATCTGTCAAATACGCGATGTCTGCTTTCAAATTGATCAGGTTTTCTTTTAAATCTGGATCTTTACTTTCCAGAAACTCTAAAACTGATTCAAAAAGTGAGAAAACTCTTGTTAAACATGCACCTTTCGACAATCAGCGTACTTCAGTATGTAAGAGCAATCGTTGGAAGTCTTCATCATTTTCATCGCACAATTGTGCAAATAAACGCATATTCAATGCACCAATGCATTCAATGCATGAATTGCAGTTACCTCTGGTATAATTCTTTTAAAATGGTTTATAAACCCACGACATCGCCCGGCCATGGCAGGAGCTCCATCTGTTGCCACCGAAATAACGTTTGTGAATGGAATCGATTTTTCCTTAAAAAAATAACTCAGGACATAAAATATTCCGTCTCCAAAGTTTTCGCGAATAGTAGCTCTTTATGAATTTCTTCGTCCATAACAAATCGAACATATGCCAATAATAATGCTTCATTACCAGGTAAAGTTGACTCGTCCAGTTGAATAGAAAAATGAGTGGTTTGCAGATAATTACACAAGAAACTTTCAATATCAGAGCTCATTTCGTCAATACGTCTTTGTACAGTGTTATTACTCAAAGTAATTCTTTTGAGTATGTCAAAAAAAAGAAAAGATGCCCGCTGAACCGATTTTAATGTAATGTAAAACATTTTTTCATTAATTATATTTTGATATATTTCTGTAAATTCGATAGAAAATACTTGTAAATAATATTTTGATATCAAAACTTGGTGATTTTAATTATTTATTTATTACTTTGATGCACGTTACGAGTATGTAGTATGTAAAGACACGTACAATTTATGAAAATATATTTAATTATTAGTGAACCACCACACAGTCAGGTAATAAAAAAATTACTAATAAAGTAGGGACAAGAAGTTCAACCTTTCTCGGCTTCCTGTTCTTTTATGGAAATATCTAATAATGACTCTGTTCAGTATTTAATTTTTAATACGTACCTACTACACGCAAACATTACAAATATACTTATTACAACATAAATATATCTCCTATCGCAGGTGTGTTCGAAGAGATTTCTTTTATGAAGAAGCCTCACCTTTTGCACCTACGTACTTTTTTGTAATTTGTCCATTTATTGTTTACTTACGTGTACAATAAATTGTAAAATAAATAGATAAATAATAAATAAAATAAAAGTATGTATAACAAATAGGCAGGTAAGTATTTACTTTTCCGACAGTGGCAAACACTAACATCGATTCACTTTACTTTATTTTTCTTTTCGAAATTCGGGAAACAAATGAGTAACGTTTATCCGTGGCATTCGTATTTATATCGGTGAAGAATCAAACAAGTTCATGCAAGATTGCAAGCACACACACCACAAGTCGTACTTCGTCCCTTTGCACGTCTGAACAAGCATTGCGGACGGCGGCAGCGGCAGCGCTTTGCAAGTCTCGACACGATGTACTGAATATGGAATATGCAAGTTTTTACAAGTAACAGTCGCTGAGCTTCTTAAAATATTATCTGCCTACATTGATAGGTGAACTCAAGCCAACATTTTAGTTCTTCACTATCGAAACCAGATAAATTTTCGTGGACCCCCGCTTACGAATTGTGAACCCCAATTTTTTTGTCGCGCCAACGTAGACCCCCGTCGAGTCTCCCGTGGAGATGTTAAAATATTTTGCTCTTCCTAATTTGTCTAATATATCGTGTATATTAGGAATTTGTCGTCAATTGTTTTCTCATTTAATTTTCTGTAGTCTACTAACATTCTATATTTCTTAATTCCATCTTTTTTGGTACTAGCGCTATTGGTGCTGACAATGGGCTCACACTAGGTTGTATGATATGTTGTTCTAACATATTCCTTATTTATTTATTTATTTCTTCTCTTTGTATTGGCAATTTCCTATAAGGTTTTTGATATATAGGTGTTTCATCTTTTACTTTTATTTGATGTTTAATTTCGGATGTGAATGTTAATGGTAGTTCTTCACTGTATAAGTCCTTGTATTCCATACATAATTTTATTATCATTTCCTGTTCTTCTATATTCAAATGATCTAAGCGTAGCTTTGCCTCTACTGTTCTTGTTTGAATTTCTTTTCGTCCATAATTTTCCTTTTATTGTGTTTTCTTGTACATAATTGTATTCTTCAGTTAAAATTGGTTTTTTAGAGTTTACTTCCATTGAGTAGTTATTAACAATTTTTGACTTCAGTAATTCTATAGTAATCTTCTTTTGTTGTAATGTTTTCAGGTATTTCTACTCCTGGTGCTATTTTTTGATGACTTATATGAACTTCTTGTAAATTTCTATCTACAGGTATTCTAATTATTTTTCTTTCATTTGGTCTTTCTCTAGTAATTTTAAATCTATTATTTCGTCATACTTTTTAGAAAAATCTACTATATTCAATTCATATATTTGACCATACATGCAAATGAAGGTATTCTAAGAACATAGTTAAAATAAGTGGTATCGTGCATTGTTGTTACTGAAAATGGTGAATATTTAATATAATTTGGAAAATTATTTTGAGCTATTTCGGTTGAAATTGAGGATGCTGATGCACCTGTATCAATTAAGAAATTTTGTGTTAATTTCTGCTACATAAATATAAGCTAATCGTACACAATGTTATTGATTAAATTCTATATGGGTTCTTAACTTTATACCAGTTGCTAGATATTCGGTGGTGTCTCGTCCGGTGAGGCTCCAGTTGGAAAATTTGGCTGCTCCTCGGGTTCAACAGGAAATGGTTCTGTATCTTCGTCCCAAATTGATTGGTATTTCCATAATCTGAGTTTCCATGTTTGATGTGATGTTGATATAAAACAATTTAAAGAATATTAATACTTGGTGTTTGCCCAACAAACTGTCATTAAATATTGAAAAGTGCATTTTGTCTCAAACTCAAAAAGAGTACCAATCTCTTATAGAGCTGGCATCAAGGATATAGGTGATAAGTTCGATTAGATGTTTCTGTAAATACTAAGCTCTTATGACAAGTTCGCTCTTTAGATTTTTAGGATTTATTATGAGAACGTGCAAATAATTTTAAATACTAATGTTTTAGTTTCATTGTTTTATGTAGTAATTGTCAGTAATACAAAAGTATTTTTAATAATATAAAAAATATTATTAAAAATGGGGTGTGAAGAACACAATACAAGTTCTTTTATGTATTTTTGAATGTATCTTCTCCAAAGACGTAATAATATTTTTTATATTATTAAAAATACTTTTGTATTATACAAAATTGTTGGGTTGTACCCACTCAAGTATGTTTCAAATTATGTTGTTAATTGTCAGTAAACTGTGGAGTATGGAGCTTTTTTATGGGACCCTATATAAAGGAACTTATCCAACGTAAGTTTCCGAAGTAGCTTTTAATTACGTTGGATTATCTTAATCAGGATCGCGCTAACTGTGCTTCTGAGTAACTAAATACTTCTGAAGAAGTACTAAATTGTTTCAAAAGCTTGGGCAACTGAAAAATAGTTTTCCTTCCAAATATTTTGTTTTAAGTAATGTAGTTTACTTAACTTATGTTCTAAGTTATGTTCAAACACTTCAAATAAATAGTAAGCAATATTTCATATTAATTTATAACGACGAATGTTCGATTTTAATAGTTCTGTTGATACATGGAAATTAGTTGATAAATTCCTTAGGTTATTGAAGCTGTATATTTTGAATGTCATGTACACAGGAGAAACACAACAGAAACTTTAAAAATACAATAACATAATATAGGAATGTAATAAAATTTTGAACACACGTTAATAATGATACAGCAAATAACATTAAAAGCTTCGATACATGTAAACAACAAAATAGACTTTCTGTTTATTTTTTTATTTTTTCTTCTGAATGTTAACAGTTTCTTCGTATGTACGTGAGTAGACGAGTGTCCTTAAAGGTAAGTACAGATACTTAATTTCCGATATACGGAGAAAAAAACTCCATCTAATTAGTATTCAAGGCGATCGAAGCGAGTAATCAGTACACCTACATCAAAAAAACAATGCTCAAGTTCGACCAAATCGAATTTTAAATAAAGTTGTAAGTGTACAACGACGTCCCAATACGCTCGGGACGAATAACAGGACTCAGATAGTGGAGCCTTTAAAAGAGTAATAAAGCCATTCGGGCGATCTAAAGTGTAAAATTTATTGTCCTTTAAATGGTCAACTCGTGTTGTTCTATCGGACAATAAAATACATTTTTTTTCTCCAGTTTGTTATTCAGTTTTTGTTTCGTATACAAATATTTAAATGTATTATTGTGGTGCTATAAAAGTATATACGGTGCTTCCCATTATATTGACAACATAATAAAATAAAATTCTAATTATTATTCTTATTTCGAATAGGTTATTTTCTTTTCTGTCCATAGATTTAATACAAGTACACACAAATGTATAAATATAATATAGAGAACTGTTCATAAAGGAAGTCCAGCTTCGTTTTCTCTTGAATGTTTTTTTGACATTTGGTGTACAATACCCAACTGCTAGAGATGTTCATTCGAGTAACATCGCACCGACTCGGCTTAGCGCGTATACAGTGAAACCTCTCCTCACGGACATCTCAATTAAGCGGACACCCCATTTAAGCGGACAAATTTTCTGGAACCAAACTTTTGTCTATTTCTTTACATGTAAAACTAACTTATTTGTGTAAAACTAACTGTTAACCGGACACTCTAATAGCCGCACCGGGACAATTTTCTTGATTTAAAAAAACTTTGAGACCTCCTTTAATCGGACGCGAACCTCTAACAACGGGACGGTGCGCTAAAATAATGTAAGTATATTGACGACACTGCACTCAAAAACCAAGGAATTACCTATTTCCGTTATAGTGCGGGACTAAATCTTTGTCTGTCGTATTTATTCAGTTCTTAGTTTGCGTGACAAAATGGAAGTTGTTAACGTTTTGGAAAAGGAACATTTATCAGTGCGGAAGCTCGCCGAAAAATTTAATATCGGAAAAACTCCAGCTGCGGAAATTGTTAAGAATAAAGACAATATTCGTCTACAGTGGGAGTCAGGAAGCAATACTAATCAAAAGAGGGGTTTTTAAAAACTGACGGACCTCAAATTGACAGCGCGTGTTTAAAATGGTGTTCTCGTGCTCGTAGCCAAAATATTCCAATATCGGAAAGTTTACTGAAGGGCAAAGTTCATGAAATAACACAAAAATTAAATGTTGCCAACTTTGGGCATCCAATGGTTGGTTGGAAGAATGGCGTAACAGGCGACGTAAATCAGTTTATAAATAAGTTGCTCCTCGGGTAACGGCCAGAAGATGTGTTCAACGCCGACGAAACTGGCCTTTTCTTCCGAGCTTTACCGGACAAAGGACTTGCTTTTAAGTGTGAAAAGTGTAACGGTGGAAAACTTTCCAAGGAAAGGCTTACAATTTTATTTTGTGCCAATATGCCAGGGCAAAAAGAAGATTTGCTGGTGATCGGAAAGGCGGCCCGACCTAGGGCATTTAAAAATGTAGCAATGAAAGATTTACCGGCAACATGGAAATTTAATCAGAAAGCATGGATGACGCAAGCCATTCTGAATAAATGGTTGCTCCAATTTGATAGAAAAATGGTCAGACAGAAACGAAAAATTTTATTATTTTTGGACAACGAAGGCTCCTACCCTCATGAGGTAAAGCTACAAAACCTAAAAGTTATCTTTTTACCTCCCAACACTACATCAGTGTGTCAACCTCTAGACCAGGGGATCATACAGAATTTTAAATTCTATTATCGAGGGTTAATACTTTTTATTACACATTTTATTAAAAATAGATCAAGTAGGATCTGCTTCGGAGTTAGCGAAGTCCATAAATGTTTTCGAAGCACTTTATTACATTAAAGTGGCCTAGATTAAAGTTTTGTCAGCAACGACACAAAATTGCTGCAAAAAGCTGGTTTTCAGAAAAATAATGGTGACCTACCTCATTCGAATGGGATCCAGAAGATTACCTGCCTTTATCTACGACAGTCTAAATGGAAAGGTGTGCCAATGAAATGAACATAACACAAGAAAATCTCGAAAATTGTAACGGGTGTTCATTTGAAAAGTCAATCTAGGTTACTTTGAAATTTTGTTAGAATAAGACGCATATATATTAGTGTGTTTGTTGTTCGGTAAACGTAAATCTAAATGACATCTGATAATGTCAATCACATTTGTTATTTATTTGTATGTATGAAAATGTCAAAATATACGACTTCGTAGGTTAAGTAGTAAATTTTAATTTACGACATACTTGAAAATGTTCTCAGTAAATCACATGCTATTAGATTGACTTTTCAAATGAACACCCGTTATTAGAAACAACGATATTGCAGCAACAGAAGAGATGAGTTTAAACATTGACGATGGGATTAAAAACATGATTGAACATGATCCTGCGCCAGAAAAAGAAGAAGGCAGCGACCTCGAGTGTGACATTGTTGAAAGTAGCAACATAATTACTACATATAATGAGGCTTTCAAAGTAATTAAAAACTTTTGCAAATGACGACTACATTGCATTTCCATACCTTAAAAATTTAGATCACTATTAATCTAGTTTTTTAAAGCAATAAATACTAAATATGCGTCGACGGAGCATTTTAGAATTTGTAAATAAATAACTTTGTTATGTAGCTCTACCTGATTTTTTTACATTTAAAATGTTATTTAATTTTCCGTTTGTGTTTATTTTAAATATCATAATACAACTACATATATGCATACTTTCATTCTAACACATATATATTAAAATTTCGTATTTTTTCTTCACACTCTATTAGACGGACACCTCCAACAAGCGGACAAAATTAGCGGAACCATGAGTGTCCGCTTATGAGAGATTTCACTGTATATATTTTGTCAGTGGCCGTCCGAACACCGTTCAGTGCACATTCTAGTTTACAGTAATAAGTAATGATTGTACAATACAGATATTAATTTACAGTATTGAAACGGTAGGCTTTCTAGTGGTAAACCCTCTAATAATTGACACTGTTGTTTGACATAAACATTGAAGCTTGGTTTTGGTTAGATGGACTGATAAGTTTGGAAGTTCGTAAATAATATAAATGTAATGTAATGTAAATAATGCCATTCGGTTTAGGTAGACAAAATGATCCAAGCATTAAACTCGTCCGCGACCAATTTTCGGAGCATTTCAATAAGCAGGCACCAAATAATGCAATTGTACTGAACATTATAACCAAATTTAGAAGAATTGAAAATGTGATACACCAAACGTAAGCTAGACGAAGAAAAACAGTGGATACCAACGAAAATCCCGAAATTATGGATTCGCTACGTCGTTGTCAACGGAGACCTGCTGCAGAGTTAAATATGAACAGGAGGACTCTTCAGAAGATATTGAAACAACTTAATGCCCATTCATACGTTATTCAGACGACCAAACAATTGAGAATGGGTGATTATGTAGCAAAACTTGAATACTGCGTAAGAATCCTTGTTCTGCAATATGATAATCTCAGGTTCATCAGTAACATCTGGTACAGTGACGAATGTCATTTTCATTTGTTGGGTCATGTAAATAGGCGTAGCAATAGATTTTCAGATTTCCAACGACCAGAAGAAGTGCAAGAAATACCGTTGCATAGCGAAAAAGTGACCGTCTCGTGCTCAGTTTCTGGATAAGGAATTATTGGGCCTTATTTCATTCAGGAAAACGGACGTCCAGCAACTATTTATCAAGAGCGCTATATTACTCAAGTTCTCACACCGTCTGTAGATGACCTTAGGAGGTTTTGCAGATCAAGAAACTTACCATTCGGTAGCCAGCTTTTTTAGCAAGATGGGGCAACGTGCCACACAGCACATGCTACAAGAATATTTCTGTGGGAGACGTTTGGAAAGAATGTAATTCACTTTCCGGACTTAACATTATTGGATGGATATGTTTGGGGTATGGGTTTTCCGAGATAAAACTCAATCTACAATACAACAGTTAAAAGAGAAAATCACAGAAGTGATACAACATATGCAACAGCCTCTATTTTCAGATATGGTCACAAATATGCAATAATGATACGAACTGTGCGTTCAACGTAATGGAGAGCACTTGGAACATGTTATTACTTAAGTGTTAATTTATTATTACATATTATCTTAAGTGAATGAAAGTTTCAGTTCTATAAATTAATAGTCATACTGTATAATGTCACAAATAGCCAGGAAGAGACCGCTATACCACATAGCTCTTAAATTGATAAAAGGATTTCCGGATTTAATGTACAATGGCAGTATAATAAAGTGTAAAGCGTGTGATATAGTGTTAATGTACTCAAGGAAATTTCGCTGCGAAAGACACGCAAATATTGTAATTCGTAGTCGCAAAAAGTGGCAAGACATTTTTGTTTAATTTGTGTGTAACTTTCGTATTGTGTAATGTACCGTTTAAGTTAGTAGGCAACGAATCATTTCGTTTATTTTGGAATCACTACGGCAAAGGAACGTTACCCAGCGGGAAAAGATTACTAAATTATGAATTGAAAAATAAGAAACTGTCGTTATCTGTGAACGAAACAACAGATTGTAAAAAAAATTGATTATTGATGTTATGATATATACAATAAAACCATATCAATTGTCACCTTTAATTTTACTAGCCTACAGAAGAGTACAAAAATATACTGCCACAATAATTTCAGAGTTAGTGCTAAATACATTAGAACAGTTTGAACCGTTAATGTTAATGTTTATGAGTGATGGTGGTGCAAACATGCTCTCGGTAGGACAATCTGGAAAGATCGTAGAAATTTGTTACAAATTATATGTAAAATACATGGTTTACATCTATTCGTATATGTCATACAGATGTAAAGCGACTTCAAAAATTTTCCTCATTGGAGACGGTCATGCTTTTTTTAAAGGTTGGTGACAGTGCACGTATTATGTCACAAACGTATAATTTTGATAGTTTGGTTATATCATGTAAATGTGTGTAATAATTAGTAATTTAGTTTTTTAAAAAATATTTATTACAATTATCAAAATTTTAAAAAATAATACTGAAACAGATATTTGAAATGTTGACCATTATTTTGAAGACAAAGTTGAACTCTACGCTTCATGCTTTCAAAGCCATTTATTAGGATTTCTTGGGTTATGTCAGCACAAGCATATACAATAGCATTACGAAGCTCTGCCATTGTGTGATTTCTGGTCTTGAAAGTGGCATTATTTTGGTTGATATCCATCTAACTTTGTGCGACAATGGACCTTCGAAAATCACAATTTATCACTAGTGATCTGCGACCAGGACCATCAGTATTGCAACAACACCGGAGATGATCAATAAAATTAATGATACCTTTTTGAGTTAAGGAGGTAGATATATGATAGAGATATAAAAAATTGGGCATGTTTAAGCTTTCTGCAATGTGTGTACCAAAAATCTTGAATTATGATAAAAGAAAACGTTAGAAATGCTAACGTCAAGCAATAATTTGACGCTATACTGACTCCAAACAGGAATTTCAATAGTGAACAAACCATGGTAGACGTCCTCCAGAGAAAGCCAGGACATTTCTAACGGCCTTGTAATGACTGTGATTTTTTTGAATTCGTAAAGAATAATTTGCAAAGGGGCAAACTGTTAACTGTATTATACTTCACTATTAGACAAACATATGAAAGCAATTTATGAAAGACGCCCTGAAATTGCCAATACAATAGTTCTTTTTATTACAACAAGGTAGCTTCTCATATCAGCTAAATCCGCAAAAAAGTGAATCAATTTAGATTTCAGGTTTTGTCTCGTCTACTCTATTCGTCAGATATATCCCTAAGTGACCTCCAAAAACTCAAGACTTCTTTTGCTGGAAATAAGTTTCGATCAGATAAAGAACATAATGGCATTCTAGTATTGGTTGTCTAAGAGCGTTGGAATTTTAGAGCAATATGTTGAAAAGTAATAAAAACTCAATGCCATAACTCATTTGTTTCATTTCGACTCTCACTTCTCATCAAATTATCCACGTATATGTACGAACACATGCATGGATTTTTATTTGTTTTATTTAAGCAGCCAGCAAAACTTTTAATTGGAATTATTTGCATCCTGTTTAAATCAACACGAGGGTATTAAAGGCTAAATCTAATGCTGACTGGGTTATTATTGAAGATCCGAAATTAATTAAATTAGCAAAGCAACATTTTTGTTATGGAATTGAATTTATATAATTGAGAAGCCACTTTAAGACGGTTTTGTAGAAGTAATTTGAAGGCAAATTAATTCATTAACAAATAATTAATCTGTACCTTAGAATTACAGATTAACGTGCACATATTTCACCTCCGTAGTAATCTTATTTGCAATCGCGGCATCAGAATCTCGACGAAGTTGACCCCTAAATGACATTTCACAATGTACTAGATTAACGTCGTAGGTGTGTCAGAGAATGTCTATTGTGTTAGGTCAGCTGAAGTGCATAATCTTAACCCAGGTGTCCAGCTATTGTCACCTTTGTATGTATTACAAAACAACGTAACAGATATGTTTTTAAAGCTTGTACTTACGTACGATATACGTAACTACGTACATGTGACATACACCTACTTTTTTCGTGTCCACGATAACGTTCTTGATTTTTCTTTGGCTTTTTGCTTTGAGAAATTATGGCATGTCATTGCCTTTTTATAAATATGGCGGCTATATTTATGCAGAAAGAACTAAGCGACAGAACTATTGTGCAAATTATGTTAACTTCAATTTATTGCTTGCTTGTCTTTACCTAAAATTTACATACGGGTGGTGATCTATAAAATACGAAATATATTGTTATTTGTTCATTTTGTAGATCAAGATAAATTAAGGAGTATTAGTATTAACTAGCAATACTTTCCCGAGGCTCTCTTCTGTAAAATTTGTTCTCTTTGAATGAAATACATCTTCGTAGATAGAAAACGTCCTTTCTACATTGTAACTGGCCATAGGTGCATACTGGAAATATTCTTTTATTTCAGCGTATTTAGTTAGCAGTTAGATTTAGAGGCATTGTTCCCATACACAATTGCCTCAATGTTATTAAATCTGAATTTCTATTAAAAACTGCGTCTAACTTTGCCGAAAGTCACATCCGAAGTCAAGGAATATTTTTCATATTATTAATAGCCACATCTAATGTGATTAACCCATCATTTAATTTGAGATTTTTATTTTCAAAATAAGTGATTAGTTTTGGCAAATTTTCAAAGTGTTCCTGAAGAAATTACAACCGATTTTTTAAATTTAGAATTTGTATTAGTTCCTTGCACTCAGATATACTCCGAGTATCGTCATTTAAACATGTAACGAAATTTCGTAAGCTATCGAAATTCTCTGCATAAAAACTAGTAGTTTCCAACCATGATCCCCAAAGTGACAAAGATGAAAGTTTTTCCCTGCAAAGAACTGCTCTCTATGGTACCTTTCTGAGAACTTTTTCATAAGCTAATACAAGTTTATTAACTTCCGGAAAGGTGTCTCTGATAAATTTACAGGTTCTATGGAGAGCATGTGCTACACAAGTAATATGCAGCGTATTAGGATATGTTTCCTTTAATAGTCTGTCCGTTTATAACAGACCGAATCCGAATGAAGGATTTGGTTCATATTCTCGTAAATGGTTTTAGCTACTGTTTCCGCATCAACTGTATTTATAACTTTTGTTGCTATTATATATGCGTTAGATGGAATAGTTGGATGTACTACACCAGTTACAGCATTTACCACACAGCACCCTAATATATCGACAGCTTTGTCGGCACTTATCCGTAGGTACTGATTTGAAAGATGGCTTCTAATGCGTTCTACTGCTTTCGTGTAGCTCTTAGAAACATAATATTTGCTTAAGGTGCATTCATCAGGAACATTTCGACCAATATATTTTTGGAGAAATGTTTTGAAGATAGGATTGTTAGGTTTATTTAATGGAATAATTGCCGCCATTAAAGTTTCAGAGGTCTTCGTTAAGATTTTCAGATTCTAACGGGTATAATTTCTGTGACGTTTTACTTGCGATTTTTTGGAATTTTTGAGTGATATTTTACAACACACTTTGCAATAAATTTCGGAATCACTGGCAATTGACACAATCAGTTTGACCTTTACTCCAACTCGCCATTGTTTCACGATGCCATTCTCAATGTTGTTCCATATCATGTCTGAAAAAGTAACGTAGACAATGTTCTAAATCTAAATAAATGAAAATTAAAAATTTATGCGTAAGTTATTTGAAACTTAACGAAATTCACAAAATTGAAGTAATTGCGGAACAATTCAACGACAAAAAAAAGATGTTCTGTCAACCGAAAGAACAGTGCTACTCATAACTGCGTTTTGTACATGGCGATGTTATAGACTATTTATATAGTCCATCGTAATTTCGGCCTTTCATGGCCGGTTCCTAGTTATGACTTTGGCGCTAGCCGCAGTATCACAGTTTTACTAAGAGTAAAACAGCCTAAAAACAAATTCTGAGATACAAAAGTATTTTTAATAATATAAAATATTATTAAAAATGGGGTGTGAAGAACACAATACAAGTTATATATTTGTGAATGTATCACCTCTCCAGAGACGCAGATACGTATTTCACCTTTCTACAGGATCGTCGGTACGCCCCTGCTGGAGAAGAGATACATTCAACCAAACATAACTACCTTGCTATCAACCAGAAATTATTAAGACAGAGCGTGAAAGAATATTCAGCGCTGTCTACATAATAACAGTCGAACTAAGCAACGTGTTTCTATAGACGGTAACAACCATATCTATAAAAAACTGTATTATCGTGTCTTCACTACTTGTCGGGCGAACCGAATGCGTATATAACAAAATAATTTGAAACATACATGAGTGGGTAAAAACCACACCAATTTGTATAATACAAAAGTATTTTTAATAATATAAAATCTTATTAAAAATTGGGTGTGAAGAACACAATACAAGTTATATATTTGTGAATGTATCACCTCTCCAGAGACGCAGATACGTATTTCACCTTTCTACAGGATCGTCGGTACGCCCCTGCTGGAGAAGAGATACATTCAACCAAACATAACTACCTTGTAATGTAGCTAATAACCTCCATAACATAACTCAAGGTAGTTATGTTTGGTTGAATGTATCTCTTCTGCAGCAGGGGCGTACCGACGATCCTGTAGAAAGGTGAAATACGTATCTGCGTCTCTGGAGAGGTGATACATTCACAAATATATAACTTGTATTATGTTCTTCACACCCCATTTTTAATAAGATTTTATATTATTAAAAATACTTTTGTATTATACAAATTGGTGTGGTTTTTACCCACTCATGTATGTTTCAAATTATTTTGTTAAATACTGAGATTGTGAAAGACAGTGCCGAAAGCTTTCGCCTAGCATTGACATAATCGTTGAATATGTTATCTATGAATATCGGTTTAGAGCAAATGCGTTTTCAAGTATAATTTGTTTATTTCCAAGGACTGTGTTTACGATACTGGTTATTTGCAAAGAAATCGTATCACGAAAAATAAAGCTAGAATAATTTGACTAATTTAATTTCCTCCAGAAGAAAAAAAGGCATCTCGGAATTTTTATACAGGCGACAACATGCCGAGTCCCACATAATTTTCCGTAAATATCACGAAGCTAGAAATCTAATGGCGCACTTTAGCCTTATATGAGGTTACGTAATTCTCGTTGAAACTGGATGCCGGGTTCCGTACCGGTCTTTTGTTTAACGGCACCGCCTGTATGTCTATCAAGGGACTGTCAGATCCCTCTCCCTGATGACGATATTCATCGATATTTATGAATGCTGTCTTCAGAACAGTGTACATTATACGCTATACTATAGTTATTAGTGTACGTATGTTCCTATCTAGCTGTTCCTATTTACGGACAACTGTGAGTTACTGTTTGCAAATGGTCGATGTCGATGTTGTTTTCTTCCTGTAATTCTCTTTTGTTTGCTCTTTTTTAGCAGCGATACGCGATCGCAATTTTTAAATAATGCAAATATCCAGATGCTATCTTGTTGTTAGCATGTTGGAGATTTTAAATATTGAGGGCACTTTGAAGGTTTCTAATTAGCGTTATCATTTCAGAAAAGTATTCACTGATCATTAAGGCAGTTATGTATATACAACTGTACCAATACGTGTAGCAAGCGCCAATTAAGTTGGCGCGGGAGGGACTGCGCAGAAGCCGTTTTCAAAAACGTCCACCCCCACTACTCAAGTAATTGTGAGAATACATTTGTCATTGACGTTTGACGGAACATAATGTCTTTGCTAGGGATCATAAAGTGATACACGCTCAGAGGTTAGAATTATCTGACATTTAATGTAAAACCAAATACAAATCTCCCCACTACTTCTAATCCTGCGCGAACTCACACCTCCTCGCGCCAACTTAATTGGCGTTTGCTATACATGGATATTAAGTATGCTTCAAGAATTTCTGTATTTTGGAGGCATTGGAATTTCCAAGGACTTTACACACAACTTTAATAATATCTAAGGAGGTACTTCATGAGTGTCTTGGCAATTACAAACAAAGCTAGATTTAATTCGATGGAATTTCCAAGTCGTGGTTAGAGGAAAAGTTGTTTACGTAGAACATTTTACACTAAAACGTTTTAATAAAACAAGTTTCTATTAAAACAGGAGCAAAAACGAACGGAATGGCACTAGAATATTAACACTGCTCAGGATTATAATGGCATTACAAGATTGACTAAACTCATCGAAAGATATATCTAGGAAACTGTGGGCCCAACATGAAATTTCGGCTTCCTCAAGTACGGCAAGAATTTGTGGTAGTAATTGACGTTGGTTTGTTAAATATTATTAGAAAATATAATGGCCTCAGAATATAATACTGGCCGAAAGACTAGTGGTATCGCACTGGCTATCGTGCCAGAATACTAGGGTCCGGTGATCGGATCTGACTCTCGGCTGACCGTGGTGATTTTTGTGGTTTCCCTTCTCGTTTAAGGTGATTGCCGACAATCAAACATTGCTACACGGTGTGGGCTTTATAATAACTCATGGCTTGTCAATGTCGCCTGTATTTGACGTTAGCTGTGTTGGAGGTATGCTTAGACATGATTTATAATACCCAGTTCTGTTATGCGAGGGTAAGCTGAAAAATTCGGTAACTAAAGTATAACAAAAAGCAATTTTTCAGTGAAATGTGTTATTTTTCGACATAATCTCCCTCAAGATCAATACGTTTATTTAGTCGACGCTCTTGTTTCTTTATGCCTTCGCAGTACTCATTTTCCTCGAGCTCCTCAAAATACCGATCAACGGCAGCTATCAGCTTCTCAACTGAAGCAAATCTCATACCGCCGAGGTGTTTTTTCAGTTTGGAGAACAGATGATAGTCCGACGGAGCTAAATCCGGCGAATAAGGGGATGCTCAAGCGATTCGAACTTTAATTTGGCAAATTTTTCTTTGACAATTCTGCTCGTATGAACTGGAGCGTTGTCTTGATGCAAAATGATTTTTTATGCTATCTTCCGGTTCTGTTTTCGACGATAGCTGCCTGCAATCGATCCAAAAGTTTAGAACAGTATAGTGTTATTGTTTGTCCCTTTGGCAGGTAGTCAATAAGCTAGATTTCCTTCGCATCACAGAAAACGGAAGCCAGCACCTTTCCTGCCAATAGACTGACTTTGGCCTTTTTTGGAGTAGGTTCACCACGTTTAGTCCACTGTTTTGATTACTGTTTATTTTCTGGTGTGTAGTGCTGGACCCAAGTACAAAGATAACGGCAAAATCTTTAATTGATTCAACACGTGATATACGCGTGTCCTCAAGTTGGTAATTATAGTGTATAACATTAAGTCCTTTGGTAAAAGATAAAATCTTGCACTTAACGGTGTTCAGTGGTAAATTGTTATTTTTGCACCAAGTTCTATACGTTAACCAGATCGGCCTGTAGTCGAAGACAGTCCCTCAAGTCGGCCACTCGAGAAAACAACTTTAAGTCATAGGCAAAGAAAATGTTATTAGAGTCAATCTGGTCTAAGAGATCGTTAATGAAAATAATAAAAAGTAGTGGACATAAGTTAGAGCGGAACTCCAGAAGTGACAATGTAAGGTGTTGATAAATATCCGTTGTAGAACACACGTTGGGGCCTATTACGTAGGTAGGAAGTTAAAAAGTCAACCAGCGGTTTACTAAATCCAAAACTCGCGAATTTAGCTGGGAAGATAGTGTGATCCACTCGATCAAATACCTTGACAAAGTCAGTATATATGACATCAACGTGTGATACGCGAAAATACCGCAAGGTTAGAGACAGTAGCTCGCTTTTTCATGCCGTGTTGATTCGATGATATTGCGTATTAATAAGAGGGTATACTGTTCGATTTAGTGCAATTGTGCAATTTCAAACATTTTCGCGAAGTTCAATATGATGGCAAGATGTAGCTTACACCATCTAGCGCTATAGAGCTGTACTACCATCTCTTCGCACGCCAAATTCAAATTCCGGCAGTTTCTGGGTTCTTTGTCACCGCTCGCGCTCGATTGATAAAAAGCACCTAATATCATATTAATTTTGTCTAGTTTAGTTTGGGTTGAACGCAAGCAAGTCCAGGCACTTCAGCACAGTGCTTTTTGTACTACGTTATTTTTGCCTAGTTATCACCCAAAGCTTAAATATTCCTTTTAGTAAACCTCCGTGATAATGTTACTTATTGTTATTTTTTTTTGTATTTTTATTTGTCAACATTGTTATTTTTTTTGTATTTTTATTTGACAACATTTTTTTCAAAATATGTATGCGTATTAAAATCAATAATAAGCCATTTATTTCATTGAATTTTATTTGCATTTATAATTGGCGAACCAATTTATTACTTTTTGCGAGCAGTCGTACATTAAAATAATTATGTGCTATTAGTGGTTACAAACAAAATAAATATCACGCAAAGGATATACCTACATACGCAACACTATTCATCTTCGTACTTTCCACGAGTGTACCGCCAACATTTCGTAACATTCAGCTCTGCCAATTTTATCGTTTATAATTACAGTTTCACGTTTTATTAATTATTGTTACAATTACCGAGCCACGCCTTAGCTTCATTAAGTTTAATAGCTTGACGCCTTTTTCTTGCTTAAAAAACTGTAACGAATCAAGTTAAGTGCATTTTATGTTTCCACTTCTCTTAGTTTGTCATTTTGCAAAAGATTGTTCGCATTGATTTTGATTAATTTTGCAATGGTTAGAGTCACTTTTATATATTGTCGTAATAAATAATATGTGAAGTGGATATAGTAATTTAATTAAATAAGCCATTTCCCTGTATTTCTCATAAATAAATTTATTAAATAAAGCAATAAAGGATCGTTGGACATAGTGACACAATATAACAATTAAGATGACACGATATAATGATTTAATTCATAGTTTTATCCTAATAATGCAATATATGCCTTCGTAAAACTGCTGACTCTTATTTATTTATTTTATAAACTTGTCAATTCGAACTGCCATTTTCCCGAACTATTGTAAGCGTGCTGGTCCAGTATTTAAAAATGGTGATAATGTTCATGTTGATAACTATAGACCCATATTAATACTGTCAAATTTTTCTAAAATATTCAAAAGTGTAATTTGTTCCTGTTTGTGCCATCACACGAAATCTTACATTTCTACATTTTAACACGGCTTTACGCTAGGTAGATCAACAGTGACAAATCTGGTGACTATCTGCTGATTTATTAAGGAACAACTTGATACTGGTGACCAAGTCGACGTCAAAATTAGCGAACAACTTGATACTGGTGACTAAGTTGACGTCATGTACACGCACTTTAAATAAGGCTTTTGGTGTGATTGACTACGGAATTTTACTTGGTAAGTTATTTGCGTTTGAATTAAGTCCTTCCCTATTACTTCTTATAAGTCTTACTTTGCTGGTAAATTTAATTATGTTTTTTATAACAGCTGTAAATATTTTCAGTTCTCTCCCCAATCTGGAGCCTCACAAGGTTCATACTCAAGTCCTTTTCCATTTATCTTGTTCTTAAGCGACCCATTATCGTCTTTGTCTTCTTGACTACTTGCCTATGATCTTAAAATATTTTCATCCATCAAAACTCAATTCTCGAAACAAATAGTCTACTCTCTTGACTAGGAACAGACTTATTTGTATTCATAATTTAGTAATAAATAATAACATAATTTGAAACATACTTGAGTGGGTACAACCCACCAATTTTGTATAATACAAAAGTATTTTTAATAATATAAAAAATATTATTAAAAATGGGGTGTGAAGAACACAATACAAGTTCTTTTATGTATTTTTGAATGTATCTTCTCCAAAGACGTAGATACGTATTTCACATTTCTACATGATTGTCAATACGCCCCTGTTGGAGAAGACACATTCAAACAAACATAACTACGTTACTATCTAGCTGAAATTATTCAGACAGAGCGTGAAGGAATATTCAGCGCTGTCTGCATAACAAGAGCCGAAGCAGACGTGTTTTCTATAGTCGGTAACAACCGTATCTATAGAAAACTGTATTCTCGTGTCTTCACTACTTGTTCGGCGTGAACCGAATGTATATAACAACATAATTTGAAACATACTTGAGTGGGTACAACCCACCAATTTTGTATAATACAAAAGTATTTTTAATAATATAAAAAATATTATTAAAAATGGTGTGTGAAGAACACAATACAAGTTCTTTTATGTATTTTTGAATGTATCTTCTCCAAAGACGTAGATACGTATTTCACATTTCTACATGATTGTCAATACGCCCCTGTTGGAGAAGACACATTCAAACAAACATAACTACGTTACTATCTAGCTGAAATTATTCAGACAGAGCGTGAAGGAATATTCAGCGCTGTCTGCATAACAAGAGCCGAAGCAGACGTGTTTTCTATAGTCGGTAACAACCGTATCTATTAGAAAACTGTATTCTCGTGTCTTCACTACTTGTTCGGCGTGAACCGAATGTATATAACAACATAATTTGAAACATACTTGAGTGGGTACAACCCACCAATTTTGTATAATACAAAAGTATTTTTAATAATATAAAAAATATTATTAAAAATGGGGTGTGAAGAACACAATACAAGTTCTTTTATGTATTTTTGAATGTATCTTCTCCAAAGACGTAGATACGTATTTCACATTTCTACATGATTGTCAATACGCCCCTGTTGGAGAAGACACATTCAAACAAACATAACTACGTTACTATCTAGATGAAATTATTCAGACAGAGCGTGAAGGAATATTCAGCGCTGTCTGCATAACAAGAGCCGAAGCAGACGTGTTTTCTATAGTCGGTAACAACCGTATCTATAGAAAACTGTATTCTCGTGTCTTCACTACTTGTTCGGCGTGAACCGAATGTATATAACAACATAATTTGAAACATACTTGAGTGGGTACAACCCACCAATTTTGTATAATACAAAAGTATTTTTAATAATATAAAAAATATTATTAAAAATGGGGTGTGAAGAACACAATACAAGTTCTTTTATGTATTTTTGAATGTATCTTCTCCAAAGACGTAGATACGTATTTCACATTTCTACATGATTGTCAATACGCCCCTGTTGGAGAAGACACATTCAAACAAACATAACTACGTTACTATCTAGCTGAAATTATTCAGACAGAGCGTGAAGGAATATTCAGCGCTGTCTGCATAACAAGAGCCGAAGCAGACGTGTTTTCTATAGTCGGTAACAACCGTATCTATAGAAAACTGTATTCTCGTGTCTTCACTACTTGTTCGGCGTATTGACAATCATGTAGAAATGTGAAATACGTATCTACGTCTTTGGAGAAGATACATTCAAAAATACATAAAAGAACTTGTATTGTGTTCTTCACACCCCATTTTTAATAATATTTTTTATATTATTAAAAATACTTTTGTATTATACAAAATTGGTGGGTTGTACCCACTCAAGTATGTTTCAAATTATGTTGTTATATACATTCGGTTCACGCCGAACAAGTAGTGAAGACACGAGAATACAGTTTTCTATAGATACGGTTGTTACCGACTATAGAAAACACGTCTGCTTCCGCTCTTGTTATGCAGACAGCGCTGAATATTCCTTCACGCTCTGTCTGAATAATTTCAGCTAGATAGTAACGTAGTTATGTTTGTTTGAATGTGTCTTCTCCAACAGGGGCGTATTGACAATCATGTAGAAATGTGAAATACGTATCTACGTCTTTGGAGAAGATACATTCAAAAATACATAAAAGAACTTGTATTGTGTTCTTCACACCCCATTTTTAATAATATTTTTTATATTATTAAAAATACTTTTGTATTATACAAAATTGGTGGGTTGTACCCACTCAAGTATGTTTCAAATTATGTTGTTATATACATTCGGTTCACGCCGAACAAGTAGTGAAGACACGAGAATACAGTTTTCTATAGATACGGTTGTTACCGACTATAGAAAACACGTCTGCTTCGGCTCTTGTTATGCAGACAGCGCTGAATATTCCTTCACGCTCTGTCTGAATAATTTCAGCTAGATAGTAATGTAGTTATGTTTGTTTGAATGTGTCTTCTCCAACAGGGGCGTATTGACAATCATGTAGAAATGTGAAATACGTATCTACGTCTTTGGAGAAGATACATTCAAAAATACATATGAACTTGTATTGTGTTCTTCACACCCCATTTTTAATAATATTATATATTATTAAAAATACTTTTGTATTATACAAAATTGGTAGGTTTTACTTACTCAAGTATGTTTCAAATTATGTTGTTATATACGTATTCGGCTTACACCGACAAGTAGTGAAGACACGATAATACAGTTTTTTACAGATACGGTGGTTACCGACTATAAGGAACACCACGGCTAGTTCTGCGATTATTATATAGACAACGTTGAATATTCCTTCACGCTCTGTCTTAATAATATCAACGAGATAGCAAGGTAGTTATGTTTGTTGAATGTGTCTCTTCTCCAACAGGGGCGTATTGATAATCATGTAGAAATGTGAAATACGTATCTACGTCTTTGGAGAAGATACATTTAAAAATACATATGAACTTGTATTGTGTTCTTCACACCCCATTTTTAATAATATTATATATTATTAAAAATACGTTTGTATTATACAAAATTGGTAGGTTTTACTTACTCAAGTATGTTTCAAATTATGTTGTTATATACTAAAAAATAGCCTAAAATGGACTCTTAACTAATAAATTATGGTTTTCCTACGATTTTTTTATGAAAATATATTTTTTCCTTACACCACATTAGAGTGCATACAATTTACAGGAACTTTTTTTACGATCGTTTTTGAAATCGTTTTGGTAGAAAAAAACGACGAAAAGAAATCATTATTTTCAAGGATTAAACAAAATACAATTTTTTTATTTTTAAGCAGATTTCGTTTTTTGTACTTTTGCGTACTCTAATTTGGTTTATCGTAATCAGCGGGTCTTATTACATATAGGGATGGCGTCAAAACAGAGAAAATCAATCTATTTTTGTATTTTTAAATTTCATCGCCTGAGGTTCAAAAATTTTCAAAACACCATAACTCCGCTATATTTCGGCGAAATTTTCGCGATTTTGAAAAATTTTCAATCTCGAATTTCTATTCAAAATTTTCGTGTTTTCGAGGGTGCTGAAGAAGACCCTCTCAGCGATTTCCAGCTGAAAATTCGCGATTTAGTTTTTTGTACTTTTGATCTGTCTACACTTTTTCGTAAATATCTCGAGAACTAGTTTATCATAATCAGCGGGTCCGATTACATATAGGGACGGCGTCAAAACATGGAAAATCGATACTCGCCATTTTTGTATTTTTAAATTTCATCGCTTGAGGTTCAGAAAAATCGCGAAAATTTCAAAACGCCATAACTCTCTCATTTCTCATCCGATCGCCGTCAATTTTGCGCCTAATTAAAGATCTCGTAAATAAAATTAAAACGCGTACACAGTGTTACACGCTAGGACCAACAGTTTGGCCTCTATGGCCACGCGAATTTTTTGCGAAATCGGCATTTTCGATTAGGAAATTCACGGTTTTCCTCAAGAAGCAGACGCCCGAGAGCCTTCTGATGTGGACCAGTCGAATCAGCATGTCAAAACACGTCGGGCAGTATAGGATAGGTCATCTAGAGCCAACTGGTTGCTGATTATTTTTAAATCTTCTTATCGACTTAAAATGTGCAATTTTAATGATTTTTTATATAGAAAGTCTGTTTTGATACTATGAAACCAAAAAAGGTTTCCATTCGAGCTTTTTTACGACTTTCTATTATTACCATCATAACACCTTCAAGATTCGTTTCTATAACACATTTGGAAACACTAGTACCTGTCTTTCTGTTCCTTGTATATGCATCAGTATTTGTGGAGCAGTTAATGGTTGTTCATCAAACTCATCTCTAGATTTAAGTTTTTCTCTAGCAACTTTTAGCTATATCCATAATAACAAGTTTACAACGATCATGTCTGAAATTTATGTCTTCGAAAATAGCTATTGCTAAACCTCTAAATCAATCATACATCATAGCAAAATTCAAAGCGTTTTAGTAAAATACCTTCGTTTCGTTGGAGTAGATACTTCGGAAACTTCCTTATTTTAAACTATATCCACATTTGATTGATGTGGAATGTATGTTGGATCATCACTACCCGTTGGAATTCTTGATATTATTGTGGATACTTCTTCTAAAACGTCTGCCATATATTCATGTATTGTCAGTTTTCTATCATTATGTTGGTTTATCATGAATTCTTATATATGTTGTGGAATCAAACCACTTGAGCATTTTCTTGTTTTTAACTTACAATTATATTTATCAATATGAAATAATTAGGTTGTTGAATCTACGAATGCTCGAAATTCTTAGTTTTGTTTCTATTTTTTTGTAGTATTTATCAGGCAAAACAGTTAATTTTTTTAAATAACTTTTTCTGTTAATGACTTTAATATTCAATTTACTCTAGATGTCGATTAATTTATCTGCTATATGGGGATGTAAGTTTTATGCGAGTACATTTTGCTTACAAGTTTAGCACAATTACTCAAGAAGAAATAATATTTTAAAATATCACCATTAGTCCGCAAATTAAGATCATTTAAATCAATAGATCAACCAAAAACAAAAATATGATAAGGCATATGTGACAATCTAGATTCAGAGCTTACTAATGTTTTTCTTTCAATTTGTGAAGGTTCTGCATACGATGTAGGTGGTTCCTCCATTTCAATAATAATTTTGAAATTTAAAATTGTTGGTTTACCTTTTTTTTTGTGACACTTTAGAACGAAAAAAGGTTTTCGTGCAAAAAATAATAGAAAAATGATGATTTATTAGTTAAGAATCCATTTTAGGCTATATTTTTAGTATCTACGCTATCTACGCTAAAATAAAAAAAATAAGTTTTAATAGTGGTTCTGACAGGTCACAGTAATACCTTTCCAGCAAGTCTATTCTGAGCAATCTACTATAATTAAAATATAAGATTTTATTGACAATAATATACTAATTAAGGAAACTGTCCATTTTGAAAATTTCGGCTGCTCCAAATCCGCAAATTCAGCAATGTTACTCAGAATTATCAATGGATTTCTTTTTTACTATACGCTTTATCGAAAAAAAAGTTGACCCATCCTAACCCCGTTTAAATAGTTAATAATACTTACCCGTAACACATCCAGGCGGTCTGTGAGTTTGTAACAGGTCAGGCCAGTTAGTACTAAAGCCTTTCGGTATATTAGGATATCAATGTTGCTAGCGCTAGGCATCTTATCGCCTACTATTATTTCAGTTATTCATTTTACGAAGTTGAGAGAATGTCGTCGATGTTCATGTTTGTCAGAAAATTGAATCCGAAACCTTTGGACCATTGGTCTAGTCACCTACCGACTAGACCCCAGCAGAATTTATTATATACTTAATTGAATTAATCTTAAAGTCCTAATGTGAAATAAAGACTAATAATAATAGTCACATTTACGCTATTATATTTTATTTGAAATATACCTACTGCAATAACTAATAAAGATTCTTAGAGACACATAGAAATACTTTGTTTTTTTGCCAGCATTCCTATTGATACAGTGTGTAGTCATTATTAACTAATATATTTTGCCGGAGAAAATATAAGAAATATTCATGATGTGATACTATCCATTGATATGGCAATGACAATTCGACACATAATAAGCAAGCCATTTCTTCCAACTACACAAGACCACCCACAAAATTATATTTACTTAAATACGTGCATTAGAAAACAAGATTGGACAAAACAAAGATTCACGTAAAGTAAGTATGCGTATAAACACTTCTTTTACAATTTCATAAGTAAGAATGTATGGGCCACAAACGTAAGTGGTTTACCATGTACCGCGGTGGCATGCGTAGATACAACACACCACCAGCACTATTTGTTACAAGTCTTAATGTTATCTAAGTTCAAAGATTAAATAATTGTGCTATATGGTAATTCCAACAGACATTCGTACACATGATAAATATATTTCTTTTATTGGTTGTACTGAGGCATTTATTTCTGTTCTAAGAGAACATTTTAATACTGCAGTTTCACGGTTCGAGTTGTTTCGTTTAATAGTCTTATTTTCTTAGATAATGCTTAAGGTATGCATAAAATCTCTATATATTCATGTCTTGACTTTTATTACTTCGTACTTTATGATATTTTATTTGTCAATTTTTTTGTTGTGTCTTGGAGAGTCATAACATTCTTTGTTTAAGTTTGTGAGCATTTGAATATGCTCCATTTCGATTTTTATTTTGGTTTAATGTGACTCTAACGAATAGCCTCTATGTACGCATATTTTATGCGGAATATTTATACACGAATATACAAGATAATTCAAAAATATTAGTCGGGAATTGTATAGGTTTTAAAGGATACTATCACAAATTTAACACAAAAACTTTTTCAGCAATTTGAAACTAATAAGAATTGTTTCATTAATCTTAATTAAAAAATGCGAAATCCAGATTTGTTTTTAAAAATACATGGCCTTTGATATGATGAAAACGAGAGAAACTTCATCTTTACAATTCGTAGTTTTTTTTTACTATTAGGAACGTCCTTTTCATGTCGAACGTTGCAATTCGAATTGCACTACACCAAGGATGCTCAAACGGTCGATCGCGTGAACTTTTGGAGTCGATCGCGAAAAAATTAAAAATAATCACTCAACAAATTCGAGTTCTCTCGAACGCTAACTCTACAGGCTGATTCATTTTCGGCCCTCACCGTGGGGATCTCGCTTATTATTGGAGATAGAGTATAGGTTTAGATTTGACAAAGTTGTTAAATTTTGTGTTTGTTATAAATCCGTAAAGAAAATAGACCTGTTACAAATGACCTTCGTTATTTAAAAAAAAACGCGAAAACCCCATTTTCTTCTTTTACCTGTAGCACCGACATTTGGCCTTGTAGAGAAAAAATAGGAAGACATTCTTTTGGCCATTTCTAAACCTCTATCCAGTGGTGTACTCTAAATTTTTATACGACGTTTCGTTTCTTTCTGGCCATCATCAACTATCTAATTTCTTATAGGCGCCATATTGGATTTAGACATCTTCAGAAAGAGTTTTTTTTCTGATTTCAACCATGTACCACATGCTGACTAAAGTTTTTGACATTAGGTTTTATTTGAAAGAATAAATTATAAGATTAAATAAGGTAGCCATGGAATTTCAATCTGTCAAACATTTCATTTATTGTTCATTAATAATACAAAAATGTCATACACTAACGAAGAGAAACGAGATATGATAAGTATTTTTTATTCTTCGAACCGAAATTCAACAGTAGCGAGTACAAGATATCTACAATTATATCCAGAACGACAACAGCCTCATCGTACCATTTCTCTAGATCTCGACAGAAATTTGGTCGAGAATGGATCGAAAGCCGCCTAATGGTCAAGGAACAGGAATTTAAATGAAAATCGACAAAATATTTTACAAATGGTAAATTAAAAGCGTGTTTTCAAATTTCATGTTAATCTTGTATTTTTATAGATAAATAATAATCCATCAATTTCTACACGCGAAGTAGCGTCAGAATTAAATTTGTGCCAGTCCAGAGTTTGGAGAACTTTACGTAAAAGTAGGTTCATACCATACAGGATCCATGTTAGTCACTCTTTACTGCCTGGAGATAATTTGAGAAGGCTAGAATATTGTAATTGGTTAATGGGAAGGATAGAAAATGACGAAAATTTTTTAAGCAAAATCATCTGGTCAGATGAAACAAAATTTACAAATTCTGGAATGTTCAACAGAAATACGGAGCACTATTGGGCAGTACAAAATCCCCGACAAAACAGGGGTAGAAGACCACAACATCGTTTTGGAATAAACGTTTGGATGGGTATTTTGGCAAATCGTCTCTTAGGACCAGTTACGTATGAAGAACATTTAAATGGAGAAAGATATTTAAACATTTTACGTACATACGTTTCTGACTATCTTGACGACAATATCCCATTAAATCAATTACAATATTTATGGTGGCAACAAGATGGCGCACCAGTACACAATGCAGCTGTTGTTAGAAATTTCTTAAATCAAGAGTTTGCAAACCGTTGGATTGGAAATAGGGGAGTTGTTGAATGGCCTGCGAGATCACCTGATTTAAGTCCGCTAGATTTTTTTTATGGGGATATGTTAAAAATAATATTTATAAAGTAGATGCGCCACAAAACATTGAAGAATTACGAGACAGACTTCAGAATGCCTTCGATGCAGTTCCTAGAAGAACTATACAAAGGGCAGTACAAAATTCCAGAAGGCGTGCCCAATTGTGCATTATCGAAGATGGCCAGATAATTGAACATTTACTGTAATTGTTTATTGTTTACTTTTCTATGTATTTTTATTAATGTTTTTGTTATCTTCTACTCGCTACTGTTGAATTTCGTTTCGAAGAATAAAAAATACTTATCATATCTCGTTTCTCTTCGTTAGTGTATGACATTTTTGTATTATTAATGAACAATAAATCAAATGTTTGATAGATTGAAATTCTAAAGGCTACCTTATTTAATCTTATAATTTATTATTTCAAATAAAACCTAATGTCAAAAACTATAGTCAGCATGTGGTACATGGTTGAAATCAGAAAAAAAAACTCTTTCTGAAGATGTCTAAATCCAATATGGCGCCTATAAGAAATTAGATAGTTGATGATTGCCAGAAAGAAACGAAACGTCTTATAAAAATTTAGAGTTCACCACTGGATAAAGGTTTAGAAATGGCCACAAGGATGTGTTTTTATTTTTTCTCTACAAGGTCATATGTCGGTGCTACAGGTAAAAAAATAAAATGGGGTTTTCGCGTTTTTTTTTTAAATAACGAAGGTCATTTGTCACAGGTCTATTTTGTTTACGGATTTATAACATATACAAAATTTAACAACTTTGCCAAATTTAAACCTATACTCTATCTCCAATAATAAGAGAGATCCCCATGGTGAGGGCCGAAAATGAATCAGCCTGTATACCGTCTGTGTTTCTGATTGGAATTTGCGAGACTCTCGAGGCAATGAAACTGCGCAACGTCGATTTGCGCGTTTGTCGATCGTCAGTGGCATTTCCCAAACGCGGAAACTTAGAAAGGCAACAAAGTGCTTAAAGAAAATGAAAGGTGAAAGATTTTAAAAGTTATTTAAAGGGAGATCAATTCATGTTTATTAGGCCAGCGAAACAATCATTACAACAATCGCTTCCTTTAAAATTCCCTACATACTGGCGCAACACAACAAACCTTTCGAAGATGGAGGTAGTAGAAGAATCATATGTTGAAGCGGCGAATGTATTGTTTGATGACTTCAAAAACAAAACAGAGATTATATCTGCTATCAAGGATGTTCAATTATCTCGCCAAACTGTTACTAGACGTATCGAAATCATGAACACATATTTAGAATCCAAACTAAAAAATTATATGAACTGTATATACTTTTCCTTGCAGTTTTATAAATCCACCGATATGACTGATACTGCTCAATTATGTATTTTCATTTGGATGATATTTTTTGATATGTCGGCTAAAAAATAATTGTTAAAGTTACTGCCTCTGAAAGAAAGAACTAGCGGAGAAGATATTTACAAACTTTTCCTAAATTTTGTAATACAATATGAGCTACCGATTTACAAACACGTGTACATTACAACTGATGGAGCACCATCAATGACAAGCAATCAAATTGGGTTTGTTGCATTGTGTCGAACTAACGAAGACTTTCCATCATTTTTCGCATTCCATTGCATCATTCATCTAATGTTCAAATCTATGTTCAAAAATACTAAATATGAATGATGTCGTAGATATTTCCACAAAGATCGTGAATGCAATCCGTGCGCGAAACTTGTAACGACGCCTCTTCAAAGTGCAATTGGAAGCTAGCGACTCTGGCGAGCACAGTGATTTACTTCTTTGTACACACATAAGGTGATTGAGCCGCGGAAAATTTTTAGAGAAATCAAAGCCAGAGCAACTGATGCCAAGGTTTGGTCTTTCATATGCGAAAACAAATGTCTTTGTTTAAAGCAAATAGCTCTATAGTTAACAGGATTCTTCGGATCAACTTAATTGTGCGAGTCTGCATTTTCGGAAATGAAAATTGCTAAAACGAAATATCGCAATCGACTAGCTGACGAACATCTCTCACCATGCTTGCGTTTCACTCAGTAATGACGAACCGTTCTTCGATAAGTTTGTGCATGATAATTTCAATAAATCGTTTTCATAAATCTGTTTTTTTTTTGTATTGTGACCAAGCTACTTCTAGTAGTCGGTAGTCATACGTGTCGATCCCTTATCACTTAAATGCTTTGTTGTAGATCGCAATCTCTAAAAATCTGAGCACCCCTGCACTACAACAACACTCCAAAATAGGTAGGTACATAACATATATACGTCATGGGCTATTCTGTTCCTTTGATGAGTTCGCAACGAAAGTTGAAGAGAAGACGAAACAGCACGAGAAAGGAGACACGCGCAGATAGCTTCAATACTGTTTTTCGTTGATTGTTGATCACGTGATCCATAGTAGCGTAATGGCTTCAGGTTGTTGCCGCTATTGTTGTGCAGTTACCCCAGGTCATAATCTACTTGGTTAAGCATGGTGTCTATATTTTAACCCTTACGTTTTTATTCAATCTTTCCCTAATAACTCTCCAAAAATTTTCGAATTGATGTAAAATTTCAAAACTCACTCGCGTCTAATTTATTTAAAAGCTTACATATTAACCAAAGCTTTCGAAAAATGTCACTACCGTAATATGTATCCCAATCTAGAATCACTCACAAATGTTGATCAGCATACCTTGACGGCTCACAAATGTTGCTCAGCATCTGCTTTGCGAGTGACTGTTACCAAACTCGCAGCTTTCACCCAATACTTATACAAATCGTGGATAGAAATATACAAATGGGAGTTATCTGCATCGATTTTTCTTCTTAATGTACAGGTTCGTCTGACTAAGTCTCCGTTCTAACATTGCAGTCTATAAATTTATTGTACTTCATCTGTTTCAGTTTATAGTACCCACTTCAGTATCCTAGTAACCTGTTCAAGGTTGTACAAGTCTCTGGGAGAACGTGTTCTGTATACTTCTGATTCTACCCTATGTTGCTCAAGCAATAGATGTCTCCTGTGATCCAATGCCTCATAATCACATCGAATATGTTTCGCTGTTTCAGGTTCTCGATTGCATAGCCTGCACCTAACATTCCCTTGATATAGCCCAACCCTATGTAAGCGCTCCTTCACTGGTGTGTTGCCAGTTATGAAGCTTACAATTATAAGTAGTTGATTTCTGCTCAATATCAGCAGTTATTTAGATCTTTTCAGGGATCCACTACCTATAAGTTCCTTGCCGTGTTTTTGTTCGGGTACATTTGCCCAATATATCTGATGTCTTTCTCGGATCCAGTCTGTTATTTGTCCTCGGGCCAAACTTTTAATTATTCTCAAAGCCAGCTTTGGCCCGAAAAATTTATTTCAGTTCCTTGCCTAGTGAATTCTTTGAGTTTCTCATTGCTTGTGATCTCATGGTGTCCAGGTACCTAAACTAGCTCTACCTTATTCTGACCTGACAGTTTTCATAGTTCATCGAGGCATTCCCATACCAGTACAGACGTTGTCTTTCAGGTTGATAAAGCCATATGACTGTTTGAACATATACAGATGGGCTGATAAAAACTTAAAAACTAATTTTCCGTTTCTTTCTTTTGTGGTCTGCACTATCGTATACACCTATACTTGAAAAACATAGGCATACTTACAATCTGCTTAATATCTACTTACATAGCTGCGGTTGACTCTAGATTTTGAAGAGTATAGTCCTCCTCCAGTGCCTTCAGCACTCTTCGACCGACGCTGCCAAGGCTTTGGATCAGATTGATCATGAAAATTATACAATAAATTGGAAATTATAGGATATGCTTCATCACTTACGTCGCTAATATCGTGTTATCTGCCAGAGAGAAACCATTACGTTTCTGATTTTGAGTCATCATTCTAATTATTTTTTCTGTACTCCAGGTGTCATTCAAGATACTAACTTAGGACCATTACTGTTCCTAATTTTCATTAATGGCATGTGTAATGAGATTCAGTGTCAGAAATTATTATTTGCGAATGATTTAAAGTTTTTTCACTGAGTGGATGTATTTGAAGTAACTTCTCACATGTAGAGGGAGTAAATCAAATATTTCAGAGTTCATACTGAATGGCAGGCTATAACTTATTTAGAATATGCAATACGGCTTCTTAAAAGGTCGGTCAATAGAGCTGTAAATGGTTTCGAATGATCTGCCTAAAGCAGTGTTTTTCAACCCTTTTCATGACACGACCCCCCTAGTATCAAAAAATATTTCCCGACCCCCAACCCTTTTTTTTTCATGAATGTTAAAAATATTTAATCCATACAAAATTTTTAGCCGTTTGCGTTATTAAGATTCGGATATAAATATACAATTAAGTACGTAAAACATGTAATTTTAAATCGAATACGTGGCCAATTGACAACTAACAAACAAATACAAACGTATTGTTAGGGCCGAGACTCCCAGCGCCATCTGTTGGTAACACTCGGAACTAGTACAGGTTCCGAGTGTTACCAACGGATGGCGCTGGTAGTCCCCCGCGCGCTCCGCGGCGCGCGCTAAAGGTCCACAAGTTTCGAGACGTTTCGTTACGCTTCGAGATGATTTTCGCTAGAATGCGCTGGCCTATAAATAGGGCGGTCGACTGCGGCCACGACAGTTGAGTGCAAGACCGCGAAGCAAGTGGTCGTGTCGTCTGCTGTTTAGTTGTTTGAAGCGTTTGAGCGCAAATCACTTGTTTTACGTATTTATTTGAGTTGTTTGTTATAATTGAAAATGGATAAATTCCTGAAAAGATCATCAGAACCATCAACGTCTAAGTCTAGCGGCAGTAGTGGAATAAAGAAAAAACGTCTTTATGACGACAATTATTTGAAATTTGGGTTTACTGTGATTGAGAATAAACCGCAGTGCGTAATTTGCTTTGAAACTTTGTCAAGAGAAAGCATGAAGCCATCGAAGTTGGTACGCCACCTAAACAGAAAATATCCTAATGAAAAAAATAAACCCGTGGAATTTTTTGAGCGAAAATTAAAAGCTCTTGAACATCAAAGAACTGCTATAGGACAAATGTCCAACCTAAATGAGAAAGCGTTGCTCGCTAGTTATCGAGTAGCTTTTCGTGTGACTAAAGCAGGAAAACCTCACAGTATTGCCGAAAATTTGATTTTACCAGCGGCTTTAGATATAGCAGAGATTATGTTTGGCAAGCAATAGGTCGAAAAGTTCAAAAGTATACTTCTCTCTGACAATACCATTCAACGCAGGATAAGCAATATGGCGACTGACGTTCGTGGTCAAGTCATAGAAAAAATTAAGGAAAGTTCTTTTGTGTCCTTGCAATTTGATGAATCAACGGATATTGCGGGTTGTGCGCAGTTTGTAGCTTTTGTGCGTTTTCAATCCAATTAAATATTAATGGAAGAAATACTATTTTGCAACGCACTACCCAAAAATACTACAGGTCAGTGCTTGCATGACACGTTCCTTGAAGTTACGCAAGATATGAATATCGATTGGGCACAAAAATGCATTGCTATTTGTAGTGACGGAGCAAAAGCCATGACTGGTGCGACGAGTGGATTTATTGCTAGACTGAAAGAACAGATGCCAAACGCTTGTTGGATGCATTGCTTTCTCCATCGCCAAGCTCTTGCAGCCAAAACTTTGCCACAAGAATACAGTCAAGTTCTAAATATTATTATTAACATTGTAAATTCTATTAAAGGAAAAGCGTTGCAGACTCGATTGTTTCTAATCATTTGTGAAGATATGGGGGCACTACACCGCAATTTGCTTCACCATACAGAAGTTAGGTGGTTATCAAAAGGCAAAGTACTGACCAGAGTTATGGAACTTCGCGCTGAACTATTAGTATATTTACAACAAGCCATGTCACATTACTTTGAATTCATTTCTGACCCGGAATTCCTTTTGAAATTGGCTTTTCTTTCTGACTTATTTGAGCATTATATAACTTAAATAAAAGTCTTCAAGGGCGGGATGAAAATGTCATTACAGCAAAAGACAAACTCCGTGGCTTTATAAAAAAAATTGAATTGTGGTCATCATCTATAAATCAAAACAACTTTGATTCATTTTCGTCGACACAGTCTTTCATTGAAGAAGTTGGAAGCGAGATGAACATCAACTCATATATATCTGGTATGAAAATGGTGTTAGATAATTTGAAGAAAGAATTGTGTCATTACTTCTCAGTGCAAGAGATATCGGATAATACTGGGCAAAGAGGCAAATCTGTTTTTAAATGCAGCTATAAATGAGGCAAAATTATCCACTGAGCTCAAAGAGAATCTGCTGGAATTATCTGCCGATGGGATGTTACACTTGGAATTCAAGTCTGAAAATTTGGATACCTTTTGGTTAAAAAGAAAAACAGAATACCCGGTATTAACAACGGAGGCTTTGAAGTGTTTGATTCCATTTTCCACCTCGTACTTGTGCGAGTTGGCATTTTCATCAATGGCCCAAATAAAAAGTAAACTAAGAAATCGCTTAAATTTGGAAAACGATTTAATATTTAAAGTTGCAAAAACGGATCAACGATGGGAGAAATTGATTGAACAAATTCAAGAGCAACCTTCACATTAAAATGAACGAGGACTCGAAGATTTTATTTTTTGTTAATGTGTTTGTATAAATAACATAACGAATATCATTTTGTTAACTTTTTTTTAATATATCTACCTTTTTAAAATTTATTGATTTTTTACTGAGTTCTCTCGACCTCTCGCGACCCCCCTACAGAGGCTTCGCGACCCCACAGGGGGTTGCGACCCACAGGTTGAAAAACACTGGCCTAAAGCAATTAATAAAATATCACAATTGGACGCACTATGCATTGATTTTCAGAAAACCGTTAATCAATTCACATATGACACTTTCTTTTATCTAAAATGCATTCTTTAGAATCTTTTACTCTATTATTAAAGTTTTGCTGCCTAGGCAACAGCAGGTGAATCGTTTTTGTATATTTTAATCCGTTTAATGTACATTGCCGCCAGCTTGAAAATTAACGATTCTTAACATTCAAAATTCTCTAAATTTCCATTTGTAAAACTGCATTCCAAGAAAATTTAATACCATGTATTTTCTGTACTTCAAATTTTGATAGTAAGTAGATAGTGTTTCAAATGGTGATCATTGAATTTTAATGTAACTAATCCATACCATACAAATACTGAACTTGTTTTTATTGAATAACATCGTTTTTAAATTAAGAAGTTATTTAGCGAAATAAAATACAATATAACACAACTAGAATTTAGAATGAAAGCAGATCTGAATTATTTTAATATTTTACCCATACTTCATTGGCGTCGATTATTTGTTGCCATTGTTGTAGCGATTCTGCATTGACATAATAAGTGTTCTTGTATAATCTGGAGTTAGTTCTTCCCATGCCTCCTATTCTTCCCCAAGCTTCATCTGGGTTTGGGACTAAAATTCTTCCTGTACAAAAGTTTTGTTATTTGTCACCACACGTTCTCAATAGGATTAAGATCAGGATTCTTTAATAATCAGGGGAGAGTACTAATGTCGTTGGTAGCAAGCCACTGATGTACAACGTTGAAGGTATGAACTGGAGAGTTGTCGTTCTGAAAAAATTAAGTTCAAACAGCTGGGTTACCGAAGGTAATATAACATTTTCCAGGAGACGTTTATAATAGTTTCCAATGAATATTCCTTTAACATTCCAGTAAACACCAGGAGCCAAAGAACTTATCCAAGCCGATGCATGCACTGAAAATCTACCACTATGGTGCGTTGGCTTTATATACCCTTCTTCATAGCGCATATTTGCAGGTCTCTACACATGCATCGGGACATCGTGGGATTAAATATCTTGTAATCAGAAAATACAACGTGTTCCCAGAAATTTGCTCTAACGCAAACTTTTTGGAGGCAGAATAATTTTTAATCAAAAATCTCGGATACGTTGCCTTGCTATTGAAATTTAACTTGGTTAAATTGGTTTGTGCCGCTTGCATCGCCGTTCCAAAGGGGTTTCTTTGAATCCAGTTTACCAATGAAATATCATCCTTCAACGTTGAAATTTTTCTTGCTCCACCACTATGCGCATACGCTAGATCAATCCCGTGGTCAATCTTCTGCTTTATTTTAGAAATTCAAGTTCTACTAACATGCAAGATCATCTGTCACCGCTTGCATACTCCAGCCGTTTTTTAGAAAAGTTCTTACTCTCATTCTTTCAGTTCCACTGAGACGGGGCATTATACAATTTTTTGGAAAAGTCTCAGATATTGTAATGACTAAAATCTTTTTCGCATAATTTTATGACTTTTATGACAGTCAAAGTTACAACTACGATTTAGGAGTAAGTAATAATCGTAGCTTTACATAAAGCTACCACAATTTTCAACAATCATTAACTTTCAAGTTGGTGGCAATGTACCTTCGGGTATGTCACAAGGCAGCTGCTTGGAACCGCTTCTATTTCTTGTCAGGATAATTAAAAATACGTGAAAAATCACGTCCATCAACTGGCATAAACTTACTTGCAAATAAGTAAGTTCAGAATGTTAACTATGTATAGACAAAGTATAGAAATGGAATGTCATATATGTCTCCAGGATACCGTTCATTGACAAGCTCTAATAAGAGCGAAACGCGTCTGTACGTTTTGGTGGCGGACGTGGTTTTTCTCGAATTTTTAATTATCCTAACAACCAGGAATGTCTAAGTCGCGACATGTTGTGTTCTACATGCTGATGCAAACTTAGTTTGTCGATTTGTAATAATTAACGCATCACATAAGGCGACGTTTACATGTAGAAATGAGATTTAATAGACATTAATTCTCATTTTTCGTAAGTTCAGACTATTTCTTGTATTTATAAATGATCTACTAAGTACGATAGAATTAATTGTCCTATTTGCTTGTTATACACACGCTGACTCGATTACAGTGTAGTGAAGTCTGCAATTTCAGCTTTTATCACAACCGTTAATTATGTTGTGCGGATGTTTGGACATTCTTGTTTTAAATTAGGCGAGAATTTCCGAAATATTTAATTAGAATACGATTAGAACTCACCTGTGATTAGTATTCATATCCTGTTGTGATTTAGGGTGTTAAAAATAAAATAGAACCAAGTATTTTCGAGTTTATACTGAATGGTTGCAATAACACATTTAGAACGAGCAATTAGTTTAGTAGGCTATTTAAATAAATACAGTAGTAAAATCAAAGCAGTTACTGCAAAATACATACATTTAAATTACAATAGATCTATTTAAATTAGTGTAGGCAGGTTCTGTGTACGTTCGCCGTTGTCGCAAAGTCTAATGCATGCTTATTTCCGTCTCTAGTTTGCACTCAAACTTCGTTATATTAGACAGTGCGTTCGGATCGTAAACAATAAAAGATCGTAAATCTTAATAATTGCAAAGAGTTTATGTTTGGACGATTACAATATATATTAGTTGTATTTTACCCCGCCGTGTACCAACGCAATTCATTACTACAATAAAACGTGCACATTAGCATATGCAAAAACACTCACAATATATTCGAGATTTATGGGCGACTTAATATTGAAATTCAATTTACTTGTACATACAACGTTAACAATAGCACAACATGTGTAAGAATATATTGTAGTTATAGCGCTAACGTTTTGTGGATGGAGATTCAGTGAAGAGACGTACGCGAATGTGTATGCGGAAAGGAAATTTTCGCACCATTCATCATTAAAATATTATGTATCTTGCATACGGAAAGTACCTTCAGCTGGTAAATTTACATACATACTTCTAGATAATACCTACGTTATTATATGTGAGGTCTATTGAAATAACCAATACGATTGTAGGGAATATATTTTCCGCGATTGCTTCAAGACTGTTTACTGCTTCTAAACAGTTAAATATTTCATGATACCAACATTTATTCTATCCTAATTTGCAGCAAATACAGATTTTTTCAAATGCGTAGATACGTCATAAATTCCTAACGTTACATGCATATACATAAAACAACGCATCCAAATGCTAGTATGATTCGAAAGCCTCTTCGCATTACCGAGTACAATTTTGTACACGATAGTTTTAGTAGTTCTATTATCAGTTGTAAGTGAATGTGCTAATGGAATAAGAATTGCGGAAAATTCGGAAAATAATATAATAAATATAAACATTAATATCTTGTAATAGAATTGTATTTATTCAAAACTTCGTTTAATCTATTGGGAATGGAGTTGTAAAAGTTGGCACAATTATTTTCATCTACATTCAAACATACTGTTTCAACTATTTCTACCAATTCTTCGCTATTTTCAGGCCTTCGATTTAATCTTTTTATTTCGTATGATATTTAAAACTGAATTTCTTGGAGGAAATTCCAACACATATTATTTTTTTTTAAACAATGTTTTGACTGTATTGCTCGTATGGATCGGGCAGTTATCTTGCTGAATAACGAAATTACGATTTGGAAAAAGTAGGTCTACTGAAGGCAACATCACATTGTTTAGAATGTTGACATAAGAATTTTAAAATAATAAAATAAAATAAAACAATAACTTTGTTATACCACTTTATTCACATGTAATAGTGACCGCGGTTTCGACATACAATGTCATTATCAAACTGCAAAAGTTACAGGCCTACATAGATCTTATAAATGACACGAAAATATATGGGGGTGGTTTATGATGATATTTAAAATTACTACTATATACTTAACTATTATATACAACATTGGAAAAGAGGTGTATATATAAGATCCAACTGGTCGTTAAGAACAATATCTATTGTGTTGTTTCCGCTTTTAAAAATTTCAAGTGACTCTAAAAGATTTAATTTACGACCTTTCTCGGCCAAATGCAATATTTTATGATGACCAAATGTATGCCTTTCTGTAATAAGATGGTTTGCGAATGTTGAATCTGTCTTCTTTAGTTTATATGACCTCATGTGTTCTTTTACCCGTATAATAAAACTTCGACCAGTCTGACCTATATATACACTTTTACAATAATTACAATATAATTTGTACACTCCTGATTTATTATTGATATCTGTTTTAGGTTTTGCGTTAAAAATGAAATTACTTGTTTTTTGCATATGGTTTGTAAGCTATATAAACATTACTATTATTTTTTGAAATTTCCAATTAGCTCGCTTATTTTACCGAAGTAAGTTAACGAGACAAATTGTTTCAAATTATCACTATCTTTAGGATATTCTAAACTAAGGGCCACTTGTAACTGTTTTTTCTTTAGTATACTGTCAATTACGCTACTTTTATAACTTTTGTTTACCGCTATTTGTTTTATAGTATTGATTTCACGAACAAAAGATTCAACAAAAGATAGACAAAGGAATATTTAATGCTCTATGTATCATAGAATTAAAAAATTAGCTGAAATTTTCATGAAGCATATTACAGAAAAAATTCTTTCATCACAACTAGTTAAAAAACATATTAAATTTTGGTATCGGTGTGTAGACGACATCCTAGCTTGCTTTAAGGGTACTCATAGACAACTACAAACATTTCTGAACTACATAAATTCAATCCATTCTAATATCAATTTTACAGTAGAAATAGAAGAGAATAACAGTATTAACTTCCTGGATTTAAAATTAAACAAATTAGATCGGAGCTTAAAATTTGATATATATCGTAAACCTACTTTCACTGATTGCATTATTCCCAAAGATTCACTACGGTAAAGTGCGTAGACTATATTCAATCCTTGAATATTTGTGAATAATTTATTTATGTTGTATACTTTTGTTTTTGGTATGTACCGATGTGTTTAAATGCCATAAGCTAAATAAATAAACATGTATTAAGTTAAGAATGAGATATTTTAAGTTAAAGCAAAAATTACTTGTGAACATACTAATAAACAATAAAAAAATTTTTAACAATTTACCTCTTGTTGTATTATTTCTTTACGTTTACTTTGGACGCTGGGCCTAGTTATTTAGAACCCAAAAGATAGCCATGAGACACCCAAACGTTATACAGAATCCACATGAAAGTATGCTAGAGTAACTGCCCACACAATCAGTTATTTATTTTATATAAAGAAAATCGAGCTAAAACTCGCAGCAATATGTGACAATACTATTAGCATATATTCATATTCATATTAACATTATTACAGTACTTCATATTATTACACATATTCAGTGCCCAAATTATTATGAATATTACTGTACACACGAGATTATTATTACGGATACATCCTTTCTGATTCAAAGAAGGCATTACATTAAACCATACATAACGGCAGTATGTGATATGCTTGCATGTTTAGCTCGCTGATGCTGAAATATTTATCGATGGTACATCGTAAATAGCATGTTAAACAGTAATAATTAACTTCATTATTAATTTGAAAGACAAGATTTAAGATTTTGCGTTTCATTACTTCCAAGGAAATAAGACAGCCCAAAGAAACAACTGCTGCTAAAATATTTACATGCACATATATTGCTAAGAATATATGCATTTTATAAACGTAATATCAAAAATTAATTAAGTTTATGTTGTGGTAATAGTCCAAATAAAAATTTTGTCTTGGATGTTACATATATTCCCGAAAATGCGTACTTTGAGAATGTGCAAGTTCCCTTTTCTGCCAGTCAACCCATTTTAAGCGACAATAGTAAACCTTTTGAAGTATAATTATTTGCCATTATATGATTTTTATTATTTGTATTTCAGAGAATCAACAATTAGTAAGAGAATTACATGAAATTGTTGCATCTGGAAATCAATTTCAAGCTGATCTTTCTGGCATGGGTGCTACAAATTCTTCAGTTACACCGAAAAAGGAAAATGATGTACTATTAAATTTTTAAAGTTTGTTAAATAATATTGCATGAAAAATATAAACTTTAGTTTTCAAAAATATGAACAGAACGAATCAATTTTATATCATGTATTATTGAAACCATAATGAAAATTATTGTGTTTAATTATATTAAGCATATCAACATTTTATAAGAGAAATACAAAAGAACAGTACAACAAAGGAAAATAATACATCTAATTTCGATATAAATTTTACATTACCGTATCTATACCAAAGTGAAATGATTTCCTTTTCTATTTAATTATTATTTCTATAGAAATATCGAGATTTTATACTGACATTAGGGTATGTCAAATTCATCAGAATAATTGAAACATACATGAGTAGGTAAACCCCACCAGTTTTGTATAATATAAAGGTATTTTTAATAATATAAAATATTATTACAAATCTGGTGTGAAGAACACAACTACAGGTTCACTATTAATGTTTTCAAATTCAAACAAGACTTTTTGCCGATATAGTAATATTGCATCATTACGATTGGCTTAAATGCGATTTGTGTATGTAAGTTATTTCGAAAGAGTTTTCGGTCCTGCTGCACATTATACTGATCAACACAGTTTGGTTTTCTTATACACCAATACGCGTAGTTTATGTCTTTTGTCATGCTGATTCTGAATCTGATTTAAAATTTGCTCCATCACATCAGAATTTTGAGATATTTTCTTAAATATTTTTTTTAAAAAACGCGTTAAATTTTACAAAATTTCAAACTTACTTTTATCTAAGTTACTACTAAAAATATTGTTCTGACGAACATTAAGAATATACACCATTAATAGAAAAGTTATATTTTTACTATTTTGGCTTAACCATTGAACGCCAAGACAAGCCATGCCCAGCGTTTACTGCGCACGCTGTGTCGACTGTTACCTTGAGGAGCTGGTTAAACGGTAAGAAAAGCGCTATGTCATTTGCAAGACCTATGATTTGACGCAAACAATTGATTCAACTATTCAATTGATTGCTACTTTTGCTGGACGAAAACTTTAAGGTTTTCCAACAAAAATAAGAAAAATATGAATTTCACTAGTCTGTCTTTTGCTACTCGTCCAGTACCTCATTCGGAAGCCTTGCTAATACCAAGACCCATAGGTGTTGCGAGTGAAGAATATTGCGTTACAGAACCAGGAGAACCAAGTGTCAAGTTATCGATCAGCAATGATGAATATTTGCCATCTGAAGAGGACGGACTACACCTAATAAATCAGTTAGAATTAAATGATCTTATTCGAGGCCTGAGTTTCTCAAAAACTAAAGCAGAAATACTAAGAGCTATACTCCAAGAATGGAAACTGTAACTCCAGGAATTTTGTTTGAATAACTTTATAATTGCAAAACAAAATGTTTTTATTTTAATTAAACAATTACAAAATTTACAAAATGTGAATATAATACTATTGCTACCTAACTATAAGGAATACAGAGTATATATTAATGAATAAAACGCTGTTAGAGTAGTGTCAATTTGGGAAGACACTGACGCAGAAACCAATTTGGAACTTATAAAGAAAAGTGTACCCCAAACGAGAAAGAAAGACATAGTTCTTGAATGTATAGACAGGCCGAATAACATTGACTGCAATATTCTTCAGTTGTCTTCTAGCGTCCGTAAGGTGTCGATCGTGTTCTTTGAGTTAATTTTATTACAAAATCAGTTGTTTGAGTTTATTTTATTACAAAATCAGTTTGTTTGAGTTTATTTTATTACAAAATCAGTTGTTTTCACAACTATTTGGAATAGAAGGCCTTTATATCTGTAGGTATTACATTATTTTTCATGAATTTTTAATAGGATTTGTTGAAACATGTACTTTATTTGTTATAGATTATTATGTCTAGTTTACCGTCCACATCTGGATGTCGTGATCCAGCAGATGTTGAAATACCAGTGAAAAAAAGACAAATAATAGCAGAACAATCACGGGAAATCATTCATAAAGTGTACAATTTGATCAAAAAGAGAAATATGAATGGTAAATTATGTTTTGCTCTTTAAACTGTCATAATGTAATTTTTGTCGTATATTGCAAGCAATGATAAACGATAGCAAGAAATAAATATTGTTTGTAGGGAATATTTTTAATGGTAAATTAAGTTTTACTCTTTAAATTGTCATAATGTAATTTTTGTCGTATATTGCAAGCAATGATAAACGATAGCAAGAAATAAATATTGTTTGCAGGGAATATTTTTAATGGTAAATTAAGTTTTAACTTATTTATATGTGTAGTTATTTTTGTATTTATGTCATTAGTAACTAAGGGTATTTATGTATAATTATGTAGTAATAAAAGACGACGTGTAAACAACAACTTATTTTTACTCCGAATGAATATTCATAAATTTACAAATATAATGAATAAAATCTTGGTAAAAGAAGAAAAACTGTGATATATATATGTAAATGTTTAAATTATAATGAAAATAAATAATTGAACCAGAAATTGTTGGTTGTATCTCTGTTAAAAATCCCACTTGACAATAAATAAAATAATAACGCTTTATTATTCCTTCAGACAATAGAATGTGTTTATGAAATTATGTTTCATGGCAAACGAACATAATAAATGAAATATGTTGTTTCCGCTGCACACGAAATAAAAATACAAAACGTTTTACGTAAAATTCGAATTTTAAATTGCGCGCTAATTTAGACCCAGCCCGACCTATGTTTTTGAGGGCGTTAATACTCAGGTTGCGCGATTCGCTCGCGCAGATTGGTGTCTTCCCAAAGCGATTTTACTCTACATACATTTATACTTTCTCTTATCTGAGCAACTCGAGAGCATTTCTTAGTAACGCCAGGAAAAGACGCTAAGGTTGCATTTCTCACGGTTACCGTATAGCGTATATATAGGTATACTATACTGTATGTACTACGACATAACTCCAGGTACACCTATTTCTGTGTATCGAATCGTCAGAAAGAACTATCACAAAGGATCTTTCATACTGCAATAATGGCGACGATGTTGGCATTAGGTTGTCAACACCATACCGAAGAATGGCGTATTTTTATCGATGCTTTGAAAATGAGTTTGAAAGTCTTTCTTCACATAGGAAAAATTTATCCATCCATTCCCGTTGGCCACGCAATTCACTTAAAAGGAACGTATGAAAATATGACTTTTCTTCTAGACAGATTTAATTAAATAATGTACAAATGGATATCAGCACAACCTCAAAGTTGTAGCAATTCTCCTCGGTTTACAGCTACGGTATACAAAGGATTGCTGTTTTCTTTGTGAGTGGGACAGTCACTCAAGGAATTCCCACTACAATGTTAAAGACTGGTCAGCCAGGGCTCAGTATACTCCTGGATAATAGAATATTATATAGATATCAGACACAAGTTGAACCCGATAAAATACTTCTACCGCCATTACACATAAAATTAGGTTTGATGAAAAATTTCGTGAAAGCAATGGATAAAGATGGCTGTGAATTTTAGTACCTTAAACAAAAATTTCCCAAAATTTCAGATGCAAAACTTAAAGAGCGAATTTTTGTAGGGCCTCAAATTAAACTTCTACAACACGAAAAAAATCGAAGAGACCTTAAGCGACTTGGAGCGTGTTGCGTGGAATGCTTTTAAAATTGTGACCCATAATTTTCAAGGAAACAGAAAATCTGCTAATTATTAGCACCTGTTGATGAACTTCTTAGAGTTACCGTAAATTGGGCTGTAGCATGAGCCTTAAAATACTTTTTTTTCACTCGCATTTGAGTATCTTTCCCTCGAACCTCGGCGACGTGAGTGGTGAATACGGTGAAAGGATTTATCAAGACAAGGTAGAAAAAACCCTTAATCCCATCCTGAATTCCGTTACGAATGTGCTCGTCGGTTAGAATGTGTTTATCTATGTCTTTTTAAAAATTTGCTGGTAATCACAACCACGAAAATGAGCATATTTGAATAGAACAGAAGCTAAGCAATAGTGTTAAGAGAAAGTCAGTCGAAGATATCTCTATCAGACTAAGGTTTAGCAAGCTAGACCTTGGTCTACCAGACCAAGGAAATTAATCCGCAAGGAATTTTCGGTACAAGAGGATATTATTGCGACGTTAACATCAAAGGATTGATATTGCTATCAATATATCTTATGCGAAACTTCAACAAGTTCCAAAATTACCACATTCAGGAAAAGAAGTTCAGGAAATGCTTAATGTAATCAAACTGACAACATCATCGAGTGAGAAATTGGATCTTATAAATGACGTTCCACCAGGAATTTTTGTATTTTGTTGTGCTTCTAACGTGGAATTTATGTGTAGAAACCAAGAACGGATTTATATGAATGGAAATTTCGAATACTGCACTAAGCATTTCCTTCAAATCTTCGCCATTCATGTTTACAAGAATAACATTTATATACCCGTCGTTTCTGCTTACTCAAACGGAAATGTAAAACCAGCTACTCCGCATTTCCACAGAATATGTGGGTTCATGTTATGGTGTGGATCTGTCGACCACTCTGTGGAAAGGCAATAAATATGTTCGCCTGGCACCAACATATGTTGGAATACTGCCATTCAGGAGTGATGAACATAATTCACCAAAAAAGGCATCGCGTTACGATCGTGCCCAAGAAAAAAGAGGATTGAAGTGGACTGTCCATCTATAATCCATGAATATAATGCACATTTGGGCGGTGTCGACCTGATGGATGGTCTTTTGGGTCGTTACCATATAAGAATGAAGACAATCAAGTGGACTAACAAAATTTTTTGCCGTGTCTTCGACGTGGCCTTGGTAAATGCCTATTTGTTGCACAAAAGAATAAACAGGAATACAACAGGGGTCAACATAGAGTTACCCCAATTTCGGAAAGAAGTGGCTGCTCTGCTGTGCAAATCGCAATCTGGGGAAACGACCAAAGAAAACTTATTTACCAGCTACAGACATAAGATTATATGGATTTGGACACTTTCCCGAGTGGTTGGATCGTTCAGGAAAACGCCAGTGCAAATTACCTGGCTGCAAATCTGAGACTCAATGCACTTGCTCTAAGTGCAAAGTCAATTTATGGTTTCACAACTTTCCACAGAAACTAAATAGTTGCAGTCGTTGAATAATAAATATATAAGAAATGTAACAGATTATTGTAATTATTATTTCGTCCATCTATATATCTATCTCTTTAGCACTAACTGCCGAGACCCGCCGCAAAGCAGGCATACTAAAACTGGATCTACACGTTGACTACCACAATTTTACGTAAAATTTTACTGAAGGTTTGGTATTATTGTCATTAAAATAGCCGATTGCAATTTTTTGGCAAAGAAAAAAAAATTGGGCATTAGAGGGTTAGATTTGATTTTTATATTAAATATATTTTTTGTCTTTAGGGTACATACAAATTATTTACTGTTTGTTATTATTAAAAGTAGTGTAAGACGATTGTGCGGTTTTTACTTATTAACGGACGTTGCTGTGAGTGGTGGAACATACAAATAATAAATAGTGCTTATTAAGTGAATTTATAGTTAGTAACGGAGTTCGGGGCCACCGACATATCTAACTAATATTGCTTTATTTACTTTTCAATATTTTTGATTCCAAAACCGACATGCCAGAGTAAATTCGTTCTTATTACTATTGTTAAAACTATAAAGAAAAGTTTAAAATATTAAAATTTGTTGACCGGTGCATTATGCTATTGTTAAATTCGCCAGAAGTTTCTGTAACATCTTGTTGCTTTACGTGAAACTAAATTTTCACATACTGATTAAATTAAATACGCAAAATTGTAGTAATTTTGGTAAAAACTTTTTGATCTGATTGTATAAATATTAAAGTGAAGGAAAGTGACTTCCTCAGGGCAATCTTATTTTATAGACGTAAATTCTGGTACTAAAAAGAGAAAAAAACAAAAAATTAATTACATTATACATCAAAACATTGCATTCTTTTGGGTTAAGAAAATTATAGCAATATACTTAATAATATATTAATTTACTCGCATACTCTGATTCAAAAGGCCCATTTAATACAATTTCTTTTCAGTAAATTAATATATCCTTGCTTTAAAACTGTAATTCTGAGAAGCAGTCACCGAAATCGTTTGATACAAAGTGGAAAATAATTAAGGTTCCACGGACAAAAATTTATTTCATTAATATTTATGTAGGTTCGTAATTTTGATTACCGAAATGTCTATATAATAATTTCATTAGGCATTTATTTATTTTTCGTAGAAATCTTCGACTGGTTCTTTAAAATTACTCCGATTCTCTAAAAAAAAAGAGGTGAACTTTTATTTTGTGAATCGCGGCGGCCGTGGAAAATCGAGCGCGTGTGAACTCAATCAAAATATTATACTTTTTCTCTGTTTCACCGGCATATATATGTGTATTACCTCTATTAAACCTCCTATACAATAATGATCCTTCTGGTAATAACACATATTCGAAAACTATTCAGTCCCGAGTACATTTATTATATCGCTTTCGTGTGTTACAGTTTATTGTAAAATATATAGTTCGATGTATTTTTCTCAAATTATTAGCGATCTCATTAAACTCTAATGATATCGGATATAATAAGACGATAACCCTTTCTGACCTCGAAGGTGTTAATGTAGTTATATGAAATTATATACCGTACACGTTCGTACAGGTACGTATTACACACAATTCTACATTGAGGTTATTATATTTTCATATATAATAACGAGTAGAATCGTGATTATTAATAATCACTATTAATCAAGTCTGTTGATACTAAACATGTTATCGAAACTTAAGAGTTACCAGTGTGAGGGGGGCAGCGGTGAATATGCGATTTAATTTAGCCAGGTCCGGTCTCAGCATCAGATGGAGACGGGGTGAGGTTAAAATCAAAGATTCTTAAGAGTGGCTGACTAATAACAATAATTGAGGGCATCACCATGGATTAATGTTAAATCACCGAAAGATATACATGTCACACGGAGGACATATGTTCAAATTAAAACATACTCACAAGATGTTATGTTTATTTCAGAAGCGAAAATAAAGCTATACGAAATATTACTGGTTGGTGGAGTTGTGGTAACAATAAATGAATTATTTAAAATAAATAATGTTGCAAGGTCCAGGACGTGTAATAATGTTGAGATAAATATATTACAACTTATTAACTAAATAAAACACAAGCGTTGTCCTTAAAGTTTGTATTTATTATATTCATAAGAAATTGAAATTGATATGTTTTAAAGTAATTAGAAGTAATATGTATATACAAGGAGCGGCAAATAAGTAATTAAAATTAACACACAAAAATAGACTGAAAAGGAACGTTAAATTATGCTGTAAATTAAATATGAATTAATTGTGATTAATGTAGAATAACCTCTTTATGGAACAATACAGACTTCGTAAAGACCGGTGCTGGTTTCTGGACGACGTTTCGGCAAAATCGCATTTGCCATCTTCAGGTCTGCGATAACTGTCTGCTTCTGCTTCTGTTTACTCGTAAACCAGAAACAGAAGCAGACAGTTATCGCAGACCTGAAGATGGCAAATGTGATTTTTCCGAAACGTCGCCCAAAAACCAGCCCCGGTCCATACGAAGACCAAACAGTGGAAACGCGGAAGAAAACCCGGAATCCAGTTAAAACACATACTACTACCCGTGGAAACATAAAAGAAAATATATATATATATATATATATATATATATATATATATATATATATGTGGGTTAGCGTGGCTTGGCAGTGTTCAGATTGGATGACCCGCACCAACACACGGAAACTTATGGTTGCCGATATGCACTCGAATAAGAGAGATGCGACAAAAGACGTAATAATATCTAGATAACCGCATTCAAGAATAAATGTTTAAGCCGATCGAATGTTTGTATCTAGTTCAACAGATTTAAAAATGGCCGGGAATCTGTCGATGATGACTTTTGATCTGATAGACCTTTCACTTCAAAAATCAACGAAAACATCGTGAAAATTTGCGATTTAGTGCATTCTGGCCATCGACTTACAATTAGGGAAACGGCTGGTCAACTTAATTTAAGGTTTTGCGCTGCAGATAATTTCAGTTGAAGATTTGAATAAGCGTCGAGTGTTCTCGAAATTCAATCCAAAATTGCAGACAAGCAACACCGATTTCGAATGTGCCAAGAACTGCTTAACCAGCGTAAGTAACCCAGACTTTTTGCATAGAAATGATTATTATAGGTGACAGTTCATGGATTGACTCAGTAGTAAAGGCACAATCATCGCAATGAAAGAGTCCAAGTTCGCCGTCACCGCGTCAAAGTCGGTCGAACGTGAAGACAATGCTGTTGATTTTTTTCGATTCTGTGGGTATTGTGCATCATGAATGCTACCGTTAGGGGCATACAGTCAATTAAGTATACTATAAAAGTGTCCATGAGCGTTTGCGCGTAAATCTGCAAAAAGATAACGTCTGCACTCTGGCAAGACAAAAATTAGATTCCCCGTCACAATAACGTATTGGCCTATTGTACGTTCTGAATCAAGGAATTTTTTGCAAAATTAAAAAATACTGTGCCACTGCAACTTTTCTATTCCCTTGATCTAGCCTCTGGCGACTTCTAACTATTTCCTAAATTAGAAACTTCGCTGAAAGAGGAGCGGTTTGACCCCATTGAAGGTTTTTAACACCCACAAGAAAGAAAATTTCAGGAATGATTCCTAAAATGGAGACACCGGTTGCAGTCGGTGTGTTCAATCAGATTCAACAACTGGTAAATCCAGTTGTTTCAATTTTTCAGCGGCTACACACCGCGAGGATAACGAGTTTCTGGATAATGCTAATGTTGGTTGTTTACCATGGCTAATAAAAATAACTTCACTAATATTTTAGTCTGAAATTGTAATAATTTCTTAAGTATGATTAAACAAACATTATCAGAATAATTGAAACATACATGAGTGGGTAGAAACCCACTCATGTATGTTTCAATTATTCTTGTAAAACCCACTCATGTATGTTTCAATTATTCTGATACATTACACATGCGGTTAGCCCGTAGTATGAGTGAAGACACAAACAAAATACAGTTTCTATAGAGACGGTTGTGCCATCTTTGGAAGGACGTCGTTGGTTCGCATTGGTTATGTGGACAGGGCGAGGTATTTCGGCTGTATGACAACAGGCAGCGCTGAATTTACATCTACGCTCGGTCTGGATAATTTCTGTGATATGGCGATGTGGCTCTTTTTTATGAATGTGTCTGAAGATATCCTTTCTCCAGCAGGGGCGTACCGATGAGCCTGTAGACAGGCGAAATACGTATCTGCGTCTCTGGGGAGGGATATGTTCGGACACGATCACAAAAATATTAATAGTGAACCTGTATTAGTGTTCTTCACACCAGATTTTTAATAATATTTTATATTATTAAAAATTAAAAAACATTATGTACGAATTTTATTTAAATTGATTACCTTCTACTGGGTATTCGGATTTTTTGAAAGTCAGTATATATTATTAAAAGCGAAGTACGCTTCTAAAATCTTTCCAAAAATGGTTTTTGTTCATTGATTGCGGTATCATGTATGCTTCCGGATTCTTAAAAGAATTGATTTTCATGAATTAATTCTAACCATTACGTGTTGCTTTATGTAACTTACTCATCGAATTCATTATAAATGAAGCCGCCTCTGTATACGAAATTGATCTTCTAGTCTTGTGCTCTTGTTAACGTCCGGGTTCAACACATGCCTTTAGCACCACTAATAGTTCCCGTTTGTAGTCATGTAGCGGTCCGTCAAACATCAACATTACCAACCTAACGAAATTTATTAATCTCAGTTAATATCTAACACTGTTTCAAAATCGTTTTTGTGTACATTTTTTTTCTTCGTCAGTTCGCTTTTAGGTTCTACATTTAGAAGTGTGTCATTTTATTGGTCGCAGCGAATGGTTAATCTATCAACCTAAACAATTATTAATGAACGTATAGTGGAAAACAGAGGTTTTATAACATTTATTTATGTTCTAACATAGATATTTCTGTAATTAATCACACTGATAGTGTACTGAAGCAACACATTTCTTTTAAAATAATAAATGATCCATTAATACGCTAATCTAGATCGAATATCTATGTAGTCTTTACATTAATACGTGGTTTAATTAAGTGACTGTAACACTTGTTACTGAGTTCACAAATATTTATTATGAGAATCATTTTTCATGTCTCAATTTAAACGATAGTTAAATGTATTTAAGTATTTCAGAATGAAACTTAATTGAACTCAAGATCAAAATCATTGTGTGTTATGTAGATTAGGCACACAAAATTATGAACTATTGTTACTATGATTAAAGACTTATTTCAGTTAGAATAAGTGCGAAATTTCATTTAATTAATACATAAATATATCATCGAACATCAATATTTTCAATTATAAAATATTAAGTCTATTGCAAAGTGCTGCCGTATTTATTAAATAAAACAAATATCCTACTGATGTATGTACACCTTCTTCATAAGGAAAAGTTTTTGTCGCAACCGACCTTTTCAAATTCGTACAATAAACACTATCTCAAATGTATTTTATCGACAGCCATATTCTTAGTTTACAAAATACGAGGGTAAGGTGGCCTCACAATGAAAGACTATGATTTTCAGTTAAAAAATGATTTTATTTTTCTACATAATCTCCCTCGATTTCAACACACTTAATCCAGCGTTTCTCCAACATCAGTATTCCTTCCCGGAAATGAGAGTCTGGAAGGCTGTGAAAATCCATCTACGGCCCTCTCAACTTCTTCTTTGGACGCGAAGCGCGTGCCAGAAACAAATTTCTTCAAGTGTGGGAACAGAAGGAAGTCTGAGGGTGCCAAATCAGGAGAGTAGTGGAGATGGCCGAGCAAATAATACCCCAAATCCCGCAGTTTTCCCATTGCCAAAACGCCTCTGTGAGCAGGTACGTTGTCCTGGTGAAACATAATTTTTTTCTTCTTCAATCCAGGCCTCTTCTCACGAATTTTGGTATCCACCTGGTCAAGAAAGTTGGAGGTTCAAGGTAATCATTAACAGGATCCCTTTCGCATCCCAAAACATACTGGCCATGACCTTTCCGGCAGATACGATTGACTTCGCTTTCTTTGGCGCTGAACCACCGGCTTCCACCTACTGCTTCGACTACTGTTTAGTTTCTGGCGTTTAGTGGTGGACCCATGTCTCATCCATGGTAATAAATCGTCGCAGAAAATTGATCGGATCCCTATTGAATCGGTCCAAACACTGCTGCGAAAGTCGTTTGCGCATTTGCTTTTGATCGGTATTCAGCAAGTGCGGCACCCACCTAGGCAGAGTTTTCGCATACCTTCTTTTTCGTGCAAGATGTTTCGCATCCTTTCTTCTGATATCCCCACGGCCTCAGCTATCTCACTCACCTTCACACGATTATCGTCCAACACAACATCCTGCACATTTTCGAAGGTTTCCGGTGTGGTTACGGTTTTTGGCCGTTCTTCAAGTGGGTCATCTTCGAGGGACATGCGTTTAAAACCAGCTGCCCACTTTTGAACGGTTAACATTGAAAGAGCGTAGTCCCCGTAAGCTTTTGTTAACTTCGGATGAATTTTCTTAAGAGTTAAGCCGCACGATATTCAAGTTTATCAATTTTAGCGAAAAACAGGCAAGACGTCTACTGCAAAAATTCGTATAAACAAACTACTTAACTGAACAAGTTGAAACTTGTCATACGAACTAATAACAGGTGCACCCTGTCAGGAATATTTTGTATTATTATTATTACAAATTAATTATTACTGGAATGTATTATTAAATTTCCAACAAATGACTCAACATTTATAAAGTTATAAATATTAAAAAAAACAACTAATAAGTGGGATCGATAGTTCTAGATAATAAATGATTGAATAAACGATTTCAAACAACACAAAGACGCAATTCATTACTTATCTGGTGGGTGGGCGAATGTCAAGATAATGTAACACCACGCGAACTTTCCAATGGTGCCCTCAGTCCTCTGCTGTTCAACCCAAATCCCTCAACGATACTTAGATTTCTGTGGCTGTCAAATTCAGCGGCAACTAACAACAGCTCTAAAGATATAATTCACGTATTAGCAAACTAGAAATGCGTAGGTAACGAACAAAAATGTCACAAGGAAAATGGCGGCCACTTACCTAATAGATGTTTCAAGGGCGCGATAGATATAAATGTCGGTGGAGCTTAATTCCAAATATTTTTGGGCTAAATTTAACTTGAGAAGATACGGCCTGTAATCCACCAACAGATGTGTTAACCAAAAATTCTCGCAATACACAATCACATTAAACTCGGCAACACCACTTTTCACCACACCGAATTTAACGATATTCAAACGATATCTGCCTAAAAACGACGCGTCCCTATAAGTGTATATACAAGTTTAGGAGGGGAAATGCACTTGATTTTTGACCCGATGATTCGTCAATGCGATCGTGTGACGTGACGAACACCTGCGTCCAACGGTAATACACTGCGTGTCATCCGTTCTAGTCAACTTCGACCTTAAATATACATAGATACTAGGTATTTCAAATAATAAACCGAAACAATCATTGAAGCCGTACACATCAATTTCTTGGCTGACACGCGGGTTTGCTACAGAGCACTCTTTCTGATGAAATTCAGTATTCAGTAGGAGGGAGGACTATTAACAATGCCTTCTACCTCGATGTCCTATAGCGTTGGTGTGCCAGAATTGCTCGGATGAGACCAGAATTGGCCAAGAATGGATGGATTCTCTGGACGGCGCCTCTGTCCATACTGCGTTCGTTGTACAGCAATTGTTAGCGAAAAATTTATTCCAGTGCTCTCCCTCTTCCCGACCCCATAGCTCGAATCTAACTCCTGCAGACTTTTTCATGCTTCCAAATATGAAAACTCCGCTCAAAAGCTACCTTTTTGATGCGATTGTAGATATACAACGACGCGCGGCGTAGGTTTTGAAGGGGTTAGCGTCAGATGATTGCTAGTAGTTCCAGCAATGAGAGAACCGTTGGCACAAGTGTATCGCACTCGGGGGAGAATATTGTGAATGGATAAATGCTTAAATCTATGTAATTGCATTTAATAAAGTTTACAGGGAAAATATCTAGTTATTTAATTGTCGCATCTTGTACATGTTTATATTTTTTATTTTATTAAAAATATAGAAAATATAAAAAAATATTTATTTTTAAATAAAATAAGAATTATTTAGAGTTGATTATTTTATGTGTACGAACTTATTTCAGTGATTTTGCGTGTATATTCCTCTTTTATAGTTTGTCACTTCATAACTGCACTGAGGCGATCGTTAGATCGAAACACATGTAACTGTATATTGAAGTGACCATTGCTCAAATACGTTGTGTATGTCTTTGTCTACAGATACAGATATGATTTTATGATACATATGATACATATTTGTATTAATTTGTATTCACAAATACTTTATGTGTTTACACATCGATATACTATTTTTTGGTACCCATTACACGCCTGTTGAAAACATTTCTATCATTATTTTGAAACTAGCCCATTACCTCACGTCTTCTAAACTAAAATATTCAAATTTAAAGTCGCTCGATTACGCTTATAATTTATGTATTCGACCGTGTCGACGTAGAGTACTGACACTGTAAGATTTATTTGAGTCCGTATTAGCCAAATTTAAATTTCGATTTGTTTTCTAGTCGAAAAGTATTTACTTTTAAATCAACCACTAAACCATAACTGTACAGAGAAACACTGCCAAGGGGCGTCAATAAATAAAGATGATCGTATAACGTTCACACCGCCGCGTACTTTTTACATGTTTTTATTATTTACACTTGTATAAATCAATTTATCTTTATTTTAATTACCAATAAGTCGAATCCCCGGGCTATTTTATACACACGCTGGTACGTATAGCTCGTGCATTATGAATTATGTGGTCATTGTTTCCCATGAACGTTCCGGTATTGTTATTTATTAGTTTCAACACTTAATTTCTATGAATACGTTTAAACTAATCGTTAACGGAGAATTTATTCTCATGCCAGGTCGCGGTTTATTAATGATAACAGCATTAAGATTTTTACAATAGTCTATTAAGTTATCAATATTTGAAAATCAAGAATTACACTTATTGTTAATGTGAAAAAAAATTGATTTTCGGAAATTTCGTCAATTACAATCCCTTTTAGTATAAAGATAGTTCATTCCAGGGCAATATAAGCAAATGACGTATTGCCAACGTATTGTATGGGATGTCCCTGATCATAACATATCTGTCTTCTTATGGCCCCGCGGATCTTCAGGGATTGTTAGGGAAAAATACTATTACTACAGCTGCTTTACATGATATGCTAAATGTCTTATTTCGCTGATCCTAAAGATTACAGATTTTAACAAATCAGGTTACAAAAAATGATCGTAAGATTGCTAATGAAATGTTGAATATAACTAATTCACATAATTACTAAAAATGCAATTAAAATTAAAAAGGGAAATGGAAAAAGTATTGATGATTTTAGATTAATAACTAAGAAAAAGTGACTAAATGATAAACTTCAGACAAAAGAAGGTACACCAACAGATGCGACACTGAGAAGGGTGACAATACGTGTTACATGTAAACTTAATGCGAAACTGAATTTGAGTAGGCACCCGGACAAAGTGGTGGACAGGGCGACGCAGCTCTTCTGGAAATGCAGAAAAGCTGTTGGTAAGACCTGGGGCTAAAACCAAGTGTGGTACACTAGTTATACACAGCAGTAGTAAGACCAACGATTGCCTATTGGAAGTTGTCTGATGGTGGAGGACGGAGCTGACATCGTCAGTGGGCTCCACCGTTGGAATTATTTGTGAAAGCAGATACTAAGGCGACCCTGAGGCTGAAGGCCAATGACGTATGGTGTCCTAATAAGGTTGTATGGGGCCATGCAGATAACGCATGAACTATATTGTGAGAGTCTATATTGCAAATGCCGTCGGGCAGTATGGCGCCTCAGATTATATTTGCAGCTAAGCTGGCCATATCTATATCGACCAGGGATAGGCAAAAGGTCGCTCGAGCAATTGTGGTGCCCGCACGTGGTACACGGATATATCACAATCTAATCAGGAAAGAGATGCAGGCATATGTGAAATGTGCCCTGGAAGGAAGATCGATATCATTCTTCCATATGTCTGAGAAAACATACGACGGTTTGCCAGGCCGAATTGTTTGCAATCGCAGCCTGCGCCGAGGAAATTCGGGAAGCCGGCTGCGCAAACAAAAAAATCAACATAATAACTGATGGTCGGGCAGCTATTAAAGCCAATATGAATCCATCTACTAAGTCTAAACTGGTGAAATATGGCAAACAGGTCCTCAACAGACTGGCACAAGACAATACTGTATCGCTGATATGGGTGCCAGGAATTAAAGGCAATGAGATAGCCGACGAACTGGCCAAGGAAAGTACTAATAGGAACTTCATCAGACCAGAACCTGTATTTGGAATCGCTACGGATTCCGTTAAAAGGGAGATCTGGTTATGGCGAGAAAGGGAACATAAAAAGAAATGGAGACTAACTAGCGCTTCATTGTTGGAAAATACCTCCGAGGCAATATATAAAGTCTGGATCCGACCCGTGCTAACCTACGCCGTTGAAATAAGGGCCGAAACATCACAAACAAAAAGAACAATGAGAACAATAGAAATGAAAATACTTAGAACTATAAATGGGACCCCGCTCAGAGATAAAATAAAGAAGACATACTAAGAGATATCGGAATGCAAGACGCTATAAGATTGACAAGAACGCGACCCCATTTCTGGAGAGATCATGTTGATAGGATGGGCCCAGAAAAACTGGCAAAATGGGCAAAACCAAAGAAACCGAACACCAAGCGAGCGACAGAAAGACCACCTAAGCGCTAGGCGGAGGGTCGAACATCGCTATAACAAGGGAGAAAATGACAGAAAGCAACAAGACTATACTTTGTTCGCACCTTAGAAGACAGTATAGGCTCTTATGGAGTATTGTCTTCTTTTACGCACTTGCCATATGTACATAAACACGTCTCTGTCTATCGTAGCTGATGTAAGTTTTGTTCCGTATAATTCATAGTAATTTTTAGGATCATTGGTTGGTATGTGACGCATGAGTAAAGTACTGTCATTCATGAATACCATTTTGGTTTATTGTTTATGTTAATCAACATTATTAAGATGCTAAATCATATGTAATGTATTTTAACAAGTATAATTAAGTGTATAGAAACTTGTACCCAATGAAAATGAGTGAGCAAAAGCCAACAGATATGATAAATATTCATTTAACACAAAAACAACTGTTAAATTTTAGAATTCAAATTATTGATGTACAAATGTTTTGAAACGACAGTCAGTGAGGTTATGTGATTATCTATCAAAACATTATAATTACCAACAATGAACACTAAGACAATTTTCACTGTTCATAAATTATTGCATTATATTTTATTACATTGTTTGTTTTACTTACGGTTTAACGCGAACCAGAACGTAAATAAAATCAATATATTTTATTTGCGTTTATATCTTAATTTAAAATTTCCTGTAACGAAACATGACAACGTTGTATCATATTTCCATAAGGCCTGTACTGTCTTCTAAGGTGCGAACAAAGTATAAGTCTTACTAGAAGATGAAGGAGAAAAGAATCGTGGCGTATGTGCGAGTATATGCAGAATGAGCCCCAGAAGGAAGATATCGTTAAATCCGGGGAAACGATAGATATGACGGCTTTCTAGGCTGAATTGTTTGCAGTCGCAGCCTGCACCGAGGAAATTCAGCAAGCCGGCTGCACGAATAAAAAAATCAATATTATTGATAATCAGGCAGCTACTAAAGCCATTATGAATCTATTTACCAAGTCTAAACTTGTGAAACATTGTGAACAGACCCTCAATAGACTGGCACAAGACAATACTGTGTCACTAATAAGGGTGCCACGACATGAGAGAATTAAAGACAATGAGTTAGCCAACGAACTGACCAATGAAGATACTAAAATAATATAGGACCAGAACCTGTATGTGGAATCGCTAAGGATTCCGCTAGAAGGGAGGTCTGGTTATGGTTATGAAAGTGAGCATAAACAGAAATGGAGGCTAACTGAAGGTCCATACTAAAACATTGTTGAAGGAGCTGGACGCTAGGTTTTCAGCCAACCTAATTCGTTGGAACAAAGAGGAAATTAAAATTATTGCAGGGTTAATAACCGGACATTATTCTTTGAGGAAGCATATGTACAGTATAAGCTTGGTTTGCGAGCCCTGATGCAGGAGATATGAAAAACAGGAGGAAACTAGCCCTCATGTAATATTCACTTGTGAGGAACTGAGATGACTCAGAGCGAAACATTTCGGAAGAGATCTATTGGATCCTATGAGGGTACTCGTATGAGGTACTGAGAGATCTATTGGGGTGGAACAAAGAGCACTGTGCTCAAGTGTCTAGACGTGCTGGCGGTCAACCCAAAACTATATGCTCTTCACTAAATCGCCAGTAGGATAGCACTAAGTGCTAAACATGAAAATAAACACGTATATGCTTCTTAAAGTTAGTGTAAAAATTAAAGAAATGTAAAGCGTCAAAAAACATGACGCGCAAAAATAATTACTACAGTCACGAAAGGAATATAAACTGGAGTAAGGAATTGATCAATTCCATTGATCCGGAATTCATTAAATTACTCCTATTTATGTATATGAATACTCTCATAGGTATGTAATTCTCTACAATTATTTATTGTTTTAATTAATCTAATTTGGAGAGATAGTGGCCTATTTTCCAAATATGTTGGGTGACGCTGGATTTTTGAAGTCTATTAAATCTAAAATGGTAAATATACTACTTGTAACGTGTTGAAGTTGAACGCTTAGTTTGCTCGCTATATTTTTGTTACAATCGTTCCAATTTATTTCATAGATACCAGATTTTTGTCCTACTTCAATTTTATCCTTGGTGTTACCTATAAGTAATTTTAATTTTTTTTTTGTTTCTGTTTGCTTCAGAGTACAAGTCACAGTGCCTAGCATTTCGAAAGATATCTACAGCTTAGCTGCAATGGCGGATGACTGAATTGATAATCCTTTTTGATGTTCTTCAATTTATATTTATTTCGTAGTCCATGATTTCACTATATTTATTATACTATATTGTATTATATTTATATAAATTTGGATTACATTTGTATATTACAATATTACTACATTAATAAACAACTGCGCCTTTTTATTTAAAATATTTATACATCCCAGTAAAAGGTAAAGCATACAAAATGACACACGATGAGAAAAGCGGGTATGCACGTCACATTTACAGTACTTGAGTTGTAGTCAACCGAAAAGCCTCGAACTTGTGAAGAAACAGTCACGAATGAAAGTATTTTTCTTATAGCTTCTGCAGTAAGGGCACTACATTTGAATGTTTCTGCACTATTTTGATTTACGACAAAACCTACTAGCTTACCCTTTTGGAGTACAGGCACATTTGAAGTTTCTACATGGTTCGAATTGGTTACGCAAAATATATTCTTTTCAACAGAATTGCAGGAAGTCATTTCGACGACATACCTTTCAAATGAATCGTCGATTTTGGGGTAAAATATTGCTAAAGAGCCATAGACTTTCTTCGCAATTGTCAGGCCCACTATTGGTACAGACTTTTTGGGAAAAGCATTCGAAAGTCTCATCAGTTTGAATTTGTCGTAACCAGTAGGCACTACTTTTTCTTCTATAATGTTTCTTGACAAACCATAACAACGGCCGTATTGCATTGAAATATAAACTTTTGGTATTGCAAATGCATTGCCAGCGTGTACTTCACATATCGATGTTCCTAGAACCCAAAACTCACGGACGTAAACTCCTAGACAAATTAATTGTTTATCAGGACTACAAATGGAAACGATGAAGTAGTTTATTTTTCCCAGAGATTGACTTGTTTTGCAGATGGTAAGTTTTATAAGAAATAATACAATTATTACGAACGATGGCATACTAATATTAAGTATGTGACAAGTTGACACATTGGCTAATAAACATATGTTTAATGTCATTATTATCCTTTACAGTGTTTTCTGTTTATTCTCAGTGATTTTGGTGTGTATATGGTTTTACTCTCTTCAATACGCATATTAATGTTGAATTTTAATTTGCTTCTTTGAACCTTCAAGAAAATGTTGTAAAGAGCATCTAAGCGGTAAAAAATTTTATGTCGTAATATGTCCAAAGACCGCAATTTGGAAAACGATATCGCTCAGCGTCAAACGTAATTCGTCAATTCATAAACAGTATGCAGGAATTGCAAAATAAAAAGAAAGAAGGAAAAAATAGATGAAGCTAGAAAATAATATTCTAAGCATACAACCCAACATACAGTTTCGGCCCCTACAAACTCAGACAGTTTGACAAATAATAAATGTTGGCTTTGTAACATGGTCTTAATATTGAAGTTTATAAAATGTCACCTAACTGAAAGAAAGTCAGTGGCGTATTAAATAAAAATTTGAAAAATTGAAAAATTCAAATACAAATAACGTTTTTGCAACAATATATGCGTTTTTAAAATGAAAATGCATTCCAGTTTGTTCTTCTCGATGAAATTTGGATTTTTGAAGATGGAAGTTCTCAAAAACCACGGCAAGATGGGAATATTAAACCTGTAAAAGCAAAACAAGTAGGTGGCAGTAGATATTAATTATTTAAAAAGTATTGGCATGGGCAATATATCATTGACGCTTATCGTGCTTTTCAACATTTATTTTATTTGAGATGTGACTAATGCTCATGCCGTCCTCTAGCCTAGTTCTAATTATCGACTTTTGCATTTCGTTTAATTGAGGCACTTGAAAAATTGTGTACGCTTCTGACTTACAATAAACTGACACTAACATAACCATACCGGATAAAATTCTAATTTACAAATCACGAATTTTTTTAATTTGACAGAATGTGTCAACAGTCAGTGTCTAAGTTTGTAGCGGCCACAACTGTACATAACCCAACACACAAAAGCCCACCTAACACACAACTCAACCCAACAAAAACAAATTTTGGTATTTTTGTTTACCAAAGAATGACTATGGATTATTAAAAATAGAAATTCAAAATATTAAGTTACTTTATTAATATACTAGCTAATCCCGACCACGCTTCGCTGTGACTCAATCTGAAATGAAATGAATGAGAAAAGAGATAAATGTATTATAGTAAATATAAATTCACTTGGAAAACAAATCATCCAATTGCGTTGCTGTGGCTATGTGAAGTTAAAGAAAAAATTTATTTTTTTAATTGTAAAGCTGAAGAATTGATTACATTTTTTGTTTAGTCCATTTAGTTATTTAACATAACTTATAAACAATGTAACCCGCTATTTTAATAATGTTCCTGTCACTTGGCTTTTGACACATTGTTGATATTACTTCAAAAACGTCACCTTTCAAATATCTCAATGTTATTTAAATTCTTTTAATAAAATTTGTATCGTATATGTTCTCTTTTCTTCGATCCTACCTTGAATAAATACAATAGTGAGTGTATTCTCTTAAATATTTAATCTTCCTTTCTTGTGATCCTTAATTTTTAGATTTTATATCACTTTATATTTAACTTCTTTCTATAACAGCTTCTCTGTGCCTGTTTCCTATTACTTTTCATTCTTATTGAACTTCTTATTAAATTCCTTCTGCCAATACTATTCTTATTCCAGTTATAATTTTTCGATTGTCAATTTGTTACAAACAAAATGAATATGGCCATCGCTATACTACTACATTATATTATAACATATTTTCTTTAGATTGACATTTTTAAATTCGTTATATCTTTTCAATGGAATGTCCGATTTTAATAATTTAAAAAGTATTTTACTGGTATTGAAATGGTCTTTAATAAAATATCATTTAATAGGATAAGGAATAATACAGAGGTATGGATAATATGGTTTGATTATTGTCGGCACTTTTATTAACTTTTAAAATGTAAAAAAGTAGTTATAGTGGCATAACTACAGTAGTTGGACATATGGTTTCGCGGACTTTTTTGTAGATATTAATACGTTCTATCTATTTTGTTCTATCAACAATAGTTTCCGCAGCGTACGCGATGACAGATTTTTTGTGACTAATTTTTTCACACCTTGGGTTACAGTAATGCATTTTTATTGAGATCCCTTTTTTTGAAAATGTAATATAGTCTATGTCACTCAGTGAAAATGCAGCTTTCTAATAGTGAAAGAATTTTTGAAATCGGTCCAGTAGTTTTTGTGTGAAAGCATTACAAACATACATACAAAAACACAAATGTTTCCTCTTTATAATATTAGTTTAGATAATATATTTATATATAAATAATTTGTAATAATAATAGTTATTTATGTATTAAGGATATAATCGGCAATTATACCAGTGGTAAATATAACGTTTTATTCGATTTTAGTTTCCAAAACATTAAAAAAATATATATTGCTTTGAACAACAAATATGTTGCTTTGCGTTCTAAATATGTCAAAATTGACAATTTGATGTTAATAAATGTTCCATACTGACGTTATTTTAATTACACAGGCCTGCATAAAATTTGTGATGACGTGATTTTTGTTTGTTAAGCTCAGTTTTTATATATCAATAACTTACAATAACTAATTAAAATACAGTTGGTCTCTGCCACCCACAGATTTCTTTTGCACAAAAGAAAAAGAAAAAAATATAAAAAAAAACTTATAATAGGCGTTTTAATACATTTTAAAGTGAATGTACTCATTCAGTATTCAAATTCTAGATATTAACCCAAAAATGATTTTCTGTTGTGGTTTTAAAGAAATTTGTTAAATAGGCTCTCATTACCTGATGTAAATCTTTTATTACATGTATTAATTTTGGACAAGATTTCCGGGAATTTTTACCTGCTAAATCCTATTTTTTATGCTTTCACTTTATTAGTACTGTGAAGAAGGATTTCAAGTTTATCACTCCAAACAAAATGTATATTTTAATTTCATTTACTTCATTATAGTTCTGAGTGTCGATCAGTAAACAAGTAAAATTAATTTGTCTTTAGTGTTGTGCGTGGTATTTGATAAATAAACATTGCTTAAAAATATGTCTAGCCGGTGTTGCAAAAACAAACCAGATGATTTCTGTTATATCTGTGGATATTTCGTCTTGAAAAAGTTTAAGAGACCAATTGGTGAATTTGTGAAAAATGCATATTATGCTTATTTCAAAATCAAATTAGGAGATCAAGATAAAGATTGGGCAGCGCACGTTGTTTGTAAGGTATGTGAAGAAGGTTTAAGACATTGGACCAAAGGGAATAGAAAAAGCCTTCCTTTTGGAATACCGATGGTTGGGAGAGAACCGCAAAATCACCATGAAGATTGCTACTTTTGTCTTTGTGATATTAAGGGGCATAATAGAAAAACTTTGAAACATATTTTGTACCCAAACAATATTAAATCAGCTATCAGTCCAGTTCCTCACAGTGATCATGTACCTATACCTATACCCCCCAAAGTACTACAAGAAGATATTGAAACCTCTGCAACTTCCTGCTCCGTACAGATGGATAGCGATTTCGAACCATCAACCCCAGGTCAAAACCAACCTCAGCTATTTTCACAAGCCGAACTGAATGATTTAGTAAGAGATTTGGGACTTTCAAATGATCTTTCTGAAGTACTGGGGTCTAGGTTGAAACAAAAAAATTTGCTTGCCCCAGAAACTACCTTCTTTTGGTATAGAAATCGTGAGGCTGGATTTGTAAAATATTTTGCACAAAACAGACCACTCGTGTACTGCCAAGCAATTGCTGATCTACTTACTTTCCTCGGAGCTCCTGAGTACACACCTTCTGACTGGAGACATTTCATCGACTCTTCAAAAAGGAGCCTTAAAGCTGTTCTTTTACATAATGGCAACGTTTTTGCTTGTTTCCGGTCGGCCATTCTGTTCATTTAAAGGAAAACTATGAAAACTTACAGGAATTACTTTTAAGAATACAATATGAAAATTAATGAAACAAAATATGAAGCATTTAATTAAAAATTAAATAATAGTTCACAATAAATAGAAACAAATCTTGTTCAATACTTAATTGAACTGATATCACTGTACAAGTGCACGAGCGATTGACATTACATATGCATCAAATGTCAAACGAATATGAAAATTTATAAGCTGAAATATTGTAAATTTACTAAATTATAAAGTATTTACTCAACTGTAGGTTGCTGTATTATAAACACAATACAATAATCAATAAACGAAACATAGCCGGAAACAGGTTTGAGACCGATATAGTTCAAAATTTCAAGAAATAATCCAATAAAAATAAACTTTGAGCTAGGTTAATAAATAATGCCATTCTTAAATATTTAAAACTGCGAATGAAATAGCATAGGAAAAATAGGGTTTTCACCAAAAATATATTACTATACAAGTATTCCAGTGACTGACTACATTTGCTTTAAATGTCAAACGAATATGAAAATTTCTAAGCGAAGATATTTTAAATTTACGAAATTATAAACAAATTACTCAACTGTAAAGTGCTTTATTGCAACCACAATACAATACTGAATAAACAAAACATAGCTGGAAACAGGTTTGAGACCGATAAAACTCAAAATTTCACAAAATAATCCAATAAAATCTTTGGGGTACGTTTATAAATAATAGTATTTTTAAGTATTTACTGTCTTTTCACATGAAAACCACTGTTATTTTCGGAGTCAACGAATAGAATAACATAAGAAATAGTTTTTTTTCACGGAAAATAAACAAAAAAATTAAGCATAAATACAGGAATTGTTATTTGAGGTTAAAGGAAAAAAATGCAAATAACTCGGAAGTACGTGGATTTCGTTAATAAGTTCTTTCATATTCTTGATCTCCGACCTCAAAACACACTGTATAGTGAATTCGATCAAAATCGGAGCCAATACCATATTCCCTAATTTACCCTATTTTAATACCTAATAATACATATAAACTTTTCCAAAATAGTAAGTTTGATGGCCAGTGCTGACTTACTTGCAACTGTTTGATTGGAATTTAGTGAAGCGAAAGTTATTATTTGGTACAGAATTTACAGCTTTAGGAGAGACTGTTATGATTTATGATACGAAACGCTGATGCGAATTTAAGTGTTTAGAGTTCTTGTCAAAATTAACATCCTGAAAATTCGCTTATCATAATGATAACGTAGGAAAACAGAATCTAATACGAAGAAGTTAAGATTTCAAGTGAACAATTCGATTCTTATCATAAGAATCGCATACTTTAAGATAATTTGAGTTTACTGACCAATTGGTCCGAAGGAAATAAGCTTGTTTTGTACGTTAACAAATGTTATGCTATGATTTTCATACGAAACTCATGTACTTATCCTCGTATTCAATTTATGATGTTCGATTCACCAGCATGAGTGAAATTAGGGATCTCGTTGTGTCATTTGATTCATTTTTATCGTTTAATAGTCATATTTAAACAAATTGTTCGTCTGTCTCAAGAAAGAATTTATAATCGGAACTTTTAAATATTTCAATGATGTTGCGTTTCCAAAATATTGAGGGGTCCCTGGACAAAGAAACGTTTCCTATGATGAACTGGTTCTACGTTTTGGATTCCAAACACTCACCGATCGAAGGATTAATCAAAGTACTTATTACCTATTTAAACTTATCAGCAATAGTATCGATCGCACTGGGATATTATCTGCTATTCGATTTAATATACCTTCCATTTCGTTCGTCTACCTCAAGATAGGATTTATTATCAGAACTCGTAAATATTTCAATGATGTTGCGCTTCAAAAATATTGAAGTGTAGCTGGACACACAGACGTCTCCTACGGTGAACTGATTTTTGGATTCCAAACACTCACCGATCAAAGGAGTAATCAAAGTGCTTATTACCTATTTAAACTTATCAGCAATAGTATTGATTGCGCTGGGATATTACCTGCTGTCCGATTTAATATACCTTCAGCTAACACATACGAATATATTCAACTTGAGTACCCCGAGGACCAACGTACCGATACCATCTACAGGGACATATTTACTAGAGAAATCATTTAATAGGTTTACTTATGTGTTCCATGGGTATTTCATGACTGTCACATCACATGAGGGTGACGCTAAAATTAGTGAGTTATAGAGAAATGAATAAAGGTTCAAAATTTTATTGATGTTCAAAATACTCTTCTTTATTATCTATATATTGCTGTAGATAATGATTGTAGACCATATTACTAAGTTAGCTGCGTACCCCTTTACAACATATGGAGGTGAGATGAGTGACATCTTTGCAGCCACTAACTCCGTGTTGAACTGGATTAATGGCCCTGATTTTAGAGTTTAACTCTGTTCGGTGTAGATTTCAATCTATGTAAGCCACACGATAAATAAATACATAGTGCTGTGGACTTTTCCCCATAAATATTTAAAAGATATTTGACTTGCGCAGTTGGAGCAAGCCGTTTGTTCTGCTGTGGACGATTTTTAATACTGTATTTTTTATGCGAAGCCTGCGTGCTTGCTGTATCCTCAGAGACAAATGTAATGTGAGATAAGAAAGTCGTGTTTATAAAAAGATTATTCTTTATCTTTTTATTAAGTAACTTCGGGTTAATTTTTTTGATTTAATTGTGTTTGGTGCTGTGTTATTTCATTTCCGCTATTTAACGATTTTTTGATCTCGTAATTGCTATATTTTACACTTTCTTACTCATGTGTCTTGAATATATTTTTTACGTTAGTAACATATTATTAAAAGATATCTTATTATATTTAAAAGAGTTAAATACTATATTTTCTGATTGTATTATTATTATCGTATTGATTTTGTCTTAGTTTATTTGATATAAATAACAAAGGTTTTTAAAATTTCTAGTAAAAAAATTCTGTTAACTGTAAAATTTAGTACGTTGGTATATCAAGGGCATTTTTTGTTACATGTGGTTGCACATGCGTTAGAGTTTGTTTCGGTCTGTCAAATAGTTTGTTTATTTTGTTCTCTAGGGAGAAATTAAAAAGTTTCTTTGTAATTTATTATTTTTTAATTTTGATCGGCTGTCACAAAGGTTTTTGATCGCATGCAGCTGTCATTTCCATGCGTTATTTTTACCTTTATAATATTGTTAAATAAGCAATATTAATCTTTATACTTTATAAAGATTTGTTTCTTTTTTCTTTGATTTTTGTATTAAAGTTTCATTTAAATTTTATTGTGTTTATTATTATTTAACCTTATTTCAAGAAGTTTACAAATAACTTAAAGAAATATAATTATAACATTTGTCAATACTCTTTTACTGGCGCATTATAAATTTTGTAGAAGAGACAACCACTTTTCCGATTGGAACCCTGAGAGGAAAGCAGTCCCATTTTTTGAAATTAAACCGACTGAGTATCCTAGCTGGATAGATTTGTCGTGAATTGTGAATAAGCAAATTTCACGATCACAATTCATAGCAATATGTACCATTTACCACATAAATAGATGTAATTTAACGCACACCTGTAAATACGATTTTACTGAAATGGTCTATTTTAGTTCATCTTTTTCTGCTATTTGTACTAATATTTTTCAAATTTGAAACTTATTTTTAGTTATATGTTCTTCTACCAAATCATTTAATTTTTATTACAACTCAATAGTGATCCATGAATATTTCTGAACCATATTGTGTTAAATATAAAGCACTATCTCGTTCTTTTGGAACATAATGTTTGATAATTATGGGTCATTCTCGAATATATTTGCTGCGTTATTCAAAAAGAAAGTAATAATTTCTAACACTACCTTATTTAGATGGGATGTAGACCTACAGAAATTTGCAATCTTAGATTTTTATTGTAAAAAAACCCCTGTAAAGTTACCTTCTAATAGTTCTAAATTTTGTTGTCAGCATCTAATTTAGTAAATCCAATCACTTTCAAAGACACCGACATCGTCCTAATTTGTATGGTGGATGTTATGTAATTCCCTGCAGGATTTCTGCGCGTTCGGTCGACGAAAGCTAATATAAAACGGCTAGTCCCGGTTTGAAGTAGGACCAGTAGGAGCAATATACACTTATTCGAACGTAACGAAATTGAATGTCTTAACGTTTGTTCAAATAAGGTAATGTAATTGAAGGTTTTTCTGCGAAGTGCTATAATAATACTACGTATAAATGATCCCTCGCAAAAAACTATTAACAAAATAGTTGAAAATCAGAAGAAAAAACTTGCGGTTCTACTTAGAATAAACCTTTGTAAGATGTTCAGCTCCGGAGAGGATATATGTGTGAAGTTGTTACATCGGCTCACCTATGTCTTCGTCTTACTTTGAATACTTAATAAGTATGTACTTAATTTATAATTAACGTGGTTTTATTAAATCGTAAAACTATATACATTTTGTTTTTCAAGGAATTGAATTTTGAGAAATTTCGAGTGTTAGACTTATCTTAAAAAAGGTCTTGTATAATTAGTATGTATCTATAGCAACTAACTAAGGGTTGAAATAACAAGTGTTCATTTGAAAAGTCAATCTAGTAGCACGTGATTTACTGAGAACACTTTGAAGTATGTCGTATATTAAATTACAGTTTCATACATACAAATAAATAACAAATAATAGGTATTTATTGAAAATTATAACAAATGTTGAAAATGTTGTCCTTCAAGATCGATACACTTTAAAATCCTCCGTTCAAAATTTCTGATGATATTCTGCAACATTACTGGATTGTTATTAATTTCCATGCATTTCTATTCAATTCTCTGTAGCATATCATTCAAATTCAATATAGGTGTTCGAAATATGTTATTTTTTAGATAAGGCCACAAAAAGAAGTCGCAAGGTGTTAAATCGCATGAACATGTAGGCCAGGTAATTTCAATATTTCGACTAATTATACGCTCATCAAAGAATTCTCTTAAATAATCAAAAGATTCTACAGTACAGTGACAAGGTGCTCCGTCTTGTTGGAAATATGCATTTTGAAGTTCATCATCATGCAACTGATTGACAAATGGTTGTAAAATTTCCGTACGGTACCTTTGAGCAGTTAACGTTCCCTGAAAAAATATTGGTCCAATGATTCGCCTTTGGCTTATCACTGCCAAAACACCAATTTTCTCTGGATGTAGCGATTCTTCATTAATTACATGTGGATTTTCACTAATCCAAATTCTTGTATTTTGTGAATGTAGGTATCCCGTTTTATAAAACCATGCTTCATCAGTAAAGATGACTCTTTGCGAAAGTTCTCCATTATTGTTCATATTTACAAACCAATTACAAAACTGTAGTCTACGTGGGTAATCAATTTCTAACAATTCTTGTACTGCTGTGACACGCTATGGATAAAGTTGCATATCTTTTTTTAATAACTTGTGAGTTGCACCAACAGAAAGGTTTATTTGTTGACTCAAATGTCGAGCAGATGTTTGTGGTTCATTTTCCATTATTTCTTCAACACGATTGACAACTTGAGGTGTACGTTTCTTAACTGCTCCGCTGCCTGATTTTCTTAAGAGACTACCAGTTTCAGAAAAAAGTTTTAAAGTTCTATCCAAAGTATTAATTAAATTGTATATAATCTATTACAAAATGTGGAAACTCAACTTGAAATTCTACCATGCAATCTTGAACTGAATAAACCCATAAACCATCAATTTTGTTATCACTTCGAAAATAAGCCTGGACTAAAAAAATTTTGTGTTCTAAAGTGAAAGCCATTTTAAAACTGAGAAGCAATTTATTTAAACCAGAATCGACGCACGATTATTTTATGAACTGATATTTGTGATTGACATTATCAAATGTCATTTGCATTTACGTTTACGGATCAACAAACACATGCTAATATATTTGCGTCTTATTCTATCAAAATTTCAAAGTAACCTAGATTGACTTTTCAAATGAACACTTGTTAGTATAAATTATAAATGAAAATGTAATTTAATCCATGAAACAATATTGAGTGTTCCAAGTGTATACCGTGCCTCTTGACTTAGGGATTTTATATACGAGGGTAAGGTGAAAAATTCTCGGCCTGACACAGAGATAGCGTTCAGCGAAAATTTATGATTCCTGCCTGGGTGCACCTGTCATTAGATTGTATGGCAAGTCTCAAATTGTTCTGTCAAGTAGTTTGTTTACACGAATTTTCGCAGTAGACAACTTGTGGGTTTTTCGGTAAAATGGACAAACTTGAATATCGTGCGGTCATAAAATTCTTCGTTTTGAATGGGTTAACCCCTAAGGAAATTCATCCGAAGTTGACAAAAGTTTACGGGGACTTTGCTTCTTCAACGTTAACCGTTAAAAAGTGGGCAGCTGATTTTAAACGTGGGCGCACGTCCCTCAAAGATGACCCACCACCCAAGGATGGCAAAAAACACACAACCACATCGGAAAACATCGAAAAGATGCTGGAAGATAGGCGTGCGAAGGTGAGTGAAATAGCTGAGGCCGTGGGGATATCGGAAGAAAGGGTGCGAAACATCTTGCGTCAAAGTCAGGTATTTAAATTTAATATCCACCTTTGAACTGATCACATAATTAGTTACTATATATTAAATTTCCTTTTAATCAATGTAATGTAATGTAGCTAATTAAAAACCATTCTAATATATATTACGATTGCAATCAGGAAAATTCGTACGCGATTAGGATGAAATGAAGCGCTTACAGAGTTAACAGTTTGTGCCTTTATCAGCAAATTTTATGGAGACGGACTCTGTTATCAATAAGGCGACACAAAGACGTCCTAGTTGTGCTTGATCGAATCCCAATATTCCTACAATGAGAGAAGGTGTATTTGCGGATCCAAACGCATTAATTCGACATCGTTCACAACAATTGAACCTTTCCAGAGTCTATATCTAACAAAATCACTACTCGTAGCCTAGTTAGCTCCGGTATACCGTGTAAAAGATAGCATACGCTATCTTTTAGATGGTATGTATCATTATCAAAGATTGGGCCTCTCAAATAGTATAGTTACAAATGAGGTACCTTTAATGCATGCATATATTTGATGTATCAATTTTTAGTGTTTGCTACATTCTAATTTAAAAGATATTGTCCTCTTATTATAATTGTTTCTGTTTTACAAATAAATACATTAGTATTCACTAGGTCGCTAACACTACAAAATATTTCTTTTATGATCGTGATAAAATAATATGACCTCTCTTTTTTATGATACTTTCTCGAACCGCTTCTTATTATTACATTTCTTTAAATTATCTAACAAATATGATTTCAAATATGTTCATGATAATGCATGAATAAATCAACGGGAATAAATAATCAAGTGCTTATTACAGAATATTTTTATTTTTCAATACAACAAAGCCTATCATTATGTCCTTTCTATAAAATATTTACATTAATTAAATTAATAATGGTAATAGTATACTCAAACTTTATTGACATTATTGCATTATGATAACCTTACTGATAACATCTATTTAAATAAATCATGTCAATTACAACAAAATAAACTCTAAAGTGAATGAAACAATTAATTGTCAGAAGTTAATATGTAAATAGAGCTATTATTTTTCAATTTGCGTTTCTACCGGTCTCTGTGCTTATCTATCACAAAATTTATCTAATTTAAATAATGTCCGCCGGATACGATATTAAAGCACGGCTTGATTGTATAGAGTTAACTACTGTCATATAATTTAATTATGGTATCTGATCTGAGCAACGTAGTAAACATTTTATATGTTTTTGTTTTACAAAATTAACTATTAGGACCATATAATTTAGTGATGTGGTTACAGTTAGTAGATATTCACTGTATTTTCTTAAAATTATCAGGAAATTTACATATTTACTGTAGGCATAAGAAGTAGCGTTAACGGTATGTAACATTAAATGTAAAGTTATAATGTTAACAAACGATATTAAAACTTCGTGGTATTTATTTTTATGTGCTTACGTAGCAAAGAAGCAAAGAAATTTACTTGCTTTTGTAACATTTGTACATTGCCGTCTATTTATTAATATGAGGGGAACTCGGAATGTTGAATCACACACTTATTTCTTAGGCCTTCTACAGCTTATAGCTGTGCGTGAACATCATTCACAATTTAAACAGAATCCACAACACCACATCGAAACATTTTGTATTTTTATCTCCCTCGGCTAGTGTAAAGAAATTGTTGTGTACAGTTAAATCTTCTTTAACCTTAGGATCTTTAAATAATTCCTGGCTTTTCTTGATACTTGCTCCTGTCGGGTTGAATGTTAGAACTACCTTCCTTACATGATCAAAATATTGATGATAGTAAAACGCAGTCCTCAGCCATGTTGTTCAATGCGTAATTATCGGCTCTGATGGTTAAGGTAAACTACTCAAAAATGAATAGGGAATTAGATCTTTTTGTAACAGATCTAATTAATTCGATTAAATTTAACGTATTTTCTCAAACTATAGATAAATTAGAAGGCCCACAGTCGTTTGTGGACATGTTATTTGGTAAATGTCTTTTCTGTGTGATAAAATATTGAATCTTGTATTTTAACCTTAAATTAATTTAGAATACAAAATTATAAAAATCGCATTTTTTGACAAGTATTATTCATTTTAAACATCATTTCACATTTTCACGATGCCAAGACGTCATTTAAATAAAGAAACTTTTGATTTAATTGCGTTATTGCATCAGCGAGGGCAATCTGAAGCAGAAATTGCCGCAATTTTTAATGTGTCTCCAAGTGTTGTTAGTAGGGCTCTAACAAGATTCCAACAGATAGGATCTCCAAGGAGAAGACCCGGTAGTGGATCTGAGAGGAAAACAAATCAGAGACAAGACCGCTACATACGAATTCAGACAAGGATGAATCCGTTTAGAAGTGCTATATGGTTGCAAACACAGTTACGTGCCGCCACTGGAGTTAGAGTTTCGGATCAAACCATCAGAAACCGTCTGAGGGAAATGGATCTTCATAGCTGCAGGCCTGTGAGACGCCCAAAATTAACTAATGCCAATAGAATGGCTAGAAGAACTTGGGTTAACCAACGACTAGAAGAAAATTTTCAATGGGAGCATGGTTTATACACCGATGAATCCAGATTCTGCTTATTTAGTGATAATCGTAGAGTAAGGGTCTGGAGAACTCGAGGAGACCGTTATAGACGCGAGTTTAGAAAAGCTGTGGTGCCTTTTGGCGGCGGTGGTATTATGGTGTGGGCGGGCATTAAGTTTGAATGGACGTACGAACCTCCATCTCTTTGAAAACAATGTCAATGGACACATATACAGAGATGACATTATTCAGAAATATGTGGCCGATTTTCGTGAGGCTGTGGATGAAAACATGGTTTTTATTGATGATAATGCAAGACCTCATCGTGCACAAATTGTAATGCAAGCAATAAATGACCTCCATATTAACCTTTACCACCAACGTCTCCCGACTTAAATCCAATTGAGCACATTTGGGACAAACTTCAAGAACAACTCAACGAACATAATCCACCCCCAGTTAACGTGCAATACTTGCGGGAAATTTTACCGCTGTGTTTGAGAAGAGTGTCACAAGAACACATTAATAATTGCATTATGAGTATGCACCGAAGATGTACAGCTGTGAGAGATGTCCGTGGCCATTATACACGATTTTAGAATTAATTGTTACAGAAGAATGTTTATTTTAGCTATTGTTAAAAATGTTGCTTATTTCATTTTTGATAATTTCTTAGTAATCTAACGATTTTTCTGAATAAATATACTTGACAATTTTAAATTGTTGTGTACAATTATGTATCTAATATAATACACTGCGAATATTTACCCATACTATCTAAAAAATACAAAAAAGTAAAAATTCCTTATTCATTTTTGAGTAGTTTATTTCAAGACACAGTCTGTGAAATAGTCAAGTACGTTTCGGGGACTTTAGAAGCACTGCCTTTGTACCAGCTATTAAATCATTTACTCGTGGCTAACATTCAAGAGCCACAAGATTCAAAGCGTGGATTTTGCACGTTACATGTAAGAGGTTGGCACTATGTTCTTTGAGAGATCAACCTAAAGACAACTATGTTCAACCTTGTTGTCCAACATGTAATTATCGGCACTGGTGGTGCAGGTATTTTGAGACACAGTCTATGAAATAGTCGAGTATGTTTCGGGACTTTAGAAACACTGCTTTTGTTCTAGCTATTAAATCATTTACTCGTAGATATCATTCACGAATCGTTTGTGTCACAAGATTCGAAGCGTGGATTTTGCACTTTACATATAAGAGATTGGCACTATGTTCTTTGAGATATCAACTTAAGGACAGCATGTTTGCAGCACCGTCACTCACAAACGTTAATATTTGCTTTGGTGAAATTTCAACTTGTGTGACTTCATCACCACCTTCAAAATCACATTGGCAGTACAGTTTTCATCTCGTCTGGAAGCAAGTAACATAGCAGTTGACACTTGATGAGATTACATTGTACGTAGCATAACATTGAATACTGATTGTTTTTTTTTTCGATCCGTCGTTTCATCCACGCACAAACACAGTTTTTAGTTTTCAATTCCGATTTAATTCTTTTTCAATATCTGCGAGCAGAAGCTAAAAAATTTCGTAACGTTGTCCGGCTTGGCAATTCGCATTTTGCGTTTTTATCCAAAAGTAGTTAAATGCATATCGGTCTAGTACAGCAAACGACATATTGCATGCAATAAGAGTTAAACATAAATAAAAATAAAAACTATGCTTTTCTGGTACACCAATCTCTTCTTCTACGACACATCGAAAATCTATTGCACACTGTGCATTTTATTCTACATACATCATATTTTTGATCCTGGAAATTGTCAATGAATTTACGCACTGCATTCCACATTGGACAGTTAAGCGAGCTCACCGATCGTGGCATATTTTTACACGACACGACGGCATACTAATTTGCAATTCAAGCTTCCTTTCGCTCGCACGGCTATTTGCCGATATCAAACCCAATAACACAATATCTCCGGCTATGTATGTGGCATCAATATGCTAATCATAGAAGTATTCCCTATATTTGTCAATTATGAAGTGACAGAATATCAATAATCTTGGTGACGTCGTCAGTTTTTTAACAGACCGGGGGTGATGATTGCAGACAAGGAATCTCTCAGCCTGGATTCCTAACCTATTCATATTAAAATAAGGTATCATCATAAAAGGTGTAGATATAAAGAAAAGTTTGCAAACGAAGCTATTTGTATTTGTTAAAAAGCATTCCGCTGAATTAATATTAGAACTTACGTCGAAATTTAATTTTTGCCAGTAGATCCAGGAATTAAATAGAGATATAAACAGAGAAAATATCTCCAAGCAAAGACAAACCACATAACTCTTAAATTATTGAAGTAGTTACAGAAATAAATCAATATTTCGTGATTCTCTCCACCGGAGAAAACCGTTTCATAAAATGATTCTTTCCTAAGGGTAAGTGCAAATATGATTTCTCAAAGATAACGCGCCTCTTTAATTCTACGACTGCACTTTATATTTACGAAATTCGAATGCATTGTGTATTATGGAGAGATCGTGATTGATCCGTTTTGAAGAGAGACAGAACTCCAATCGTGTCATTCTTCCTTCTTCAACCTCGGGCTGCGAATAAATTTGAACGAGAAATAAGAAAATAAAGGCACACGCGGACACGAATCGTGTGAAATCTACAAAGTTTAATAAAATCTGGAACTGCGTACTCGGAAAGAAAGAAATCAGAATTTACATTTGAAATTCATAAAGTCGGTGAATAAAGTAACATGGATTATTATTGTTGGCAGCGATCAAAATCTAATATACAGCATTATGTCCATGTTTACAGATACAGATTTGTTTTATATAGATTTGTATCATTTATTAATTAATTAAATACAGTAAATACTTCTTTTGAGGGAGATACGATACTTTTTATAGAAGAAGTAAATATTTTTTACTCATTTACTATTATTTAAATAATACTTTTGATATAAATATTATAGTCTCCGAAGTTTATTTAAATCCTTACAAAATTCTCCGTCACAAAATAAAATATTAAGAAGTAATTAAATAGATTTTCTTATTGATGGATCGAATTAGCCGAAAATCTAGTTTATCGCCAATTTTTCGCTTAATTTTTGCAACAATAATGAAACAACTATTTGGCATATCTGTTGCGCGTCTTACTATTGCTTATGTTTCCTAACAAGATTGTTAAGCTTAACACTGTAAGTTTTAACTTAAGATATCACGAATACTTCAGAGAAAAAAACTATATTCAACTAGCTTAACCCTTCTGCCAATAACTGGGTACCTGGTTATCTTTTTGAATCTTTTTGCGCAAGATTTAGCATCTTTTCGGCAAGACAACTTTTTTCCGGTTAAATCCCCGTTGTACGATCATTTTTTCATTGATTATCGGTTTAATTTTATGAAAAAAATATATATCTATATATTTAAATGATAGTTGAAACAATGTTCAATATCCGGATACCCGGATACCCCACGGATATTAATGCATTATTCGCATTATAATGAGTATATCAAAATGAATTAAATAATAAAAATTGATAATAAGTGTTTAGTGAATGATTACAGACATCTTCAATTTACAAATAATTATTTATTTACAAATGTTTTATTTATTAATTACAATATTCTTTACATTTAGTTATAGTGCAAATTTATTGCATTTTCGCCAAGTAATGTGCATGTAAATATTATTTTCTACATTTTACGATGCTAATTAATCGAATTTTTAATAGAAAAAATTCGTTCATAAGCAAGATTCGAACCCCTCCATGGCTTGACGAACCACTGCTTTAACCACTAAGCCATAAAGGGACTGCTATAAATATATAAATACGATTTTTCTGTAATTAAAGATTACTTAAAGATTCAATAATTTCGAACAGTCTGTAATAAGTAGGGACCGGACACGAGAGGCCGAAATGATGATTGTGCATGTAAATATTATTTTCTACATTTTACGATGCTAATTAATCGAATTTTTAATAGAAAAAATTCGTTCAGAAGCAAGATTCGAACCCCTCCATGGCTTGACGAACCACTGCTTTAACCACTAAGCTATAAAGGGACTGCTATAAATATATAAATACGATTTTTCTGTAATTAAAGATTACTTAAAGATTCAATAATTTCGAACAGTCTGTAATAAGTAGGGACCGGACACGAGAGGCCGAAATGATGATGGACCATATAAATAGTATATATCACATCGCTAAGTACAACACGCTGTTATTGATACTATTGATACTACTATTCATTCAGTTAACCGCACATCTATTTTTGTCTTTGAATTGTGACGCAATTACTTCAATTTTACATTTAAATTTTTTTCTTCATAAGCGTAGATAGAAGCGGGGGAGTTTTTATAATTTGTTTTAGTTATTAGTTTCTATTTCGTAAGATAAATAAAGTACGGTGAGTTAGTTTCTTTTTTTCATTATTTTAACTGTATACATATACAAGGTGTGTATAAATTGGCGGACCCACTACACGTGGCGACATTCTTGGTCAAATTTTGAGTTAAAAGTCCTAATCCTAGAACGATGTATCAGGCTTCCTTTGTCTTCAGAATTAATTTGACAGTAGTAATGTATTTGACTAGTACAACATTAGGCTGCCTACTTATTGTTTTACAACGTTGCCAGATGTGTTTTTCGTCAAAATAAGTTAATAAACAAATATTAAAAACAAAGTTTAAAATCAAAAAGAAAACTTTAACGAAAGGATAATAACAACAATTCTTCTTTCTTCTAAATTGTAGCTCTTTCTGTCAACAAATATCGAGTAATAATGCTTATTTCAAGACTGAAAGTCCGAAGTTTAGGAACCTCGTGCAAAGATATGGAGCATGGTACAACATTTTCGTATTAGGATTTTGGACTCCGAATTTAACGAAGAACATCGCCGCGTGTAGTGGGTCCGCCAATTTATACACACCTTGTATATGTAAGTGTCCAGTGAATTTCGCTAAGTTTCAATAACTTAGGCATACATTTTTAATTTTCATTTATTTATATCTAGAACATTGTTTAAATTACTTTTTCAGATATGACATGGAACAACGTCGAGAATGGCATCGTGAAACAATGGCGAGTTGGATTAAGGGTAAAATTGATTTTATGTCCAAATGCTAGTGATTCCGAAATTTATTGCAGTCTGTAAAATATCGTTAAAAAATTCCAAGAAATCGCACGTAAAACGTCACTTAGCATCGCAAACACACACACACAGAAATTAGACCCGTCGGAATTCGACAATTTTAAAGAAGAATGGCGGCAAATATTCCATTAAAAAAAACTTAACAATCCCACCTTCAAAACATTTCTCCAAAAATGTACTGGTCGAAATGTTCCTGATGAATCCACCTTAGGCAAATATTACGTTTCTAAGTGCTACAAGAAAGCAGTAGAACGCATTAGAAGCCATCATTCAAATCAGTGCCTATGGATAAGTGCCGACGAAACTGTCGATATGTTAGGGTGCTGTGTGGTAAATCTTGTAGCTTGTGTACCACATCCAACAATTCCATATAATGCATATGTAATAGCTACGAAAGTTATAAATACACTTGATGCGGAAACAGTAGCTAAAATCATTTACGAAAATATGCACCAAATGCTTCATTTGGACGACAGATACAGAGAAAATATACTTTTATTTGTCAGTGACTTTCCTGAATATATGTTAAAAACAGGCATACTACTAAAGAGAACATATCCTAATATGTAGTAATATGTAGTAATAACTCCTTGTGTAGCACATGCTCTCTACAGAATCTGTGAATATATTATAGACACCTTTTCGGAAGTCGATAGACTTGTATCCGCTTGTATCCGCGTTTTCAGAAAAGCACCATTGAGAGTAGTTCTTTACAGGGAAAAACTTCCATCTTTGTCACTGCCTCCCTCTCCAGTAATAACTAGATGGGGAACAAGTTTGGAAGCTACTAGTTTTTATGCAGAGTTTCAATAGTTTACCAAATTTCGTTACATGTTTAAAGGTCGATGGTCGAAGTATTTCTGAGTACAAGGAACTAACACAAATTCCAAATTTAAAAAATCAGTTGTACTTTCTTCAGGAACACTTTGGAAATTTGCAAAATCTAGTCACTTATAATGAAAATAAAATATTGTAATGACTCATCCGATGACGCAAGGTGCGTCATCCCTCTGGATGTTTTCGCGAGGCCTACGTGAACACTCTAGAAAAGTATTCGCCAGATATAAAAGCCGCGTCGAAGAAGGGACAGGCATTCATTGAATCCTACAGTCTCGCGAAGTACATAAATATAGTTACATAAATATAGAATACATAAATGTACTTATTGTTGTTAATAGTTAGTTTTATATTGTTATACGTTTTAATATTAATATAGTGTGTGTGTCTAAAGTTATTGTTAGTTTTATTTAAGAACCCGTAAAGACAAACGTTACAGTGGTATTCAGGTGTGGACTAATTAATAAATAATAAACTAAGTAGACAATTAAGTGTTAATTAAGTATTCGTTTAAATAAATATACAGTGCGGTAAGACGTTATTTTAAATATCGTGATGGCCAACAGAATGAAACTGACCGAATTAAAAGTGTCCGTGTTAAAACGAGAATTAGAAGAGAGGGATGAGAATACAACTGGCAAAAAGTCGATCCTCCAGCAACGGCTTCGCAATGTGTTGATCCAAGAAGGCGAGGATCCAGAGAATTATGTCTTTCAAGTTCCAGGCGGAGATGCTGACGTGAATTTAATGTTAATTCAAAAGAAACAAATGGAGCAGAAAAGCCTGGAAACTTCTGGAAACTTAGCGAAAACTCTAGAACAAATGGAACAGAAGAATCTGGATAGTGCGAAAAATATGGAACAACGATTAATAGAGAATGCACAAACTCAAATGCAACAAATGGAGCAGAAGAACCTGGAAACTTCTGGAAACTTAGCAAAAACTCTAGAACAAATGGAACAGAAGAATCTGGACAGTGTGAAAAGTTTGGAACAACGGTTAATAGACAATTCGCAAACTTTGGAACAGCGTCTAATAGATTCACAAGCACAGATGGAAGAAAGAAACCTAGAAACCGCTAGAATTCTCGAGAAAAATCTGGAAAAGAAATTACTAGAAAATTCTAGAAACTTCGAAAAAAGTCTGGAACAAGTGGAGAAAGTTCTAGAACAGCGATTAGCGGAAAAATCAGAAGCGTTAAGAGAAGAGGTTTTCATAGCTGTAGAAGAGAAAATTGGAGAACATTCTAGACTTTTAGAGGCAATAATGATTGAGATGAAATTACCCGCTACCACGAGTGATTCTGATTCCAGGCAGGTCAACAAAGAAGTCATACCGCGGCCCATCGAAATAAAAGAAGAACTTGTGGCTATTTCAAAAACCAGAATCAAGCCACCAACCTTTGATGGAAAGACGTCATGGGCAACTTACCTGACGCAATTCGAAGCGGCCGCAGAAGCAAACGCATGGTCTTCTGCCGAGAAGGCGACTGCTTTAGTAATAGCATTGAGGGGTGATGCTAGTGATATTTTGCAGACATTGCCTCCTGAGGAACGTAAAGACTATTCTCAACTCATTAATCGCTTGGAGATGAGATATGGCCATGCGCATTTGGAGCAAGTATACCATACCCAACTGAAGAATCGATCACAGAAGAAAGGCGAGAATCTTCAGGAATTTGAGGCAGATATTGCTCGTCTAGTTCGACTTGCATATCCGATGGCGCCAGATAATTTCATGGAACACCTAGCGGTCCAGACGTTCATAGATGGTCTCCGGGATATTGATACGCAGCAAGCATTAAGGTTGGCAAGACCGAAAACCTTGATCGATGCTTTGGCGCACGCGCTTGAGTTTGAGACTGCTAAACAAGCCTCTCGGAACAATGCTCGTGGCTGTTCTGTCGACGAACAGGAAAATGAGGTGTTCATGGAGCAGGTGGTTAGTCAAGTCCTAAATCAGATCAAATCAAATAAAAGTGCGCGGCCATGCGGGAATTGTAGAAGAAACGGTCATATCCAGAATAAATGTGATAAAAGGACCAAGAAAGAATCCGCTGAGAATCCGAAAGTCCCAAGGACTGCCCAAATCGCATCCTTGCAAAATCAAACCAATGGCCTGTATGTGGATGCTATTATGGAAAGAAGAACCTATGCTTGCTTGCTAGATACTGGATCGACGAAAACCATTGTACGACCCGATTTAATATCCAGGAATAAAGAATTACTTTCTAGCAAATGGAGACTAAGGACAGCTACTGGAGAAGCAGCTTCTGTGGAAGGTAAAGTAGATGTCAATTTTGTCATAGGACCAACATCAATCCGACATCGTGTTCTCGTAGCCGACATAGAAGAACAGATAATCTTGGGATTAGACATTATGAACACCTACGGCTTCCAGTTAAACATGAAAGAAGGCACTTTAAAAATAAATAATGAGGAATTGTTTCTTCATGGGAAAAATTGTGGGAGTGTACAAGTAATTACAGCAGAGAATGTTGTTCTGGATGCAAGAAGTGAGACATTTTTGACGGCGTGTACGGAAGGTGATTATTTGGACGGAAATGTTACAATGTTGGAACCAAAGGCAGATGATGATGAGGTGGGCCGAGGAATAGTAGTTGCCAAAATGCTGGTTAAGACTCAGAAGACTGTACCGATAAGGGTAATGAATGTGAACCATTACCCTGTTTCATTGAAGAAGGGTACTATTCTGGGGTGGTGTTCGCCAGTGTCGGCCGTCGTTCATCGCATAGAGGCGAAGAAGAATGGATTCGTGCAGGTTCCTGAGAAATTGTCCAAGATAATCGACTCCGCCTGTCAAGGATTGAGCAAGAAGGAACAAAGTCAAGTTAAGGACCTAATCAAACATTATGAAGACGTCTTTGAAACTGAAACTGGTACGAAGGGAAGAACCAATATTGTAATGCACAAAATAAATACCAGCGATGCAAGTCCAATTCGACAAGGACCAAGGAGGTTACCTCTGGCAAAACGTGAGGAAGCCAAGCAAATTATACAAGATATGGAAGGCCAAGGAGTAATTGAATCATCGAATAGTCCATGGGCTTCACCAGTAGTCCTTGTCAGGAAGAAGGATGGATCTACCAGATTCTGTGTGGACTATCGTCGTTTGAATAGTGTGACCAAAAAGGACAGCTATCCTCTCCCAAGAATAGACGATACGCTAGACACCTTGGCAGGAGCAAAATGGTTCTCCACTCTCGACTTAAAGAGCGGTTATTGGCAAGTGGGAATGGATCCCAATGACAAAGAGAAGACTGCCTTCAGTTTAGGTACAGGACTCTGGCAGTTTACAGTCATGCCATTTGGACTGTGTAACGCCCCAGCTACTTTTGAGCGACTCATGGACACTGTACTGAGGGGACTGTCCTGGAACACCTGCCTGGTATATCTCGATGATGTGATTGTGGTAGGGAAGACCTTTGAAGATCACATGAAAAATTTGGAAGTAGTATTCCAGAGGTTGAGAGATGCCAACCTGAGATTAAGTCCAAAGAAGTGTCACCTTTTCCGCAAGGAGGTAAATTACCTTGGACATGTGGTTTCCGGAAAAGGAATTGCTGTGGATCCAGAAAAAGTAAAAGCTGTGGAAAAATGGCCGGTGCCCAAAGACAAACATCAGCTAAGAAGCTTTTTGGGATTATGCACATATTATCGACGCTACGTTCCTGGATTCTCCAACATTGCAAAACCACTTACTCGCCTAACAGAAAATCGAGCATTCATTTGGAACAACGAATGCCAAGCGGCCTTTGAGTTGTTAAAAGGTACGTTGATCAGTGCACCTGTTTTAAACTATCCACTGCCATCTGGGAGGTTTGTTTTGGATACGGATGCCAGTAACGTCGGGATTGGTGGCGTGCTCTCTCAAATCCAAGATGGACAAGAAGGGGTCATTGGATACTTCAGCAAGACCCTGTCCAAACCGGAGAGGAACTACTGCGTAACCAGGAGAGAACTATTGGCAGTAGTTAAGACCATTGAGCACTTTTACAAGTACCTGTATGGGCAGAAGTTCCTGATCCGCACTGATCATACCGCCTTAAAGTGGCTCTTGCAATTTAAGAATCCAGAGGGTCAAGTAGCTAGATGGATTGAGAGGCTACAGGAGTATGACTTTGTCATTGAACACAGAGCAGGCCTCAAACTTCAAAATGCAGATGCCCTTTCCAGAAGGCCCTGTCCAGAAGACTGTCGATATTGCAACAGAATCGAAGACAAATCGGCCAACGCTCTTCGAACCACCGTTGTTGATGACCAATGGCAACCTGACAATTTGCGCGCAGATCAAGAAGCTGATCCGGATCTTGCAGTCCTCAGGGCTTGGAAAAGAAATGGGCAGAAAAGACCGACCTGGCAAGAAATTGCTCCCTATTCACGAGAATTGAAGTCATACTGGGCACAATGGGATTCCTTAACCATGGATGACGATCTCCTGAGACGTGAGGTCGAAAATCACGATGGAAGTGAGCGCAAGATGCAAATGGTGGTTCCCAAGAAAAGAATACCAGAGGTATTGCGAGAACTCCATAATGGTGCTTCTGGAGGACATTTTGGAGTCCATAAAACACTGGAGAAGGTGCGCCAGAGATTTTACTGGGTGAATTGTTCACGAGATGTGAAAGAATGGTGCCGAAAGTGTGCAAATTGCGCCGGAAGCAATGGTCCCCAGAGGCGTCGACGTGCACCCATGCGGCAATACAATGTAGGAAGCCCATTTGAAAGGATCGCCATAGACGCCGCCGGTCCTTTTCCAGAAAGCAGCAAAGGAAATAAATACATAGTAGTGGTCATGGATTACTTTACCAAATGGGTTGAAGCATATGCTCTACCAAATCAAGAAGCGGGAACTGTAGCAGACGTGATTGTGAAGGAGTTCGTCAGCCGTTTTGGTGTACCCTTGGAACTTCATTCCGATCAAGGGCGAAATTTTGAGTCCAGTCTATTCGAAAAGATGTGTGGACTTTTGGGCATACGGAAGACGAGAACAACTCCCTTGCATCCACAATCAGATGGGATGGGAGAGCGAATGAACAAGACCATGATCAGACACTTATCCAAAGTGGTCTCCGAACACCAGAGAGATTGGGACGAACATTTACCATTATTTCTAATGGCGTATCGGGCCTCCGTTCAAGAGGCAACAGGCCAATCACCAGCCAACGTGCTATTCGGGAGGGAACTCCGATTGCCCTGTGATTTAAAGTTTGGGAGCAAGCCTGGTGATGATCTTGCCGGAGAAGATTATGTCAGCACGCTCAGACGACGACTAGATAATATCCATGAACAAGTCAGACATAATATCCAAGATGCTAGTGACAGAATGAAAGAGAGCTATGACATCAACGCCGAGAAGAGTGGTTACCATGAAGGCGATCGGGTTTGGTTGTATAATCCACAGCGTCGACGGGGCCTATCTCCAAAACTTCAAAAGAATTGGGAGGGGCCATACGAGGTGTTGAAGCGGATCAACGATGTAATATACCGCATCAGGCGAACACCTCACACTAAGCTAAGAGTCGTACATTTTAATCGATTAGCCCCATACTCTGGAGACAATGACGAAACCGTAGACTTGCGCCGATTGGATAGCCAATACCATGAACTAACCTTCGAAGACTTTATGCAAGAGTATTCTGGTTCGAGAAAAGCTCGATTTGGGGTAACCATCGAGAAACAGCAGGATTTGTTCACGGTGCCGCCAGACTACGCGCTTGCTCATTGCGTAGCCCGAGATCTACGAATGGCCAAAGGAATTGCCAGGGAATTTAAAGAGAGATTTGGCAGAATCAAAAAGCTAAGGCAGCAGGGACCAGCAATTGGGAAGAGTCTCCAAATAATAAATGAAGGACAGCCCATATTTTATTTGGTCACGAAAGAACTGTCGAGACTAAAGCCAACCTATCGAGCCTTATGGGAGGCCCTGACCCACTTACACGAACAAATGTTACAGCAAGACATTCTGAAATTAGCAGTTCCAAAATTGGGTTGTGGATTGGACCGCCTGGACTGGAGAATTGTAAGGAGCATGTTGGAAGTAATCTTCCGACATACTGGTATGGAAATTCTGGTATGCAGTTACCAGCTTGAATATTCCTGTCCATCCAGGCAAGATAAGACCGTGGACTGTTATTTCGATATGACGTCGCAATGTGACAAAGGCCCTACCTGTCGATTTCGTCATCGTTTGAGGAGACCAAAGCATGACATGTTTCGGGACGAAACTTCATTTTTAAGAAGGGGGCAATGTAATGACTCATCCGATGACGCAAGGTGCGTCATCCCTCTGGATGTTTTCGCGAGGCCTACGTGAACACTCTAGAAAAGTATTCGCCAGATATAAAAGCCGCGTCGAAGAAGGGACAGGCATTCATTGAATCCTACAGTCTCGCGAAGTACATAAATATAGTTACATAAATATAGAATTCATAAATGTACTTATTGTTGTTAATAGTTAGTTTTATATTGTTATACGTTTTAATATTAATATAGTGTGTGTGTCTAAAGTTATTGTTAGTTTTATTTAAGAACCCGTAAAGACAAACGTTACAATATCAAATTAAGTAATGGATTAATCACATTGGATGTGACTATTAATAATTTGAAAAATATTCCAAGTGACCTTGTATGTGGTCCTCGGCAAAAGTTAGACGCAGTTTTTAATAGAAATCCAGATTTAATAACATTACGGCCAATTATATATGGGGACGGACAATGCCTCAAAATCTAACTGCTAAATACGCTGAAATAAAAGAATATTTCCAGTATGCACCTATAACCAGTTGCGATGTAGAGAGGACGTTTTCTATCTACAAGAATGTATTTCATACAAAGAGAACAAACTTTACAGAAGAAATTCTTGACAAAGTATTGCTAGTTAATATTAATACTCCTTTACTCAACTTGAACTATAAAATGAACAAATGAAAATGTATTTCATATTTTATAGATCACCATGCGTTTGTTTTTTAATTATATAAACAAAATTAAAAACTCTTTAAAAATACAAATTTTTAATAGTACGCTCGTGGACGATGTGTCATGGGCCTCTCGTGTCCAGTCCCTAGTAATAAGACATTACTCAGAATCTTATACCTATCGCTGTCTTCAGCAGAAAGACGACGTAGCTCGTTCAAATACACCTTAGATATGTGATTTTAAAAAGTGCATTGAAAAAGCAAAAAATTTCACAAAAATCAAAATAATTCAAAAACGGTTAATTTTTTACAAAAGAAACCTTAACATAAGGTGTCATAGTATTTTACAAGGAATCTAAAGAAGCAATAAAAAATATAACATTCCATTTAAAATATCAAATTTGGCTATGACTTCCGGTATAACCGAAAGTGGTTTGAGTGTAAATATTTTATTTTAACACCAAGTATCAAGATTAGGTGACACAAATTTTCAAAAGTGTCCTAAATAGTTAATATAGAAAACTTTTAACGAATGGGTTTCGTGAAAAGCCTCTATATTCTCACTTATATTGAATCAGTCTATATACAGTTTGAATCAACGAACGGGTCACTGCGATTATGTTCCGTCTAGGCGCTTTACAAAGATAATTTTATAGTATGAATATTGATTATAAAACTCTTTAACATTTAACCTCGATCCTTAGTGTTAAATTACACTGTATAAGTGAGTGAGATTTCAGTTTGATAATGCACAAAACCTAAGAATTCAACCTACGAACTGTTAACATCTAGTACAGAACGACATTCGTAATGTACCCGATAGAAATATTTTACACTTCAACACATATTCATTGTCCAGTTACTGGTACAGATCTTTGTATTAGTACAATAGGATGCTGTACTTGTGATTACGGTGGCAATAGTTACTCTCCCTAAGACAGATTGTGTATCTTCTGTTACAAAATCACCCACACTTACTTTACTTCCTGAAACTAAGTGATGTATTACGGAAGAGAGAATACAAAATATATTTAGTATACTTTATAATAAATGAATTATAAATTGCAACACATGGTTAATGTTGTGTTATTTTTATGTTGGTGGTAATATAAAGGTAAGGAAAAAAAACTGAAAGTTTAATGTAGAAAGCCTCTGTTACACACATTGATTAAATTTTCACGTTAAATCGATTAAATAATTAATGAAGCATGGCTATCTCTCTAGGAGCTATCGTCTCCACATTCTACATACGTTCAATAATGAAATTTGTTATATATATATATATTTATATATACAGTATGACTGAAGTTTCCTTTTGTTTTTTTTGGGGGATATATTCCAAAAAATTCAACAAATAAAATATTAAAATTTTTTTCTAATAAAAGTTGTCTAGTAACGCCAAAAAAAAATAAATTATAACAGCCCAATGTTTTCAAGTTTCACTGTTCAAATTTCATACATAATAGGTCAGTAACCGGTGAGTGGCCGTAACGATATTAAACTGTGTCAGGGTCAAGTTTAATATGTGAGACTGCAGTTTACTTGGAACATGTGTTAGAATGAAATGCCCGGTTTATTTGTATACTTAGTGACGTCAACCCAAACAATGCGTGCAATGTTTCGCAGATAAAATATTAGTTCAACTGTATTTTTCGTAGTAATAAGACGTTAGTTTTACTTTTTTGCTAGTTGAAAAATATGTTTGTATGAACATAAAATGGCATACCACTTTACCAATAGTGAGTTAGTTGATATTATTTTGATTTACGGTGAATGTCAACAGAATAGTCATGCAGGGCGTCGTAGATATTCTGAATTATTTCCGAATCGACATTTACCGTCGGCACCTACGTTTATAGCAGTTGTTCAACGGGCTCGCGATATCGGTGAATTACAACTTCGACGCCGAGATACTGGTCCAGGACGTGCTGAAAACGTTTTAGCTGCTGAAGAAGAGATTTTGGAGGCAATAGAAAATGATCCAACGTTAAGCACACGACACCTTGCTAATCGGTTTAACGTATCACAGTTTGTTGTTTGGCGAACCTTAAGAGAAGCTCAACTTTATCCTTTTCACTACCGACGAGTGCAAACATTAAACCCTCGTGATTATCGGCTCTGGTACAATTTTGTGAATGGTTGCTTCAAAGAAATCGCGAGGACGAAATTTTTTTATTTAATATTCTCTTTACAGACGAAACTACTTTTACACTTATAATCTGCATAATCTGCATCAGTGGTCAATAGACAATCCTCGTGCGGTCCTTCGTGTGCATAATCAACAGCGACCCGTTTATTCTCTCTGCTCGTGTTAATGGCCAAACTTATTTAGAATTCTTACAACATAATTTACAACCGCTGTTAGAAGATGTCCCCCTTAATATTAGATATCGGATGTGGTTTCAACATAATGGTGCTCCGGCACATTTTACACACACTGTTCGTAGATATTTAAATACTGTGTATCAAGATCATTGGATTGGACGCGGGGGTCCTGTCGCATGACCACCGCTTTCTCCTGACTTAAATCCGCTGGACTTTTTCTTCAGGGGCTATTTAAAACAACTGGTGTATGTGAATGAAATAAATACCATCGATGAACTGCAAAATCGTGTGAATGAAGCAAGTACTTTAATACGGGAGCAAAATGTCCTTCAGCGTGTCAACGAATCACTCATTCGACGTTTGGAGTTCTGTGTGCGAGTCGGTGGGGGAAACTTCGAACACCTGTTGTAGACATGTAAAGTACGTATTAACTATCCTAAAAATATCGTTTTTGTTACTATTATTAATTTATATTTTTATTTTAAATTTTTAAATTAAGAAATGTTATTGTTTTTAAGTTTGTTTTATGTTATTTAAGTTAACAAAAGGAAACTTCAGTCATACTGTATATGATATCTATAGGGTGTTTGATCACTCGCTTTTCTAATCTGGAGGGTAGAAAGTTCCCAAAGTTTATAATGTTTTACCAAAAAATCGCATAGAAAAAGTTTGCAAATAAGCGCGAAAAAAAAAAGAAGAAAATATAGTAAAATGGTTTTGAGGCGGTCTGTATACATATTGTATGTGTGTGTGTGTGCCATCTATGTAGGTTTTATGCCATCAACTGTTATTGAAAGGAAAAATGCTGACCTGTGAGTAATAGACCTATTCGTCAAAATCCAGGCACTATTGTGCTTACGGTGTCATATTTAGATATTTGCCGATGAAATTTTAATGTTCGTATTTGTACCTGCGCGAATTCAGTTTTGTGAGTGGTTACAGCAGCAACATTTACATAATGCAAAATTCCTTGGTAATATCTTATTTGCTGATGAAGCGAGTTTCACAAGAAATGGTGTATTTAATTTTGACAATGCTCAGGAGTGGCAAATGCGAAACCCCCGGGCGATTAAACCAGCAGCTTATCATCAACACCGATTTTTTTAAAATGTATGCATCGGTATAATAAATAATTAAATAGTGTTGTGCCATTTTTCCGCCGCGTTTGAAAGGATAAGTTTATTTTGATTTTTTACAGAATATTCTGCCGGGATTTCTAGAATATATTCCTTTGAATATTCGTGTGTCGATGTGACATCAACACGACAGGCAACCTGTGCGCTTTCAAAAGAAAAAAACAATTAATTTAAAGTGTTATAAGCGGATATCTTAAAAAGTAGGTGATTTTTTTTTAATCGTAGACGAATGTGTTTACATAAAGCGAACATGCATCGACCTCTAAACCAAATGTTTGTTTTCGCTCATCTGTTGACGTGTAAATAGAAATAATTTTATGAATGACCAGTCTCATATTAAAAAGCAAACGAAGGGATATTTATTTACTAGGTTTTCTTTTTTGTAAAGGTCACTAACTGTGTGTTCTTCTACGTTATCAGTTACCTACCTCAATATAATGTGTACTGTCTAACATAAAAACGTTGACTTTTTTAAAAATCAACACAATTAAAAAAAAATTCTTGCGAATAATGAAATGCTTTACGAACATACACACTGGTTATATTACGTCAACGAATGAACAAACACCCTGTATATGTAGTCATTAAAATATAGCTGGGTACTTTAAAATATCTCATGTTGCGGCCCTGAAAATGCAATTAACCTAGGGTCCTAAATTCGTTACTCTGAATTAGAATTTCTTAATCTATGAAATTCAAAAAATATATATTTATTTTAATCGTGTATTGAATTTCTTCTATATTTTATATTCATTCAATTTTAAAAGAAAATAAATATGTATGAACTGCCTAAACTACAAATATACTATTTTAACAAATCTTTCATCTAATTATAAAAACTAGTTGACTTCATTAATTTCCTGTCTATTAAAAATAACTCCTGTCAAAATCTTTTGTCACATTTTATGCCACAATTGTATTACAGAAATTAATTCAATCTTCCTAAATTTATTTCAATCTTTTTTTTTGAAACTATATCTTCTTATTATATTACATCTTTTTCTTTTTCATTATCACATTTCTTATCTTCATCTTCCTTTATCACTTCTTTATTTAACTATTTAACACAAATTCTCTGCTTGTTATATTTAAATGTTCTTTATGCACTTTATTGTTGAATCCATTTCTTTTTAATATAGTTATTCTCTCTCTATATATATACGTAGGTAAATTAAAGTATTAATCAACATTGTGAAAGAAGAAAAAATATATATACAGGCTGTTCCGCGACTCGACCGACAAATTTATACCATATACTCTGGCAGTTATTACGATCAAAAAATGTCATTGTTTCGTAGATATCGATGGAATTTAAATTTTGAAAAATGGGAAAGGAAATTTTATTCATAAATTGATAGATAATTAACACAAAATAACAGTAACTGTTCAAAATGAGAACCGTCATTTTCTAAACAAGCAGCTATTCTTCGTGTCATAGAATGTTGCCAGTTAATTGATGCCAGTTCATTCTTTAGAGAATTAGTAGCTTCAACTATACGGGCAGGCAACTCTTCGCGTGTATCTGGTTTACCATTACTATACACACGAGATTTGAGGCAACCCCACAAAGAAAAATCTAAAGGCGACAAATCAGATGACCGAGCTGGCCAATATACAGAACCACCTCGTCCTATCCATCTTTCCGGAAAGTTTTCATTAAGAAACACCGTCACTTGTCTCCCAAAATGTGTTGGTGCCCCATCTTGCTGATACCACATGCTACGACGAGCTTCCAAAGGAATATCTTCCAAGGAATTCGGCAATTCTTCCTCCAAAAAGTGAAGGTAAGTGTCTGTATTAAGACGATCTTCAATAAAATGAAGCCCAATTAGATGACTATTTAACAAGCCGCATCACACGTTAACGGAAAAACTATGTTGATGGTTAACTACGATTGTTTCGTGTGGGTTTTTATCCGCCCAGATATGAGAACTACGTGTGTTGTTTATACTATTCCTTGTAAATTGGTCTCAGCCGTAAAAAGTATGTGTGGAATAACCTCCAAATTATTTTGTAAGCACTGGCAAAACCGTACTCGATTTTTTAAATCTCCAGAAAGGAAATGCTGGACTTTTTGTAAACGATAGGGGTATAACCCATTAAGGTGAAAAATTCTCCATACGTTGGTTTGAGGAATTCCCGTTGTATGAGATATTGTACGAATACTGGTAGAAACACAAAAGTCAATAATTTGTCAATCATACGTTAATACGTCAAAGCTTAATAATTTAGAGGAATTCCCTATAGGTCACATAACATTTTTTGATCGTAATGACAGCCAGAATATGTGGTATAAAATTTGTCGGTCGAGTCGCGGAACACCCTGTATATATATTTTCTTCTTTCACAATATTGATTAATACTTTTTAATTACTCATAACTATCATAAGTATTATAAATAATGATATTTAATTATTTATTTCATTATATTTCATAACATGCAAGATATTCCATTTAATGTGCTTTACTAAATTTTTAATATCTTCTAGAAATTTTTCAGTTGCTATCTAAAATCAAAAATAACCTTCATCCTCTTTTTTCTCAAATTCCCAGGCACCATTTAAAAAAATCTATCTCATTAAAGCTATACTTTTCACATTTGACAATATCAAATTTTTTTTTGATTTATTAATTTATTATTACATCTATATTTTATTCTTAATATATTAGACACTTTATATAACGTATTTTAAACTCAAAACTCGTCTTATAATAAAGAGTTTATAACAATATATTCGTATATATACTGACTTTCAAGAAATCCGAACGCCCAATAGGAGTTGATCAATTTTAATAAAATTTATAATGTTCGTTTAATCAAACTCAAGCAACGATTACATTTTCAAGCTAAAGTATTTAAAAATAACAATGTTACTTAATAATGAGTGGGTCTACCGCGGTTTCTGATGCATTCGATTACTCTTCGAAGCATATACAAAAAAGGTTTTAAATATATCTATACGTTAATATGCCGTATAACGCTTTTGTTTAATTATGAAACAGACATGTAAATAATTTACATATCTGTAACTGTATACTTGGACAATACCTCGTATTTTCAGCATTTACTTCTGCTTAAGACATATGTTTCTGCAATATATAGGCGTCGTCAGTTAAGCTAATGAAGCAATGTATACAAATGATACAAATCTTTATAAATAGATCTGTATCTGTATATGACATTTAGCCGAACCGCCTATTAGATAAAGCAAATCTCATCCTATCAGGTGGCAATTATTTAATAAGTGACATCTGACGGACGAAAGAGACTTTACCGAAAAAAGCGATCTTTCATTTGACCCGCTAAGCTGGTACGAAACGAAAACAATACGGGTAGTCCTTCAAAAACGAGCCAGATGGCGGTAAATATACAAAAAAGGTTTTAAATATATCTATACGTTAATATGCCGTATAACGCTTTTGTTTAATTATGAAACAATTATGAAATTTACATTTTCGTTTCGTACCAGCTTAGCGAGTCAAATAAAAGATCGCTTTTTTCGGTAAAGTCTCTTTCGTCCGTCAGATGTCACTTATTAAATAATTGCCACCTGATAGGATGAGATTTGCTTTATCTAATAGGCGGTTCGGCTAAATGTCATATACACATACAGATCTATTTATAAAGATTTGTATCATTTGTATACATTGCTTCATTAGCTTAACTGTCGGCGCCTATAGATGGCAGAAACATATGTCTTAAGCAGAAGTAAATGCTGAAAATACGAGGTATTGTCCAAGTATACAGTTACAGATATGTAAATTATTTACATGTCTGTTTCACTTCGAAGCATGCTTGAAATTAAATGATTTATGATATCCTCTGTAATGTCATCCCAGGGCTTCTTTAATTCGGTGACGAAGGTCAAGTAGGTTATTTGGTGGTTGGCGTACAATACCCAATCGGGTATCAATCCCAGCCTATATATGTTCGATTGGTACGATGTCTGTGGAATGAGAGGGCCATGGTAGTAGTGTAACATTATTTTCTTGTAAGAACCTTATAGAACCTTTGCTGTATGAGAACGTGCGTTATCTTGTTGGAAAAGTGGTTGAATTAATCTTCCTAGGTATGGTAGTGCAACAGACTGCAGTACGTCGTGTGTGTAATCAGTTGCATTCAAATTTCTGTCAATAAAAGCTAGAGATGACCTAATACTGCATGCTATCGCACTCCAAACCATCATCTCCGGTGTAAGGGCCGTTCCACAGTAAATTTTAAATTTCTGCGTTCTCCACGAATTTGTCTTACTTTTCTGCGACCATTGTGGAAACACAGACAGAATTGGAACTCGTCAGAAAATACAACACCATTCCATTCAGTGCCCCAATTTGATCTGGCGTTACACCATCCAAGAAGCCGATATCGAGGTGTGGGAGACATAAAAATTGTCTATAGGAACGAAGCCCAAAAGTGCGTATTCTGCGATATATCGTTGGCATAAAGTTGTTGTAAAACTGTCAACCAAGCATTTCTCATCGACCGGGTTGTGGAAACTCTCTTATAAATTCGCAATCCTCAAATGACGATCTTTCCGTGCTGTAGTTGCCCGAGGTCGTCCGGATCCATAATGACGGTTATGGAATCCTTCTACAGACTACGTGTACCAACACTGTAACACTATTGACACACTGCGTCCCATGCAGTCGGAAATTTGTCTTATTGAAAAACCGCACACCAACAACGTGTCCCCTTTAGAATTCCTTAAATCATTTTATTGTTCCGTAAACGGCGCCTAGGCATAACGATTTAATGGCTTAATAAATTGAAAACAAATCGCTACGAGATATTGCTTCAACCTGAAGGAAACGCAAATTTAAAAAGTTAATTTTTTATAAAACAAATTATATAATTTTGTTGCTCTGAATTAATTTTGGATTGGGCGACTAGCCATTTTCCTAAATAAAGCAATTCCGTTTCATAAACATCTGTCCAATTCACTGTTACCACAGACATAACTAAATCAACTATTCAAAATTATACGAATGCAATGACAAGAATATTTAATAATTACTTGAATTGGTAAAAAAAAGTCGGAAAGAAAAAGATAAAGATGACTTGAATTTTGCTCTCAAAATTTTAATCAATTAGTACGTGTCAACTATGTTATTCATTCAAAAAAAGCATACTTCCTTTGGATGAATTAATTTGAATTTGAATGTCACTTTTGACATATCCTTGAAATAATATCTAATAAAGCAAGTAAAAAAAGGCATTTTAGTTCTTATTCAAATTTATTTCGTGTTCTAGACGCCAAATGTAACACAGCTTTTACTTAATTATTCTTACAAAATAGATTTAATAATTTTTAGGTGAACGTCCTTTATATCACTTTTTTGTATAAAATTCACTAAAACGAGGAAATAAGTACTTACACTTTAATCGTATCACATATTACGCTATTTTAACCTATGTAACGTCCGGTACACATAATCGCTTTTAAAAGACGATTTTTTTGTGGCCATTTGCATAAAACAAAAGTGCATTCTAACCTGGGGCGCAGAAACTCAATTAGTCCCATAGAATTATTAATGCTCCAGTTACCATATTCAGACGTTATCTGTGAAATATTAGAAGGATGTTTAAAAAAAATTCATCTTAATTAAGACTTGTTCAGCTTATTCATTCGGTGTGTATGAACTGATCAAGTAACGAAATTCTAAAACAGGATATTGGTAAAAGAAGCAATAAAAAGTGATTGTTATATATATGAATTGCTAAAGCCGACGTTTGATGCCAAAAAAAATCGAAGATTGGTTTACACGTATAATATGTATTTATATTTCTCAAGTCTATCCTTGTATACATAGTTTATATTGATTCAAAACGGTTAATATATTAAGTAGCAGAAATGCGAATAAAAACACAGATTTATTCTTAAAAAGGCGTATATTTACAGGATATATCAATCAAAGATGTCCATCTACGGGCAAAATGAATGCTGTAACTAATTAAATCAATTGCATTTCATTTTAAAATGTGTAATTTAATTTGATGGCGTAAAAAAATATATGGCACTGATGGTTTAATATGTGACGCTTCTTTCTCAATATTTGATCGCTAATATAAAAAGGAAAATGGTAAAAATGTCTAATTACCTAGGAATTAAATTTCAGTTGATATTTACCGCGTAAAACGATTGTTGGCTCAAATGGTAAGAACAATAATATTTTAGTTGAGGCGAATTTGATTGATATGATGATGAAGGTGGTGTAAAATCTATTTTTCAATACAGTCTCAGTGCTTTTGAATATATGTATTACGCAATTTAATCCATCGTAAAATATTTTTTTTCTTTCTCTGTGTTGGGGATGATGTACCAATGTTATGGTTGATGGCTCGTCGACCAAATGTTTGCGATGACTCCGGTTTCTGGCGGTGGCGCGTCAACGTCAGTCACTATCACAGCCCCTATGTTACTTCACTGTGCACAGGTTGTAAGGCTGAATACATTTTACTTTTTAAACCTTCGGTGACTGTTAAATGAATAAATGTACTTTCATCTAAATATATTTATTTAAACTATATACATTTATTTTGGATCTACATCGACTTATACTAACATAAACTGCTGTTGAGACTAGTGCCTCTTGTTAAAAAATGATTGTTATATTGATATTTTAAATTAGACTGTGTCTTGTTGTTGATGTTGATACTGTGTTTGAGTTCATACTTTTGAGTCTCTTGTTGCTGGTATAAGACATTGATTGTATGTTGTTCTATTCTGTACTGTTTTATAAGTAGGTAAAAATATAGCACTACCCCTAACTATAACATATTAAAATTATATTGGTTGGATAGTGTACTGTTTGACGCCATTTATTTGTTTATTTATTTCAACAAGTAAATGTTTTACATCAGAACATAGTCCCAATTATAGTATAACACAGTATAAAATACAAAAAGAAAATACTATCTAAATCACAATCTCGAATAACACAATGTGTATAATATCTACATAATGAACATATATACACGTTTGGCCTGTTTTTACCTTAAATGCGAGCTACAAGTCCATGTATATAAACGAACGTAGTTGCCAAGTTAAATACACAAGTGTGCAAGTACTGCTCGAGAAAAGTAGTGGGAACCCTTAAAGACAGGTCGATACCATCATTTCGATTATAAGAGAACAATATTGTGCATGTTGGTGGTTGTTTTCTTAATTTTCATATTATTATTCACGTTCGTGATATTCTTAATAAGTATCTGAAGTTAATATTGTAAGAATTACCTACTTCACATTTATTAATTTTATAGTTGAATTTAATTTGTTTCTAATTGGCAGTTATATTTTGTATTATTTGATTTTGGCCTGTTTTTATAGTTTTTATTCAATATGTTGGTTTATACAAACGAGAAAAGGATACAAATTATTAAGTGGTACTACTCTGGTAGTACTGCTCAAGAGGTAGTAGGGCGATTTATTTTTTCTTTCCAAAATAGACCTGTGCCTACAATACCAACAATAATGAGTATTGTTCATAAGTTTGAAGCTACTGGGTGTGTGCAAAATTGTCGAAAATGTATAAATAAGGTACCTAGAATGCGCGTATTGAATGAAGGAAGAGAAGAACGGGAAGTTTTAGTATGTAGCGCGGTTGAACATAATGAACCATGCTCATCGCGCCAAATTTCCGAACAAGTCAATATACCAGCGAGAACTGTAAGAAAAATCATGAATAGGCAAGGATACCGTAGCTTTAAAATTCAAAAACGTCACGAAATATTTCCTCACGATGAATCAAAACGCGTTGCATTTTGCGAACAGGTTATGGAGAAGGCCATTGCCAATAACAATTTTATAACAAATATTTTGTTTACGGACGAATCATCCTTTTATTTACATGGGCGTCATAATCCAATGGCTACAAGATATTGGTCTAAAGCAAATTATCATATCTATCTACCTCTGCGTACCCAGTATCCCCAAAAATTGAACGTGAGGCCGGCATTTTGGGGGATCACATCATTGGTCCTTTTATTATTGACGGCACCTTAACAGCAGCTAAATATTTACAAATGCTGCAAAATGAAATTATACCAGCTCTTCGTGCCCTTGAGGTTAATTTTGACGATATCTGGCTCCAGCAGGATAACTGTCCTGCCCATACTGCTCGTCTGGTTCAAGCATTTTCAAGGGAAACATTTCATGAACGTCTAATAAGTTCCGTTGGTACAATTGTTTGGCCGCCAGGATCCCCCGACCTAACGCCCCTGGATTTCTTTTTTTGGGGGTATGTAAAACAAACCCTGTATAGTCATCAGCACAATCAAGCACGTAAGCTTGGGGAACTACAACAAAAATTGTTGATTGTGCAAATACGATAACCACGGAAATGTTTTCGAATGTACGAAATAATTTTTATCATAGACTTGCGTACTGTCAGGAGCAAAGAGGTGGATTATTCGAACATTTGATTAATTGAGAAGTTTTAATTTGGTTTTTCAAGAATTCCGTTTATTTTAGAAGTATATTTTAATTTCCATTATTTAGAATTATTCTTTTAGTTTTTCGTACTCTTCCTGTTTCCCCAGAAATTATATTTATTGAATTTTTTCATTTTGTTTTCCAAGAATTTTCTTTATTTTTTTTATCTATTTTATTTTAAAATTTATTGCCTTTAGAAGAGCATTTTTTTTTCTCTTACTTCAATACGTCTACTTTGATAGTGTTATACATTTACTATTTTTTACAGCTTGTATTTAATGACTATTTACCTAAAAGATTCTCAAATTATGTTGTTGCGTTCGTTGTTGACAATATTGTACATGTGCATAGCTGTATAGTATATCACTATTACGGAATACATTCATATTCATTTGTCAATTCTCCAACAAAAGTACTGGTAAAATTAAAGTACGTTGTCTATCACATCTGCTTCGGCAAACCACTAATCTAGAAGAATATTTTTATTTCTCTAAAGGTCTACTTGCCGGCTCTCGTATGTATATTTGTTAGGTAGGTACGGTTTGGCAACTTCTCACGCCTTATGTATGGGAAGCCGCATGCAAGATGATTGTAGACCGAACCTGTACATATATATATACACAAGTGCCCCGTTATCCCGTGTATCGTTATGTTCAAATTTTAGGAGTGTGAAGTAGACTTCATTTCAAGTAACCAAAACGCAAAACTTGCATATCCATTTTTATTTTATTCAAAGTCACAGATCTATGAATGTGATTGTCAGATCATGAAAAAAATGTGATTCTAAAGTCAATACAAACTGATTTTATTTTAAAAAAATTATACGATTCAATAACAGGCCTGTTATTGTTAGCGTCGCTTAATAAAATATTATCCTAAAATAAATAAACACGCGTGGTAGTGCATACAGTAATTTTTTGGAGATATACAAAAAAGAATACTGGAAATTGATTTATGATAAAGAAGGTTCTTACTCATTTCGTAAGTGCTGACCCATCAATATCATACAATAAACAAATGTTCAGATGACTGTTACCGTTGCATTTTTTAATAAAGGATTACATTACGTTTCAGTTCATACAACAGTTTCTTAGTGACTTTTCTTTATTCAAAGTGCCTTACCGATTTTCTTCTCAAGAGTATACGGACATGCATTTTGTGTATGGCTACTGTAACGGCAGTGCACGTCAGGCAGTTATTGAATACCGACATCGGTTTCCCGATAGGCGCATTCCTCATTACAGAACGTTTCTGGAAGTACACAGACAATTTCGGGATTGCGGACTGCGTGATTATCTTTTCGACCGAGGAGTAAATTTGCCAGCAGACTTAGAGGAAGAAGCAGTAGCTATTGTTACAAGGGATCCAACTCTCAGTGTACGTCGAATCGCTAGACAACTAGGAGTTCCACGAACGATAGTTTGGTGAATTTTAAAACGTCAGGACTTATATCCATATCACTATCGTAGGGTACACGGTTTGGTTGAGGCAGACCACTATGCCTGTCTAGTTTATTCTACCTGGATATTCAGACAGTCACGGCTTCATTTTACTTTCTGAAGAACAGTCTTCAGGATAGATGAATCTACGTTCACGAGAAGTGGTGTTACAAATCTGAGAAACCTGCACAGGTGGTCATCAGAAAATCCCAAAGCTATACGCCCATCTAAATTACAACATGCATTTTCTATTAACATTTGGGCGGCCCTAATCGATGACTTGTTGATTGGTCCTGTCGTTCTTCCTGGGAGATTAAATCCGAACAATTACCTTCAATTTCTTATTGGCGAACTCCCAGGTCTTTTAGAGGATGTACCTCCCTGAATGTTCGACGAGACATATTGTTTCACATGGATGGGGCACCACCACATTTCGGAATTGCTGTCCGAAATTCGGTTAACGTCAATTATCCAAGATGGATTGGTCGAGGTGGTCTGTTGCATGGCCACTCAGATCACCCGATCTTAATCCCCTTGACTTTTATTTATGGAAGTACATGAAAAATTTAGTCTACGCGCAAGTTTCGAAAACAAGAGAAGAGTTGTTGGATCGTATTCACCTGGCTGCCGAGCAAATCCGACAAAACAAGTATGAAATTCGGATAAGCACTTCTTCTGGTGGCTTACGGACACAAGTCCGCATTCAACAAGGAGGTGGATATTTCGAAAATATTATTAATTGAACTTTTTTAAATAAAATCAGTTTTATTGACTTTAGGTTTACATTTTTTTTCATGATCTGACAATCACATTCATAGATCTGTAACTTTGATACCAATAAAAATGAATATACAAGTTTTGCGTTTCTGTTACTTGAAATGAAGTCTACTTTACACTCCTAAAATTTAAACATAACGATACGGGACAGCTAGTTAGTTACATATATACATATATATATATATATATATATATATATATATATATATATATATATATATATATATATGTAACTAACTAGCTGTCCCGTATCGTTATGTTCAAATTTTATTTTCAAATTTGCATTCGAAATCAGGTATATACGAAATTAATTGCGATGATTGTAATTTGAAATATATAGGCCAAACAAAACGACCAATAATAACCCGGTTTAAAGAACACATATCACATATTAAATACAATAGACCGGATAAATCTAACGTTGCCAACCATGCTTTAAGTACACTGCACAATGTGTCGATTAAAGGGTTGAAACTTGCCAAGGCCATTAATAACCCCCGCGATCTTGACGCCTACGAAAGTATTCATATCGCTAAAAACAAACAAAATTCTATGAACAGAGATAAAGGATCGATCCCCTTCACCTGTCTCTTTTCATTCTTAGAACCGTAAATAAAAAGGTCGTGGACGTTTCAAATTGGAATATAAACACATGTGGGTGCCGTTTTCCTTAAGAGAGGTAATTTTTTGTCGATCCTTTCGTTCGATATATTTGCATGTTTAAGTTAGTGTATACGTGGACGCCGTGTAAAGTTGTTGCGTAAGCAGTTTACTAGCTTTACTGTGCCCCATGTGCGACACCTTGATTAGTGGTTTTACCTACTGATGATGACAACTTAGTTGTCGAAATACGTATTTAGGATACGATTAATAATTGTGGTAAGGGGTTATACACCTTTTTTAAGTTTTTACTTAACCACAGTCTCCAAAGAAAGACTTTTCAGATTTATGTAATTGTATTGCATTACATACCTCATTTCAAAACACTTGAATAACGTTAAGAGAATATTTTTTATAATAATTATTCCACATCTAGACTCTAATAAATGTTCAGAGATAAATAAAACTAATCGATTGATATTTAATACCGCGAAAGTCAATAAATTTACTGACAATGTTATTATAGAGTGTAGAAAAGTGGCCGGGTTATGGTTATTGACACCGTACGTAGTTAAAACTCTAAAATGCACGTTACGTAACTAAGTATAGAAAATATTACTGTGTAATATACGTTTAATACGTCCTTTAGTGCGTCATTAGCGGTCCGATGTCCGCGTTATATGCGGTGTGGTCCCGCGGTGGTCAAGTCATACTTATTTATTTTATCTCTAAATCAGATCGCCCCAGCAAGCAATGAGACCAGGCAAATATTAATTTTTATTGTGCACAATCTTCGTGCCGTGATTTTGCCCTAAACGTTTAGTAACGAGCCTATATCGGCCAGTTTATATCCAAAAGTGGGCATTACTGCGCTGCCAACATGTGAATACCAATGTCTATCGTCACATAACTCCCGTCCGAAATTGGTCATCATTACAATTAGCCGTAATACGAACGTTTATTGCCGTATACCAGCGTTTTATATTTTCCCATTTGCAATTCAAACTGGATTTTTAATCTAAGGACGTTCGGATAATAAACGCTTTAACTAAAAACGACCATATCTGATCGTGTTGACACATTAGAAAAAAAATACGATTAATTGTCTCAGTTTCTTTATTATTTTCATTTTACCTGGAAATTTTTCTGCACCATACAAAGTCCTGGTAATTACTGCAATAACGAAATAAATGAATTCGTTGAAATAGCAGACCATTAGGAAAATTGATATTGAAACTCATAGTTAATTTAACTTTTTTGTGTCATAATCTTGCTGGTCGACCTTTGCGGTAGTTGTGTCCATTGCATACCGTTCTTTTCTATTTGGAACAGTGTTCTGAGGACTTATACTCCTCTTAACGTTTCGCCGTTACTGACATGGAAGGCCTTCAAGGGTTTTCATTCACACTGCTTAATAATAATAATATGATAGGAATGTATTTAATATGAATCGACCTTTTCGCCTTTAATCGAACAATTATCAATTGACTAAATTACGTTCACTACACGCTCCTAGGAATTTATTTCCATTTCTGCAATTCCTAGTGGCTCAAACCTAAGACTTTTCGTTTTTGAACTTTGCATCTATGACTTGCAATCTTATTGAACTCTTTGGCTGTCTGCTACCCAAACATTTTCTTTGCGTTAGAGTGTCATCATGTAAAAAATAGTATATCGATGTTTAACATCAAATATATAACTACGAGAATATAATTCACGTGTCACATGGTACATTTCTAATTAATTTCACTGGTTAAAATACAAAAACAATGTCGCGGAATAGGCTATCAAATCGATGACAATTCAATCACCGCATGTTGACTGTCATCTGTTTTAATGAATAAAATTGTTTACTATCAAAATGACAGAAAGTTTCAATGGACGCGTCAAAGTCAGAAAATAGTGCTGCTGACCAGAAAATGTTTCAACTAGTCGATGGGGAGATTCGGAAGATAATTAAGGAGAACACCCAAAAAAATACCAAAATTAATAAAGAATCGCAGCGGAACCAATTCATGGAGTTTTGCGCTTCACGGGGAATCATATTAACCCAGAAATTGCATTAATATTAAGAAATTATGTTCAATTCACACGACATTCTGAAATAGTAAATAAGATGAAAGGGATTGAAACATCTAAAAATTTAACATTCAAAATATGTATTGTAATAAATAAATAACTGTAGTGTTGAGTATCCTGTAACTGTAATTATTTACTGTCAAACTGACAGATCGTTCAAAATTTTTACTTTTTCCAAAATTAATTTTTTGTTAGCGTTCATTATATTCTCTCGCCAAATATAACACGTGTTATGATTAATCAACGATGATACCACTCGTTCAAACATATATCAAATTGGACTCGTGCTTTGCACTCGTCAATTTTCAGGGGTTTTAACTCGAACTATCACCCATGATAAACATAACACTAGTTACATTATACCTGATAATACCAATTTATTGACATGTATCTGTATACGTACAGATGCATGTCAGGGATGCATAAGGCATACTAATTCGCATTGAAGACTTCAACGTACAGATAACACGTGTTTCGGACTTCCCTTGTCCTCATCAGTATACGGCAGAAGTAAACCATGCGAATATTTCTCCGCTGCAGATGTGAAATGTTGCTCTCATGGGCATTTCTCGTACAAGTTTGACATAAGCCTTAATTGATGTGTGTGCGTTTCTAAAAATATTAGCGTGCGGAAAAAATCGGTTTTCGGAGTAAGTAGTCGTAACGTAATTTTTGCGATGGTTACTTTGAACGCAAGTTTTTTTTATAGAATACGAGATTGTAATGTCTACTTGAAATTCAATATGACAGAAAATTTGGGGAAAGAAAAAGAGCATTAACAGATAAAAAATTGGAACAGGTATTAGAAAAGTTGTTTCAGGAGGAATATGAAAATTTAGGACATAATATAGTGACGATAGCGGAAATGAAATTGAGGACTTTGTATAGTCAGAATCAGATTACATGCCATCATATATAGATTATACGTACGATGATCAATCTGAACCTAGCAAAAGAAGAAAGATATTAAAAGATCAATACTCATTAGAAAAAAAAATAAGAAACAAACAATATAACTGAGGATATAAGAGGCATAGGTGACGCAGAGAAGTCACAGACATGTGAAAAACAACATTCAATATCTGAAGTGCGACTAAATTGGCAAAAGATCTCGCAAAGGCAGCGGTTACCCTTGATGCATTTTGTTTGTTTATAACAGATTCAATGATCGACACTTTCGTCAAACATACAAATGCCGAAATAAATGTAAGATCCAAAATGAACAAAGATGAAAAGGCAGCTACTTGGCAGACAAGTGCCTCAGAAATTAAGGCACTTCTGGGATTGTTGTATTTTTCAGCCATTAGGAAAAGTAATCGTTTACTTACTTCGGAACTGTTCAATGACAAATTATGTGGATAGAAATATTTATTTTACTCTCTGAAAGGTCGTTTCAGCTCTGGACCTGATTGTATTCCGGAATATTTCCTGAAAATGTGCTTTATCTCTTCCTTTATCAATTATTTACCATCTCTCTATACAATTTGGATGTTTTCCCGATCAATGGCAATTTGCTCACATTTTTCCAATTTTCAAGTCTGGTAGCAGATCATTTATTAACAATTACCGTCCAATATCGCTACTAACGAGTATTTCAAAAGTTCTTGAGCATATTGTATCAAGTTCTATCTATGACACCTTCCCTGAAGTAATTCACGTAAATCAACATGGTTTCTTGTCTGGCTGTAGCACCCAAACGAACCTATTGCAATTTTGCTGCTATTATAGTGACGTACTGGAGGGAAGATCTCAAGTAGATACTGCTTATGTGGATTTTTCTAAGGCTTTTGACGGTGTTGATTACAAGTGATTGCTCCACAAACTTGATCTTTAGGGAATTGGTGGTAGTTTGATTTTGTGAATTTCCTCCTACATGTCTCATAGAACTCAAATAGTTAAGTTGTTACCGAAAACATCCAGATCTATATCGGTTATTCCGCCTCAAGGCGGCCACTTAGCAGCAATTCCCTTTCTGCTTTTTATAAATGATTTATATAAATAATTCATTTGTTCCAACTTCTTGGCCTACGCAGGTGATTTGAAAATGTTTAAATGTTTGGACTCTTGAAATGGCGGTAGGGTGCTCCAGAATGATATTGATTTACTAGCAGCATGATGTATGAGCAACATGTCTCTTAACCTTGGTAAATGCTATATTATAACTTTTTCAAATAAAAATAATACTTATATTTTTAATTACATGTTGCAAGGTACTGCCCTGGAAAGAGTTGACCATGTTGTCGACTTGGGTGTTATTTTTTATGTGAATGTATTATTTAATTTACATATAGATCATATTATAAATAAATCCTTGCAGCTACGCGGCTTCATTAAACGTGTATACTGTAACTTCACGAACATAATTTATATTACACAAATTTATACGCCTTGGTTAGGTTTATACTCGAGTACTGTTGTATGTTATGGTTTCCTTATCATGGGTTTATATTGATCGGATTGAGCAAATTCAGCGTTAATTGGCTAATTTTATACACTTTAAATTAAAAATTGATAAAAACTTATATAATTACAAGAGATTACTACTACTGGGTTGAATCGTTGAAGAACAGAAGCCATAAAGCCATTTATCTTGAATTTCAGTTTTTACTAAAAACTATGAGGTTTCCTTGAATTCTTCTTTTTTTTTTCTTTTTTTTCTTGCTAATTGCAGTTGTTGCAGTGGAATAGTTTCAAGGCCCTCCCTATTTGTGATACACATTTGTAACTATAATTTACAAACTTATACATTTTGGATTACGAAATTGTACTATTTGGAATTTTTTTAAATAAATAAATAAATAATATGCAGAAATTGATATTTTCTTTTAACTAGATATAGTTAATTGACGAAGGAGATACTTGTTGAAACTTCATTATAACGCTATGAAATAAGTAATTAAACTTCTAGTTTCAAAAATTCTTTTATTGTAAATACCACTACAATATTGTTTCGCCATACAATGGCTTCATCAGGTGGATGAAATACTGAATATGTACAATACAAGTCTGAATATTTATGTGAAAACTATTGGAAATGGTGGTGGTGGTGGTGGAAAAATTTTTACAATCTTAAATTTATTAGAGGGGAGTTGTTAAATCTAGTTGGTCATTTAAAGCTAATCCTAAACTATTGTATCTATTAATTTCTAAGTTTTCTAACAGGTTAAGTTTTTACTTTTTTCTTGAATGCGTAAAATTTTGAAATCTATATTAAATCGATGATTGATATCTATACAATGACTTGCGAAAGTTCAATCTGTTTTCTTTTCTTGATGGTCTCTCTCGTGTTCTTTCATCCTAATTTTGAATGTCCTCTCCGTTTGTCCTATGTATACCTTATTACAATCTTCGCATGTTAACTTATATACACCAGATTTTGATCCTTTGTCTATTTTATCTTTGTTGTTTTTAATAATGTTCTGTATAGTATTGTCTGTTTTAAATGATATATGTTCGTTATTAAGTTTTTTAATGAAAGTACCAATTTCTTCCGAAATTTTCCTTAAGTAAGTGATTGAATTATAGGAATTAATTATCTTGTATTTTAATTTTGGATAAACTAAGGAAAGGGTTTTAGATTTTGTTGGCTATTTAGGATGTTATTGACAATATTTACAGAGTAACCATTGTTTAATGCTATTGTTTATATTCTATTTAGTTCAAGGTCGAAATTACTTTTGCTCATAGGTACATGAATTAATCTATATACCATTGATTGGTATGCTGATAATGTGTGTCTTATAGGATGAAATGAATTAGCGTGTATTGTGGTATCTGTATGTGTTGGTTTATGGTATATAGCGAACTCGTGTTTATTAGTTTTGTGTGATATGGTTAAATCTAGAAAATTAAAGCTTTTATTTATTTCTGTTTCTATAGTAACATTTATTTTGGGGTGAATAGTGTTGATATAATTATGTAAAGTTTTTAATATTGTCTATCTGAACCGTTAAAGCAAATTAATATGTCATCAACATACTTAAACCAATATACACAATTACCAAACAAGGGATGTGTACTAATTATAGTTTCTATATAGTTTTTCATGAATAATTTAGAAAATATAATTAGTACACATCCCTTGTTTGGTAATTGTGTATATTGGTTTAGGTATGTTGATGACATATTAATTTGCTTTGACGATTCAGATAGACAATTAAAAACTTTACATAATTATATCAACACTATTCACCCCAAAATAAATTTTACTATAGAAACAGAAATAAATAAAAGCATTAATTTTCTAGATTTAACCATATCACACAAAACTAATATACACGAGTTCGCTATATACCATAAACCAACACATACACATACCACAATACACGCTAATTCTTTTCATCCAATAACACACAAATTATCAGCATACCAATCAATGGTATATAGATTAATTCATGTACCTATGAGTAAAAGTAATTTCGACCTTGAACTAAATAGAATATACACAATAGCATTAAACAATAGTTGCTCTATAAATATTGTCAATAACATCCTAAATAGCCAACAAAAATCTAAAACCCTTTCCTTAGTTTATCCAAAATTAAAATACAAGATAATTAATTCCTATAATTCAATCACTTAGAAAAATTTCGGAAAAAATTGGTACTTTCATTAAAAAACTTAATAACGAACATATATCATTTAAAACAGACAATACTATACAGAACATTATTAAAAACAACATAGACAAAATAGACAAAGAATCAAACTCTGGTGTATATAAGTTAACATGCGAAGATTGTAATAAGGTATACATAGGACAAACGGGGAGGACATTCAAAATTAGTATGAAAGAACACGAGAGAAGCCATAAAGAAAAGAAAACAGATTCGACTTTCGCAAGTCATTGTATAGATATCAATCATAGATTTAATATACGAATAGATTTCTAAATTTTACACATTCAAGAAAAAAGTAAAAAACTTAATTTGTTAGAAAACTTAGAAATTAATAGATACAATAGTTTAGAATTAGTTTTAAATGACCAACTAGATTTAAACAACTCCCCTCTATTAAATTTAAGATTGTAAATATTTTTCCACCACCATTTCCCCAATAATTTTCACATAAATATTCAAACTTGTATTGTACATATTCAGTATTTCATACACCTGATGAAGCCATTGTATGGCGAAACAATATTGTAGTGGTATTTACAATAAAAGAATTTTTGAAACTAGAAGTTTAGTTACTTATTTCTTACCGTTCTATTAAAGTTTATTGATAAAGCTACATTAGTTTTGCAAATTAATTGCATTTTCGCCAAGCAATGTGATTGTAAATATTTCTTCCTACATTTTACGACGCCAATTATTCGAATTTTTTAAGTAAAAAAATATTTTTTTTTCAATTAAACTAAATTTTTAACTTAGGGCTTCCCGATGTATCCGGAACCACAGTCCTTAATAGTTCAAGTGGCAGAGCAATGGTCCAGCAAACCATGGACGTGGGGTCGAATCCTGCTTAAGGGCGAATTTTTTCAAATAAAAATTCAAATATTTAGTGTCGTAAAATGTAGAAAGCAGTATTTACACTACGTTAGTTTTATTATTAAAACTTAAAAAGAACTTTTTGAGTTAATTTTAAACATTAAGTGTAGTAAATTTGACGAGGGTTATCTTTAGCGTTTCTTGAAACGGTGTTATCACTGTAGGGTTAGGATACAGTCTACTAGAATACTACATAGCTTTAGCGAACTAACAAATGTAATTTAAATCCTAATTGATTAATAATTGTCAATTCGAAGTTAAACAGTACACTTATTGAAGTATACTGCGCAAATCCTCCTTTATAGTGACAACAAACGCTAATTGTCAGTGAAGACAGATTGCCGCACTACTAGAGTTTAAAAAAATATTATTAGGATTTATTTATGATTTATGATCTTGACGTACCTACATTAATTATTCTGCATATTGCCCCTAGATTTGTGGTATAAAATTTGATGGTGAAATAGATTCATTATAAAATTTAACAATTATACTAATTAAGAACGGTACCAGCAAGAATTTGAATTCAACATGATAGCCGAGAATTAACTATAGACAACGACCATGAAAATCTACAAGTGAAATTATATTAAAATTAATCCAAATTGTTACGTTTTAAAATCCCATCATTTTTATTGGTTTGTAAATTTGATATTTATTTTGAACAAAATTTATGGTTTTTTTATTACTCATTTTTTTCTGACAAAATAATTTAAAAATAAACAATATTTACGCATCACCATTCGCAATGAAGATAATTAATTTCACACACAGAAGTCATTAAATAAAGTATTTGTGCCTTCAAAAAAAAAAACGAAGTCATTTAGTTCAGAAATTTGTAATTTCTTATGTGCTTATTTAGTGTTAATGAATCTAGAAGAGCAGCTAGATAAACGGTTTTAGGAATTCCGTTCCTTAGGCACACACATAGACTTGCTTACCACGAACTATTAACAAGTATTAACGAACCCGATAATTGACTTTGAAAATGGTTATTAGGTCCACTGATTCGAAAAATAGTCGGCATTAAAACAAAATGAAATGAACTAGAACACAGAGACCAGACCGTGTCAGAACACACTTGATTGAAACATTATTACCACTAATTACTAGTAGAACAATCCAGAACCCATTAATTTTAACAATGACACTCCACTCTTTGAGAAGGCGTTAAAATTAATGATATGCTGATGTGAGTTATATTATTTTTTTAAAAGCTCAGTAACATAAGTTTTTTCTTCTAATATAACATTACTATTAATCATTACTCACAAGACCGCATTGCTGGTATAATGAAAATATTAAAAATCTAACCGTAGCTACATAATATACTGTAGCGAAGCGATCTTGAGAAAGGAAGCATTAGTGGTTGATACTTCTAATATGAAATATCTGTTTAAATATTGGTTTGTATGATGAAAAATAGAAAAGATGGCATTAAGAATTACAATAACTTTAGAAAAAAAAACCAGTGTCAAGTTTTTTTGCAACTCCTACACGTTACGCCTTTAAAAGCTGAATAATTAATATGTTAATAATTAATCAATTAATAAAAACAAATTGAGAAGTTACTTGAAAAAAAATTGTGCGGAGTAATTTTTAACAAATTAGAATCGCAGAAATTTTTAACGGACTAAAACTATTTCAAGGTGCTTCACGCTAAATAGTTTTAAAAGATATAGAGGCGTGCCGAATTGAAAAAAAAATGCAATTAGAAAATGTAGTATGTATAAGCTATATATCATCTGTCTAAAAACACACAAAAACTTTCTGAAAATAGAAGAGACTAATGGCGCCATCTGATGTACACTTTTGTTGTCGAAAGCAGAAACCTTCATTAGTGTTATAAAGAACAATTCCTTACTTAAGTCTAGGATTTGTTTTAAATATTAAATGTCAACTGTTGTCTGTCAATAATTGTCAGAATCTAATATCAAAGATAGTAGTTTGTATTTTTGAATTTTAAAACTGGTGTTTACTAACGTACTATCGAGTTAAAAAAAAAGTGGTACAGTAGTGAAGTTACATGTAAAGTCAATTTTTAAACATTTTAGTATTGTGAGGTCACTAACGTACTTAAGACCGTAGTCGCAAAAGACATTTTTTACACTTGTATGTTACTTGAATATTTAAATTTGACGCCTACATTTAATACATACCTACATTCACGCAGCCTAATTTAAACCGATTAATTTTTGTTAATTCGATATTAAAGCATTCATGGTTATTTTCGAAATGGACAGTGGAAGTACTTAATTCAAGCTTGTTTAACAGAATTTCGAGATGAATTTACCAACCCCTCTTTTGATTAGAATACTTTTCAGTATACACTGATAAGAATTGCTACAGTTTTTCGACAAATCGGTAGTGTGGGACGACAAGAGGGTAGTGGGCGACCAAAAATCCGGACAGAAAAAGTAATTGGTAATGACTGATGCCCCAAAAACTTCAATACGAACTCTTGCTCAACAAACTGGGTTGTAAGTTGGTTGTTGTCATACAGGTTTAAAACAAGATTTACAGTTATTTCCATACCATATAACTTGGTGGCAGAAAGATCTTCAATGTTGATTATTTGCGACAAGAAGTTTTTTGCGAATTGTTTACAAATAATTTTAAGCATTGGTCCTATTTGTATTATTCGTTTGACCAGGCGCTCTTCCTCTCTCCTCTCTATGTGTCCCAACCATCTTATCCGTTGGGCTTTTGCTAAATCCGTTATTTTTGGTTCTTCGTAGAGCTGTAGTAGCTCGTTGTTATTTTGTCTTTCCCACCTATCTTCCGACTTTTCCACCAAAATTTCTCCTCAGTATTTTCCTTTCCCACGCCTCCAGTTTTTCAGTCTCTGCGCTGTTCATAACTCACGTTTCGCATGCATATACTACTGTTGGTCGTAGAATCGTTTTATACAAACGTATTTTCGCTTTTCTAGACACATTTTTTTATTTTAAGAGCTTGTATAATGACCCCGCACATCTCTATTCTCGCTGCAATTTCGTCGGCGCCATTACCATTTTCAGTCAGTCACGCCCCCAGATATGCAAAGCGCATATTTTCCACAATGCATATTATATGCATTTTTTTAAAATATTTACATATATCCTTAATAAATAGCATATTGTGCATAATTGCAAAAATTTTGAATGATGTAAATCCTTGGCAGGCGTTTCAAGAGTTCAAGATAAACAAATTTCCCAACCTCTCTTTTGATTAGAATACTCATCAATAATGTAACCCATATATGAAAAGCGCATATTTTGCATCTTATATGCATTTTTTTAAATATTTGCATATATCCTTAATAAATAACATACTGTGCATAATTGAAAAAATTTGTGGGAGCAAAAGTTTTTGGAAGCGGAACCTCTCATAGACGAAGTTACAGACCAGTTCATTATTAATTTGGGTGAAGACTCTGAATCGGAGAGCGAAGAGGAAGTCAGTGATAGTGATTCTGCATAACTTTTTATATAATTACATGTATAATTTACCGTAATTTTTTTGAAACTTAGTTATTGTTCATTATTGTTTTCTCCTATAATTATTTTTGAGTATTTATGTATTATTTCTTATTGTAAATATTATTTTCATTGTTATTTCCAATAATATTAGTATTAATAATATTCTTTTCTCCACGACTATTAAATAATGTTATTACAACACTCGCCTACGCTCGTTGAAGAATATACTGTTCTTTTGTACATATAGAAAGTTTACAATGTGATTATAATGAGAAAGAGATTAGCATAAACATTCTTTGCCAATAATTCAGTTAATTATCCAAATTAGTTTTACTTAATCCTAAGCCTTTCTACCGTTAAGTGTAGCTAACAATCTTATTCAGTCATCCCCTTAATGTGATGTTAGTACGCTATTAGCTAGTAGGTGAGGTAAGACATTTTAATTAAACATGTTACATTGAACTATGCGTTTTATTTTACTTCTATTTGCCTTAATTTAGTGAAATACAAACCATTATAAACATGTTTAACAATGTGATTTTCTGAATTTATCCCTTACTACGTCCCAATGCACGACTCGCACAAAGAGTTTGTATTTCATTTTTCCTAATACTGTCTCTATCGAACACTGACCCTTACTTGACGCACGTACAAATTCTCCCACCGGCCACATGAAAATCGGTCTGCTGTAGCTTCCTTTTCCTCGAATCAATGTGTTGGTCAGGTCTCTTGTATACGTTAATAGCAGCAACTTCAATCAGGTTTCTTCTGATATAGATATATATTTCTATAGTTGGTTGACTTTTAAACCGCTTCTCTTGTAGTATGTATGTATCATGACAATTAATTTTTGGATGTTCTTGTTTTTTTTGTCTTTATTACTTCTAATAATTTGTGCAGACCTTTGTTTATATTCATATATATTATTAGCTTGAATATTGAATATTGTTTTAGACTGTAAAGTTTTTAATTGTCTATCTGAACCGTTAAAGCAAATTAATATGTCATCAACATACCTAAACCAATATACACAGTTACCAAACAAGGGATGTGTACTAATTATAGTTTCTAAATTATTCATGAAAATTTCCTCTAATAAGGGGCTTAGTGGCTTTCCCATTGCTAGAACCTCTGTTTATTTATAAAATTTCTTTTTAAATTGAAAGTAATTTTGTTCCAGGCACGTTTCTAAGAGCTGTAAAATTTCGGTCTTTGTGACAATGTTCGTGTTTCTACGTTCTAGTTGTAAAGTAATTAAATCTATTACCTCCTGGGGTAAAAACTTTACATAATTATTACAACACTATTCACCCCAAAATAAATTTTACTATAGAAACAGAAATAAATAAAAGCATTAATTTTCTAGATTTAACCATATCACACAAAACTAATAAACACGAGTTCGCTATATACCATAAACCAACACATGCAGATACCACAATACACGCTAATTCTTTTCATTATATAACAAACAAGTTATCAGCATACCAATCAATGGTATATAGATTAATTCATGTACCTATGAATAAAAGTAATTTCGACCTTGAACTAAATAGAATATCACAATAGCATTAAACAATGGTTACTCTATAAATATTGTCAATAACAGCCTAAATAGCCGACAAAAATCTAAAACCCTTCCCTTAGTTTATCCAAAATTAAAATACAAGATAATTAATTCCTATAATTCAATCACTTACTTAGGAAAAATTTCGGAAAAAATTGGTACTTTCATTAAGAAACTTAATAACGAACATATATCATTTAAAACAGACAATACTATACAGAACATTATTAAAAACAACAAAGATAAAATAGACAAAGAATCAAACTTTGGTGTATATAAGTTAACATGCGAAGATTGTAATAAGGTATACATAGGACAAACGGGGAGGACGTTCAAAATTAGGATGAAAGGACACGAGAGAAGCCATAAAGAAAAGAAAACAGATTCAACCTTCGCAAGTCATTGTATAGATATCAATCATAGATTTAATATAGATTTCAAAATTTTACACATTCAAGAAAAAAGTAAAAAACTTAACCTGTTAGAAAACTTAGAAATTAATAGATACAATAGTTTAGGATTAGCTTTAAATGACCAGCTAGATTTAAACAACTCCCCTCTATTAAATTTAAGATATTGTAAAAATTTTTCCACCACCATTTCCCCAATAATTTTCTCATAAATATTCAAACTTGTTTTGTACATATTCAGTATTTCATCCACCTGATAAAGCCATTGTATGGCGAAACAATATTGTAGTGGTATTTACAATAAAAGAATTTTTGAAACTAGAAGTTTAATTACTTATTTCTTAGCGTTATAATGAAGTTTCAACAAGTATCTCCTTCGTCAATTAACTATAGCTTTTTTTGTTATTAATAGTACTTTTTCTTATGTGTATGGTTTACAATTTTATTTTGATTTTATGCTGTAAATGGAATTATAATTCTGTTGGGTAATAAATAAATAAATAAAAAGTAAAATTAAAATAAATAAATTTTGACTGCTGATATACTAATCGAATGAAAGTCTGAATAAGGTTTAAAAAGAAATTCATATTTGGTTTCGTAAATTGGTTTTATTTTACAAACACGATTTACTACTTGCTATTTAACATATACAATGTTCTTATAAATGTAGTTACGACTAAATTATGACAATTATGCTATTAAAGCCCGAAATCTGATCAAGATACTTGCCCCAATGCCAATGTTCTAAATAAGAGTTTTGCGGTTCTTTCTTTTCTGTTTGTATAACATAATGTGACAAGTAGCGATCCTACGCTCGTCGACGTGTAATAAGCACAAGTGCAACGTTCCAAATACGGTCCTAAGGTTAAGGATAGATAGACATTGAAGTGGCGTTGTAGAAAAGCGGAAAATTGTTTACAGTCATAAGTAGCGTGGGCGGACCAGTATTTCATACTTTTTATTATTAGATCACCCACTCTTGCACACGTAATGTTACGATATACTTGATATTTCGTATTGTCGATGTACAGAGTGTTTCTTTCTTGAAATAAAATTAGAATGTTAATTTCGATATGTGCGAATTAAATTTTACACTTTGATTTAAATAATTTTGGCAAATTAAAGCATAAATACTAAGCATAGATGCATACTAAGCATAATACTAATATATAGATATCAAAATAAATAACGTTTCGTTTATTTAAAAATTTTCTTTAATAAATGAAATGTTAATTGAGATAGTTAATTGACGAAGGAGATACTTGTTGAAACCTAATTATAACGCTAAGAAATACGTAATTAAACTTCTAGTTTCAAAAATTCTTTTATTGTAAATACCACTACAATATTGTTTCGCCATACAATGGCTTCATCAGGTGGATGAAATACTGAATATGTACAATACAAGTTTGAATATTTATGTGGAAATTATTGGGGAAATGGTGGAAAAATTTTTACAATCTTAAATTTAGTAGAGGTGAGTTGTTTAAATCTAGTTGGTCATTTAAAGCTAATCCTAAACTATTGTATCTATTAATTTCTAAGTTTTCTCACAGGTTAAGTTCTTTACTTTTTTCTTGAATGTGTAAAATTTTGAAATCTATATTTAATCTATGATTGATATCTATACAATGACTTGCGAAAGTTGAATCTGTTTTCTTTTCTTTATGGTTTCTCTCGTGTTCTTTCATCCTAATTTTGAATGTCCTCCCCGTTTGTCCTATGTATACCTTATTACAATCTTCGCATGTTAACTTATATACACCAGAGTTTGATTCTTTGTCTATTTTATCTTTGTTGTTTTTTATAATGTTCTGTATAGTTTTGTCTGTTTTAAATGATATATGTTCGTTACTAAGTTTTTTAATGAAAGTACCAATTTTTTCCGAAATTTTTCCTAAGTAAGTGATTGAATTATAGGAATTAATTATCTTGTATTTTAATTTTGGATAAACTAAGGAAAGGTTTTTAGATTTTTGTTGGCTATTTAGGATGTTATTGACAATATTTATAGAGTAACAATTGCTTAATGCTATTGTGTATATTCTATTTAGTTCAAGGTCGAAATTACTTTTACTCATAGGTACATGAATTAATCTATATACCATTGATTGGTATGCTGATAATTTGTGTGTTATAGGATGAAAAGAATTAGCGTGTATTGTGGTATCTGTATGTGTTGGTTTATGGTATATAGCGAACTCGTGTTTATTAGTTTTGTGTGATATGGTTAAATCTAGAAAATTCATGCTTTTATTTATTTCTGTTTCTATAGTAAAATTTATTTTGGGGTGAATAGTGTTGATATAATTATGTAAAGTTTTTAATTGTCTATCTGAACCGTTAAAGCAAATTAATATGTCATCAACATACCTAAACCAATATACACAATTACCAAACATGGGATGTGTACTAATTATAGTTTCTAAATTATTCATGTAAATTTCCGCTAATAAGGGGCTTAGTGTGTTTCCCATTGCTAGACCCTCTGTTTGTTTATAAAATTTCTTTTTAAATTGAAAATAATTTTGTTCCAGGCACGTTTCTAAGAGCTGTAAAAGTTCGGTCTTTGTGACCATGATCGTGTTTCTACGTTCTAGTTGTAAAGTAATTAAAAAGAAATTTTATAAACAAACTGAGGGTCTAGCAATGGGAAACCCACTAAGCCCCTTATTAGCGGAAATTTTCATGAATAATTTAGAAACTATAATTAGTACACATCCCTTCTTTGCTAATTGTGTATATTGGTTTAGGTATGTTGATGACATATTAATTTGCTTTAACGGTTCAGATAAACAATTGAAAACTTTACATAATTATATCAACACTATTCACCCCAAAATAAATTTTACTATAGAAACAGAAATAAATAAAAGCATTAATTTTCTAGATTTAACCATATCACACAAAACTAATAAACACGAGTTCGCTATATACCATAAACCAACACATACAGATACCACAATACACGCTAATTCTTTTCATCCTATAACACACAAATTATAAGCATACCAATCAATGAATGGTATATAGATTAATTCATATACCTATGAGTAAAAGTAATTTCGACCTTGAACTAAATAGAATATACACAATAGCATTAAACAATGGTTACTCTATAAATATTGTAAAATAACATCCTAAATAGCCAACAAAAATCTAAAACCCTTTCCTTAGTTCATCCAAAATTAAAATACAAGATAATTAATTCCTATAATTCAATCACTTAGAAAAATTTCGGTAAAAATTGGTACTTTTATTAAAAAACTTAATAACGAACATATATCATTTAAAACAGACAATACTATACAGAACATTATTAAAAACAACAAAGATAAAATAGACAAAAAATCAAACTCTGGTGTATATAAGTTAACATGCGAAGATTGTAATAAGGTATACATAGGACAAACGGGGAGGACATTCAAAATTAGGATGAAAGAACACGAGAGAAGCCATAAAGAAAAAAAAACAGATTCGACTTTCGCAACTCATTGTATAGATATCAATCTTAGATTTAATATAGATTTCAAAATTTTACACATTCTAGAAAAAAGTAAAAAACTTAACCTGTTAGACAACTTAGAAATTAATAGATACAATAGTTTAGGATTAGCTTTAAATGACCAACTAGATTTAAACAACTCCCCTCTACTAAATTTAAGATTGTAAAAAAATTTTTCTACCACCATTTCCCCAATAATTTTCACATAAATATTCAAACTTGTATTGTACATATTCAGTATTTCATCCACCTGATGAAGCCATTGTATGGCGAAACAATATTGTATTGGTATTTACAATAAAAGAATTTTTGAAACTAGAAGTTTAATTACTTATTTCTTAGCGTTAATTGAGATATGTATAAAATTTGGTTATGTTATGGAGAGAAGTTTTTTTTAACTTTCATTTAAGTAAAATGAACGATTATTGCAATAAAATCATTTATGTTTTCAATTGTCCCTATATACCATAAAAATTTTTAATATATTACCGTATCTATTTATTACTTTCTCGGACAACTACAAAACGCTATGGAACATAGCTTTTAAATTTATTTTCCTAATCAAAAGTTAGAAAAATTAACCAATGAAAAATAGAGTCACACATATTAGAAACAGCATATTTGTAAAGGATAATGTAGAAAAACTATTCAACAGCCTCATTAATAATGACTATCCTAAACACATTAAACAAACTAATATATAATTCCAACACATTTGATGGTCCAACTGACGAGAATGCAGACAAAATTCACGTAATTTACAGAAGAATCCCTTATATAAAAAATTTAACTGATCAAATAGTTCAATAATTTATAAAGTAAGCAACATTAATTTACAATTAGCCAAGTATAACACGGCAACTTCACAAGCTTTATTTACACGAACTAAAGATAAAACACCCATTTTAAATCAAAATATGTCGTTCATAAAATACAATGTCAGGAGTGTGGGGACTGATACATTGGGCAAACGTTGCAACTACTCAAACAACGGATTAGTCAACTTAAAAATGATTGCAGAATTGGAAAGAAATCTGGTGCTTTATAATTACATTTTAATAATCATAATCACAATTTCACAATTTAGGAATTGTTCAAATTTTGGAAAAGGAAAATCATTATAAAAACAGACTAGTACTTGAAATTGAGAAAGAAAAAAGCATATGCTGTTAGTTTATCGTCAACGTAAAGTCAACGTTGACGATAAACTAACAGCATATTGATTTGATGTTTTAAATTTGATGAATTTTAACATGTTTGGTGCCCTTGTTTGCTAAATTTTAACTCTCAATTGTAAGTATTTAGTTATTGTTATATTGTTTAATATATTGTGGTTTTGTTAAACATGTAGACAAAAATTGGAATGTATCTTTGAATAATTTTACCCATAGCAACTACAAATGTATACCTAAGTATGACATACTGTCATTTATATTTTGTATTCCTTGATAAAGGCATCATTTGCCGAAACATGTAGGATTGTTTTAAATATATACATTTTGAAGTAAAACCAGACCTTAAATCGCCAACAAATTGAATTTACCATTTATATAAATTTTTACGCTTCACATATATAAGAATATGTAATTCAATTTTTAAATTATATTTATTTCTTTAAATATCTCGCATTTAAAATATAAATTCTTAGCCATTTTTCCTGTATATTCGTGTGCAAGTAGAAAGCCTTTCTTTTGTGCTCGCTCTAGCCGCAGATCCATCGCCTTCCACATACCTTGATCAAGCATTTAACGGTCGCTTTGAAAATCCTTTATATATTTCGTTTTTAAACTTAACTTATTAATTTAATTACGTACGTTTTCTTTTATATATATGGTGTCTCATACCATTTGAAAGGTTTGATCACAAGGGATATTTTAATTATATTTATGTCATCGGCAACACGACCTCTTAGCTCGCGCTTGTGATTAATTCATTAGTCAAGACATCGACAACTTCGATTTACCCTCTCTCAACTTAGGTCAATAAAAACCTTTTCAAATCAGTCTCCTGCTTAGAACCTTCGTAAGATACAGATCTTATCGGTATCAAAAGCCCAAGAAAAATCAATGTATAGAATATCTAGTTGATCATTATTACCCAGTACCTCGTATATATGCAAATTATACACCAAATTTTTGTTGAAGTTTTATCGCATGATTTGTAGACACTTTTTTTTAACATACGTAGATACACAAGGGTATAATTACAAGTACAGGAATATGAAACATGAAAAAAGTATAATTTTAATTAATCTGTTTGTTGTGATTTATTACCGTTGTCAAATCCATCTTGTACATCTATGTACTAAATATAATCATTGACATATATATCTGACAATCTACAATATAATACGATAGATAACGACAGTATGTTTGCGTATAGATGGCGCCAGTGTCTTTACAAGCATTCGTCTCGGTTGATTTGCATATTGTAAATCAAATTTGAATATTATACGCACTAACATACGGGATTGAAGACGTTTTATTAGTCGTTAACATGTTACACTGTGATAGAAAAAAAAACGTGAAACTTGGTAAATAGCAGTGAAGGTATTGTGTTATTAAAATAAGGAATATCCAATGCATTTAGTATATAATAGTCAATAATGAACATTTCCAAGGGAACAATGCTGTTATTGAAAATTATAATAGAATCACATAATAGCGTAGATTAAAATTACTACCTGTATGTATAGATTATATTACTTATTATATGCATATGTTAATTTAAACTTTTTATGTGCCTTATGTCTAAGTATAGCATTATTTAATTTTAGTTTCATTATTCTGGTAAATCACCTATTGCTTATTAAATATATTTAATATATTCAAATGCTGTATACCCAGTCTAGTCAAAAATACACTCATTATTTTAATGGCGTATAAGACATGAATAGCTCTTCAAACAAAACCAAAATAAATATATTAGAAAATATATAAATAAATACATAATTTATTCGAAGTGTCTACAGAGATACAAACGGTAGGGCCATTCATCTATCCATGTAGGTACTGTTTCTAGTGATTCTTTTGTTGCAGCTTCAAGAATACTTCGTTTTGGAGACAGCAAATTTGTTTGAAGTTTTTTACAAGACGTACTTTCAAGGATATATTTTCGTCGTTTTGGCTAGCTTTTTAAGCGGGTACCAAAGTTTCAATAGGAATTGAAACTCCCATTCCTACTAAGGGGTAGTCTGCCAGAAGTTTCATCGCAGATTCTAACACACTTTCTTAGTACCCTCGGACCAACGTCTTCACCCAAATCTTGCCAAATGAATACAAAAATCACCTTTATATAGGGTATTCCGCAAAAACATACCAGATGGATCATTCATTCAAGTTATCATTCAGTCGGTTAAACTTTTCTTTAAGAGTAAACATTTTCTCGTCCGAAATAAGATATTCAGATGCTTTCTTTTGCCGTAATGACTTAGTTTATGTATTCCCTCGATTCTTATGGCTTTTAGGACTAGTATCAAACGATGGATGTTTGCTCCTTTTATAAGATTTCATATCTAAATCTTCTCAAATAATTTGAGAAATTCTTCCGGGTGCGATTTTCATTACGCCCAACAAGATTGTATGCCTTCGCGGTGGATTTCAGGTAATTTTCGCATGAACAGCTGCTACAATGTTTGACGTAAGTGCAGAATGCGGATGACCAGTACAGGAGCGACTAACATCACATATATCTCAAAAACTAAGAATGGGACGATATACAAAACGTTTGCTAATATTAAGGAATGAAAAAAGAGTGAACATCTGCAGCGCACATTTTTCCACTTTTTAAAATGCAATGCCAGCAATGCGGTTATGGTATTCTGGCTACTTTATGGTATAAATGCGTTGACATTGCCGCTATCGAACAAGTACTCTTATGAGGTTCTGCAACTCATAATTTTGTACAACTATACAGCATTAACAGTGACAGTATTTATGAGACAGTATATTGAAAACAGTTCAACAGAATTTTTAATAAATTTATAAGAAATGCTTGTACACCTTACTTCGTCTGGAGGATATGCTAAACTTAACTACTTCCATTAGGATTAATCAGGCTCCTAGACGAATGTGCTTTTTAACTTAGTAATTTCAAAAGAAATAGGCGTTAATAATACATAATTTGATTTATAAAACCTCTTATTTTTAAAATTCAGTGTTTTGAAATTGTATATCAGATCTAGTAGATAAAGTATCTGAAACTACATGTTCCTTACCCATTCTATGTATAATATAAAAATCGTATTCTTGAAGACGTACTGCCCATCTCGCTAACCTTCCTGTAGGAATCTGTAATCTATTTAGCCAAACTAAACTGTAATGGTCCGTAACAACCATAAATCTTACTCCTTCCAAATAAGAACGTAACTTTTCAATTGCCCACAATACAGCTAAACACTCACGTTCAGCCGTGGAAAAAAATATTTCCTGTCGTGTCAAGGAACGCGACAGATAACAAATCACTTGCTCACCCCATTCAGAATGTTGAATGAAAAGGTAAATTAAATCTGGACAAAGTAAAACAGGTGCATTAACTAACTATTCTTTCAATGCATCAAAAGCTGCTTCACAATTCTCATCCCAAATAAATTATTTACGTAACAAATTCGTCAGTGGCTGTATAATATTACTATAGCTTTTAAAGAAACGACGATACCAACCCAAACAGCTTAATATTCGCCTCACCTCCGAAACATTATTATTATTATATATATAGTAAATTTAGATAGTCGGCGATTTAAGGTCTATTTTACTTTAATATGTATATCCGAAATTGGTGGAGACTGTGGCTTGTAATCTGAAACAGAAATAAGAAAAAACACCCTAACCACAATATATATCAATAAATACTATATACGTATTTCGGCAACTAAGTTGCCATCTTCAGAAGAATAACCTTAAAAACTGAAAAAAATGTTAAACGTAGCGTTTTCGGCTAAGGTAAACCTTAGAAGATATGGTCTTCTCCAAATCGCCAGTGGGATAACACTGATAACACAGTGTTATCCCACTGGCGATTTGGTGAAGAGCATATTTTCTAAGGTTTACCTTAGCCAAAAACGCTACATTTAACATTTTTTCAGTTTTTAAGGTTATTCTTCTGAAAATGGCAACTTAGTTGCCGAAATACGTATATAGTATTTATTGATATATATTGTGGTTAGGGTGTTTTTTTCTTATTTCTGTTTAATATGTATATATTTAAAATAATCTCTTACATGTTTCGGCAATTACTGCCTATTTCAAAGAATTTTAAATTGTAAACAGTATATTAATATAATGTCAGTATAAATCTAAAATATCTAAATCTACTATAATATACAAAGGTCAAGAATAATTATCTCTGTATATATATGTATATATATTATTAATCTAAATGCAATATAACAATTAACATATATATATATATATATATATATATATATATATATATATATATAAATATGTATATATACACTTTATTGCTTTAACAAATCATACAAAAATGTAATATTATAACCAGCTTCGCTGCCCACATGTGTAAAAACTAGAGTACCGATTTTCCTATTTCTAAAATAATTTACCTAAACGTGTTACAGTTACATATATCTTGGATTCTGTATCTCTTGCAAGTATCATGTTTGATCAAGCTTATAACTAAACGTATGCAACTTTCTCTGATTATACCGTGCATGACTGCGTTTTCCATTTAAAAAATCACATTCTAAACAATCTTGATACCTGAACCAACATTAATTGAACCTCTGATTATATCACACTTTAGTCACGGAGATTACATCTCTGGAAGACCTTCATCTTGTACACAGGAATTAAGTAATCGTTTGTACGTTAATGTAATCACTTTTTATTTGGATTTGTTAATAACAGTATAAATTGTAAATGCGTTTAAATTAACTGGGACCAGTAAGTACATAAGAAAAGCTTGATAAATAAGGTGCGGTTTAATTAATAATATTACCATAATTAATGAAGTTAGAGGATAATTGAAATTGATTACTATAATAACTATTAACATCATGGCTTTTGTTCTTGGTGTTGCTAGCATCTTTCTAGCGTTTGCCTTGTATTTAAATGAAACTTTAAAAGAACTTTTTTTTTCTAACGAAACTAATTCGTTGATTTTTAATGAAGTCGATCGAATTAAAACAAATGCTAATTGTGCATTAGGTAAAATGTTTTCTATCTCAAAATAATAGCTAGGCGCAATGTTCTATTAATTTTCAACATAAAAACCATTAATGAAACACAATTGTATATTCCAAAAATTTGATTACATCCCAAGATATTGACCACTCATTGGTATTCAAGGAATCTAACTTTTAATAGCGGTTTTAAGAGGTACATATTGCTGTAATAGGTAGAAAAATAAAAGGAATTGAATGATGTACAGTATATATATATATACAGGCTGAGTTTTTTTGAATGTTTAGCATTGGGATCTCAGAAACTACTGGAGATAGAAAAACGCTTAAATGGGGAAAGATGCGCAGTTTTACGAGTTTGATTTAAAACTGCTTTTGTTTCTCCGATAACTTTCATGGCTTATTAGATAGGCAAAGAAAACTAAATTTTACGATTTTCTTTAAACATGCTTAGCATCGTTAATAGTAATTTTAGAGAAAAAGTGTTCAGACAAAAGTATTAGATAATTTTACGCCAAATAAAACTGTGTAGCTAATATTTTTTTTTCGTTCACCATTATCGAGTTATGACACAAACTTGTGTTTTTTTAAATGGAAACCATAGTTGTTTCTGACATCATTAAAAAGCTTATTTTTTGCTGATTACAATGATATAAGGTTTTATATGGTTATTTTAAAAAATAAAGAGGATATATACATTTTTATGGTTTTTATGGAAAACAATTGAATTTCGAACTGATAAAATACAAACCAAACGAAAACTTATTTTGAAATCTTATGTAGTAATAAAATAAAAACTATAAGAACTTTTATTAAGGGCACACAACATTATTAATGTTCAAAGATACCTCCATTATTATTAATACACAAATTGCATCTCTTCACAACAGAATTTGTAGCATTGCGGACTTTACGCCTATCGATGTTATTAAAAGCAACTAAGACAGCTTCTCTTAAATCGTCGATTGTTTCATATGTTCTTTTGTATAATGTGTCCTTTAGTACACCCCACAAGAAAAAATCCCAAACTGATAAATCAAGGGATCTAGCCGGCCATTCAATGAGTGCATTTCGTCCTATCCATTGATTAGGGAAGTTCAAATTTAAATAATTTCTAACATTCAGTTGATTGTTCGGAGGCGCTCCGTCATGTTGAAACCATTGCAGCATTGCTCGGGTTCTTAAATTTAAATTATCTAACATTTCCTCGAAATCTTGTTGTAAAAAATTAAGATAACGATTGCCAGTTAGTGATCCATCAAAAATAAAAGGAGGAAGAACAGTTGATCCTATAACACCACACCAAACATTAAACCCAGATTTAATTTGTGGTCTCCTATGTTCAACGTGAAGTGGATTTGTTTGAGACCATATGTGCTCATTGTGCCTATTAAACATTCCACAATTTGTGAAACGAGATTCATCAGTCCATAATATTTTCATTGAAAAGTGTGGATCGTTTTGACACTGATCTTTAAACCATCTACAAAAAGCTATTCGTCTGATGTTATCACTTTCATGTAAAGTCTGACAATAGTGCGTTGAGAGGAGCCCATTTCTGTTGAAATTTGTCGGGTCGATGTAGATGGATTCTGAGCGACACTTGCTAATAGGTTTATTTCTCTATCTTCATCCATCCCTTTTTCTTATTTTGGTTTAACGAACGAACCATAATCTGCTCAATTATCCCATAATCTCTTAAAAGTAGGTAGCGACGGCTGACGTCGATCAAAATAATTTTCAAAATAAACTTCAGCGGCTCTAGTAGAATTTTTCTGGCACTGAATGTAACATTCAACCATATCACGCTTTTCTACGTTAGAAAATTCCATAGCCAATGCAAACATAAGATTAACGGCCGTTTGCACCGCTTATAGTTAAGTTACAATTAAATTAATTAATAGTTAATTGTTAATGTTAGACAATTAACTTGACTTAAAAGTAAAAATTAACAGCTCTCACTTCTGTAACTCAACGTGAAAGCAATGTTAGTATATTTATCTCGACTGCTCCAACGAACACTATTGTAACTCAGATTTTTCGTTTTTTGAATTACAAAACACCAAACATTTTTTTTTTAAGTTTTTATCTTATAAAGTGAGCAATCATAGAAATGTCTATATCCTCTTTATTTTTTAAAATAACCATATCAAACCTTATATCATTGTAATCAGCAAAAAATAAGCTGTTTAATGATGTCAAAACCAACTATGGTTTCCATTTAAAAAAACACAAGTTTGTGTCATAACTCGATAATGGTGAACGAAAAAAAAAATAAACTTTAAACTTTAACTAAAACTTTTGTCTGAACACTTTTTCTCTAAAATTACTATTAACGATGCTAAGCATGTTTAAAGAAAATCGTAAAATTTAGTTTTCTTTGAATATCTAATAAGCCATGAAAGTTATCGGAGAAACAAAAGCAGTTTTAGATCAAACTCGTAAAATTGCGCATCTTTCCCCATTTAAGCGTTTTTCTATCTCCAGTATTTTCTGAGATCCCAATGCTAAACATTCAAAAAAACTCACCCTGTATATATATATATATATATATATATATATATATATATATGTATATATATATGAGAAAAATTTGTTTTAGTTGATGTTTGCATGCTACAAGTAATTCCAATATATATTCATCCATCTCTATTATAATCGTAGTAATATTTTTAATAATATAAACTGAACTATAATCTAGAAATTAAATAAAAAAGATATACATTTTATAGAACCGTCCTTATGCACTGGCGTTAACGTGGGAAATGCAACGCAACATCACGCCAGTTATTCTTAGTATTACGATAAAGAGACGAGGTATTAAAAACCAAATGCAAGGTACATTATTATTCATTATATCATATACATTACTATACATTCTTTATACCGGATTCATTATATAACGCTTCACGTAGAATCCAGTACTGTTTATTTTTATTCTAACGCACGCTTCACGTTTTATGTAATTTGATTATTATTTTACTACACGATATTAAAACTAACTTAAATGTTTTAATTTTAAATATAATTAAAATAATGCTTTTTAAAAAGGTAGTGAGAGTTGTAAAATATAATTTACACTCTGCGACAACTGATTAACCTCGCAACAAAAATAAAATTTACAGAATTATTTTAGGTACAAAGACAAGTATAGTTGTTTTATATAACAAAGAAGGTTTAGATAACATGTGTATATATTTGTAATTGTCATTTTTGACGCAGTATACAAGTTTTACTGCTACATGACTGCTACAAGCGACGAAACCGCGACAATGAATTAGCCTCACATCATTTATCCTTACGATATTTACAAATTTGGTCCTAAACGCGATAAACAGAATCTAGTTAACCTCTGAGATAAGCAAATATATAGAGAAAAGAGTCAGGAACTAAAATATTTTGAAAACATATTGGTCTAAGTAAAATGTATTCTAAGAAATAAGTAGGTAATTAAATTTCTAGTTTCAAAAATTATTTTATTGTAAATCACTACAATATTGTTTCGCCATACAATGGCTTCATCAGGTGGATGAATACTGAATATGTACAATGCAAGTTAGAATATTTATGTGAAAATTATTGGGGAATGGTGCTGGAAAAAATTTTTACAATCTTAAATTTAGTAGAGGGGAGTTATTAAATTAAATATAGTTGGTCATTTAAAGCTAATCCTAAACTATTGTATCTATTAATTTCTAAGTTTTCTAACAGGTTAAGTTTTTTACTTTTTCCTTGAATGTGTACGAAAAAGTAAAAAAGTATAAAACTTAACCTGTTAGAAAACTTAGAAATTAATAGATACAATAGTTTAGGATTAGCTTTAAACGGCCAACTAGATTTAAACAACTCCCTTCTACTAAATTTAAGATTGTAAAAAATTTTTCCACCACCATTCCCCAATAATTTTCACATAAATATTCTAACTTGCATTGTACATATTCAGTATTCATCCACCTGATGAAGCCATTGTATGGCGAAACAATTTTGTAGTGATTTAAAATAAAAGAATTCTTTAAACTGGAAGTTTAATTACTTATTTCTTAGCGTTATAATGAAGTTTCAACAAGTATTTCCTTCGTCAATTAACTATTTAAAATGTATTCTCCACGATTTATAGTTGAAATGTAAAAATAAAACGAAATCATTGGACGCTAAGTTGATACATCATGGCGGACAACCAATCAATTTAATGCTTTATTCATTTAAATAATTCCCTCAGCGATCTATTTGTTGATGAGCATTATAATGATGCAGTATAATTCGTGATTTTGGTCGACTATAAAATCCTTAGAAAAATCGAGCAAGCGCATCGTAGTGTATGTTTTCGAACTTCTCATGCCATATTAGGTTTCTTAAACGATTGACTTTTATAACTTTCCATCTAAGTCGTTTGAAGAAGGTATAAAAACAGAAACGTCATGAAACATTCATTGGTATTTTAATTTATACAACACGAAGTCCAAGTTCTATCACCAAATATACACACCAGAAAATTATAAGAAATATTTTCAACAAACTACAAATAAATTCCAGAAATTAAATTACGTAAGAGCAATTTTATTTTTTGTGTATTAAAACAGCAAGCTTAATGAACCAACATAAAATGTGAGTCATAATAAATTATTCTTCAGCCTCTTTATTCGACTATAATAGACAAATATTAATCATACTGTTATTTTAAGTTTTTCATGTAAACAATCAATTAACCTTGAAATGATTCGTGGGCTTAGAGGTTATAATAATAATTTCCTAATTTAAAAATAGCTTGGCTGGTCGATTTTTGACCGTTTTCTATAAACAAATAATTTACGTGTAAACATAACATGTATACAGAAGATTTCTATATTAACGTTTTTTTTTATGTTAAATAAAATATTTACACTCATGAACCAAATTCGGTTATACCGGAAGTCCTAGCCAACTTTGATATTTTAAATGGAATTTTATATTTTTCATTGCTTTTTCAGATTCCTTGTAAAGTGCTATAATACTTTTTGAATTATTTTGCTTTTTATGAAATTTTTTGTCTTTTCAATGCACTTTTTAAAGCCACATATCTAAGGCGTATTTGAACTGAATTACGTCATATTCCTACAGGAGACAGCGAAATGTATAAGATTCTGAGTAATGCCTAAACATTTAATGAATCTCTTACAGGAAACAAATTCATTGCATTTTCGCGAAGGATGGTGAAAGTAAATGTGCTTTCTACATTTTACGATGCTAATTATTCAAATTTTTTAATTAGAAAAAATTCGCCCTTTTTCTATTAAAAAATATGAATAATTAGTGTCATAAAGTGTAGAAAGCATATTTACATTCACAGTTTTAGAAAGTCCAATATAGTGAAAAATGGCAGTCAGCAATCTATGATTCGCAGTATCAAAAGCTTTGGTGAAATGCAAAAGCATACTCGGTCCTATGCTGACAATATATCATCGGAGATCTTTAGTAATGGCGATTAACAGCTGTGCTCCGCCCGAAAATCTGATTGATAAGTAGGCATAATATTAAAATTATTAATGTGTTCAGTTAGTTGTGTGTATGTCAATTTCTCAAATATTTTTGAAAGAACTGAAAGTAAACATATAGATCTTAAATCTGACAAAAACTGCGGATTAGATTTCTTGGGTAGCGACACAATTAGTGCCTGTTTCCATGCCTCAGGAAAAATGTTTTCCAAAAGCCAGCAATTTTTTTCTAAAGTTCTATACGTGGTCATGAGTGATTCCTATATCGATACTAATTTCCTTTGCAATATTCGACCAAGCATTATTTAAGGTGATTCTATTTTTATGACATGGATTTTTGGAATTCCAGAGGATAGGTTGTATGAAAAACAGCCTTTATACAACCCGGTGAATTTCAAACATAAATCATTATTCCATTCCAATTTAAACTGTAAGAATTATTTCGGGATATTGCATAGTTTCCTCGTGTTTGGAGGTGTTTAACGTCGTTATAAATATAAATTTATTCTGCTTTTCCTTCAGTTTCTGAATAAGTTTTTTGTTAGATTTTATTAGAAAGTATTTTAAAACAAGCAGGGAAGTTGTGACGAAGGAAAGGTAAAATTTCAGAATAAAATATTAGAGGTTATATTGTACTTCCTTATTGTTCTTTTATTTGTTACAGACAACTTGCCTTGATCCCAGGAGCAAAAGGCATTCATTTGGAAAGCTCATTATAGAAGTGGCGTGCGTAATGAGGACGGAACATGGTCATACTCGATACAATTATGTATTCAACAGTTCGAAGAAGAATTTCCTGATTTACATGTTCCATATAAATTGTTTGTCCAGCACAAGGATCGAATTGTTTTGCACTTTGAAAATAATAATTGTGTTTGCAAAAAGAAATCAACCGGCCTACGAAAAGTTCTTGTCGAAGAAACTGTAAATGATTTACGACAGAGAATAAACCAAAGCCCAACTAAATCTGGTGTGAAGAATTTAATAATATTTTATATTATTAAAAATACCTTTGTATTATACAAAACTGGTGGGGTTTACCTACTCATGTATGTTTCAATTATTCTGAACCAACTAAATCATTGAGAAAATTAAGTGCTCAATCTTAACCTTCACTAAACGTACATTTAATATTTCTACATTAAAGTTAATTTTAGTAAAGTTGAAGATATGTCTTTCAATATCATTAACATCTTTAATTATATTTTACTGTATAACAAATTTGTTCTATACGTGTGGCTTATTTAACTTGTCGTAGAGTTTTGATAAAGAATCTACATATGCACCCCTACAAATTGACAGCTGTGCAGCAGTTATTACCAATTGATCATGGACTGCGTATTCAATATTGTGAATGGTTTAACAATCACCTGAATAATGATGATACTTTAAATCTAACATTTATGTCTGATGAAGTATGGTGTCATTTGTCAAGCTACATAAATAGTCAGAATTATCAAACATGGGCAACACATAATACACACACCTATGTCGAACATAGTCTGCATCCATTGAAGATATGCTAGGCATATGGGTTGCATTGTCACGGCGCAGAATAATTGGACCATATTTTTTCAACGACACAACAAATGCTGAACGGTACCGAACATACATATTACAGATATTTACAGAGGAATTACATGATGATGAACTTAGGAAGGGGCATTTTCAGCAAGATAGCGCACCACGATGAATAGCTAATTCGAATATGGAGTTTTTGTAACAATTTTACGATGATAGACTAATCAGTAAAGGAATCTGGCCACCACGATCCACTTATTTGGCACCATTAGATTTCTTTTTGTTTGGATATTTAAAAAATAAAATTTTGGAAAATCACCTATATAATTTGGAAGAATTGCAAGATGCTATTGTTAGAGAAATAAGAATAAGACAACGTTATTTGAAAATATGAAAAGACGTGTAAATTTATGTTTAGCAAGTGATGGTGGTCATTTTGAACATTTATTATAATATTGTTTTAACATAAGATTATGCGGTTTATGTAAGAATAAAAGCAACTTCTTATTTGGGTTTATACTACTTCACTATTTTTCATGTTTAATGTTTTTTTATTGTACTAGTGTTATTTATTTATGTTTTTTATTAATAAAAAGTATGCTAGATCATAGAATTTTTCCAGTGGTGTTATAAAATCTTAGCAGATTAAATATTTTCTTAATACTGTACTTTTAGCACCCCATTAAAAATGTTCATTCGGACGGACGCTTATGAGTTTACGACAAGTTGGCCAATTTGAAAGAATCAAAAACTGGCGGGAAATTCAACTTGTCCTCATGCTTATTGGCTCACATTATATATATATATATATATATATATATATATATTATGATACAAAAAGCTCGGTTATTCCAGCTATCTGTAAATGAAAGGGTAAGAATTAGCACAAGAGAAACACTCAATTGAATAGTTACCTGTGGTGGACACAACTTGTGAAATTAGTGTCGAAATATTAATAAATTAATATCACGACAAGTTTGTATATTTCAGATTAAATTAGATTTATTTCAAAATTTACTTTTCATATTTTTAATTTTACATTTGAATTTTATATCGATGCTAATTGAACACGCCCACTTTTCAAATCATAAGAAAAACCCGCGAACAGGTTATATTTGTATTGGAAATTGTAACATAACCTAACATCAAAAAGCCAGTCATATCTACTTGTTAATTAATATTTTAATTTTGTCTCTCTGTCTAAATCAACAATTTGTCTACATTTTGATTATTATAGATAATTGTAAAAGTAGAAATCAAGACAATTTTTACGTTCTAATAAGGCTTTGAAATAGAAATAATTGATAGTTAGCGTGGATGCAGAATTTTTACACGAGTTGCCTAAAAAAGTTATACTCCGTTCTATTAAATTAATTATATACCGAAATACTAGTGATAAAAGTATAAAATATATAGAAAAGGTGTAATTTATACCTGCGCAACATTTGAAGCACTTTTTACGAGAACAAGATCAGACACCGGCAAGAAAACTACGAAAACATCTTTTGGCCGCAGAGCGTCGACCTAATAGCTACATACCAGAATAAACTTCTACATACCTGCATCATTTAACACAAGAATACCTTTCTTGATCCTGTTCAGCTGAATATCCTGAGTAGCCGAAACCTTTCTTGATGCCTTAACGCTCCCTGCAAAACACAGGATAATTTAATTTAATTCTTTTTGTAAAAGCCTAATCAATAACTTTTTCTTAACCAGTCAAAAATTACTAAATGATTACATCTTGATTTTATTTTTAAATATATCACTATTTTGATAAAATTTATGAAAAGAACATTACCTATTAAGAATTTGTAGTACTTACCATAACAGTGTTTATTTACTTATATTAAACCAAACTTTATTTTATCATTTCACTAGTTACATAACCATAATTTCACACGTGCATGTAATTCTAATTCCTTGCTTTGATTGTAGATAATAATAATGAACTTCCTGATTTGCGCACATATATGTCTATTTTTTCGTATATTTTTATGATAATGCACTGCCAGTATCCAGGAACTGTAAATCTTTACCATAATAACGTTTATTAATCGGATAACATCATAGATCGTTGTCTGTTGTATCACCGATTGTGATGAGACGAAGAAGGAACATATTTTTTTTCTTATAATCGGTGTAGGTAATTGGTGAATGGAGGCACTCTTGGTAATGCCACAGACGCCCGAAATTGCGTTTTATAAGGCGGCAATTTGCGGTTGTTGTAATACCGCGGTATATTTATTAACGAGAGAGCCATTAAGTTGGTGAACGTTGTTAAATTACCGACATATTAATTATGGCGTTCCGAAGTATATTTTAATCTAATTTAGCAGTTAGTGTGTGTTGCTTAACACTTAAGTGATTCGTTTACGCGACGGATCAGTGCTCTGATGTAGTTTTCTTTTGATATTTGATACGTACCAAAAATTATATTTATATAGAGTAACGTTATCTTAATTTGAATATGGATGACTTAATTATCTGATTTGCCACATTAAATTATTATTTATTTCAATACAATTAACATGCTTGGTAGATTAAATTCTTCATATTTATACATGAGGTATTTAAAATAATTACAATTACATATAAAATTCTTGTTTTCCTACTCAAATTCTTTTCCCACTTGATTGAATTCTTTATTTCCGATTTAATATTTATTAAAAAAGAGTGGGCTTAACAATGCGTTTCAGATCAATTTTATGAATTATATTATTAAACTCACGCACAACAAGCTGCACTAATGCGATGTGCCCCTGCTAATTTGCATACAAATACGTGTTTATCGGTAATAAATTTGTCGATACGAGGTTTATCTATTAAATAATGAAAGTGTTTCTATTTCTTATTGACAAATTAGAGAGAACTAATCGTAAACACTCGCGATTAAAGTTTGAACTATTACAAACGGCGGCTTTGCTGGATATTGGGATGTGGGTGTTGCCGTGCTATAATAATGCAATTATTTTATAATAATAATTAGTGGTGCTGGTGAAGTTTCATCAAAGGGCCATGGACGTGCGTGGTATTGGTTAAATAAATAAATATACTACAACTTACTTACTAAATAAAACACAGGAGCGTTGTCCTTAAAGTTTGCATTTATATTTACACAAGAAAGAAATTGAAATTGATACATTTAAAAGTAATTAAACAAAAGTAATATATACACGAGGAGCGATAAATAAGTACTTGGAAATTAACACAAAATACACTGAAGACGAACGTTAAATTGAGCAGTAAATTATATGTTAATTAATTACGATTAATATAAAATAATCTCTTTATCGAACAATACAGAGTTACCTTTGAGTGGCGATATACTTGGACAAGTATATGTAGAGCGATGGATGCTTCTATTTGCCGAGATGCAGGGGCACATGGACCATGCCAGTACTTGACCAGTACGGCGGGCAAGATGTTGCACTTACGAAGATTCTAACGAGAAGATATCTGATAGTTTGTGTCGATAGCACACTGGTTTTAGAAAACGGTCTGTTTTATGACCTAAGTCGAAGAGAGGGTCGATATCTTGAATAATAATTAATAAGAAGCGCGACCTGAAGAGGTGTTCTATCGATGGCATAAATATTATTAAAATATCCCTTGTAACTTAAGCTTTCTAATGATATGAAGCACAGCATATAAAGGAAGATGTATGTAATTAAATTAAAACAATTTAAAATGAAATGTATATAGAAATTCCACAGTAACGTTATCGGGTCAGGTAGAAAACCAAGGGTTTCTGTTAAGGATATAACAAAAGAAATGCTTTCTCTTTGAACACGAATATGTACAGAAAAAAATGGCTTAAGTTAAATATTTTTAAATCGAGATATTTAAAGAAAAAATATAATTTAAAAATAGATTAAAATATTTTTATATGCGGAGCGTAACAGAACCTAGAGTAGATGGTGAAAACTAAAATAAATAAAAGCTGAACAAAAATTTATACAGTGAGAGACAATATTAATCCAAATATTTAAAAGAAAAAAACGCAAAAATAAGAATACTTTTAGAATCATTTCTTTTTAAAATAATAATCGCCTTTTAACTCATAGAGATTTTGAGCTATTGTATGTTTTTTTTTATTTGAGGAATCAAAATAGTGACGTGAGCTAAGTTGATTCTCAATAAATTTATTATAACTAGAGAGCGGATAGTTAGGCAAATGCCTTTTGCCGCCTTTATTGCCTTTTTTTTATTAATTTACCTTTAGAGGTATTTACCGCCGCTTAATGGGTTTTCGGCTTTTAAAATGTTTAAAGTCCAAGTTTAAGCTGCCTACTTTATAAGTTCTTTTTCATTCCCTATTTACCTATTTATGTGTTGTCTGTGCCGTGCTAGGTAGTGATAGTAAATGCCACCTGTGAAAACGTGCCAAGTTGAAAAGCGGAGCAAATTGGACAAAAATTTAAGGGTTGATGAAAGCAATGTATTTTGTGAAGCTTATTCCAAACCGGCAAGATAAATTTCAGATTTTAAATTTGCGTTGTTTTACTGGCCTATTTTAACTAGGTATTTAGATACATGCTACAAAAAAGTATCATGTAACAGAACATTTAAGTAGTGGTTGACATTTAAAAAATTTAATAAGTAACGAAGTATATCCACTATTAAAAGTTTTTGTCAGCGATGCCAATACAAAATCCATGCCATCTAAATATGAATTTTTATTAAAATTATGTGAAGCATTTGTTGTAGCAATTGACACTTTAATAAATTGAAGAATCCAATTTTAAGAGAATTTTTAGCAACATTAACTAAAGACATAATACCAGATGAATCTACATTAAGCAAGAATTATCTCCATACGTGTTATAACTCCGTAAGTGACAATATTTTTTGTTAAAATATGGAATTTCTTATTCCGTTAATTCACAGAGAATAAAAGAAATTCAGGAATATATTTGCTTAGAATTATATATGGATCCCATTTGATGAAATTACAGATACCAAGGGTCGCTATATATATATATAGCGAATATGACATTACATTATAAATACTTTTCTTTTAATATTTTAAAACCTCGAATATGTCGGAGTTATCAAAAATATTGATTGGCAAATTTATTACGTCAATTGGGGGATATGTTTACACGTTTAAAGAGATTTTTTCGGCATTTTCCGTATTCAGAGTGTATGTAAAACAAAGATCAATTTGAAAAAAACGCCCTATAACCCAATATATAAAAGATAATTTCAAAAAGGAGCCAAAATAAAGAGAAAATATATGCAAATCAGCTTTAAAAAGCTATTACACTTATTGGTTGTAAGAAAAAACAAAATATATAGAAAACGGATTTCAAGAACGCGTTGCAAATGTAGAAATTTCGCATAATTTTTTTATAAATAAATTACATAAATATAAATTATTGATAAAAACTACTTATTTATTTACATTAAATATTATTATTGTTTGTTTAAATTTTAGAAAATTTACTAAAATTAAGAAATTAATTTTCTATTTATTTTTTATTTTAAAATTTGTTTCATAACACTATTTCACTTACATTAATATTTATATTATTTTATTAACATTTTGAAATGCAAATTTAACATGTCAACCCTTAAAGGTTTAAAAGCAATATTTTAAAAACATTAAAAGCGGAATATTACGTTTAATTTGAATAAAATACATTATTATTGTTAGTACCTACATTTAGAAAACTTCTCGAGGAAGAAGGTGGAAATTCTCATCTTTTGGCGTCGGGTGAACTCAAAAAAAAACGAACCGTCGTTAATTTTATCGATGACAATTTAAGTAAGTCGTTGTGAAATTTAATAATTTTTTCTTATTTTAAATGTCCTGTCTCGCTAGGCAATTTATACCCCGAAAGAGTAAAAAAGACAATATTTTGTTGTTCCTTTCGGATGCTGCACTATATGTGAAGAAGGCTGGTGAAGTTCTTCAAATATTTTGCCAAAACATGATACATGCTCATAGATTGCAAAGAATATGTGAAACACTAAGAGAAGAATTTCTGGCTGTTAATAAATTAATTTCCTTGACAAAAAAGGTAAAGATCAAAACTTGATTCGTAAAAATTAAAAAAAAAGTTTATTTTCAGATGTTCTTAAAGGTGTCGTTACGAGTAGCTGCTTTTAAAGACATTCTCCCAGATTTGCCTTTTGCCCCCCTAGCCAGTACTCACACGTTGGGGATTCTGACTCACCGCCTGTTTATTTTACGCGAATCATTTTGATCGAGCCAAAGAGGTAGGTAATACATTTCCACATTATACTCGTATCTATTAATTTATTTAACTCTTACTAGGATGTGGATGCTTTTGGTTCAGCTTCTGACCAGGCCATTACAGAAGGTAAAATGTTGATTAATTCTTATTAAAACAAATTATTCAACTTTTCCACAAGTAATAAAAGATTTATAGACCTCGGGCTTATCATTGGTTGAATATATAAATATTGAGGGTGCTACTTTCCATCGATAAAGTTTCCGGTGATGGTAAAAAAATCCAAACGAAATTAAAGGACATGCTAGCCAGAAATACTGGAATTAAAACAATTATGGGTGTTGCAGCAATTCATAAGGACTGCGTTCCAGACGCTGCAGACTGTGTTCATGACAAAAGTGTCATCATAACAGTCACACAAAAGTAATGCTCAAGACAACAGTCTACTGTTAATATTAAGAGATATCAGTCTCATTTTTATCAACAAGACAACAGTCTACTTTTAACATTAAGAGGCAAGAGTCTCATTTTTATCAACAAGACAACAGTCTTATTTTATCATCATTTTTTACTAAAAAGGGATTAGAATATTGAAAAAGGAGGAAGTGTCCCAAATTCACCGCAACATAGCCAAAGAGAATCCCCAGATACTGCCGAACATTAAGGCGTCAACATTTTATTGGCAACAGAGTTATTGTTTTAGACGATGAGAAATATTTCACATTATCCAATTCGGAAATAAAGGGTAACGTTGGTTTTTACACCGTCCAATATTGTAAATTGTCCATAACGTAAAATTTAAACCGAAAGCGAAATTTGCCAACAAGATTATGGTCTGCTGCGCTATTTCTCTAGCAGCAATTTTAAGACCTTACGTTGGGCGAGTTAGAGGTGAAGCTGTGGATGCAAACGTCTATATTCGCAAATGTATATCTAAATTCATAAATTTCATTAATGCTCATCATCCAATTGATGATGTAATATTCTGACTCAATCTGACTTCGTGCCATTATGCTAGAATTACTCAGAACTGGTTAAATGAACATAACGTGAATTATGTAGCTGAGGAAAGCAATCCCCCCAATGTACCCCAGACGCGTCCAATTGAGGAATTTTGGGCACTACTGAGCAGGAAAGTTTAGGACAAGTGTTGGGAGGCCCAAAATTAAGCACAATTACGGGCCAGAATATTCCAGAAGATCCGAGAAGTGAATATAAACGTCGTCCAGGGAACGATGGAGAGAATTCTACCAAAGTTGCGGACTATTGAGGACCATGGGCCATGTGAATTTAGTTTTTGTATGACGCAATAGTAGATATATAATAATTTCTAAATGTTTGTTTTAATAAATTTTTATTACTAATCGATTTCTACTCAAAACTTATGTTCCATACGTTATGCTCTGACGTTTAGTCACAGGATCGTACTGAAACACTCATAATTCATCACCAATGACAATGGAGTGAAGAAAGCTTGCATCATCGCGATAATTCTGAAAAAAGTTTTCGTACGATATAACTTTTCTCTGTTTTAGCTCGTGCGCAAGATTGTGTGGTGCAATAGCTTGCACAAATCTTCCTCTTTCCCAAGTCCTTATCCAATATTTGTCAATAATCGCCTTATTTATGTTTAACTCTCTTCATATTATTGTCGGAGAACGATCAACTGATAATGTCTTTATACTTATTCTTATACCACAGCAGTTACAATTCGCCGCGAACAAGTTCGTTTCATATAGGTATCTAAACTAGTTTCTCTAGATCGCGCTTGGGAATCGTTTCTTTTTAATAATTCGTTCGCGAACTACACATCTCTACTTACAAGTATATCGTCATAAATAGTTGTAAACCCCCATCTAACTCATTGGTAAAAGGCTCTAAAATCATTTGTCTATAACGACCAGTAGGTATGTCTGTCTATCTATATTCTCGTAAAGAAATTGTTCGGGCAAAATAGATTTAATTTTGTATTTTTAGTTTTATTTAGATGTAGGTTTAATATATTTAATTCTAGTTTTTAAATTGTAAATATTATATATTGTATATAGAAAAGGTCTTGGAGTTCTGAGATATCTTTAATATTGTTAATTACTTTAGGACTGGGCAGGTATTACATTTCTTCATTGTCCTATTTTCTACTATCATAAAAACTATTTATTTTTATTACAGGCACAACCCTTTGCATCGATTAGGTAAATAATTTATTTGAATAAGTATAATTATAATAGAATAAGTTTTATTGTACATATTTCCTGTTATATATTATTATAATAGATTTAATGATTTGTTTCGATACGATTCTGCGAACATTAGGTTATCTCTGTGCATTGTATATTTATTACTTTAAGAAGTATTTTATTTTCTATAATTAAGGGTTTCCGGCGTATATTGTTTATTTTAATACATTTATGACGTCGGAAACTACAGCATATACTTTTCTTAGAAATGTAAATAATTGTTATATGGAATTTTGCGTATACTCTTTTTCATTGTTTTCTCTCCCTCTTTGACTGGTGGGGAGAAAACTTCTTGCCGAAAAATAAGAGAATGAAGAAGTAGTTCCAAACAAGATCTCTTAGAGATCACTACAGTTACAAGTACGATCTCTTCGAGTTAAATCTTAGGTCTCAGTGATCTAACAAACAGCTCCTACGAAGATCTCAGTGATCTAAATAGGAGCAAATATTATATATTAGCCAGTTTTCTCGGTTTTCAGTATTAAGACCAGACTGCATTTAGCATTTAACGGAACTCCAAGATTAAACTTGTAAAATATATTAGTGTAAATAGAAAAATATTGTATTATTTCAACACATACTTCGGTCTACACATACCGACTTCCTTCAAACCAGGAGGATGAAACAGAAATAGATCCTAAATTCGTCTTCGAAGCATCTTATACTTTTATAGATTATAGGGTTAACCTTTTATACTTTGAGTATAATATTTATTTTATTAAATAATTTGTTTTTTTATCTAGTTGGAGATACAAAACAAACTATGAGACAGCAGAGTGGCGCAGTGGAAGCGTGCTGGGCCCATAACCCAGAGGTCCGTAGATCGAAACTACGCTCTGCTAGATTTTTTTTTTTTGGTGATCGAATGTGGTCTAATTCAATTAAAATGTATATAAAATATTTAACAACTATATTTTAATTTCCGTTAAATACAGTACGAGAAAAAATTAGATTCCAAAACTAATTTAAAAAAGACGATCCGCGATTTCAATTGCTTATTACTTCGACAAAATCGTGATATAAATTTTTGTATTTACCATATCATCAAATTAAGAAAAACAAAGTTGTTAAAAAAGGGGGCTGGTTCCCAAGTTGCTTTTCGGTCCGAAAACTTAATTAAATCTCTTCTGAGAAAACACAAAATTAAATTAGATTTGAGTCAGAAGTCCGGTATATATGAATTTAATTGGGGCAATTTTAAATTGAAATATATTAGTCAAGTAGAGTCACCCATTCTAAAGAACATACAATCCATTCAATTACATTTTCATTTAGAGTAGCCTATGATTTCAATCTAAATTTGGGAATACTGTGTAACAGTAAGGTTTTTCAGAAGTCAAATTTTGACAACTGGCATCTGACAGATTAAAAAATAAGTGTGTTACAACTTAATCTTATTTCTTGTTAAATGTTTTAAATAAAAGACATTTATTTACAGAAATGCGTTTATTCTAAAAATACTAAAAAATATGCCCGAAAAGTTGCATTCTTGTCTCGATGCACACACGAACTCTGCGTTTCATGTTTTCAAATGAGTTTGACAAATGAGATATTATCGCAAACTTCTGTAATACCATTGCAAAGTTCTTCAATTGTATATTGTGGCTTTCTAAAGATCGTGTTCTTCATGTGTGGAAAAATGAAGTAATCCAGAATATTGAGTATTTGATTATCAAACAACTATTCCAAACTAGGACGTGTTTGTTGAGCCGTATGTAGTGGAGCATTGTCTGGTAGGAAAAATCCTTTTGTAGTTTCATCGTCGTGTGTCTGATTAATAAAGGGTTCTAATAAGTCGTTTCGGTATCTTTCAGCATTTACTGTTTCATTAAAAGTTATTGGTCCAATGATTTGCCTGCTTGACAATGCCAGCCAAACATTTTCACAAATTACTACGACTATAGTGTCATATTTTGTTAGTTTAAATATCTCGAAAGATGAAAGCAGGCCTCACCAGTAAAGAAACACTTATTAACATCATCACTATTCAAGTTATTCAACTTGAATAATGATGATATTCAAGAACCATTGGGAGTACTCTGGTCTTCTATCGTAATCAACGGGACCGAGTTCATGGACAGCTTGAATTTTATATGGATATAATTTTAAATCTTTTTTAAGAATAATGTGGCATGTTCCAACTGATAACTGAACTTCTTGCGACAGTTTCGCATAAGATATCTTTGGTGAGTTTTCTATTCAATGTCGAACATCTTCAATGCAATCAGTAGTTTTTTTAGGTGCTCCGCTCCCGGATTTACAAAATACTGTCCCCGTTTCGGGAAATCTGTCAACACTATCATGAATTTGACTAGCCAGTTGTTCATACGTGATTGTAAGGTTAGGGAACTGTTGTCGAAAATCCTGTATACATTGTTTAATTGCATAAACCCACTGTCCATTTACTGATCTACCAGTTCTAAAATAACTATCAACAAAAAAACTTCGTGTCGTATTTCTAACATGATTATAAATACTATTAAGCTTAAATAAAACACCTTATATTTCACAAACAATAGTATATTGACTATATGTACATTTCATGTGCACTGCACACATCCTCAGTAACTACTGAGGATGTGTGCAGTGCACATGAAATGTACATATAGTCAATATACTATTGTTTGTGAAATATAAGGTGTTTTATTTAAGTTTAATAGTGTAATAATTTCAAAAGTGCTCAACATATATACTAATGATTATAGATAATCTAATTGATAAGAAAACTTTTCAATAAAATGACTTAACTGCGACAGTTGTCACAGTTTGACTTTCGAAAAACCCTACGGTTCCACAGTGTTCCCAAATTTGTATTGAAATCATAGGCTACTCTAAATGAAAATGTAATAGAGGGCATGGTATATTCGATATATCGGAAAAGTCGAGTGTTGTCCGTCATACATTAGAAATCAATAGTAATATTACGACAGATTGTGTAAAACTAACTAATAAATAAAACCACTATTTAAGAAATAATTGGCATAGAGGTGGCAAGCGATTATTAAATAACTAAATTAAACTGATATAATAGAATGTTGCAGAATATGAATAATGAAATAAAAATGAAAAAGCAATATTATTTAATTTCCACTTTATTGAGATCAAATATCCATAACAATTGCTTCGACATATAATGTCTTTCTCAGATGGAGCTGTATTGCAAGCTAAACCTAACGGAAGTTAATAAATTTAAACTAAAATATTATAATGAAAAAATAACTATTCTAAGAAGGATGGTTCAATAATAGGCACATTCTATTCAAGATGTAAACTCTATTACCCGAGAGACCAAAATTTACCGAGTACAAACATAAGATCATAAACAGAAAGATCAAAATAAAATAAAATAAAATGTCAGTTATAAAGTAGGCATAATAAAGGAAAGTTACCGAAGTCTACCTGATCGATAAGTAACAGATTTGTGTTCCTGTTTTAAAATTTTCATTATTTCCAGTAAATTTGATTTTTGCGATTTATTTTCAATATGTAAGATTCTAAAGTTATGATTAGAATTATGAGCTTCCTCTGTTACATATAATACATAATGTGAGTCATTCTAGTATTCTAGTTCATGTTCTTTTAGAAAAGTATCTACCTGTCTGGCCTATATAAAATTTAGGGCATGAACTATATTCAAGTTGTATACACCAGATTTATTGCTCCTATCTATTTTTTGTTTATTGTTTTTAATAATTGAACTTAAAAAGATGTTAGTTTTGAAAGCTAGGTTATAATTATTTCTCATTAAGAATTTAGAAATTTTTTGGGTAAGATTACCAGTATAAGTAAGAGTATTATATTTATTAATCATATCACAACTGTTTGTAGGGTATACTAATTTAATGGCTTTCCTGTAAATTTGTTTATTCAGAATATTGTAAACAATATTTGGTTTGTATCTCTTGTTATATGCTATTTGTTTAATGCAGATGAGCTCTTTAATATAATTTTCCATAAAGGAGTACTAATAAGTAGAGCTGAGGATGTTTGCGGTACGGCAGGACCGTATGTAGTGCATCCCCACATTTAACTATTTATCTAAATATTCTCTGAAATGATTTGCCGGATCTAATAAATTAATAGAGTGATATTTTAGTATGCACTGGATATTGTTATTATACAAAATCATAATAGCCATTTGTATTTATGGATCATAAATAATAATGCGCATGTATTTGTATTTGGTTGTGAATTCAATTTAAACTTAAAAGGAATCGTAATATTTTAACGACAAGCCGTCCTTACAATACATGCATTCGAGACAAAGTGTGCAACTCTACGAATAACTTCCATAATTGATCGAAAATGGACATTTTGGAGCTGAAGTAAAGCCCCTATTCTTAGAAAATTTTATTACTGTCGTTAAGAACTATTATTATAAACAACAAACGCCTTTTATTAGTGTTGAAGTTTTAGTTTCATTGAATTTCCATGTTGTAAGTAGTCAATTGTAAAGTGTTCATTCACAATATTCTAAAACAAGGTGTAAATTTAACTAAAATCCAGAAAAACACATTCTGATAATATATTACTAGATTAGAAGCTGTGTTTATTACTATTTATTATATTATTTTTATAACCAAATGCAATAAAAGCTACGAAAAAAAACAAACGTCGATTTATTAAAATCTTGTCACACAGCCTTTCAAAGCCTGCCAGCACATATTTTGCATATATTTTATATATACTACCTACTTGAACTAGGTGAATGAAGTTAGAAGTTATAAGTTATAACTTCTAACAAATACATGCGTATTATTATTTATGATCCATAAATACAAATGGCTATTATGATTTTGTATAATAACAATATCCAGTGCATACTAAAATATCACTCTATTAATTTATGAGATCCGGCAAATCATTTCAGAGAATATTTAGATAAATAGTTAAATGTGGGGATGCACTACATACGGTCCTGCCGTACCGCAAACATCCTCAGCTCTACTAATAAGTCTATGAATTAAAGAATTGAACGAAGCCATTTTATGGGAGTATGTGTAGATTTATAGGGAATTACTGTATCAGTATGTGACGGTTTATGGTATATGGAAAAATCATGCTTATTGTTTTTATTTAAAATCGTTAAATCTAGGAAGTTGATGGTTTTATTTATTTATTTTTCAACGGTGAACTTAGTGTTACGGTGAAGATTGTTAATATATGATAGAAAAAGGTTTAATTCCCTGTCTGTATCCGTAAAACAAGCTAACACATCGTCTACTTATCTGCGCCAATAAATAACGTGTTTGCAAAGTAAGTGTTCGTGAATTTTCTTTTCTAAATTATCCAAAAAAGTGGGTTACCCATTATTAAACCATTCTTTGACATATAATATAAATTATCGAAATAAAATAATTTTGGTCTAAGCATACCTACATGTAATAAATCTAAAATATCTTATTTAATAATAAATTTTACATTATTTTTTGTTAAAAGTTCTTCTACTAATTTTAAGGCATCTTCAGGTGGAATAGAAGAAAACACATTTTGTACATCAAACGAAATCAACTTACTATTATGTGTGAGGTTAAGTTGTTTGATCTTATCTATTAATTCATATGAATTTTGGATGCTATATTTAGGTTTGACGTTGCAATAAAATTGTAAAACATCAATAAGTTTTTTGGACACTTTAACCGATGGGGCCGATGTGAATGAAACAACTGGTCTAATCGGGCAGCTTTATTTATGCAGTTTAATTAAAGAATATAACCTAATTAAACTGCGTAACGAGTGCGAAAGTAACTTTCTTTTAAGCGAGAGAACAGTTTACCAAACAAGGCGAAGCTGAGTTTGGTAATGTTCGCAAACTTAAAAAAACTATTTTGACGAGTTACAAAGTTTTTCTGCGACCTCGCCTATGGCATTATAACAAACTTTAAAAAATTATATAAACAAATACTTTATTTTCAAGTCATATTTAAATTAGTTATGATTTAAACATTGGTACATAGAATATGTAGACTGTAAGGTCGACTGCTTCAAATTTTCCCACAATTTCGTAAAATATGCAAGCAGCACAATTTCCGAATATGCATTTACGCTATTATCAGCCCTCTATTCAATAAATTTTACATAGATTTCTTTATACCTCTTTCTCGATTTTTCTCGTAATAAGACCGCATATTTTCTCAGCTTGATTTACTATTTCTGGTGGTGTATTGGGAATATCTAAATCACTTCCTGAATTAGAAATCATGATAAAGCTACAAACAGTATAAACTGACGTGATTTAAAAATGACGCGATATAGCAACTAGACGCAGGTAAGAATTAGTAGGTAATTTTCGTCACTAGGGACGAAAGTTAACGTTATAGGATCTTCTCTCAGTAGTGACGGAAATCAAATGTTTGGTGCAGTATTCATGACAAAAAAGGCTTTTTGTAAAAGGGTCGTATAAAACAGGTATCGAGCATGTTAATTAGCATATGTATGTTAATTAATTTGTATACTATGCAAGAACTATGAATATAGACTAATTATTATGAAAGTGAATGTAAAGTATTTAGAAATCATTGATTTTATTCTTACTATATTTGTTTTAAATTAGTTTCGCTGAAATGTGTATAAACAATCGAAACTTTTAAGATTGAAAAATCTTATATACAAGTAATTTTTTTACAACTTTGTTTTAGATTTAGTCACTATATTAATTAGATTATAAAATATATATTCATACTAATTTTATAACTATGCTTAAAAAAAAAATAATTTATGCAAAAACATTAAATAAAAATTTAATAAATTAATAATTTAAATTTTCCCGGGAAAGGTTCTCCTGCGCCGGTAGATGGCTTTCTTTGTGGTTTCTCTATTTATAATGGGAGATTACATTCTACACTTGTTATAATACTTATAATTATCTACGTATAAAAGTAATGCTTTTCTCTTGAAAATAATACGAATATATATATGCCATCAAATGTCAGGAGTTTTTAATATTTTAAATTCGATATATGTATTTGTGAATAATATAATTTAAAAATAGAATTAAAAACATCCTTAATATATGCGAAGTGCAACACAATACTTCAATTTTAAGGTTTAGATTAATTAGGTTAAGGTATTAATGTACTAACATACAAATAAACTTTATTTGTAATAGGATTTAATGATATTGTGATATCAATTTCTTTTGTTAATAAGTTTATTACCAAACAGATTTATCACATGAAGAATTTCAAATTCAACAATACGTATTTTCTTTTTAGAATTCTCTAGTAAAGAATGTTACTAGTCCTTCACAAACAAATCAGATAAATCAAATTGTGATCTTCGAAAATAATAAAAAACGAACACAATGAAATTCCGTAACATAAGCGTAGCATGCAGTTGTTCTTCAGTTCATATATATTGTTTTACAGAAAACGTAACTCTGTTTCCTTAATAAGCGCACAACCAATAAGAAGAATAACAACTTTGAAAGCAGTTCCATACATTTGCAATTCTTTTATACAACCCGATCACACAAAACTTTATCTCCCCTGAGTGTATATACACAGAGAACTATTTTACTTGATGAATGTTACAGCGGCACACCATACAAAGCAAATCTAATAGCTGAAGTTGTATTTCACGGACACGACGTAATTGACAGGATTTTAACTTAGAATCTTGTAAATGTTATTTAAAGAAAACTTGTATAATAATCTTCGGATTGTGTTCGTTGAAATTTTTGTTCTGTTTTGCTCCATACTTCTTCTTTAGCAAATAAAAATAAAATAAATTTAATTAACAGCGCGGCCGTCATCTTATGAACAAGCTAAAAATGTGTTCCTTTTTCTTATTAAGACAATAAATTCGTTTAATTGATACCACAATGTTTTATTGAATATACAGTAGTATAAAGCTAATGGTTCCTATACATAAGGCTCATTATTATTCTATCAGCATCCTTAGTATGGAATTTTATTCTTAAGTAACAAGACTGATAACTAAGGTTGTAATAACTAATGGAATATCTGTAAGTCCCGTAAGTATTAATATTTTTGTTAATACGAATGCTACAAAAAAAGTATAAATAATTAAAAGTTAGAATGCTTAGTAATATAATTAGTCCAAATCGTTTTTTTTTTTATGAAATTTTATTTTGTAGTGTTACCTATTGCTGTGAGTTTTGGCTCGATTGAATTAATATGAAATAAATGATTGTGTGGGCAGTTACTAAATCATATTTTTATTTAGATTCTATGTAACGTTTGGGCATCTCAAGGCTATCTTTTTGGGTTCTACGTAACTAGACCTAGCGTCCAAAGTAAACGTAAAGAAATAATGCTATAAGAAGTATATTGTTAAAAATTCCTTTATAGTTTATTAGTATGTTCACAAGTCATTTTTGCTTTAACTTAAAATATCTCATTTTTAACTTAAGACTTATTTAGCGTATGGCATTTAATCATCAGTACATACCAAAAATAAAAGTGTACAACATAAATAAATTATTCACAAATATACAAGGATTGAATATAGTCTAAGCACTTTACGTCACTTTCAAAAATTTTCAAAACTCTCCTTAAAATCGCCCCGGGGGACAATCTTCAACAAGATGATGTATGATTTTATGCATATCTCCGCTGTTATATACTGGGTCAGTAAACTCTATCCACAGGCTATCCTGGCACTTTCCACTGTTTGAACCTGATTCTGTTTAAGGTTAACTATGGTTTGCGCAGTTCCTAACTCCAATTCTGGTAAAGTTGCACTATAATTTTATTGATGATGTGCTTATAGTCAGGAGATTCAGGTGATTCTTGACTATCTAGCTGCCTTTCGCGCTATTTCATTTAGCGTTATCGAAGGTAAATAAACCTAAGATTTAAGTTATCAATAGAAGGATTTGGACAGATTTATTCATGAACAACCCACGTATAGTTTTGAAGTCTTTGGTCTTGGATTCGGTTGAATTTTTCCAATTATCATATTTAAGTATTTCAAAAGAGGGCATTTGCCCTATTAATGTCAAACTTAGTATCCAATGTGTACCTCTATTCTGAAATATGGATTTCTGGCATCTACTGATACTTGTTTCCAAATCGAGTGTGCTATTCGACGTCTATTTAAGGGGAAGTCTAGTTCCTACAGAATAGTATACCTATCTTCGCACTGTATATAATATTGTATTCCACGTACATCAATCAATGTTTAATTAAAAATCTCAATAGCACATATATTTTGAGATTACTCATGGAAACTTTGTTTCTACTCGTTTATCTCAAATACCTGGCATAAGTTACACTTCAGTCGTGTATTTATTATTATTAATTTAAGTTAATAATTTTTCTGTAATTCGTTTGCAAGGAGAAAGCATTTCTTTAATTCTCGCCAGCTGATAGACCCTCGAAATCTACCTGCTTTGAACGGTCAAGCCTTTAACGGTCGCTTTGAAAATTCTTTATACATTTCGTTTTTAAACTTAAGTTATTGATTTAATTACGTACTTCTTTTATATATGGTGCCTCGTATCCTTTGAACGCTTGTCTCAGGGATATTTTAATGATATCTATGTCATCGGCATCACGGCCTCTTAATAATTCATTATCCATTCGATTTACCCTCTCTCAAATTAGGGCAATAAAAATTTTTCCGACAAGCTAGTGTTTTCTTCTAAAAAAATTCCTTCTTCTGTTTTCAACTCTTGTAAGTTACACATCGTGCAAACTCTACACGTGCTGTTCCAGCACCCAAGTGCCGTTCGACCTTGCTTCCCGACATTCCCGATCGAGACATCACCGCAACTCAAAGGTAACTCTGTATTGTTCGATACAGATATTATTTTATATTAATCACAATTAATTCACATTTAATTCGCTCCTTAATTTCACATTATTTTCAGTTTCTCTTTGTTTGTTAATTTTTAGTTACTTATTTGTCGCTCCTTATATATATATATTACTTTTATTTAACTACTTTGGAATATATCAACGCTCAATTTCTTTGTTGTAAATAATAAATCCAAACTTTAACTTTGTTCTTGTGCTTTATTTAGTTGGAAAGTTGTAGTATGTTTATCTTGGCACCCATCACACACGTCCTGGACCAGCACCACAATTATTTGTATTGAATAATCTCCCTTTCTTATTAGCAACCACAGCCGAACCAAAGAGCGTTTGTTAGTAATAGTACATTATGTGTATCTTTTCAAATTAGTGATAATTTTACTGTAACAATACTAATTGGGACAAATATTGTTCACCCTTATATTGTATTGTTTCAATTAATGATGATAACAATGCAAGTACAAATTAATGGTCAAATATTTGAATGTTGAAATCTTTGAATTAAATCTAGCTAATGAGTATCGAATAAATGAATATGAATCCCCAAAGAGTATCTATGAATTAATTCTTTCTGCCGCGATCTGTCTTTTTATATGCCGTGTTTTCTAGTTTTTGGAATAAATTTCTCACTCCTTAGGATTTATTTCCAAATTCGTTTTCTTTCGGTTTTATTTTAAATTTTTACCTCTGTATTTTCCTATCTATTATAAGCAACCACATTTTTTCTATCATTGTCTGCAATTACTTTATCTATGTACATTTTCCTTTGTCGTAATTTATGTGTTTTATACCTTTTTTAATGAGGTAAAAATTCTTCTCTCTGTTTTGATTCCAAAAACTTATTTATTTGCGTGTCTTATCTTGTAATAATTTCCAGGTAATTCTAATTACGTCTATATTAAATGTTCTCCCTGCTTCTTCTTCATTTTCTTTTCCTTAGTTCTCTCGTATTTGTTTCCCTCGCACCTCTAATTTCATTCGCCTTGCTTTTGACTTTATCGTTCAACATTGGGAGCATGCACATTATAATATACTTTTTCTTTTGACATTTTGCGTTTGTTAACGTTTTAAACATTGTCGTTTTCGATTGGATATTTCTAATATTACAACGTTTTGTTTGAATTTATTATTAATATTTGTATTGCAACTTCTGTCGGATAGAATTTTAAAACTACCTTCTTTACATGATCAAAATATTGATGATAGTAAAACGCAACTTTCGACCACGTAGTCCAGTGCGTAATTATCGGCTCTGGTGGTTCAGGTGTTTTGAGACACAGTCTGTGAAATAGTCGAATACTTTTCGGGGACTTTAGAAACACGGCCTTTGGACTAGCTATTAAATCATTTACTCGTGGATAACATACAGGAATCGTTTGTGTCATAAGGTTCAAAGCGTGGATCTTGCATGTTACATGTAAGAGGTTAGCACTATGTTCTTTGAGAGGTCGACCTAAAGACAGCATGTTTGTTCAGCGTCACTCACAAGCATTAATATTTGCTTTGGTGAAATTTCAATTTTGTCCTATGACTTCAACACCATCTTCAGAATCTTATTGGTAGTGCACTTTTCAACTAGTCTGGAAGTAAGTAACATAGTAGGTGACAGTTGATGAGGTTCCATTGTACGTACCATAACATTAACCACTAACTGTTTTTTTCGATACGTCGTTTCATCCACGCACAACCACAGTTTTTTATCTTTCAATTCCGATTTAATTCTTTTTTTTTACTCGCTTATCAAAACCTGTCATTTCACGATTCGATTTGCGTGCGTAAAAAGTCACTTTAAACAGGAGTTCGTAAAAGTAAAGTTGGTACTTCCTGGAACTCGATTAATTTAATGACATTTTAAAATCATAAATCCCTAACCTTAATAATATGCTACCCAGTTCGTTGTTTTTCTATGAAAATAAAAGGAAATGAAATAGAAATTGTTATATTTGGAAGGTATGTAATTCAATGTCAGAACAGCAACAAATATTATTTTTTAAATTTAGAGAAAACTAAAAAAAAATTGTCAGAAGTGGGATTCGAACCCACGCCCTCAGAGAGGACTACAACGCTCGAGAACCCGTATAACGGGCAAGGTAAAACTTGAGTCTGGCGCCTTAGACCGCTCGGCATCTTGAAAGATACTAGTAATATTGTTAAAAATACTTATAAATATAAAAATTTTGAAATTATATTTATATTTTATATAAATATTAATATTATTATTGTAGTTCTCGTAGAAAAAATATTGTACAAACTTCGTGCGTGAAATATTTCGCGAATTCGTGTCCATAAAGCGCTCGCCTACGGCTCGCGCTTTAAACTGGTCACTCATTCGCGAAATATGATTTCACGCGCTTGGTTCGTAAATAACTATTTGTGTATATTTGCGAGAAGAAAATAAAAAATTTCGTAACGTATCCCTACTTGGCAATTCGCACTTTGCGTATTTATTCCAAAACAGATAAATGTATAATGGTCTAGTACAGCAAACGGTATATTACATGCAATAACTTAAAGATAAATCAAAATAAAATCTCTGTTTTTCTGGCACACCCCATTTTGTTGTCATGGGTTATACTATTTACGTGTATCTCGCAATGTCTTCTCGTATGAGACATCAAAAATCTATTGCACACTCTGCATTTTATTTTACAACCATCGTATTTTAGATCCGGGAAATTGTCAATGAATTTACGTACTGTGTTTCAGATTGGACGGATAAGCGAGCTCGCCGGTCGTGGCATATTTATACACGACACGAATTCATACTAATTTGCAATTCAAGGTTCCTTTCATTTGAACGGCTAACTGCCGATATAAAACCCGATAATGCTCGAAATATCTCCGCATCAATATGCCATCTTTATTGATAAATGACGTTGTCACTCAACGACGTTACGCAGGAAAATTATACTTTGCATGTTCAGACGAGATATTCAAAATTATCGTTTACAGGTTAGAAATGATTTCTATCCTAACTACTCATACAATGGCGTTATTGGAGATCTTATATATCAATTCGACCTCGTACCATCAACAAATATGTATATATTTTAAACAGGTAATCTTTAAAATATTACAAAATTTATGTAAAGATTTAGTAAATCACCCTTATAGTAGAGAATGTAAATGAAGATGACTACAAATGATGTTGTTAACCTTTGTAGTGAGTCTGCTATTATTTGTAGTGAACCGTCTCTGTATATAACTCTTTTCATTACTTGTATGCTTCGTTATATATACATGAACTGTGTACACGTAATGACTTCACAAAAATAAATATTTTTCTTAACTTCCTACATAAATCTTGATGACCTCTCATTAGAAAACATTAGTCAGAACACAATCCACATTGATGTACGTCTTTTTCTAATTTTATTTTTCGCTTCTCCAACATCACAAAGATTAATATCACGGGATTAACTCGTTCCGTGTAGGATATCCTTTCGTTTTGTTGAAGTTGTTTTATTAGAAGTGTTTATTTCCCCGTTGTTGTACCGGTCGATCAAAGCACGTGTGGGCTTCACTGGATCCATTTTCAATGACAATTCAATTGATTGAATTATAGCTGTTGTGTTTGATTCTTCGATACCCTGTGTACAGTATATTTATTTGGTCTTGTCTTACGATTATGTACAAACAATGGTATAAATTGCTGCAAATGTATAGTTCCATTGTAGACAATATTTACTCCAATCGTTTTTAGAAAATTATTTCTTGTAGTTATAATGCGAACAAGAAGTATTTAAATATTTTATTTATATACAGTGCATTCGTAAGGTAGCGGATAAATTCAATAAAAATTTAAAGGGAAGATTTTTGAAAAAGCCTCGGGCCCGTCGATTTTAAATTTTAGTTTACTATAAACCAAAATTTCTTACGGGAAACTGAAATATACAGGGTATCTCCAAAAACCGATATGACGTTATTTTTTTTAATATAAACATTCATTTTTTATTACAGAATTATAAAGGGCAGATTTCTTTACATACGACAAGGTAATTTTGGATGATGTATTAGGAAATTTTGAAGTAATAGTATTGTAAATATTAAAAATAAATACATAATTATCTAAATTAAATGTTCGAATTGAGCACCGTTAATAATCAGACAATAGCCAAGGCGATTAAAAAATTCCTTTCGAAGGTTGTCGATGATATCTGCGGTAATGTTTCTAATTTCTTGGCGTATTCGTGATTTTAAATCCTCTAGAGATGGAGCGCCGCCACGCTACGTTTTATCTGTTCGCGTTTATTTGGATGAAGTTTTTTCAAATCATTGGATAGGTAGGAGAGAGACAATAGAGTGGCCACCCAGCCCGCCATATTTATCTCCTCTCGATTATTTCTTCTGGGGATACTTAAAAAGTAAAGTATACGTGACTCAACCAGTGAATTTAGAAGATTTAACCCTTGTCCGGGCAAGACATTTTACTAACGTAACCGGGCAGTTCGGGCCTGGTAGGCCCGGTGCTTTTAGTATATGTTTTACAGTATATATTAATATATGTTTTTACAGAATTAATGAAACAAAGAGTTTATGAGAATTATATATTTAATACCATTTATAAATAACATTAATTACTTACTGATCTTAAATTTTATTCATTTCTTGCAATTATAACACAAAACTTTTGATGAAGAATGTTCGTTACTAATCTTTTGTTTGCACTCATCACAACATTGTCTTTGTTTCCTGTCTTTTGTTTTAGGACACATGTAGCACCTTCTTCTAGAATTTGCTTTAGCTTCAGTTTCTGCTCTCTTTGCCGGCGTTGGTTCTTCACCTACAAGCTCGCTGACACAGTGTTGGATGGTACGAGGAAGTCCATTCGCCTTCCTTCTTTGAATGTGCGGAAGAACTAGGTTTTCAGATACATCTACTAGGAACAATCTCATTTTTTTGGTGTTTAGCTTTATTCCAATTTTGGTTCAAATTCATCCAAGTAACATATGCTGCAATGCCGCTTACGTCGAGAAGGTTCATAAAAAATGTAAATGACCAACGATTTGTTCTGCGTTTACATGTGTATTTATGAGCCAATTGGTCTAACGTGTCCACGCCACATTTTGTGCTGTAATAATACAGAATTATTTCTGGCTTTTTTTTATCGTCATCGTTACAGTTATTAGTATGATGCATCGTTGACAGAGCCAAAACACTTTTGTTTTTCTTTGGAACGTAGGACACTAAAGACGCTTTTTCTGCAAATCCGAAAATTGACGTTTGTTCTTCACGTTTTCTATTGGGCAAAAATTCGGTTGGGATGAAGCGTTTATTTTTCCTTACGGTACCAACGCTCGTCAACCCATTTGTCAATAATGTTTTTGCTAATGATAAGTCCGTAAAATAATTGTCGAATGTGACATTTCTGTTTGTATTATAATACGGTTGTACGAGCTGCTCCACTACCTGTGTTGAGAGGCCCTTGGCGATTTGATTTCCTTCTTTCCAATATAGGGAATACCATTTAGAGGATAGTAGGTTTCAAAGTCACACGCCCACCAGATCTTCATTCCATATTTGTCTGGTTTGGAAGGCATATATTGTCTAAATGGACATCTTCCTCGAAAGGGTACAAGTTGTTCGTCCACTGTGATGTTTTCTCCGAGGACGTAGTGCTTTTTCAGATTGTTATTTTCTTTTTTCCAAATAACTCGAATAGGTGCAAGTTTATCGTTCTTCCTTCCTTCGGAACGTGTACCTTTGTCATCAAATCGTATAAATCGCAACAAGCTTTTGAATCGTTTCAATCCCATCGTTGCTCGAAAAATTGAAGGGCCATATAATCGACTCCATAGCACATTGTAGCTAGTATCATTAGCACTTAGGTGACCGGCAGTTAGAAGCAAACCAAGAAAAGCGCGAATTTCGATATTATCACATGGTTTCCAGGGAATATCTATCAGTACCCTCTCTGCCTCCTTGTTTGTATGTGAAGCAATTTCGGTAAGTACAGCTTCATCAATAAATAAGAGAAATGCATCAATTGGATCTTCAACAATTTTTTCCGGCGGTAAGATAACTTTATGCATTTGCGATTTTATTATATTGCACGAACGAACCCGTCCTGTCGAAGGAGGCTGGCTGCTCCACACTGAATCATCTTTAGCAACAAATTTGGAAATAATGACAACAGGAGTGTCACGCAGTCCCTCACTGCCTTCTTGCACGTCTTCCGTTTCACTAGCATTAGAAAGGTGGTCCTCTTCGTCCTTATCTTCGACATCCGACTCAAAATTTACAGGCGCCTGGTCATCGTCCCATAGGTTTTCCAGTATATCTGCGAGTTCGGCGTCCGATAAAAATTTTCTCGACATTGCTGAATGATTATAACACTTTCACTATAATGCATAAACTAAAATCAATGAACAAAAAATGCTCGTATATATACAAATAGACAGGGAACCCCTACTTTACCTAATATTACTTTCCTCGAAAAATTACTACCTATATACGTCATCAAATGTATTTGCTGCACAAATGACACAAAAATGATCGGAAACACTAATTACGTAAAGAGGATTAGAAAACAAAAACGGAAAATAAAGTTACCATAATTGCCTAAAGTATGGGCCTGCTAAGCCCGGCTTGCCCGTTAATGGGATTTAAAGTACAATCCGTCAATTAACTAACGATTAGTCATAATTTAACAAATATTACTTAACAAGAAAACAGTAATTAACATTTCTGAGGAATTCTAAAGAGCATTAAGTCGTACTAAAATTACTCATTAAGATATCGAATTTTTTATCGTCGTTCAGGCCTGGCAGCCCCCCCTTGCCCGGATAAGGGTTAAAAGCACAAATACGCCAAGAAATTAGAAATTAGAAACATTACCTCAGATGACATTGGCATCTCTTCAACGGTGTTCAATTCGAACATTCAATTAGATGATTATCTTTTCATTTTTAATGTTTACGATAAAATTACTTCAAAATTTCCATTTGTAAAATCATCCTAAATTACCTTGTTGTATATAAAAAAAATCTGCCCTTTCTAATTCTGTAATAAAAAATGGGTGTTCATATTAAAAAAAAAGATGTCATATCGGTTTTTGGAGATACCCTGTATATTTCAGTTTCACGTAAGAAATTTTTAAACTAAAAATCAAAATCGACTGGTTTGAGGATTTTTTTGAAAAACTTTCCTTTTAATTTTTATTGAATTTATCCGCTACTTTACGAATACACTGTATATTAACTGTGATTAGTATTGAAAAACAGTTATGTAACTTCAGTGTTTGTATTTTTTAATAGAAACATGTTGTAAATAAATTTTTAAATTGGTTTCTTTGACAATGGACTAGTTTATGGCAAAATGTCTGGATGGGAACGAAAGAAATTCGGTTTCCTGCAACAATGTCGTTGGCATCTTGAACAAAAATATAGATATTTTGTTTAGCTATGTTACAGTACGCGCGAAGTTTAAACGCAGACCAACAGGTACTGAACATATATAATATAGATGTAAACAAATATCACACAAATTTGAAAACAGCCGATCAACAGGTATAAAACAGGTTTGAACAGATAATGAACAGGTTAACTTGGTCATCACTTATTCTGATCCAGATTGTCAAGCAAACGAATAGCTTCTGTGTTGATATGTTTACGAGTAAATCTCATGATCTCTTCAATTACCGTTCAGAATTTCGTCGTAATATTGTTTATAGTTAATTTCAAGTTCTGGCCTTTTCAAGGATGTACCTTCTAATACAACTTAGGATTCCAAAATACTTCGAATTTTTTTGTAGAGTATTATGTTGCTCCTGATATTAAGTTTTGGCGGAGTAATCAATCTTTATTGTGAAATTCACGTCGATGGACTTAATCTACATTCAATTTTAGTGAACGTGTATATTTTGGCTTTTGTTTTTTGCAACTCGTTGGTAAAGATCATAGGAATTGAATTTTCAATTTCTTTAAATAACGCTTCTCGATATGTGTAGCTTTTTGCCGTTGATCCAGCCCAATGTTGCCCAGGGTGTACCACGAGAAGGTAATCCACACCTACACCCATTAACAGAATTAGAAAACAGAACAAAAATACGAACAAATAACAAAATTGTGAGAATATTTAAAAATTAATAATAATTAATTTAATAATAAAAAAATTAAATCTTTTCATAAAAAAAGCAGGTGAAAAAGGAACCATAACAAGCAAACCCATAAATTATTAATTCATAAACTTGTATCCAACTCCCAACGATAAATCAAAAAAATAGTAACGGTTACAATATTTAAAGGCGTCACTTTGACACCTACCTCTACTAAAAAATTGAGGTAGCCTCACCGAATTCGACGACAAAAAAACAAGTTCACACTTAAATTAACTTAGTAGGAAATTAGTAAAAACACTATCAAAATCCAAAAAATGATAATTTCGAATATAAAATAAGGAGCACATTTGAACATGTCACATGTGCGGCACACGATCGATTCGATTTGTTAAAAATAACAATATCCGATTCAACAAAGTAGAGCTGCGTGTTACTTCTTCTTATGCTTGCGATAGGTCATAGCCTGTTATTGCAGTGCATTTTCTTGAGACGTCGATTGTCAGCTACCTTTCCACTTTTTTGAAGGTCTTCCCACTGGTCGTCTTCCTGGTGGTTTTCCATCTCTTGCGATTTTTACTACTCTTTCTCCGTTCATTCTGTTTACGTATTGAATGGAACCAATACGTAAACATTGCCGAACCCATCGAACAACATCTTATACTGTGCATGTTTCTCTGATTTCATTGTTTCGTATTCTATCTCTTAGTGTATTGCATATGATAGATCGTAATGTTCTCATTTCTCTTGTTTGCAGAATTCTTTTGGTTTCTGGAGTATCTGCCCTTGTTTCGACTTCAAACGTTAAAATCGGTCCTACTAAACTGGCGTTTTTGTTTCCCCACACCACATCCTTCAGGCATCCTGAAATTTTCGCCGCTTTATTAACCTGTTTACATATTACTTCTTTTAGGTTAGCATAATCGGATATTTCTACGCGAAGGTATTCGATTCTCATTACTTGTTCCAAACATTTGTCTTCAATTATTATTATACATCTTGTCGGCTCTCTTGCTGCTACCATACTTTCAGTTTTCTCTATTGATATTTTCATGTTTTGTCTTTCTGCAGTATTTGTAAATCCATGCACCATTTTACATCGTCTTCGTTTCCTCTATTGATTACTGCATCGTCTGCGTAGCATAGTATCTTTATCTAGAAATAGAGTAGTATCTGTTGATAGTAGTAGTATAGATAAAGTAGTAAACTGTATCCTGATGGATGTTTAAATATACATGGGCGGAAAATCAAGGATATGAATCTACGCTCGACTACATATTCCTACTACTCAAATAAGAGATGTGAGAGCATTAACGTCGGCAAATATAAACTTTTCCTAGGCAAAATCAATCTACAAATAAACCCAATGACTAGACCACCGGCTATATATATAGAAAAGCTGAAGATCGAAACCGTAGAGGACGAAACAAGAAGGTGACTCTACAGATGAAGACTAGCCCAACAATTTGAGACAAACAAAATAGAAGAAACAGACACCGTAGATGAGATGTGGGAAAATATCGAACAAAATATAAAAGAAGCGGCAACCCAAAGATTTTGAACACAGAAAGTCAATATAAATACCAGGGTAGCACGGATTATTTCTGCAAATTAATCAAATGAAATTTTGTCGTCAAAAATTATTTCTATTATTGTTTTTCAAGATATTCGCCCTTAAACTCAATGCATTTAGACATTACACTAAAATTTTATCTCGTTAAATGCATTTTTACTGCAGACCACTCGGTTTGAAATTAGCTTGCAAAATAACTGTTGCAGCTATCAAAGCTAACTGTCAAAATAGAAAACAATAAACGTTTGTTTCATAGCATGTTTGATTCCTTTGATTCAATAGAAATATTAGTTTGCAGAAATAATCGGTGCTACCCTCGTAGTAAAAAATCGAACAAACATTGGGTCATCCCCAAATAAAAGAACTAGCACACAAAAACGAAATGCTTACTTTCACTATCGTAGTAACAAGAGCCTAGAAAACTGTCAGAGATACGTGACAAATTGAAAGGACGTAAACACAAAAGTACAAAATATTAAAAAAAGAAACTAGCCATGATTTACGGCAGACATGGAAAATGATCTTTACGGGACTCAGAGGAAAGTCTGGAAATTGTTAAAAGCGAGGAAAAAATATAAATTAACATAATGTTACAACAGGAATAGATAAGACACAATGAAGCTCATATATATAGCAATTATACAATGACGTAGAAGATCAACTCAAAGAAAAAGTCGCTAATATAACATAAAACCTTACAAATATAACGAAGGAGTTAAAGAAGCTATAAATAAGTTCAGCAGCAGGAAAGCCGTCGGACCAAACGGGACTATCAACGAATTTCTAAAACATGCCGATACAAAAGTAATTGAAGACATAACCATACTCTTTCAAAACATACTACGTTGCAAAAAGATACCACAGAAATGGCGTTCAAGTATGCAATTCCAATACTTAAGAAATGAGAGAAAAACTATTCCTTTAATTACCGCATTATTACGTTACTAAACACCACACTGAAGCTATTTATAAAAACCCTAAGAAATAAAATAGGAATAATGTATAACATAAACGAAGAGCAGCAAGATTTCAGATGCAAAAAGTCTACCGTTGATGCCATATTTGTAATAAAACAAATTATCGAGAAGGCTGTAGTTTAGCACACCAGCATATATGTGCTATATACGACATTGTGCTTTACATATATTTACATGTGCTTTATACACTCACTTTGATATGAAATACACCACCAAATAAGAATTGGACTACAATTTTGAAACTTCGGTAAAATAATGCTTTATTATTAACTAAGAAACGATGAAAGTTTAGTTGAAAAAAGAAAAACAAAAATTAACATTTTTCAAGAAGAAGCTAGTAGTGGGTTGCGCGCGTAGCTATGCATGCATTAACTCTTCTTCCCATGCTCTGTATTAAGTGCTCGATGTCCTCCTGTGGTATCTCGTTCCATGTAACCTCTAGATGGTGTCGAAGTTCATCCAGATTCTCAGGAGGCTTGGGTAGTTGTCTTAGTCGCCGACCCATCATATCCCAGACATGTTCAATCGGCGAGGAGTCCGGTGACGGTGTAGGCCAGAGCAAAATCTGCAATCCAACCTGCTCCAGGAATGTTCTTGTAACCACAGCAGTATGGGGTGTTGCATTATCCTGTTGGAAAGTAGCATTCTGCAACGTCTGCATGAAAGGTACTAACACCGGTTCCAGAACGTTGTCGATGTAACGATGTGCGTTTAGTGTGCCTGGAATGAACGTAAGGGGTGACCTTCGTCCAGCACATATCGCCCCCCAAACCATAACCCCAGGTGTTAAGGCTGTGTGTCGTCTTTGAACGAACTCCAAATTCCGTCTTTCTCCTCGATATCGCCGCACCCTTCTACGACCATCATTCACCCATAAAAAAAACCTTGATTCATCACTAAAGACGATGTCACTCCATTGATGAACCCACCCTTGCCGTTCCTGACACCATGCAAGTCTGGCTGCTTTATGTGGAGGTGCTAATGGAAGCCTAAAGTAAGGACGGTATGAATGAAGCCCAAAGGAGGAAATTCTTTTGTAAACAGTTGCCATCGACAAGTGTCAGTTCAAAGCTCTCATCCAATCCACAGCAATCGACTGTGTTGTTTGAAATGGATCCCTGGTAGCCATCCGCCTAAGAAGTTGGTCTTCACGTGCGTTGCTTCTTCGGGGGGGTTTTCCAGCAGGACGGCGACACGGAATACCTTCTTCGGACCATAAAGACGATATCCGAGCAACTGCAGTGTGGTCCCGATTCAGCATTCTCCCAATCTCTCGGAATGAGAGACCCGCCTCTTTCATACCGATAATTCTGCCCCTAACAAAATCATTACTATGGGCAAAATTTCGATGACGTCGCACTGGGGGCATTACAAAGCGTGTACTTGACAGTTTGACAATCAAATAAACTGACATTTTGTTGGAAGAAATTCATTAAGTGGTAGGAAGAAAATATTGAAAGTTGGAGATAACAATGATACAGGAAACATAATAGTTGAGTTTTTTCGGCGGAAACTTTCATCGTTTCTTAGTTGACAATAAAGCATTATTTTACAGAAGTTTCAAAATTGTAGTCCAATTCTTATTGGGTAAAGCTCCACGTAGCAAAAGCTTCACGTAGCGACATTCTTCGTTTGGTTCTGAATAAAAAATCTTAATGTTAAAATGTCGTATCATGCTTCGTAAATTCGTAAATGTCAAAATTTGACAGTAATGATTTTGATTGAACTCACATTGAAATACAAACTTATTGTTCTACAACGTTGCCAAATGTGTTTTTCGTGGAAGTACGTTAATGAATAAATGTTAAAAACAAGCTTTTAATTCAAAAAGAAAACGTTTACGAAATAATACTAGTAAACATTTTTTCTTTAAACTAAATTGCATCTATATCTATTAACAGATATCGAAGAGCAAAGGTTAGTTACGCACTAAACGTCTGAACTTCAAGAACCCCGTGAAAACAAACGAAGCATGATACGACATTTTAACATTAAGATTTTTTATTCAGAACCGAACGAAGAATGTCGCTGCGTGTTGCTTTTGCGACAATTTATACACACGTTATATATGTACTTTATACAAAGCTTTCGACCGCGTTAGACTGAAAGATGAAAGATGTGTGTCACTTGCATAGAATAAATAGAGGTTAGAACCAAAGACACTTTCCCTAAATGACAATCGCACTCACTTCATTATGTTGTTGTTAGTATTCACCCTGTTATTTAGTTCTTAAGAATCTGTTAGAAATGTATTAGGATGAAGTACACTGTACATTGTTTTATTATTTTTCTTAATTTGTAGATCAAACACTTGTTTTGTACCTTATAAAAGACGTTAACTGCCTGGTAGATGAGCAACTTGCTCTTCTTTGAGAATATTCAATAACATCAATTAGCAATGCTCTCGATGCAGTATAAAATATCGCCGAAGAATGAAAACATCTTATTCTATTTAACAATATTTGAAACTCCATAATTTCCAATATTTTACTAAAAACTTTATCCTAATACACCGGATTAATCTAAATTAAATAGTTTTCGATGTCCTTCTAAGTAAGATTAACATCTTTAAAAGTTCCATCTTATGTCTAAATTACACAAGTTACGAAAAATGACTCATGCATTGTGAGAGTAGAAAAACTGTGTGTTTTATAATACCATAAAGAAAAAAATGTAAAAATAATCTCTTTATATGGTTTTGATAAATAAAACTCGAGGTCGTAGTTCATTAAATCACTATTATTTAAGTAACCATATATGTGAGGTTATATTTGGGTCGTGTGCGTGTATATGTACGCTGAAAGGGGACTTAAATTTTATATATATTCTTTTCCAGCATCTGTTTGTTGTTGCAAGACTTGCAAGCCATTACAATTTATGACTCATCTTATAGATTAAAAATAATAATCTTTTATGTAAATTTCGCCGCGTGATATTTAATTTTCTAACTGATGGGAGATTAGTATGAACATGTTTCGAAAGTCATGGGTTAAAGGGAATTAATTTGTCTAGCAGTATTCATTTTACAGAAACTGTGTAATAGAATAATACGAAACTCTGTGCAATAAAAAAATATGGCATGATAATTTATAGAATTTGATTTTTAACTGTCAGTGCTAACAAAGAACACTTGGCATTTAATTATTGAATTTCGTGCGAATGTTATTAAAGTATGGTGTGTACAAAATTTTGCGGTGGTAATTTCTTTGAAATGAGCAACAATTTACATGTATGAGGTATATTAAGAATGATCCGGATTTACATAATATTTTTTGGATTATGCAACTCATAATATAGAGAGATCGAAAAAAGGTTGACAGTGCCGCTTCGTCGATATATCAGCTTTAGCACAAGCTTGTCACACGCTAATTATTTATTATAGTATGAATTATTTGGTTTTTAACTCCGATAAAGTAGCTGTCAATCCAACATTCTGTCGTTTGCATTATTTAAGTTTGTCAATCACATAAACTTTCTGTCGCTTCTCTTTCCCTTGGATTACTGCTTTGAATATTAGAAATATCTTTCTCAAGGCAATAAAAGTCACATTTCGTTGGTACTGTAAAGCAATTTTTTTTGTGTTTCTGCAGGTATCACTATCATGTTTGCTTAATTTTAGGATTGCATTGATATCAACAATGCCATTTACGGAATAACAAGATAAGTTTATTTTCGTAGCGGAGAACTATTATCGATTGCAGAATGGAAATATTCCACTGATTCGTATAGGTATCAATTTCACACTCGATTTCCAGAAACGGAATTCCAAAATGATGTTTTTGCAAGATACGTATTCAAGATCGGTTGGACGTAGGTCCTTATAAATCTTTAAGACGATTATCAGCACAGACAGGTTAAAGTATTACCTTAGCTAATGTACAGAACATTTATTAAATCTGATTTTATGTTCATTATGGAACATTCCATAATGCCACTAAAAAACTACATTTACATCCATATAAAGTATTTGTTTAACAGAAATTGTTACCAACAGACTTGGAGAAATGCAGAGAGTTTTGTATGTGATTTAATAATAATCTTGTAGATGACAATTTGTTGGACATAATATTTATCTAGACGAGGCCTGAGTTCATCTAAGTGGATATGTCAATTCAGAACATTATCGACATTTGTACATCATCTGTAAATCCAGATTTTTTATAGAAACTGACATGCATCCTATTAAAATAAGTGTTTGGTGTGCAATATCACGAAGAAGAAAAATAGGTTCAATTTTCTTTCATGATGCAATAAATTCCTTCGAAGGTATTTTAATAATAACCTACTGATTAGCAGAAATAGATCGATCGCCAGATTTGACGCCGTTAGACTGCTTCCTTTTTGGTTATTTGAAGAACACATTGTTTAAGACTACATACATACATTACATACATACATTACTAGACTACATACATACTGCTATGAATTGTGATCTTGAAATTTGCTTATTCACAATTCACGACAAATCTATCCAGCTAGGATACTCAGTCGGTTTAATTTAAAAAAAAATGGGACTGCTTTCCTCTCAGGGTTCCAATCGGAAAAGTGGTTGTCTCTTCTACAAAATTTATAATGCGCCAGTAAAAGAGTATTGACAAATGTTATGATTATATTTCTTTAAGTTACTTGTAAACTTCTTGAAATATAATTATAACATTTGTCAATACTCTTTTACTGGCGCATTATAAATTTTGTAGAAGAGACAACCACTTTTCCGATTGGAACCCCGAGAGAAAGGCCATTTTGTGAAATTAAACCGACTGAGTATTCCAGCTGGATAGATTTGTCGTGAATTGTGAATAAGCAAATTTCAAGATCACAATTCACGACAAATCTATCCAGCTAGGATACTCAGTCGGTTTAATTTCAAAAAATGGGACTGCTTTCCTCTCAGGGTTCTAATCGGAAAAGTGGTTGTCTCTTCTACAAAATTTATAATGCGCCAGTAAAAGAGTATTGACAAATGTTATAATTATATTTCTTTAAGTTACTTGTAAACTTCTTGAAATAAGGTTAAATAATAATAAACACAATAAAATTTAAATGAAACTTTAATACAAAAATTAAAAAAAAAAATCTTTATAAAGTATAAAGATTAATATTGCCTAATTTAACAATATTATAAAGGTAAAAATAACGCATGGAAATGACAGCTGCATGCGATCAAAAACCTTTGTGACAGCCGATCAAAATTTAAAAAGTAATAAATTACAAAGAAACTTTTTAATTTCTCCCTAGAGAACAAAATAAACAATCTATACTTGACAGACCGAAACCAACTCTAACGCATGTGCAACCACATGTGACAAAAACTGCCCTTGATATACCAACGTACTAAATTTTACAGTTAACAGAATTTTTTTTACTAGAAATTTTAAAAACCTTCTTTGTTATTTATATCAAGTAACTAAGACTAAATCAATACGATAATAATAATACAATTAGAAAATACAGTATTTAACTCTTTTAAATATAATAAGATATCATTTAATAATATATTACTTACGTAAAAAATATATTCAAGACACATGAGTAAGAAAGTGTAAAATATAACAATTACGAGATAAACAAACTCGTTAAATAGCGGTAATGAAATTAACACAGCACCAACCACAATTTAAAAAAAAATAAACCCGAAGTTACTTAATAAAAAGATAAAGAATAATCTTTTTATAAACACGACTTTCTTATCTCACATTACACTTGTCTCTGAGGATACAGCAAGCACGCAGGCTCTGTATCAAAAAAATACAGTTTTACAATCGTCCACAGCAGAACAAACGGCATGCTCAAACTGCGCAAGTCAAATATTTTTTAAAATATTTATGGGGAAAAGTCCTCAGCAATACGTTACTAGACCTAAGTACACGATGCAATTATAAATGGTGTTGACAGTATAGCAGAAGAACATATATTACAATATTTTGAAATATGTGATGTAATATGTAATATCTCTATATTAAATTATTTCTAATAGAGATATCTTCAATTGTTGAATGTATTTATTAAGTTATTAAAACATAAATTAAGTAAATATTAATAAAGAATCTCGGAAGTGGTTCATACATAAAATCATAGATGTCGGACGGAGGACATACAATTCTGAATATGACATATGCGTCAATTACATCATGACTATGAAGCGGCACCGTCAACCTTTTTTAGCTCTCTGTATATTAATTCCCTATATCTCTACTGGACTAATAAGTGATAATCACTAGACTCGGCAAAGAGGGGTAAGTTTAAGCTTAATAAGGTTGGTACTCTTTTCAAACAACAACAGCCATCTATACGTCGGGTCGGGTACTTCTGGCTTATGTTAGCATAGCTATTTAATATAGAAATTATTAATAATAGATTTTTATTCCTACCTATGCAAAATTGAATTTGATGAACAGCATATGAATCCGAAGTGTTTTGTAATTTTTAAAAGTAATTCATTCTTGTAACGTCAAAATGACATTTGTCACGTTTTGATATTCAAAATGGCAAGAAAACTGACTTCGGCAGACAAAGTACAAATTTCGTTAAATTTGGGAAGTTGCACCATTATACAAGTCACAGAAGAATTTCATTTGTACAAATCTACAGTACTACAATTTAAAAAAGATGGGAAAATAAAGGCAGTATATGTCGCAAACGAGGAAAAGAATGTCAACTGATATACATCACGATTTGTTTGAATATTTGAGAGAAAATCAAAAAATGACAAACCAATTTCATAGATCTCGTATAAGATTTACTAATAGGGTACAATTATGGCAATCATGGATGTAGTATATATGGATAGCGCACATCTAACCAAAGCAGTGCATTCAATTGACTCCAAAATTAAAGAGAGAAACTACCGAGTGAGATAGAGCTAATATTGGCAAGAAAAGGCGCGTTCCCTATTAATATACATGGACGATCGACCGGGATAGGTAAATATACCTGCGGCATATACTTACCTGGCTGTTTAAGTGTAATACATTTATCAAGTTACTTTAAAAAAATATTCGTGGATTGGTTTGTATCTTCATAAAATAAATATTTTCTTACTCAATTACAATATTAATTTAATTTAAAATTTAAATGCACATGTATTTATAGGATGAAATAGGATGTTGTGCCGCTCAAAATCTCTAAAGTAGTGTGGTTCTGTTCTTTTCCTACAATATAAGGTTTATATTTTGTATAATTGATAATATATTTACTACATTGGGAGCTAGAAGCCTTAACAACCAATTCTTCCATAGGTGCTTAAAAGCTTGCATTTTGTGTTTCTTCAATTTCTCTATTGTGTAGCTCTTGAATTTCGTTTCCACTTTCTGTATTTTAAGTGCGTACAATGACTTGTCTAGATTTAAAATTCGTTGGTATAGAACTTTTCCTCAAGATTCTATAGCCATGGACATTTATTTCGTAATCATTTGCACTAAAATGGGTACAACTACAAATTACTGCTGTTTTTGAAGGTTCAAAATCTTTTTTTTTTAATGTTATAATCCATTTTTTCCGTATCACAAGGGAATCTACAAATTTAAAATATAAGAAAAATGTAAAAATAAGTACACTTACCTATAGTATTTTATGTTACTATTTTTAATAAAACGGTTTATGCAGCCGTAAGCGGAACACGAAATGCCCATTTTTTACACAAACTATAACGCAGAATAAAACTACTACTGTTTATATTAATGATAGATACAAACTGTTGTAACTTTACTTAATGCAATTTCACCACGTGTTTAAAATAAAACTGATTTAACTATTAAAAATTATTCACTATCAGAATACGAATTAGGGAATGTTTTGCCAGTACTAGCTCTATCTCGCTTGCAATTTTCTCTCTCTAATGTTGGAGTAAAATACCTGGGAAAACATTGTTGAAAAACCTAATTTTTTAAGAAGTTTCACTGATTCTGTATCTAGAAGATTAAGGACAGTAATTGATGCGAATCGCGGATCAATTATGTATTAATTTATTGTTTTCTAAATTGTATTAAAAAATTACTTGACATTTGACTTGTCTTTCAAAAAAAGTTTAATGAACATTAAGCAATATTAGAAAATTTTGACAATTTTGACAAGCTAGGCTATACTAGATTTATGTGAACTTAAATGTATATATGTATTAAAAAGTAATGAGAAGTACCCGACCCGACGTATAGATGGCTGCTGTTGTTTGAAAAGAAGGACTATTGTAGGAAGTATTAACCTTATAAAGCTTAAACATGCCTCTCTTTGCCGAGTCTAATAATCACCTTTGCTCATTTTACCATGGCAATCGGCTTTATTATTATATAGTCAGATTCTGTTGACTTTCGCCATCTTTTTGTAGGTACTTTTAAGCGCCAAGTTTAAATATTATTGATACACATGAATATTGTAATCGTCTATTATCGGGATAAAATAAAACAAATTTCAATGAATTTCAAAATTTGTTTTATTTTATCCCGATAATAGTTCTAATGGAATTTCATCAAGTAAAGGCTGAAACAATCCTATATTGTAATGGTCAACATTATGAAATCATAGTATTAGTGAAATTTAAGTATTGTTTATTTTTTTAATTAATAAAGTGGAATACATCAAAAATGTATCATTTCAAATACAGGCTGGCCCAAAATAACCGAAGGGGTTTGAGTTCATTATAACTTCTTATTTAAGACATAATTATTAATTTTTTTTAATTTTAAATACAGTATATTAAAGGAGAATATTTTTAATTTAATTATGTAAAATTATATCTCGCAAGTGGTGGCCATTTTCTGCTTCGCATATTCCTGCTCTTTCCAAAACATTTTCCATAACCTTTCGAAAAACTTCAGGTGTTATGTTGTTGATTTCGTCGCGTATATTATTTTTTAATTGCTGTATGGTTCGAGGCTTATTAATATAGACTTTTCCTTTCAAATAACCCCAAAGGAAACAGTCTGAAGCGGTTAAATCCGGTGAACGCGGAGGCCAATTAAAATCGCTTGTACGGGAAATAAATCGTTCACCAAAGATGTTGCGTAAAAGAGCCATTGTGTCCCTCGCAGTGTGCGCTGTGGCTCCATCCTGTTGGAACCATACTTGCGGATGGTTTTCCATGGCTGGCCTTAAAAAATTTTCCAACATTGTCCGATATCTAACACCAGTGATGGAAACGGCGACACCGTGTTCATTTTCAAAAAAATTTGGGCCAATTATCCTTTCCGACGAAACATCGCACCAAACGGTGCACTTAAGTGGGTGTAATTCTCGCTGTTGAACTACTCTTGGATTTTCCGTAGCCCATATCCTGCAGTTTTGCCTATTAACGAACCCATTTAATTGGAAATGGGCTTCGTCGCTCATAATTAAATTATGAATAAAATCATGATTTTCTTCTGCTTTTTGACGAAAATAAATTGCATAATCAAGTCGATGCTGGTAATCTGTCGGTTTCAATTGTTGGACAAGCTGAATTTTGTATGGAAACATTCTTATTGTATGCAAAAAGCTCTGCAGCGACCCTCTTGAGAGGCCAAGTTGTGTCGAACGTCTCCTGGTTGATGTTTCTCCATCTTCCCGAATACTCTCCTGTACCCGTTCAATATTGTCATCCGTGTGCACCGTTCGTCGTCTGTCGGCACCAGGAAGGTTCCTTATTCCTTACTGCCCCTTGCTCTCGAAAATTTGCAACCAAACGGTTTATTGTTGACTCTGAGGGTCCAACCCGCACATTAAAATAACGACGATATGCACGCTGAGTCAAAACAATGGATCGTTGATTTGAGAAAGAAAGTTCAACGATTTTGGCCACGTTGTTCAATTGTGCACTGTTCCATTTTAAATTCTCCAAGTCTTCTTTACAAAATACTGAAAACAAAAAGAAAATTATAATAAAAATGTTATAAGGAATTCAAACCCCTTCGGTCATTTGGGGCCACCCTGTACTAAGATGTATAAAGAAATAACATTTAATGATATACAGTAAGTATTTAATTCTAAAAAATTAAGGAGCACCAAAGCAAATTAGCAGAAATAAACATGTACAACATTTTATTACATATTTATTAGTATACACATGGTTAGTTATGCATACAATTTATAATAGATTATTTTATATTTTCACAAATATTGACCCAATGCTACCAGTTTGGTATACGGTGAAACAGGTGGAAATGTTCGGGCTACTAGACGTGTTGATGAAGTGCGGTTTCCGGACTGCCCTTCATAAATAAATGTCCATCAAATGATTTAATTTTACAAGCTGTGGCCGTGAAAGACGATCTTGGGCTACGTATTTTTCAAGATGCGGCCCATATCCGTAAAAACTGAGCCGTGTTAAATCGTGTACTTCGAAAGTTTACCGATCGGTTAGCTTTTTTTACATGAATAGCAACTACATTGGACATCTCCTTTAACCTTTCAACCTGTTTTACATAAACCTGCCCTTTTTTGAGCAAAAAAACATTTTTATAAACTTTTCACACAAACATGTATTACATTATTGAAATGTGAATGGGATTTTTTGGTGAACTCGAACAGCTAAATGCCTGTTTGTTTGTTGAATCGACAACATATGAAGATATAATTTCTATTTACATATTTAGATTTAATATGAATACACGACCGTATTTGAAAAGTTTGCGTTCCTAAATTTTCGATAAAGTTTCGATAGAAAATGTTTTTTTGCAGGTTTCAATTCCTGCCTTACGTGCCTATTATACAAGGTGTTTTATGATTATATGAAGAAAATTAAAATCTGGGTTCATGGCACCAAAATAAATGAAAAACAGACTATGAAGCTGTATCCGAAAACGCTTCGTTAAATAATTATAGTCCTTCAAAGATAAGGTTCTAAATCCAGTTTTTTATATTTTTTCATTAATTTAAATTTTGAAAGAGATACAAAACTAGTATTTAGTAATTTTGACCAGTTAAGGAAATAACTTCTTACAAGTAATTTTTATAGTAAAACCAGCAAACGTGAAAAACAGAATACATATTAAAAACCCTGAATGTGATTATTAACAGTAACAAACAGTCACGATAAAAGTTTAAAGGATTTGTTCAAAAATGTTTCCCCCAGTGCGAAGGCAGACGTTGCATCTTGATACCACTGAACGAATAGCGTATCGATACTATTTACGTGTCACTTCTTTACAAGCTTGAATAATTTATTTCTTAATGTCTCAACGAGTTCCACTGGTTGTTCGTACACTTTTGGCTTGACTGTACTCCATGCGAAAAAAATTAACAGCGTCAGATCTGGCGACTGTGCAGGCCAACCAGCTGGTTTTCCACGGTCTAGTAGCAACCAGCTTTCACGTCTAAGGTTCAAAGGAATGTTATCTAAGAGGTCATAGAAACCGTTGTTTAAGAAGTCGATATATCCATCCGCATATATACGAAGGGGAAGAAAATATGGTCCAATTAAATGAGAGTCCAGTATCCCCAACCAAACATTACACTGAAATTCGTGTTGAAATTTATTTTCACGCACTGCAGCTGGATTTTGAGATGCCCAAATATTATAATTCCGCTTTTTAGCGTTTTAGGATCCCTTTTCTTGTAAACGTAGCTTCGTCTATCCCTATAATATTTCCTGAAAAGTGTACTTGGTTTTATACTTGATTCGAAAACCAGTCACAAAGTACCCTGGAAAATCATCGGGTAATATGCATTGGACACGCTGAAAATAGTAAGGGTAGCGCTGATCAGCCGTCGGCGTTGTCCAAACAAAACTGGGTAATATTTGTAAACGGTTTTGCACCCCTGCAAAACGAAAAGAGAATACGCAACATTTTAAATTACTTTGACGAGGAACCTACATCGAGTGTAAGAAAGTCGCACTAAATACTGATGTGCACGGCAATCTTCTATTTGGATACCCAAATGCATATTCACAGCGAGCAGCAAGAGCATTTCCATTACAAGAACCGTAAACGATGGCGATGTCTGCATATTCACTGTTCGAACAAGTTTGCGGCATTTTTGCTTAGTGTTAATACACAATAACTAAATATTTATAATAATACAAACGACGTTGAGTTATTCAATTTGCTAAGGATTTGCGTGATAGCAGTCTGCCACGCATTTTTAATATAACGGCAAATTACAGATTATGCAGCGTTACCTATTTAAATTTTTAAAACTAAACCAAACATTTTCTGAAAAAATAAAAGCGATAAAAAGTTTCTTAATGAATTTCGCTTTACCATTTTAATTTTTATTTTACAAAATTCCACAAAAAAAAAGGTTCAATGCAAAATACAGTAGGGGTGACTGACTACCAATTCGTAATAATAAGGGATGATCGACGAATTACTTGTTAGAAGTTATTTCCTTAGCAGGTCACAATTAAAAAATATGGGTTTTGTATGTGTCAAAATTTGGGACAAATTATAAAAACTAGATTTAGACCCTTATCTTTGAAGGACTGCATATCTATCAAACTGTTTTCGGATACAGCTTCATAGGAAGTTTTTCTCTTACTTTGGTGCCCTGAGTTCAAATTTTAATTTTTTTTGTATTGTGAGACTCATCCAACGATACATCACGTATCATAACTCTGGCGCCTTCTCGATGGATCGAGAACGCTCGAGAAGAGGTTGAACAGCCGATATATAAGCCGTCAAGGGAGGAATTGATAATTCAATTCGATACCAAATCATCGCCGAATGAACTTACATAAATATAAATACATAAATGTGCTTATTGTTAGTAATTAGTTGTTAAATTGTTATTTGTTTTTATTATTAATATAGTGTGTCTACGTTACCGTTAGTTTTATTTAAGAACCCGAAAAGACAAAATTTACAATATAATCCTAAAAATAAAGTATATTAGCCAGCGTCCGCGTATTTCATTTACACTCTGTATTTTTGCCTTCAGTTTCGAAAGACGTATAAAGATGTGAATAAATATAAGAATATGTTTCAAGATTATATAATATAAACATGCACTATACTATAATAAATCTAAGAAGTGAAATAGAAACTCCAGATTTGCTAGATGCTAATCCTAATTCTCGTAGACAGATGTACGCGCATCTTGAACTTGCATTCAACTGTATGATATCAAATAGTCAGCACTTGCCAAAAATACGCAATCAACATGGTTGACAAGAAATTATACTTGCAAGAATGGCATGTTTTAAAAATCGAATTTCTCGATTGATGTTTTCAAATGCTCTAAGTATTTATTCATTAAAAAAATATTCAACTATCACAAACACTTACTTTATCTAACTCCCGCTCTTTATGTAATATTATTAACATTCTTGTACGTCAAATAAAATAACAACACTTTTTAATTAATCAAGCATAAAATAGACGTTAACAAAGTGCCATTGCAGTAGGAAATTAAAAAAAATATATATTAAGAAAACAACAATCGCCACTTTGTTCCAAACGGGTAATACATGTATTTCATTTTTAACTATTACAATCTGATCTAATAAAACTTTTTTCCCTGAAAAAAGCTGACAGGAAGAAATATACATCCAGAGCTACTCGAACGAGCACTCACTAATTTAACAAGAAAAAAAACTAATTATTTTGGCCGTTCGAAAAATACAAAAACATTTATTAACGAATCACTTCCTGTAAAAACGATTAAATTAGCTGTGGGTTTAAAAAAATCCGATTTGCATATATGCTTATTAAGATTACGCCTGTCATTTCTCGGTCCCAATCTATTTTTTTTTGTATTTGTGTTACCGTTGTGGTACATTTTTGGTTTGCGCAATGCATTTCGGTGTAACGTAACGGTGCATTTAATCGGCGAATAATTTCGTGGTGACAAAGCGATTCAAGTACATCAGCAGTCATGTCTAATGTCATTCGATCTTCATTAAAGCATTCATATATTAAATAGTTAATTGACGAAGGAGATACTTGTTGAAACTTCATTATTCATATATTAAGAATGTATTTTCGAGGAAGTTATAGCAGCTGACTGACACTAGTATCAGATTAACTGGTTTCGAAATTTAGCTTACGATATGTCCGTATAAAATAGTTTCAATTAGTAATGGAAAATGTAAATATACTGTTAAACGCAAAAATATTAAAAATAATAATAATAATAATAATAATAATAATAATAATAATAATAATAATAATAATAATAAACCAAGACAAGAGAATAACGTATCTCATAGACATCTCTGTGCCAGGGCCAGCGAATATCCAGGTGAAGCACAGAGACAAGATCGATAAATATCTGCCACTTGAAAGAATTGTGGAATCAAGACAAAGTAATTGTAGTCCATACCATCATCAGTGCCACGGGAAAAATATCTGTAAAGTTACATGAGGCTTTAAAGACTCGTAAACATACATCCTATGACATAAATATAAACAACTTCAAAAGATAGTCATAAGCATTGTGCGGCTGGTACTGAGCCAGAATACATAACTAAAACCACGAACACCACATTTCAACCTCCTAGGGTCTGCGTAGATCAATGAGAAAAAAAAGTTATAGTAAATCCATGGAAAAAAAAACCAAAACAACAACGTTATAGTAGATCCATGGAAAAAAAGAAACGGGAAAACAGCCAAAACAAAAGAAAACAAAAAAAGGGCAAAATAAAATCGTAGATCCAATACGGAGTGCCTACTTACGAACTGCCCAAAATATGCCAAGACCATGTACATAGAAAGGCACAAAAATGCATTAAAGGGTCTGTATTTTCATTTGAGGATCGAGAGAAACTTCAATCGGATTAAACGACCGTCTTATATGCTTGAAGAGGTTAATCCCATCATCTCGAAAGACAAATGCATAATATTTTGGAACCATCACTTCGCAACCACAATGAAAATCCTGGCTCATAAACCAGATATAGTATTATCCCTAAGGCAAGAAATATCGATAACTAACATAGAATTTTCAAGTCCAAGCTAGTACAACATAAAAAAGGAAAAGGAGAAAAGAGAAAAATATAAGGATCTCAAATTTGAACTGCAAAAGACCTAACCAAGCCATAAAACAGAAATAGAACAAAGCAAATTTTAATTTTAATCCTGAAAATCTTTTGTCAAAATTCTTAATTTTTCCTATTTTGAACTTTAAAATATGTTAACATTACAGCAGTTGATATGTTTATATCATGCATATGTTGTTTTCTGGACAAATGCTGTATTAGGCAATGGATCTATTTGTATGTGAAGAAAAATTAACGTTACGTAGCTGATTTAAATTTCGCTGATTCAGCTAGAAATTCCTTCACTACTCTTAATTTAATAAGTATTATGATTTTACCAAGTATGTTCATTTTTGATATAGCAGTATCTATATACCTACCTTCAAAGTAATAAACAAAATTATACACTAAATTATGTACCTAGTTTTATGATGAGGTGGTGGTTAGATGACGTTTACAATGGTGTCTATGATGGAGGTGTTTATAAATTCTAACTGTGTGTTAGTGACTATTACATTTTGTTTCTGGGCTTTTTTAATTTCTAGAATTTCTAATAAATCTAATCTTTTACTTTTTATTGCATTATGTACCAAGTTGCAGCTATTTATACCGGGCTAATGGTTTTGCTCAATACAGTGTTCCGAGAAACCTGTATTTTTAATGCTATATTTCACGTCTCTTACATGTTCTGATATACGTTTTTTAATGGATTTTCCACTTTGACCTATATGTATAGCTTCACAGTATTGACATTTAATGGTATATAGATTTTTCTAGTTTACCTATTTTATCTTTGTTGTTATTTAATACCAATAGTACCAAATTTTGTCTTATATATAATTGACATATAATTTTAATGTCTAATTTTCTTAATATTTTGTTTGCTTTGTCTGTGATAGGGGGGATATATGTTATTGCATACCAAATGGTTTTACTTAATTCTTTTATTTCCGGGTATAAGAATTTTTTCTGAATATTCGTTTGTTCTTTTTTTATCATTTTATCTATCATGTTGGGCTTATATCCGTTATTTTCTGCTATTTTTTTTAATACAGACTATTTCTTCGTTAAAGGCATCCGTATTTAAAGGTATGTGGGTTGCTCTATGTATATAACTATGGAATATTGACATTTTTATTTTAATCGACTTTTTTGCGTTCGCGTGTATTATTTGATCTGCAAATGTTGGTTTTCTGTAAATTTTGTATTATAGACTATTATTGTTTTTGTATATAGTAATGTCTAAAAAATTTAATTTGTTATCTTCTTCTTTTTCTATTGTGAATTGTATCTTTGGGTTTAATGGACAGGCACAGACTGACAACTAACAGAATTCTTAAAACTCCTAAATTCATTAAAAGAGGAAGATAACGAATTCAATTTTTTAGACAATACCATATACAAAAATAATAACATCAGCAACAATAAATTGTTTATTAACTATTAATGGATTACTCTCCACGGAAATTTTTTTTTAATTTAATGTAAATTATGTAATTATGTATGTTTTTTTAATAGTTGCTACTCATACTTGTAGCTAATATATACCTATTACATATTTATATTATTATTATAATTATCATTTCTTCTTTGTATTTCTTTTTACTTTGACATTTCAACACTTGTAAAGACATGAGAAGTACGGGAATAAAGTTATTATTTCTATCTATGTATTGAAATCTCCCAGAGATTTCAATGCTGTATAAAGGCGAGAATTTTAAATTTTGGAGCAAAATATACCGTAAAACGGATTTAATTGACACCATTAAGAGTGAAAAATTTCCTTTTCGGTATATATATCCTATTTCAAAGATTAATTAAGTTAAATTCTTTACCCGAATTATTATGAACGAACAAAATTAACAAATTGAGTGGCTGAGAAATAACTAATATATTTTTAATTTCAAATATTTATAATGAAGCTTCTAGAGATATTACCTTCGTCAATCAACGAATTAAATGGTCTTCGATCTTAATGCAGTGTTTTTTTCTATTATTAAGATTAATTTACAGTAGATTTTACTTAAAAAAGATATATAACCCCTTACCACAATTATTAATCGTATCCTAAATACGTATTTCGACAACTAAGTTGTCATCATCAGTAGGTAAAAACCACTAATTAAAAAGTCGCACATGGGGCACAGTAAAGGTAGAAAACCGCTTACGCAACAACTACTTTACACCGCGTCCACGTATAGACTGCTTTGAGTCTATACGTGAACGCGGTGAACGCGGTGTACGTGAACGCATTGAACTCTCTGGAGATTTCAATCCAGAGTAACCGAAGAACCTTCGCCGATTTTTATTACTAAAATACTGGATAAATATATTCATTTCTCGTTAACGTAGTTTGTAGGTTAATTGACTAGGATCTTTCAAGCTACTTAGTCAAAAATAAAGGTAAATGACTTCTCCTTATTTAACGATAGCTTATATTTTTTGTTGTACATACTGCCTGTCCTAGAAATACAATGACAACTTGTGAAAAATGCAAAGATGTAATTAAATATTTTACCAAAATTTAAAATTCTTGCATTGAAATCTCTGGAGATTTCAAGGTTGAGCGACGAGGAACCTTTGCTGACTTTAACTCCCGAAATACATGATAAATAAAGCCATTAATTACTCGTTAACTTAGTTTGCATAGTTCATTAGAATCCTTAAAGCCACTAAGGCAAAAATAAACGAAAATCACTTCCCCTTATTTTACGATTATTTACATTTTTTGTTATATATATTGGCTGTCCTTGAAATAAAGTGACGACATATGAGAATTAGAAAGACGAAATTATGTAGAATATAAATCCAAAAGTCAATTACGACGAGATCCCCGAACTTAAAAAGCCTCTGAAAATTTTATTATGTGACGCCTATGAACTCAAAATATTCAGAATGCGTGTAAATAATAAATACATGTATTGAAATTACACACACATATACGCTACAGGGCATGTTTACATATGTAACAGTTGCCGATGTTATATAAACTATAACATTTTTGTATGCTAAGGTCAAAAACCTCAATATATTTACGTACAAAATCAACTATTAATATTCAAGTGAATTATTAAAAATTATAAAATATTATTATGAATTCAGAATGTCTATAAATAAATACCTGTATTGAATGTAATGTTTATGTTTATAAAAACTCTAGAAGATAAGATTGTGTAGACATATCTCGAAGACCTCATACGAAAAGTTAGCTGTTAAAAATTTATTTTTGTATAAAGGTTTTTAAAAGAAGATGTAAGATGGAGCATTTCACCTTAAATGCTCCATCTTACATCTTCTTTTAAAAACCTTTATACAAAAATAAATTTTTAACAGCTAACTACTGACTGAATCGTAGACGAAACTCAAAGCTAATTGACAATAACAAAACTACTCTTTTTGTTATTGTCGCTCACCTTTAAATATCGTTTTATGATATAGTCGGTCGCACAATGGCGTAACAAATATTTTTTATATATCTCTATAATTTTTTTTTCATATTTTGGATTTATATTCTATATAATTACATCTTCCCATTTTTCATATCTTGTCTCTACATTTCACGAAAACCCTGTATAGGATATGGTTACGACTTTGTATACTTAAAGTATCAATTGAAAAAACTATTTTGAATCTGGATGCATTAGGTTAGAGTTAAATAGAGTTAAAAACAAATCATGTAATAAATTTATTTATGGTTTTTTGATAGTTAAACTCGTAGGTATAGACATATTTTCGGAATACAAAGCACAATTATTAATTTGAATGAAAAGAATTAACTAACTATAATAACCTAAACTAGTCTTATATCTAGAATTCTCCGTTTAATTAAGAGATTTTTATCGAAATACTTTCCATTCCATCCATTTATGTACACTGTTATATATACACAGGAGTTCCGATCCAAGTGAATTGGAAAATTTAAAGACATCTCTCAGTAGAATATCCAGTTGTTAGGTGGACCATTAGTGTAACGTGCGGCATATTATCTTACCTTTATCGATGTTAGTGCGACCTTATTATTATTATTACCAGAGCAAGTTAGGTTGGTTCGTGTAAAAAGAAGTGAATGGTTCGAAGTTGTGCGTTGTGTGTGGGGTCCCCTAAGAGAGCAAGATGGCACACACGTCGACTGTGTGATGTAAGGAGGTGGTTAATTACAGCTACCGTTGTGTGGTTGTTGTTCAATGTTCTTGTGTTTAGTGGTATCCAGGGTCCCGACGGGTCGCATACTAATGCCTCTGTTTTAATGGAGCAGACCGCCTCTCGTCGGCTTGGGCGAGATACGGTTTCAGACGCCCGACGGTGTTGTCCAACAATCGAAAATACCACTGGGATTATACTTAATTAGGTGAACTGTTTGTAATTTAAAAGATTCACGCTCGATTTAATCACTTTGGGGGATTGACGAATACAACTTCATGGTCGCTGGTGTACTCTTACAATACGTCTGTATAATCATTTCGTTGATTGCATTTAGAACAAGATGAAATTCCGTCATTGCCAGGTTTACGTGGCGTGATGAAAAGATTGCGAAAGAATAACATGGAAAGTAAAATAACAAAATCGTGATGAATATATTTACGATAATCGACGAGAAAATAAATGTACAATAAAATTTGAAACACTTAGCTTTTATTATTTTTCTAATACCATATGATCATATATTTCTACCCTCTAGAAGGCAATGACATTTTTCTTTTTTAAACTTAAGTTGGTACCATAATTTAAGTTAATTTATTTTGCAGCGTGTGTGTGATATAGGTTATTTTATACTGATGACAGATTAGGTTTTGTCATTTTGACAAATAATTACATACAAACGTTTCAGTTGAAAAAATAAAAAGTTTAATAATAAAAACAGCTACAATAAATGTTCAAAGTGAGCTCCTTCATTTTCTATGCATAGCGCTTCGTCTCATATTATAATTATTGAAGGCATTCCTTAAATTATGTGGTGTAATTTCCTCACAGACATTTCGGATAGCATTAGTAAGTTCTTCAATTGTATGTGGGCGATTCGTAAATACTCTATTTTTTTGATGTGGATAAATGAAACAGTCCATTATTGTTAAATCCGGAGATCGTGGTGGAAAGTCTACTATTCGATTATCAAAGAATTCATGCAATAATTCCATCGTTTCTCTTGTCTTATGGGCTGTTGCATTATCTTGCTGGAAATATCCCTCGCGGAGCTCATCATCATGTAATTGATTTACAAATGGTAGCAATAAATTATTACGATATCGTTCTGCATTTATCGTATTATTAAAGAATATTGGACCAATAATCCGTCTACGAGAAACAGCAAGCCAAACGCGTATTTTTTGTGAATGCAAGGGTGTTTCAAGAATTTCATGTGGATTTTCACTAGACCAGATGCGCATTGTTTGTTTATTTATATATCCTGATAAATGAAACCATGCTTCATCGGACCAGAAGGATTTGTCAAGAACGTCATCGTTATTAATCGTACCTAAGAACCACTGACAGTAATTAATTCTGGTTACATGATCGATTGGTAAAAGCTCTTGCACGCAATGAAATTTGTATGGAAAGTCTTTTCTAAGGATTCTCTGGCAGGTCCCATATGACAGTTGTGTTTGTTGTGAAAGCTTACGAATCGATTTCTTAGGTGATTGATTTATTCGTCCCTCAACATCTGCTATATTTTCAACTGTCCGCTTTAGTGGTCTACCAGCACCTGGTTTTCGAGACACATACCCTGTTTCACGGAATTTAACCACTAACTTTTGAATTAATTGCCGCAAACTGTCATATGTTGTTGGAAAATTTGGAAATTCTGCCCGAAATTCTTCTATACAAGGCTGCAAGGTGTACGACCATTCTAATTTTCTAATTTTACACCATTCCTAAAGTATGATTCGATCAGAAAAACTTTAGGATTTATTGTAAACATTTTTAAGTGTCAATTAATAAATACATTAATGACAGATGAGTTTCATTTATCAGAACATACACATAATGACAGATGTATTTTATTTGTCACTACCAACACGATATTTTCAAATGATATACAGTTTATTTCTATAAAAATAATATCAGTAATAATATAATAACTTACATGAAAAGCAACTTTTAGCAACAGCTCCCTTTTTAAACAATTTTCAGCAAAATCAATACGATGTTCTCTTAGCCATTCTTGAATTTCAGCTTTTGTAGATGTGCTATTTGGAACTTTTATTGTTACCATATTGTGATATCGTGCGTTATAATTATCAATAATAATAGCTGATGGTAAACGTAAATCTAACCTTGCAAAACACACTAATACTTTCGACAGATATATGTACTCTCAAACGCTTAACAACTTGTAATATTGTCCTAGTTTTATGCGCATTGTGATTGGCTTTTAAGTTTTGAAAATTAATGGTCATGTCGATGTCACCAACTGACGTAAGACGGTTGTTTCTTTACTTTTCCTGTACATAACTAGCTCACGTATAGGTACCTCACATGGCATTTAAATATTAACTGAATACAAACTCCTTTGCACCAATTTTCATTAAAGCTGCTTACTTACATATTTACCTATATATCTTTAATTGAATTTTCAAAGAGTTTGTATATACATAGTTACAAGATTTTTTTTTATAATATAAACATTTCGTATTATAATATTTGTAGAAAGTTAAAATTTATGCCAACAAGATGTTGCATTAATTATAGTTATCCAATTGTATAAAATATATTTATATTTTGTGACAGTTTACTTTTGTACCCGTCCACAATTCCATGTAAAATTTAAAATTAATTATAAATTAGTGCCTGATAAGACTTTAATCAAATTCATTTAATCATCCTCATTAATCATATTGATTAGAATTCTTCTATATTTCGAAATAAATAATATTTTAAAATTGCGCTGCTAAAATGTACGCACTATTGTGTCAGAAAATTCACACAAAACAATTTGCGAAATAATATTAAGATTTATAGTGTCTGTTAAAGCATTGATAATAATTCAATTAACACTAAATAATGTAACTTAAAAACAGTCAGTGTATATTGTTCAAGCTTTTGCTGATAATTATTCTGGTATCTATAATACTCATATTTCTTCACAGCTTGATCAGCTTGATATGGATCTGAATCCAGTTTCATTCAATATGAGGAGTTTTACAACAAAGAAGGTACTGCGTGGAATCAAGAACGTTAAACCTAATACGACTTTTTTAGAAAACTTTGGGTCTGTACTATGTCTTCCACTTACTGCAATTTTTAGTTTATATTCCTGCACTACGACTTTCTCGAGGAACGGTAAAATTACACTTGTAGAAATTTAAGATTGAAATAGTTTCAGTGCAGCTCGGAATTCCAGAAGCCATTATGAACAACGACCGCGGAGGCCTACGAGCCAGATGTAAATTTCATTTTATATGTACAAAATTACTTTGCCTGTATTATTCTGTAATTGGGCATTGACTGGTGGGTAGGATTTCCAATCTCGCGATCCAGGTTCACGGGATCCTGGCCAAATTTACGGTCCAGAAAATACTCTGGATTAAAATTACATATCTCTTGATTTTTCGAGATTATAAAATTTAATTTAGGATTCGTTTAACATAACCAGCACCCGGTAAACTATTGGTGGCAGGCGGCAGGTGGCAGCATAATCAAATGATCATGTCGCTTCGCGTATTTGTCAGTATACAATTATAGGTTAGGTTAGAATATAACAAATGCGTGCTCGTTTTACCAGTCAAAAATTATCTTTATTTGTAGGGTGCGTTTACATCCATAATTTCTAATTGTTACGAAACAAGATAACGTTAAATTTTGTTTTACTTGTACGAGATTTCATTTTAATTAATAAGTTACCTTTTGTTTGATTTTAATTTTTCATTAAAAAATTCTTATTGATGGTTTATATCAGCCGTTTGATTAATAATATAAATTATATACGAGTATATATATACATATATGGTAAATTCAATTTGTTGGCGATTTAAGGTCTGGTATTACTTCAAAATGTGTATATGTATTTAAAACAATCCTACATGTTTCGGCAAGTGATGCCTTTTCCAAGGAATATAAAATATAAATTTTGAAAAAGGTATCATTTGCCGAAACACGTAGGATTGTTTTAAATATATATATTTTGAAGTAAAACCAGACCTTAAATCGCCAACAAATTGAATTTACCATAACATACAAAGGTCACGAAATAATTATCTATATATATATATATATATATATATATATATATATATATATATATATATATATTCTACATTATTCTTCTGCGTTTAATTGGGTACATATTTTAATGAAATTATAAATTATAATTATATTCTTATTTTTATATATAAGGGAAAGTGGGACCATTTCTTCTACTAAATAAGCTAATAAAGTGTTTCTTTTGTTTGTTTTTGACCCGCCTGTATTATGTAATTTTCTCCTTTACATAATTCTGGGAGTGATCGCGAGATAAAATACAAAATATCCCGAAATCCCGGGATTATAAATCATCTTTGGGATTGAAAACTCTATTGGTGGGTGATAAAGGTCATTATTATTATTATTATTATTATTATTATTATTATTATTATTATTATTAGGTACTTATGGGCCCACGCTTTTGTTCTTTTTTTTGTCATAAATAATAATCAGAAACAAGAAAATCCCTAACTACAATATAAATTAATTATTGTAAACTTTAAATACGTATTTCGGCAACTAAGCTGCCATCTTCAGTAGAACAAAGCGTAGCGTTTTTACTAAGGTACAAGCTGTGAAGATATGCTCTTCACCAAATCGCCAGTGAGATAACACTGTGCTATCCCACTAGCGTTATTGTTTGGGTGTGTTGTTATGTGCAGAACAACACACATCGTAACACCAGTCAAATGAATTAGGTATCAACCGCAAACATTAAAGAACAGAAATTCCCAATAATAACCCTATTTTTTCATAAGCTATATAATAACATTTACTTACACAATTATTTAAATCAATTTCTTGAACGTATTGGAATTTAATCAAGTTTTGCAAGCTTATTATATTGCTTTAAATATCTTCACGACAAAACCCAACAACTCTTTACGGTATTCCCACATAAGCTGTATTTCTTTCTAAGACGCGAACGGATTATGTATAGTGGAGCATTTAAAAATATAATTGTAATAATATTAAACATATAAAAACACTTATAGAAAAACTTTAAAAAATATTAAAATTGAGCAGTTCTTTATATTGTCATCTTTAGCATTTTTCTCTATTTAAAATAGTTTTAAGAAATATGAAATTTTTATATTCCTATACTAGACATGAAAACAAAAGCTAGCAGTCATTAAATCATAGTTCGCTTCGGTAAAAGTTAACTAAAAGTAAATCCCTACCACAATGTAGCTTTTAAACATGGATACGTACTTCGACAAAATAAGTTGTTATCTTCAGTAGTATAAAAATGATTACACTTAAGAAAAATTAATGAAACGTTGGTAATTTTTTAAAAATTTTATTATTTATGTTGTTTCTATTTATACCTTGATGAGGTTGTTATATATTGTGTGGAGGTCTCTAATTTCTTCTCTATGCTTTATTGTATTTTGGTTGATTTTTATGTTAAACATTTCTTTTATCGGTCTTTTATTATAATTTGTATCCGTTTCAAGTTTGACAAATTTGAAAGTATAGCAAACGCCAATTAAGTTGGCGCGAGAAGGGGTAAGTTCGCGCAGGATTAAAAGTAGTGGGGAGATTTGTGTTTGGTTTTACATCAAATGTCAGATAATTCTAACCTCTGAGCGTGTATGATCCCCTAGCAAAGACATTACAAAATATGTTCTGTCAAACGTCAATGACAAATGTATTCTGACAATTACTTGAGTAGTGGGGGTGGACGTTTTTAAAAACGGCTTCTGCGCACCCCCTCCTCGCGCCAACTTAATTGGCGTTTGCTATACATATATATTTTGTTTAGTTCTTGTAGTGTTTCGCCTTTGTATATTTCTTTACAAGTGTTGCCTTAGAAAGTTTCCTAAATGATATTAAAATATTATTAAGAAAAAAACAATTTTACATGTAAAGTAATCAAACTACTGTTATTCATCAGTTAATAATAAAATATAAAGAATTTATGTTTATATGCCTGGTACATGGTTGTAATTCAACTTCAAATAATATAGTAAATTCAATATTTTAAATAGTTGCCAGCTGAGTTCTCTAATAAAAATTATTTATAATGTCCCATTCTCTTTCGAATACTAAATCTATAAAAGTGCACTGGAATATCGTGCATATATAATAGATGCTACAAAATTATCGACTATAGATTCGGCTTTCCACACATTCCTGTCTCTTTACAACAAATTCGTAAATCAAAAGATACCAAAGAAAATGAACCATTTTAGTGAACATCACCTAGAAATATTATATTTTAAAAGTTCTATTAAAAGAAAAAAATTAAATTATTTGGAATAATTTGCCTTTAGAATTTCTTTTTCCAAATAATTGTAGAAAAGAAAAATCATATTTATAATAAACGTTTTAAACATTTAAAATTTAAAGTAATATAATTCTCATTCAAGTCAACCCCTGATCAATTTGTATAAGTAACCCTCAGTAAGTAGTATACTACGTACTCGCTTCGGCGGTACATATACTAAAATTGGAACGATACAGAGAAGATTAGCATGGCCCCTGCGCAAGGATGACACGCAAAATCGTGAAGCGTTCCACATTTTTTGAAAATGTTTTAAATAACGATGTTAGTGTAGTTTTGCTTCTTAAAATAATGTGTTTTAACCTCTCCTAGATTCGAGAAGAAAATAAAAGTTTCAGGTTAATCTGACCTAATTCAGTCCTAAACATATATATTTAAAAAAAAACGCTGATAAAAATATATCAAATTCTTTTATACATTTTACATATAGAATTAATTTCTTAGCATTTTACATTTCTTGGGAATTATTAGTATCCTTCTTCCGAAATTCATTTGTTGTTAAATATTACATCTTTTCCTTGCTTTGAAAAAATATGTTATGATGCATATTTGAAGCGGATTAGTTATGCTATCATAAGCGCTATATTTAAGGTTAAATTTTGCAGTAATGTAATTTCAGAATTTCGTTTTCCAATTAATTGTAGAAAAAGAAAATCATATTTATAATAAACATTTTGAACATCTTAAATTTAAAGTAATATAATTCTCATTCAAGCTAACACCTCGCCCATTTGTATAAGTAACCCTCAGTAAGTAATATACATCGTACTCGCTTCGGCGGTACATATACTAAAATTGGAACGATACAGAGAAGATTAGCATGGCCCCTGCGCAAGGATGACACGCAAAATCGTGAAGCGTTCCACATTTTTTTGTAAATGTTTTTAAATAACGATATTAGTGTAGTTTTGTTTCTTAAAATAATGTGTTTACCTTCTCCTAGAATGGAGAAGAAAATAAATGAAAATAATTCAGTTTGCTCTGACCTGATTTCATAAAATTATGTACATGTTTGAAAGCTCATAAAAATAATATTTTTAATACATTTCATATATAGAATTAATTTCCTAGCATTTTACATTTATTGGGAATTATTAATATCCTTCTTCCGAAATTCATTTGTTTGTTAATATAGTACATCTTTTATCTACGTTGAAAAATATGTTTCGGTGCATATTTGAAGCCTATAAGTTACACTATCATAAGCCTTATATTTAAGGCCAAATTTTGCAATAATTTATCTTTAGAATTTCCTTTTCCAAATAATTGTAGAAAAAGAAAATCATATTTATAACAAACATTCTAAATATTTTAAATTTAAAGTAATATAATTCTCATTCAAGTTAATCCCTCTACAAATTGTATAAGTAACCCTCAGTAAGCAGAATACTTTGTACTCGCTTCGGCGGTACATATACTAAAATTGGAACGATACAGAGAAGATTAGCATGGCCCCTGCGCAAGGATGACACGCAAAATCGTGAAGCGTTCCACATTTTTTTGTAAATGTTTTTAAATAACAATATTAGTCTAGTTTTGTCCCTTAAAATAATGTGTTTAACATATCCTAGAATCGAGAAGAAAATAAAAGAAAATAATTCAGGTTGCTCTGACCCGATTTAGTAAAATTATGTACATATTTAAAAAAACGCTCATAAAAATAAACTTTTTAATACATTTCATATATAGAATTAATTTCCTAGCATTTTACATTTATTGGGAATTATTAATGTCCTTCTTCCGAAATTCATTTGTTTGTTAATATAGTACATCTTTTCTCTACGTTGAAAAATATGTTTTGGTGCATATTTGAAGCGTATAAGTTACACTATCATAAGCCTTATATTTAAGGCCAAATTTTGCAATAATTTATCTTCAGAATTTCCTTTTCCAAATAATTGTAGAAACAAAAAATCATATAGTTAATTGACGAAGGAGATACTTGTTGAAACTGCATTATAACGCTAAGAAATAAGTAATTAAACTTTTAGTTTCAAAAAATTCTATTTATTATAAATATCACTACAATATTGTTTCGCCATACAATGGCTTCATCAGGTGGATGAATACTGAATATGTACAATGCAAGTTAGAATATTTATGTGAAAATTATTGGGGAATGGTGGTGGAAAAATTTTTACAATCTTAAATTTAGTAGAGGGGAGTTGTTTAAATCTAGTTGGTCATTTAAAGCTAATCCTAAACTATTGTATCTATTAATTTCTTCTTATTAGAAATTAATAGATACAATAGATACAATAGTTTAGGATTAGCTTTAAATGAGCAACTAGATTTAAACAACTACCCTCTACTAAATTTAAGATTGTAAAAATTTTTCCACCATCATTCCCCAATAATTTTCACATAAATATTCTAACTTGCATTGTACATATTCAGTATTCATCCACCTGATGAAGCCATTGTATGGCGATACAATATTGTAGTGATATTTATAATAAATAGAATTTTTTGAAACTAAAAGTTTAATTACTTATTTCTTAACGTTACAAAAAATCATATTTATAACAAACTTTTAAAACATTTCAAATTTAAAGTATTATACTTCTCATTTAAGTTAACCCCTCTACAATTTGTATAAGTAACCCTCAGTAAGCAAGAAACTTTGTACTCGCTTCGGCGGTACATATACTAAAATTGGAACGATACAGAGAAGATTAGCATGGCCCCTGCGCAAGGATGACACGCAAAATCGTGAAGCGTTCCACATTTTTTTGTCAAATTTTTTAAATAACGATGTTAATGTAGTTTTGCTTCTTAAAATAATGTGTTTAGTCTCTCCTAGAATAGAGAAGAAAATAAAAGATTGAGTTTGCTCTAACCTTATTTAGTAAAATTATATACATATTAAAAAGAAATGCTCATAAAAATATATAAAATTTTTTTAATACATTTCAAATATAGAATTAATTTTCTGCCATTTTACATTTACTGGTAATTATTAATACTCTTCTTGGGAAATTCGTTTGTGCCGAGAGAGCAAAAATGATTGTCCTGATCCTGCACTACTTTCCACGGCGCGTATATCAATACTTTCATCCTTTTTTCTATCTGAAGTAAGCAGTTTAGTTATTTCTAGTGGATTTCACCAAATAACATAATTTTTTGTTCATGGTCGTAGGTTAAGTGTGTTTTGAATCAATTAATATTTATTATTTTTGCGCAAAATTTGAGATAAATGCCGCCTACGCTAGACCATGACTTATTTATTTTGGAGGCGTACTTTAAAAACGGTGAATATGCAGCTGATGGACAATGGACGTATTCAGTGATTCAGTGGCGAATGAATTTGTCGGCGACACATTCCCAGGATTGTGCAACTGGAAGCTTAAATCATCCGGTCGTCATACACGCTTGGAACGCTGTCCTATGAAACCACTAAGGCAACTTGCTCAACAAACATGTAAACATACATTAAAATGTTTGTTTATAATTTACCAATTATTTTTCCTTATTACCTATAGGTTTGTCGTATGGAACAACACCTAGCATTGCTAAACATAAATTGTATTAGATATTGTAATTCATTGTATACCTTGGAGAAATTTAAGTAAGCAATAAGAGCAGCAGTGAATAATGTAACTATTGAACATAAATTAAATGAATGTAATGTAAACGAATGTGTTCGATAATATGAAGAGAAGAGTGGATGCTTGTTTAAATAACAATGGAATGAACACATTTCGAACAAGAACTTTGTACTGCATAATGGTTACCTGTGCTTGGTTAAATGTTTCTCACTTTAAAACTCATAATTAGAGAACGGACGCAATTTCCATAAAACGCAATCGGCAATTGGAATTGTGTATAACATCGCTCAGTACATCCCGGCGTAATCAATGAAGTATTTGTTTGACTTACTCGGACACCTGGTCTCGCCGCGATAACAATGGACAAGCCAGTTATTGTATTCCGAGAATATAGTGCTTTTTAAAGTGTTTTCATGAGCGTAGATAGAAGCGGGGTTTTTATAATGTATTTTATTTATTAGTTTATATTTCGTAAGATAAATAAAGTGCTGTGAGTAAGTTTCTTGTTGTCATAGTTTTTACTGTTAATTACATGTAATTTTTGTGATAGATCCTGTTTAATATCGTTTGATTGAATCTATTTCTACCAATTATTTCGACGTAAGAGTGTGCATTGAATTTCGTTCAGTTTCAATAACTTACGCACACATTTTTAGTTTTCATTTATTTAGATCTAGAGCATTGTTTAAGTTACTTTTTCAGACATGATATGGAATAATGTCGAGAACGGCATTGTAAAATAATGGCGGTTGGATTGACGGTCATACTGATTGTATGTCCATTGTCAGTGATTCCGAAATTTATTACAAAATCCGTAAAATATCGTCAAAAATTTGTCACTTAGGATCGCAAACACATCCGAACTCTGTAAAACTTTTATTGTGGCAAATATTCCATTAAATAAACTTAGCAATCCCACTTTAAAAATATTTCTTCAAAAATATACTGGTCGAAATGTTCCTGATGAATCAACTTTACGCAAATATTATGTTTCTAGGTGCTATACGAGAACAGTAGAACGCATTAGAAGCCATCTTTTAAATCAATACATATGGATAAGCGCCGACGAAACGGTGGATATGTTAGGACGCTGTGTGGTAAATGTCGTAGCTGGTGTACTACATCCAACTATTCCCTATAACTCAAATGTAATAGCAACAAGTGTTATAAATAGAGTTGATGCGGAAACAGTTGTTGAAACCATTAAGGAGAATATGCAAAAAATTCTTCATTCGGACGCCACGTACAAAGAAAAAATACTTTTATTTGACAGTGATAGTGCTGAGTATATGTTAAAAACAGGCAGACTATTGAAGAAAACATATCCTAATATGCTGCATATTACTTGTGTAGCACATGCTCTCCACAGAATCTGTGAATATATCAGAGACACTTTTCCGGAAGTTGATAGACTTGTATCTGCTTTTAAACAAGTTTTCAGAAAAGCACCATTGAGAGTAGCTCCTTTCAGGGAAAAATTTCCATCTCTGTCACTGTCTCCCACTCCAGTAATAACTAGATGGGGAACATGGCTGGAAGCTACTACTTATTATGCTGAGAATTTCGATAGTCTAAAACATTTCGTAACACTGCTAAAGGAGGATGCTAGAAGTATTGGTGAGTGCAAGGAGCTCACACAAATCCCAAATTTAAAAAATCTGATGTACTTTCTTCACGAACACTTTGGAAAATTGCCAAAACTAATCACTTATTTTGAAAATCGAAATCTCAAATTAAATGACGGATTAACCACATTAGATGTGGCTGTTAATAATTTGAAAAGTATTCCAAGTGACTTCGGAAGTGGCCTTTGGCAAAAGTTTGAAGCAATTCTTAATAGAAATTCAGATTTAATTACATTGCAGCAATTATGTATGGAGACAATTCCTCAAAATCTAACGGCTAAATATGAAGAAATAAAAGAATATTTCCAGTATGCACCTATAACCAGTTGCGATGTAGAAAGGACGTTTTCTATTTATAAGGATGTACTTAATTCAAAGAGAACAAAATTGACAGAAGAAAACCTTGAGAAACTATTGCTAGTCAATATTAATACTCCTTTACTCAACTTGAACGACAAAATGAACAAATAAAAATGTTCCAATTATAGAAATAAAATTAAAAACTTTAAAAATACAACTTTTCAACAAATACATATGTATTTCGTAATTTTATAGATCACCACCCGTTTGTTTTCCAATTATATAAATAAAATTAAAAACTTTATAAATACAACTTTTCAACAAATAAATATGTATTTCGTAATTTTATAGATCACCACCCGTTCGTTTTCCAATTATATAAATAAAATTAAATATTTTAGAAATACAGCCTTTCGCCAGTACTGCACTGGGTGGTAAGCGTGTCCGTTCTCTACTCATAATGCTTGGTATAAAATGTTACAATAAGTTAATAATTATATAGTGAACAATACCATATCTCTAAAACTAGATGTACGATACAGTAGGTACACACTCTTGTATCAGTTTTATTGAAATTTGAACAATTTTTTATGTATATGCCGTGCTGTATTGACGTATTGAAACAAAATAAAATAGAACAAATACTTGATTTATTTATACATTTTATGATAGCAAATTTATCCCGTTCACATATCTGCATGGTTTATAGTGAAACATCATTTGCTGCTGTAGTAAAGAAAAATGTAAAAAAAATGTAACCTGTAATTCTAAATTCAGTTATGTTTGATCACATCTACCACGAAAGTGTCTAGTAGGTTAACTAATTGTCCATATTTATTACAAAATATTAAAACATTCTACAACTATGTCAAAATGGAAGTAAATATTGGCACGTGATTAGCGGAAAGTGGTGTAGGATCAGGACCACCATTTTTGCACTCTCTGTATGTTAATGTATTACATCTTTTCTCTATGTTGAAAAATAAGTTTCGATGCATATTTGATGCATATAAATTACGTTACCGTAAACCTTACACTTAAGGCTAAATTGTTCAGTAATTTATCTTTATAATTTCTTTTTCCAAGTAATTGTAGAAAAAGAAAATCATATTTATAACAAACGTATTAAATATTTTAAATTTAAAGTAATATAATTCTCATTCAAATTAACCCCTCTACAATTTGTATAAGTAACCCTTAGGAGTATTATACCTCGTACTCGCTTCGGCGGTACATATACTAAAATTGGAACGATACAGAGAAGATTAGCATGGCCCCTGCGCAAGGATGACACGCAAAATCGTGAAGCGTTCCACATTTTTTTATAATTTCATTTTCTATTACGGATAACTATTACTTACTTCTAAAAAGAAGAATTTAATAGCATCGCCAACTTAGTTACAAGCATCTTGATAACGTTAAATAAATTTGCACTTACGGATCATATCTATGGCTTAACAGAATATTTGACCGCTACAACGTTGTACCCATATCTGTAGATTAATACTGTCTGTAATTTAATACAATTATATTATATAAACAAGATACCCGGTTAATTTATGATTATGTATTAACGGTGTTGTCACTGGTAGAGTTAAGCTGCGTCAGGTCATAGGTCAATTCGTGCTATGTCCACACTGTTCAATCCAATTACGAAGCAGTTAGATGGGCCTCCCAGTAAGGAAGGAAATTTAACTGTATCACCGAGTTTACATGTTAGCAGGAGAGAGAACACTTATTAGGCATGGTACTTTGAACGTATATTTAGTCTGTTATAAGAGCATCACGTTTATTTAGGCGAAGCTCCTGGAATTTTTATTTTGTTTTCATTTTAATTGATTTTTGATTCCCAATATTTTTCATTGACCACTTATAAATATAATAATAATTTGTAACTTTCCTCTATTTTTATGAAATAATAATTAAAGAAATAATATCACTTGTGAAACCATTTAAGATTGAGGTCAAGCAGCTCTGTCATTTTGAATGGTACAATCCGAATAAAAAATTTAAGGTGTCAAATACAGTGAAATCCGCTTAAAGTGCAGATACATTTTGATAACATTAAGCGACTGTATGGAGATTTTAGAAAAAAGTCAAAATTTTAGAGAATCTTAATTTGCAATGATTTTATTACATAACTATGTATATTACACATTATTTACACATTACATTACTTTACATTCATAGAAGAAAATATGAAGTCTAAAGTTGATTGCTTGTTACAAGTTAGAAATCTGCTGATCAAATTTTCATAGTTCGTAAATATTTAAAAATCCTGTTCGTTGCCTTTATAAATTACGTATTTACGTAAAACGTCTAATGCATTATGGATTTCCTTGTTAGTTGGGATTTATTCTTCATCATCATAACCCTCCTCCGAATTTTGAGTCATTTTTTTTTACTATCCCTTCGTTATTTTCTTCCGTGATTGTTGCCCAAATTTCTTCTTCACTGTTGAGTTGTGACATTTCCAGTCCACTGTCGATATTTAGCCAAATTGTTCTTGGGTTGTCATTTCGTTTCACATTGTCTTCAGCACCGCCGCGTTCTCCATTTTCATCGCTTGCAACTGTAAACCTTTCGTGCCAAAATTTTTTTTTTCGTTTATACTCTTTTTCCTACGACTTATTTAACAAGTGCAGAGCTTCCAGAACGTTGGTTTTTTTGCTAGTTCATTAGCGGTTAATTCATTCTCTCAAAATTTCGTTACATGTTTAAATGACGATGCTCGAAGTATTTCTGAGTGCAAGGAACTAATACAAATCCGAAATTTAAAAAATCAATTGTACCTTCTTCAGGAACACTTTGGAAATTTGACAAAACTAATTACTTACTTTGAGAGTCAAAATCTCAAATTAAGTGATGGATTAACCGCATTAGATGTGCATATTAATAATTTGACAAATATTCCAAGTGACTTCGGATATGGCCTTCGGCAAAAGTTAGACGCAGTTTTTAATAGAAATCCAGATTTAATAACATTTCGGCAATTGTGTATGGGGACAGTGCCTCAAAATCTAACTGCTAAATACGCTCAAATACAAGAATATTTCCAGTGTGCACCTATAACCAGTTGCGATATATAAAGTACGTTTTCTATCTACAAGAATGTATTTCATTCAAAGTAAAACAAATTTTACATAAGAGAATCTTGAGAAAGTATTGTTAGTTAATATTAATACTCCTTTACTCAACTTGAACTACAAAATGAAGAAATAAAAATGTATTTAGTATTTTATAGATCACCACCAGTTTGTTTTCCAGTTATATAAATAAAATTAAAAACTTTTTAATCTTCTTCTTCTTCTTCTTCTTGGAATGGATTTTTTCTCGAAATGAACTTAGTTCTTTGTTTCGAATCGTGAGTGTTTTGATCATGACGTGGATGGTTTGTTGGTTTGTGGTCGAAGTATGCTTCGATGAATTCCACTCAGTTGTTTTGTTTCCCAGGGTTGTGAGTGTTTGTGTCTGATTAATAATTATTAATTATTAATCGTGTGTGTTGTGTGTTTTGTGCGGTCGTGTGTTGAGTGTGTGTCTGTGTGTTTGACGCTTTTTGCGTTAGGTCATGTATTAATTTGTATGTGTTTACTGTTTGTTGTTGTAAAGTGTTATTATTTTCTCTGTTTGAATTACAAAGTCGTGTATCTGTTTAGTTGTTGCGTTTGTGGAGTGAAGTGTGATTAGCATTTTGCCTAGGGCAAGTGCGAGTTCGTCGGTTGTGTTTGGTGTTGTATTGTTTCGTTTTTGTGTCCAGGGGTTTGTTGTTGGGGGTGGTGCTGGGATGTAATTTGGAGTGGTTTTTTTGTCGGGGTTGTTCGGGTTATTAGGGCAGTTGAGGAATATGGATAGGTGGGGACCACCGCAGTTTGCACACTTTGGTGGTGTTGTTTTTGGTTTCGTGCATAGGTGTGTAGAGTGCGAGTCGCCGCATTTCATGCATTTGTATTGTACGTTGCAGTGTCTTTGTTGGTGTCCGAAAGTCTGGCATTTGTGGCATTGAATTATGTCTGTCCGTGTGTTAAGAGGTTCGATTTTAATCGTAAGTCCGCAACAGTCGTGTATGTTAAAAATTGATTTATATTGTCTAGTCAGTTCGATTAGTACAAGTGGTGCGGGTATGCCGTTTTTTCCATTCATACGTTTTATTTTTAGTGGCGGGTAGCCTTGTTCGGTCAGGTCGTTAGTTATGTCAGTGTCGGTGATAAAGGTAGGAATGCCTCGCATAACTACCTTTAGTGTCTTTTCACATTGTAATTGAAATGTGTAAAATTGTATGAGTTCTGTGTTAAGTATGTGTTTAATTGTGCGGTAGTCATCGTCAGTTTTTGGTTCGATGTGTATTCCTTGTTTAACAAGTTTGCTTTGTACGGTTTTGATGTTGTGTGTCTTAAGTAGTTGTCGTATTTGTGCCCATTTGTCTTTCTCTGTGACTATGATCGGTGTTATTTTATGTGTTTTGTGTGTTACAGTTTTTGTGTTTTGTGTAGTGTTTGGTTTGTCACTTACCCTGGGAGTGCTGCCTGATGTTGACGGTTGAGGGATGAATTCGGTTGTGTGTTCTTCCATATTTTCCTCTGTTTGGTTTTCGAGGAGACTGTATGAGTTGTTTACTTGGATAGGAGCGGTTACGTGCTCAGTTTTCTGTTTCTTTGTTGTCTTTTTCGGGTAAGTGAATGTGTCGCTGGCTTGATTTGTATTTTCCTGTTTCGGTTCGCTGTTGTTCTGTTCCGCCGGTGGTTTTTCTTGTTCGGTTGGTTCGTGAATATCTTCGGTTATGTATATTTCTCTCGTTGGTTCCTTCGGGTCCACCATGAATCTTGGATAGTTGTCTATTATGATTTGGGCATCACTTACAGTGGTTGCTGAGTCGATAAATGTCTGGAGGTCCGCGAGTTGTTTTGGATCGAAATGTTGTGCGATGACGGGGTTCAGCAGAATTTTGGGAATGGTCCTGAGTCGTCCGGCCATTGCTTCCGGGTTCGCTTTGACGGTTACCGTCGTATGTTTAAATCGGATATATACGTGTGTTCGCCTCAAAGACTGGCACACTGTTCAACTTTTTAAAAATACTAATTTTCAATTTTAGTACGTCCGTGAGCGATGAGTCATCGGCCTTTCGTGTCCGGTCTCTAATAATAAGCGACGTTTTTTGATTACATTATCCGGTGGTTTTTGCATGTAAACTAATTAAAAGGGTCGGCTCCTAGCCAAAATGGTAACAATAACCAATTGATAATATTATCCGTGATCACATTAAGCGGATTTCACTGTATAAACATCACGTCATGAAATGTTAATGTTTATATTTTAAATGAATTATATTTATTATTTTTGGCGTATCTTGTAAATAAATAAGATGTCTTATATTTCTAACAGAACATTTACTTAACGTTGTTTTTTATAATGTAAAAAAAATCAATTTGAATCTCTCTCTATATTTGCACTAAATCATTATTTTTTAAATTTTAGGTTATAGTCCATATTTTTGCTTATTTGGTTTAGATATTGCTACATTCAATATGATTGGATTATACTTGAGATAGGTATTATTATTTGTCTCTCTTTTAGACATTGTGGTTATACATAATTTTCAATATGCGTAAAGAAATAACTAAAAAGATGCAATAAAGTTTATGTAAAACATTAACTTAAAATTACATTTTAAATTAATGCATGCTAAAGAAAATTTAAACAACCAATAAACAAAAAAAGCACATGTAAAGTCGTTATCGTTGTCTGAATCATCCAGTCTTATTATAATGGTTTGTAGATCATCGTCGAGGAGCTGATCTTTTCTCATGTTTATTTATTCAAAATGTCTAACATGAGCACATTTTGCATTCAATAACTCTGGTGTTATTTGATTGACTGCTTCGATTTTCGATATAAACCTGCCCTAAATTGTGCGAAGCAATTTTTCTCTTCAGCATACTGAATACCATCTCAATGGGATTTAAATCACAATGATATGATGGAAGTTTTAGCACTCTATGGGCTTTGGATTTTGCATATTCATCAATGGCATATTGTGGCAGAGACTTATGTGTTTTTACTATTTGTAGTAATTCAAACTTTAACATCCCATGATGATATGGTATGTTCATCGACTGAAGCCAGCAGATTATGTCATGTTTTTTTGAGACAGTATTTTAGGTGCTTTGTTAATTTGTACTGAATGATATGGTGCATTATCCATAATAATTATTGAATTATTTGGTAAATTATTTTTGTTTTAAACAACTTAAAAAAATTATCATAATTCATCTCGTCATAATAGTCTCCACTTTCAGTTTCTGATTTAAACAACAAGAAGCTATTTTCGATGGATCCCATAGAACCTCCACAATGAGCTATTATCTATCTCTGCCTAGCACCGTCCTTCTTTAAATCTCCTTCCTACTAAGAGCTTTGCCAATATTTTGTATCTGTATAATTTTTATCTAATATAACTTTCGTCCAAATATACGACAGAAAGTCCTCGAAGTTGTTATTTATAGCAGCGATTACCTCAGAGTACGACGAAAATCTCTTATCGCCGAGCCATTTTTTCAGGTTTGGTAAAAGATGATAATCACCTAGAGACAAATATGGGAAATAGAGCGAATGAGGGACTACTTCAAATCCAAATTCATGAATTTTTGCCATTGCAATCGCAGACTTGTGGGCAGGCGCGTTATCCTGATGGAAACTGACTTTCTTCTTTGCTAAATGAGGCCGTTTCTCTTTGATTTTGTCGCTTAGTTGTTGCAACAAATTGACATAATACTCGCCATTTACTGTTTTTTCCCTTTTCTAAATAGTCGGCCGCTATAATTCCATGAAAATCCCAAAAAAACAGTTGCCACAGCCCTCGCTGCTGACAAAATCGCTTTTGCATTCTTTGGTGTCTGAGAACTTTTTTTGTCCGTTGTTTGGATTGATCTTTGGTTTCGGGAGTGTAATGGTGGACCTAGGTTTCATCGACGGTAATAAAACGGGGTATAAGGTCCTTCTATTTGCGCAGAAAGCGCGTGCCAAAATGTGGCGAGAAACACTGAAACGATTCAGTTTTTGCTCCGGTGTGAGTAACCGATGCGCCCAACGCGCCGAATATCTTCTCATTTTCATTTCTTCAGTACAATTTCTGTGCATACTGTTATTTGAGATACCTAGCGCACTTTTATTCGACGGTCTTCCAAGACGTTACAATCATATCTGGAACAGTAACAGTTTTTGGATGTCCAATAGGAGGTTCATCATTTCTGCTCATACAACCACGCTTAAATTCGCCAACCCAGATTTTAACAAATGAAAACAAAGGAGCGGATTCTAATAGTGTTGAATCTAGTGATGCTTTGATCTCGGTTGGTGTTAACCCTATATTGCATTTTGTGCCCATTCGGGAACACCATGAATTAAACATTCTAAAAACTTTATTTTCAAAGAAATAACATCGGTATGCACATTGGTCCCACTAGGGAACACTATCCTTTAAATTGGGCTACTCAGCTACAGGTGGCAGCACAGTACTACGACCAAAATTATTCAAACAGATGATCATGTCAAGCAAATTTGAGGTTACCTGTTGTCAACTTTGGTTGATGATGTTAGTTTTGTTATAAAGTCTGCTTCTGAGTTCAAAAAAATTCTGTAAGGTGTGCTACAGTATAGTAAAGGTACGTATTATTTGATTTTTGTTATATCATATATACTTACCTGTAAACATTGACACAGGTATTTGTGCCTTTTTGGGAACACTGTGCATAAAGTGCACAAAATATAAAATGGATGAAAAGTGGGAACCCATCAGTTCGAGATCATTTTATGGAAAGACAAATGATTCTTACCAGCTTAGAGATATTCTTAGGGATAGTGAAGATTCTGTTCTAGCAGATGATGTTGAAGAAATTCAAGAACATCGGAATGTGATTGAAAATGAGGCTAATAATCAAGAAAATTTTGACGAATTCGATTCTGAAGACGAACAAGCATTGAGTACCTTAGCAAATATCCAATTTTCTTCTAAATCTAAAAGTCAGAAATTAGTGTGGAAGGAGGAAGAGACTTTCACAGAAAACGACAATGTACGGGTTTGCGGTAACACTGATTTACCAGACGAAATTTTAGAGCTTGTCACTCCTTACGCCGTTTTCAAACTATTCTTCACTGATGAATTTCTGAAGATGATAGTAGACATGTCAATGCTTTATTCTATTCAAACTAATCCAAATCGCCCTTTCGTCACTACAACGGACGAAATTCAAAAATTTATTGGCATTTTACTGTGGATGTCAATAATAAAATTGCCCAGTACAAGACAGTACTGGGGTGCAGACACGCGAGTACCCCAAGTTGCTGATGTTATGCCGGTCAACCGTTTCCAAGAAATAAAAAGATACTTACATTTCAACGACAATCAGCAAATGCAAATAAAACTGAAAAAATTCAACCTGTTATTGATCATATTCAGTCCGTGTGCACTAAAATACCAATGGAGGAAAACTTGTCTTGTGATGAACAAATAGTACCCTTCAAGGGTAGAATTTCACTCAAAACATACAATCCAAAGAAACCGCATAAGTGGGGTTATAAGTTATGGGTTCTTTCTGGGGTCAGTGGTTTTTCATATGACTTCCAAATGTACACTGGACAAACAGAAGTAACAGAAGGGGAACAAGATTTTGGTTCCTCAAGTAATGTTGTTGCTCGAATGAGTCGCCACATACCCAAGAATCTGCATCACAAATTGTACTGTGACAATTATTTTACGAGCGTTCCTTTGTTCTCTCATTTGTCACAAAATGGAATTGATTGTGTAGGAACTGTGAGAACAAACAGGTTAATGGGGTGTAGCTTTCCCACGGAAAAGACTTGGAAACAAAAAGGTAGAGGTTCTTTTGTAGAAAAAGTAACCAAATACAGAAACCAGCAAGTGAAGGCTGTACAGTGGTACGACAACAAGGTGGTCACGCTGCTATCCACTTTTGCTGGCAGTCAGCAATCACACAAAGTTCAAAGATTCTTCAAATCTGATAAGGCTAGGAAGGATATTACCTGCCCAGACGTTGTAAAGGTGTACAACAAACACATGGGAGGGTGGATTTTCTGGACTCCCTACTTGGTCTGTATAGAATTCGAACCAGATCCAAAAAGTGGTATCACAGATAATTTTTCCACCTGATAGATGTTGTATGTAATTCATGGCTGTTGTACAGAAGAATAGCACAACGTCACAGTCGGGATCAGCCTCAGAGATATGGAGAAATGCCTCTCCTACAATTCAAGATCGAATTAGCAAAAGTGCTGACCACGATAGGGGCAAGTAATGCATCAACTAAGAAACGAGGGAGGCCAAGCAATGCTTCATTATAGCCACAGCAGACAAAAAAGAAGTCTAAAGGAGTTCAACCTCCTTTTGAAACCAGAACTGATGGTATTGGTCACTGGCCCCTACATTACGAAAAGCACAATCGTTGCCGTCTGGAAGGTTGCAATGGAAAAAGTCGAATATATTGTGTCAAATGTAAAGTATATTTATGTTTATATGAAAAAAAGAATTGTTTCTTTGATTACCATAATGTAGGATGTAATAAATGAATACACATAATTTTCGTACAATATTAGTGACTGTGTCATGTTCCCAAATGGGCTACAAAAAAAAAACAGTGGAAAATTTTTGAAAAATCAATTTAATATTTTTTTTGTTATTTTTTACGTGTAAAGGACGTTGAAAAACATTGTATAAAAAAAATTATTTTGCAAAATTAAATTTCGCGCAATATAGGGCCAAGTCTTTCAAATAAAAGTATTTTATTACTGCCATCAACTCGATTTTTTCCATTATTACAAAATCACACGAAACGTTCACTTTGACGTAATGTTAAAAACAAACTAACTGATAGATGGCTCAGTGCTGTTACATTTAACCTATTAAATGATGATTCTACAGAATGGTAAAGAAGATTCATGCGAATTCGCGCCATTTCTGTGTTAGGCCATGTAGTTTCCGAATAATCCTCGTGTTGTTACAATTATTGTAGAATTAATTAATGACCTGTATACGAAAAGAATTAAATGTGATACTTGCAAATATGAGTATAAAAAAACAAACTCATATAGACACATAACTACAATTCCGAAGAAGCGAGTTATAAAATCTGATACCCGAAGGCAAAGCAGCTAACTCTAATACACACCTAATTTATTTGAGAACGTTCTGTATTGTTCTTTTGTTTTTGTATTGCAATGTAAAATAACATAATTGTTAATGAGATTATCTTCGTTGCAAATATATATGCAATAACATAGTCACTTAATTTATTTACAAGAATTACATAAAAATTACTATACCGCCATATTGTATATACAACAATAAGGTAATAATATGTTATTAAAGAATTACAGTCTATTACGAACGAATTTGAAACATGATCATTCGATTAAATTCAATGCGTTTAAGCATGATTAAATTTGTGGTGTAGCGTCGATTGGCCTAGGAAGTTCTGATTACAAAATAATTACATTGTTAATGTTGTTCTTTCCGTACCCGATGCCTTAACTCGCACAAGTAATCTTACTGCTCTTACGTAAATTGCTGAATTAATGCTGTCTCATTAGACAAATACGAGATTTAAATTGCCACGAGGTTACACGAACATAATTACAAGTATTATGTGTTGTATTTAAATCAAGCGCTAATAATTTGACAGTTTTGCCTGATGTAGTCCAATAAACTGTAAATAGTAAATTTCGTTTTTCGAGAAGATATATCAATATAATTACAATGATAATTTTAACACATTCGTGAGTAATTCGAATACAGTTACCAAAAGTTGGGATCATCATGTAGCACTTGTAAGTTAGCTGGAAGTAATAATAACTGTTGCATTTCGTATATACAGTGAGTTCGTAGTTTAATGTCCGTTTCCGCCTAGTGAACAAAGAAGTGGGAGTATCGGCGCGACCTCAGCACGGCAATATAGTCTGGTTCAATGTGAGTCTGGTAGTGCTAGTGAGAGAATCGTTCGGACATTCTTTCATGCTATTTTGGTCATTTAAAATGGCTGCTACAATTGAAGATCCTGCCAACTATAGATTGCGTGCTTTTATCCCATTTCTGTGTGAAAAGATCATGAGGGCTACTCAAGTTTGTTCTTTTAGTGAAAATGTCATGAGTGGCAGTATGTTAGAAAATGGTGCTGCATGTTTCAAAAAGGACTAACCAATGTCCATGATGAAGAACGAAGTTAAAGATTTATTGTTGTGACGAACGAACTTATGGTCAATGTCGAAGAAAAAAATCGTGTGCATTTCACGAATTTTTCTTCTTAGGTTATCACAAACTTTGTGCACGATGGCTGCTAAAGCTTCTTACAGAAGATCATAAAACAAAGAGAATGGGGTCGGCACTAACTTTTCTGACACGTTACTATGTTGAATGTGAAGATTTCCTCAGGCATATCGTAAAATAGGTGATAAGACTTGGGCCGCCTATTTCAACGTTGAGGCAAAAAGAAAGTCAATGCAATGAGATCACTCTAACTCGCCTCCGAGGAAACCTTTGAAGTGCCACCAAACTATTTTGCTAGAAGAATTATGGTCACTGACTTTTGCGATATCAAAGGCGTCCTTCTTGTAGCGATGAGAAGCTCAAGGACAATGTTACAGCATGGCTTAATTCATGCCGCTTTGTCCAAATATGCATCGTCATGAAAAATATGCAAAACATTCAAAATAAAAAGCGGTTTCTTACTTTTACTTACCTTCTTCTAATTCGTCGTAGAAACAAAAGCAGAAACAAAAGTTCGTAGAAACAAAAGCAATTCCATATTAATATTATAAAATATGTAAATGCATAAAATTCGTGCCTTAGTAATCAGTTATGCCGATAAAATCAAACTCTTCTTTTATTTTACAGTTCCTAAATTATTAGTATTTAGATAATATTGTCTAAAAATATTAAATAAAAAATAAATAAATAATTACAAATGCAATGTAGACAAAAATCTATGCAATCTTTAGAATATAATATACGGCGCGATAGAAAAAAGCCGCTCACATCAAAATAAATGTACACCTGTATTTTATAATTTTCGTAATTATAATAACTTTTTATAACCTTATATTGTATACATTTATTACCAAGGATGCACATTTGGGAGTAGACGCAACATCGTAGTGAAAGGGGCTTGGGTTGCATAAATCTGTAAAGATGACGCTCGCCCAAAAGTGGCGTAAGAAATGCGTTGTTTCATTAAATATGTTACATGTGTCTCCGTCCTGCTGCAGCCAGCGTTCATCGATTTCAAGAAACAAAAAAACACACTGTTCACTGTAGTTTCAAAATGAAAAGAGCCCACTAAACCACCTACAGCACACTAGACGCTTTCCTTTATCTGGCTCTTTCAATTTCTGAGCACTGCGAACATAATATACACAAAATTTTAACTTTTTCATCGCTTTCTGAGAACTACCATACGAAATCTGAGTGTGTGTTGATAGCCTCCTCAAGCTTCTTGAAAGCGAACACAGCATCACATTCTAATTTCAACCAGTTTATCGTCAGTCAAAATGGCTGATCGCGCAGTTTTTCTCTTAACTGCAACTGCAGTGGTATTCTGCCACTTTGCAATGCAATCGCTTGACGTAATTTTAATGTCACATGCTAGAGTTTGATACTTTGCCGTTCAAAGAGATCGTAAAATAAAGACGACCCCTGCAAATAAAGGCGATCGCTTTGAGTGGATGGTAAACATCTACCTATTTTATAGCAATAGGTAAACCGTTGTGTGTTAATAACTGTTATAGCATTGCCTCTAGCATCTTCATAGAAATATGACCCAATGATGCTGCCATCCCAAATGGCGCGTCGTACAGTTGATCTGCGAGGATACGGTGGTCTTTGGCGTATTAATTAAGGGTTTTCAGTGCCGCAATAACGGTTATTATCTTTATTAACAAAGCCAGGCTAGTCCTTCATCGCTTCTAATGATTTTTTGACAAAAATGGTTGTCGTCTATACCAAGCTGGAAAACTCGAGCACTCCAATCTTGCCGCCATTCATGGTCATTTTCCTGCAGCTGTTATGTCAATTGAATTTTATACGGATAAATATGCAAATATTTCTTGAGAATTTTTAACAAACGTGATGGAGACGTTTTCAATTTTTGTGCACGGCCTTAACACTCTGCTTCACTGCATCAATATTTTATGGTGTACGTTGGCTTAATTGTCGGTTAATTATTACTTTATCTCCCAGTATATGCAAATTTTCAAAATTATTCATTAGACGATAAATGGTTGACTCGTCGACAGATGATTAACACCAAAAAGTTACTCATTTTCTCTGCGTATTCACAATTGAACAATTATTTAAATAAAATAATAATTTCATCATGTTGCGGCGCTAGATGTTCTATAATAAATTGTTATCGACCACTCTCTACGACTAACTGGCAAATGACGTAATCCAAAACAAAATGGCGGCCAAACAAAAATTGACCTGCAGTGGTACGTTGCCACTTTGCAATGCAATCACTTGACGGTATTTTGACGTTACATGCTAGAGCTTGGTACTCTGCCGTTCAAAGCGATCGTAAAATAAAGGCGATCCCTTGCAAATAAAGGCGATCGCTTTTAGTGGATGGCAAACATATATCTCTTTTATAGCAATAGGTAAACGGCTGTGTGTTAGAGTGTGAGAGATAGAAAATGTGCGCGCCAAATATTTTAAAGTAAGAAAAGTTGGTAAAATCATATTTTACTACAAAATTTAAATTAGTTTCGATTAGATATTTCTTGAAAATACGAATTATTGCCTTAATTGTCTAAGAAAAATATATTAATTATTGTACATGTAACATTTAATGCCCTGTTCAATTACCTTTTTAATTTTGTAGATGAAAGTAAATAAAGAATTACTTTCTCTAATGGTGGATTTTTTAGAAAAAATTACGACATTGTTACGAAATAATGTATGTACAATGTATTTATTAACAACTGTACTAAGTTTTTAGTCAGTCGCAAAAGGTTAAAAAATTCTCCATCTTCTAATGCAAATGGATTTGTTTCACTCCTTCTAATTCTTCGTGCGATGTTAACATTTCGTATTATTTCTCGACGTTCAGCTTCGTTGTAAACTAACATATTGCTATGAACTATGGTTTTGAAATTTGCTATACCACCATTTACGACAAATCTATCCAGCTAGGATATTCAGTCGGTTCATTTCAAAAAAATGGGAATGCTTACTCCTCAGGGTTCCAATTGGAAATTAATTTAGTTAGGCACCACTCAAAATTTGTTTGAGAAAAGTTATAATAATATGTTTAAGTTACTTATAAAACTCGAAAAAGTCAATTCAATAATATTCACAATAAAATTTAAATGAAAGCAAAAAAAAATATTCGAGACACGTTAACAAGAAACGTAAAATATCAAAAATTACGAGATTACAAACTCGTAAAAATATCGGTAGTTGAACTTTACATCACAAAACAACTAATTAAAATCAAAAAACAAACCCGAAGTTACATTAAAAGATAATTATCTATCTTTTTTAAATAAAGTGATACTAAAAGGTTTTGTTTAAGTATGACAATACGTTAAGCACGTATAAAGCGTTTGTACAATATGAAACAAACATGTAAATAATTTACATATCTGTAACTATGCACATGGACAATACACCTCGTATTTTCAGCATTTACTTCTGCTTAATACATATGTTTCTGCCATCTAGGCGTCTTCAGTTAAGCTAGTGAAGCAATGTATACAAATTAATATAAACCTGTTATAAACAACTGGTTTGGATCTGTATTTAAATTTACTGAAATAGCCCGCATAGATCAAGCAAGTTCCGTCCTATAAGAAGACAACTATTTAATAATTGACATCTTACGGGCGAAAGAGACTTTGTCTGGAGGGCTACCTATCCTTCGAACAGCTAAGTTGCTACGGGAAACGATAAAATACGTATGGAGATGTAGTCCATTAACAACCAGCCAGATGGCGGTAAATATACAAAAAGGTTTTGTTTAAGTATGACAATACGTTAAGCACGTATAAAGCGTTTGTACAATATGAAACAAACTGTAAATAATTTACATATCTGTAACTATGCACATGGACAATACACCTCGTATTTTCAGCATTTACTTCTGCTTAATACATATGTTTCTGCCATCTAGGCGTCCTCAGTTAAGCTAGTGAAGCAATGTATACAAATTAATACAAACCTGTTATAAACAACTGGTTTGGATCTGTATTTAAATTTACTGAAATAGCCCGCATAGATCAAGCAAGTTCCGTCCTATAAAAAGACAACTATTTAATAATTGACATCTTACGGGCGAAAGAGACTTTGTCTGGAGGGCTACCTATCGTTCGAACAGCTAAGCTGCTACGGGAAACGATAAAATACGTATGTAGATGTAGTCCATTAACAACCAGCCAGATGGCGGTAAATATACAAAAAGGTTTTGTTTAAGTATGACAATACGTTAAGAACGTATAAAGCGTTTGTACAATATGAAACAAACATGTAAATAATTTACATATCTGTAACTATGCACATGGACAATACACCTCGTATTTTCAGCATTTACTTCTGCTTAATACATATGTTTCTGCCATCTAGGCGTCCTCAGTTAAGCTAGTGAAGCAATGTATACAAATTAATACAAACCTGTTATAAACAACTGGTTTGGATCTGTATTTAAATTTACTGAAATAGCCCGCATAGATCAAGCAAGTTCCGTCCTATAAGAAGACAACTATTTAATAATTGACATCTTACGGGCGAAAGAGACTTTGTCTGGAGGGCTACCTATCGTTCGAACAGCTAAGCTGCTACGGGAAACGATAAAATACGTATGTAGATGTAGTCCATTAACAACCAGCGAGATGGCGGTAAATATACAAAAAGGTTTTGTTTAAGTATGACAATACGTTAAGCACGTATAAAGCGTTTGTACAATATGAAACCAACATGTAAATAATTTACATATCTCTACGATAGGTAGCCCTCCAGACAAAGTCTCTTTCGCCCGTAAGATGTCAATTATTAAATAGTTGTCTTCTTATAGGACGGAACTTGCTTGATCTATGCGGGCTATTTCAGTAAATTTAAATACAGATCCAAACCAGTTGTTTATAACAGGTTTGTATTAATTTGTATACATTGCTTCACTAGCTTAACTGAGAACGCCTAGATGGCAGAAACATATGTATTAAGCTGAAGTAAATGCTGAAAATACGAGGTGTATTGTCCATGTGCATAGTTACAGATATGTAAATTATTTACATATTTGTTTCATATTGTAAAGTGATACTCTCTTGTCAACTATAAACTAGTGTCCAAAGGTCAAATCGCTTTAGCATAAAGACGACCTCGAAATAAAACTAGTTTTTTGCATACACATAAATACATACGGATGTACACAGATATCCAAAATAATATTACATTCCTTTTTAAATAAATTTTTACTATTTATGGGGAAAAATCCATAGCAATTTGTACAGGCAACATCTATAATATATCAGACTTTAGTAATGATAATAATTAGTGATATTAACAAAATATTTATAATACATAAGTTTAAAATTATTAACCTCGAAACTGTTAAAAATAATAATGAACTTTAATTTTTTTTTTTTTAATTTTTTAAATTTTAGGCTCTACAAAAATAGAGGATTCCAATAAAGGAAATTACAGTTGACAAATAGAAGCAAGTCACAGATATGTTAGTGGAAAACAATGTAATATAACATCTAATACTCCTAGTTTGTTTCTATATTTTTAGGTTCTATAGTACGCAGATTTAGCCATACTCCTTTTTCCCGAACGTTCCCGATTTGAAAGCAATTCTGTGGCGGAGTACGGAATTCGGTCGGTTTTGCTTTGCGATAGAATGACATCAAGCGATTGCATTGAAAAGTGGCAGAGTACCGCTGCTAATCCTCATTTATGGAAATGGTCGATTAATCTCGTTGTTGCTGAATTCTTACGCACTGCGGCATCTGGATATTTTTCGCGAAATTCGTCTGCGACACATGCATATGAACGGCTGAGAAAATATTGTGCAGCAATGAAAACTCGTTGCTCTTGGGAAACAACATGTTTACATGTTTAAGCAGTGAACTCCACAATAATAAAGATGTCATGTGTCAAATCTCCATTACAATGACGTGTAGGTTTGTTATCAGTAATACTTGTAAAAAAAATTAAATTTTAGTAATACCTCTTCGTACAGGTATATAATATTAACGCCAAACTAATTTATGTTATTCCCGCATTTTAGAGCTAAGGGAAGTCCAGAAATAATTAACAATTTTTTATTAGGGTTTAATTCAAAATGTATACAACATTGGAATTATAGATTTTGATGAATAATAACTAATTTCAAGTCTTAGAAATTTTATACCTGATTGAAATACAGTTCCCTTTTATTGTAGATATTGTAAAGTTTGTCTTTTCGGGTTCTTAAATAAAACTAACGTTAACTTTAGACACACACTATATTAATAAAGAAACGAATAACAATATAAAAACTAATTACTAACCATAAGCACATTTATGTATTTATATTTATGTAAATTCGCTCGGCGATAATATGGTATCGAATGAATGAATAATCCCTTCCTCGACGGCTTATATATCGCTGTGGAATTCTCTTCTCGAGCGTTCTATTCTCGTTCTTTCCCTTTCTAACAGGTGTTTTTTATAGAGGTATAGAACTTTAAGTCGACAACACTTTTTTAACTTGCGACCATTTTGTCAGCTGTCAAGTGATTTATGTTTAGTTTGGTTTGGCATTTCAACATGAATAGACTGACACCTGAACAACGCTTCCAAATTGTGCAAATTTATTTTGAAAATCATGGTTCTGTTCGAAATACGTATCGCGCACTACGTCCATTTTACGGTCAACATAATCGTCCATCAGAGCAATTAATTCGATTAACTATCGAACGTTTTCGCACCACGTTTACTCTAAGTGATAATACGCATCCACAGAGACGTCGTACAGTGCGTACAGAAGAAGTCATTGCTGCTGTAGAGCGTAGCGTAGAGGAAGACCCGAATCAGTCTATCCGCCATCGTGCACAGGAATTGGATATGTGTCCATCTACTTTGTGGAAGATTTTGCGGAAAGATCTTGGTTTGCATGATGTGCAGGAGCTGTGGTTTCAACAAGACGGCGCAACATGTCACACAGCTCGTGCCACAATTGATTTATTGAAGGAAACGTTGGGTAACCGCATAGTTTCACGTTTCGGACCCGTGAATTGGCCTCCAAGATCGTGCGATTTAACGCCGCTAGACTATTTTCTGTGGGGATATGTGAAGTCGCTAGTCTACGCCGATAAGCCCGAAACGACTGACCACTTGGAGGACAACATTCGCCGCGTTATTGCCGATATACGGCCACAAATGTTGGAAAAAGTCATCGAAAATTGGACCTCCAGATTAGACTACGTCCGAGCCAGCCGTGGCGGTCATATGCCAGAAGTCATATTTAAATTATAATCCCAGAAGATTATCTTTCGAATAAAGTAAATTTCATGTCACTTTAAAAAATTCATTTTTGTTTTCTTCCATTTCAAAGTTCTATACCTCTATAAAAAACACCCGTTATATCTATCGAGAACACACCAGAGGTGTGTTACGTGACTTATCGTTGGATGAGTCATCACAATATATTATATTTTATCTTAGCAAGAAAATAATATACAGGTGTCCAGAAACTCTCCTGACAAACGAAGACCGGAGATTCCTCTGATAATTTTAAGACAATTAAACCCAAATTCACCTAGTCCGAAAATGCTTCCTAAGGGAGCTAGAATTCTTTGAAGATGGCGCCTTGTATTTATTTTTTTTTAAATTCCTCCAGAACGCTTCTATTTAGAAAAACAAAAACTGGTATGCTTATTTATCCTCCAGAGATGAATCGATTCCATCAATTGCGAATTTCTAGTACCGGTCATAGGCACATTAGAAATTCCATTTTTTGAGAATGTAGCTTCGTCACCAAACAAAATGTTCCGGAAGAAATCTTCATCTTGATTTTTCTGATTTTGTAACCATCTAGCGAATTCTACGCGAGCAGGAAAATCTCCTTCTAGCAGTGCTTGCACCTTTGTAAAATGAAAAGGATATAAATTTTCTTTGTGTAAGATATTTCCTACGGAAGATTTTGAAATTGTGGGGTACATGGCGGATAGTCTTCGAACGCTAATTTCTGGATTTTCCTCAACTTCCATTAAAATAACATCTTTATGTTCTGCTGTTACATCATTATGTCTCCCTGTTTCATTATTTTTTGGGACCACTGAACCTGTTTCTCTTAATCGTTGATGAAGAGCTTTAAATGTTGAGTGAGTGGGATGCTGACGATTGGGAAATTTTTCAGCGTAACTACGTTGCGCCGCTCGAGCGTTACACCTCATTTCGCCATAAACTAAATGCATATCGGCGTATTCCTCATTAGTAAAAACCATTTTTTTTTTAAATTGAAATCGTTGTGTTTGAATAACACAAAGTAAAAAATGAAAAGATAAACTTCGCGAACTGACAACAATTTGACAATGAAAAACGTAGGTTTTACTTCTGTTCGCAATTCAGAGCTAACTATTGCAAAAAATAAAAAATTTAACTTTAATGAAGAAAAAACGAAAAATTTACAAATCGATTTTTCTAGAAAATGGTGTATCCTACCGACTTAAAGTAAGAGTATCTTTTAGTACTGGAATACCTGAAAATTTAATAATCTAGTGTCACAAATGCTTAAAAGTTAAAGACAAAAAAGTTATGCCTTAAAATAACCGTTGACCTACCCAAAACGGACGCCTATGACCGGTACTAGAAATTCGCAATTGATGGAATCGATTCATCTCTGGAGGATAAATAAGCATACCAGTTTTTGTTTTTCTAAATAGAAGCGTTCTGGAGGAATTAAAAAAAAAATAAATGGAAGGCGCCATCTTCAAAGAACTCTAGCTCCCTTAGGAAGCATTTTCGGACTAGGTGAATTTGGGTTTAATTGTCTTAAAATTATCTGAGGAAACTCCGGTCTTCGTTTGTCAGGAGAGTTTCTGGACACCCTGTATTTGTATTACTTCTGGAAAACGATATGTTAATTAGCACCCATTGCCATATTGTGGAATTGTGTAGGATTGGAATGCTTACAGAGAATTAACTATTTCCTATTAAGGCTTACTCTAGCACATATACAACCTGAACACCACATATTAATAATTTTATAGAATAACAACAAAATCTATATACACGGTAATACGCAGAATGGGGGAAAAAGAGAAAAAAATAAAAATACAAAATTTTCTTTTTGAGTATATTCACCTGCAACCCAAATCCATTTTCAAATCTTCCAATCAGCTTATGTATGCTTTGATAAAAAAATGTTTTTTTTTCCGAAATCGTTAGTAAAATCACGTAAAATCGTCAGTAAAGTGTCTAAAATCGGCACTAAAACAGTTCATTATACTACAATTTTGTGTAATGCTGGTTGCGAACATTGATCAGTAAATTGTCAACTGTTATCTCTGCTGTTATAGAAATTGGATTGAAAAGTGTAAGTGAGTGATAGTTATTTTATCATCGTTATTTCATAAACTTTCATTTCTCAAATAATTATAGAACAAATTTATTCAATGAGACTGCTATTTACAGGAACATTTATTTTGACGTGCACGTTATTTTTATGTTTATGTGTTAAGTCTATGTGAAAGTTATTTTATCATCGCTATTTCATAAACTTTAATTTCTCAAATAATTATAGAACAAATTTACTCAATGAAACTACTATTTACAGGAACATTTATTTGGATGTGCACGACTTTTACATCTCTCTGTACAATCAATCACCTTATAAATGAAGCAAAATTAGAAAAAGTATTAACACACACATTAAAGATCGTAAAACTAAAAAACTACTACGGTGTAACGGTGCCAGAAAAACAAACTAGAAGGGCAATCATAAGAAGCTCGGCGAAGAAAAGCCCGTCAAGAAAACGACGGATATAGCGTACCTATATCTAAAAACATGAGAAGGAGAGGTCTGGTAGGGGGAGACTGAGAGAAGTTAAGGATGCGAAATTTAATATATTAGAGATGGCCGAATGACGTGTAAGAAATAACTTTTACCCGAATATGCTCCAATATACTATATAAATTCGAAAAGCAGAAAATAAACTGAATAAAGGAACCTTCTTTCAATTGTACAAAATTTCAAAAGTACCCTAAATCTTACATCAATATTGATTCTAATACCTAAACATTGACTCATTCTAATTCTATATCTAAGTGCTCGACTGTATAGAAATTTTCACGGAGAAAGTTTAGAGAAATATTGAACAGGATAACAGATAACCAAACAAGTATATGAACTTTCTCTCACCCTGCACAAGCAAGGAATATATATTTTCAGGAAAATTTCATTACAGGAATCGTTTGTCGTCGGACAATTTTCGTGAAAAGCTCGATTTTCATGGAAATTTTATCAGGATATCAGAAACTTATAGAGATATATCGCATTTTCCACTTTCCCATTTTTCTACGATGCAAGAAAGTCAAGATATGTGCTCGCAGGTGAGAGAAGCATCATTAGAGCAGATTATTAGGTCAACCTGCTCATTAGCAATGCATAAGTAAAGAAAGAATTTCTAAAGAAATGCTTCCGATATGTGTAATGCAGGCAAGAAAAGCATCCGCTTCCGGGAAATGTAATAGGATAACAGAAGAGTGCAAGACATATACCGGAAATTCTCCGGGAAAGTAAATGGCAGCCCTACGTATTGATTTCCTTATTACCACTTGAATCAATCCTTACTATATAGACGATAAGTTCATTTTTGACTAACATGCTAAAATTTATTTATGTGATTTATTTATTTATTTCCTATTACATCTCGATACAGATAGATTACCTAAAACTGCATGATAATATGGTGGATAATAAATCACAATGATAATATGGTGGATAATCCCGCCGTCGTTGAAAATGATCTTTCAGGACGTATCTGTTAAAATTACTGCCCAACTTCCTAAAATTAATCTATGCAATAAAATAATGGAAATACGAAGCTGTTTATTTCTTATTTCTTTTAATAGAGTCAAGATAATGACTGTTATAGCTAGACTTAAAAAATACTCCACAGGACCTGACGGATTGGCTGAGGGAATTATTAAAGAACATAAAGAATACGAGGGTCATCTCTTATATTTTTATTTATATTTTTTGGGAAGAAAACAAAATTTTTGGGACAAATTATTTTATTGTTTTCCAAAATATTCGCCTTTATGGTCTATACACTTTTGCATGCGTACGAACCAGTTTTCAAAACATTTTTTCCACTCTGAAGGTTGTATCTCAGAAACATGGTTTTCAAAGGCTTTGACTGCTTCTTGAGGTGTTGAAAATCGCTTTCCATTTTTTTGTTTCACAGTTGGGAACAAAAAGATCAGAATAATTGAAACATATATGAGTTGGTAAAACCCCACCAGTTTTGTATAATACAAAGGTTGGTTCGCATTGGTTATGTGGACAGGGCAAGATACTTTGGCTGTCTGACAACAGGAAGCGCTGAATTTACTTCTACGCTCGGTCTGGATAATTTCTGTGATATGGCGATGTGGTTCATTTTTATGAATGTGCCTGAAGATATCCTTTCTCCGGCAGGGGCGTACCGAAAGGCGAAATACGTATCTGCGTCTCTAGGTTGGGATATGTTCGGACACGTTCACAATAAATATTAATAGTGAACCTGTATTTGTGTTCTTCACACCAGATTTTTAATAATATTTCATATTATTAAAAATACCTTTGTATTAACAATAAGATCATTCGGCGACAAGTCAGGTGAATATAGACAATGAGACATTATTTCAACACTTTTCTCCTTCAAATAGTCAACTGTTGGACATGCTGTATGGAAACTCGCATTGTCGTGATGAAGAATAATGCGACGTTTTCGCTTGTTCATCCTGGTTTCGTCTATAACTTTTGGCAAATAAATTACTGTACACCATTCAGCGTTAACAGTTTCTCGATCCTCTAAAGGAATTGTTGCGATGTGTCCTGTACAGCCGAAGAAACAAGCGATCATTTTCTTGGAAGTGCTCCTTGCACGAACAACTTTTTTGGGGTTTGGTTCGTCTTGGAACACCCATACAGTAGATTGTTGCTTGGTTTTCGGCTCATTCGCATATATTCTTGTTTCGTCACCTATGACGATGTTGTATACGGATTTTGCGGTTCCTACGTCGATTTTTTTTACACCAACTGACACGAGCTGCTTTCTGTGCTTCGGTCAAGTTATGTGGAATCCATCTGGAACATATTTTTCTTACGAATAAATGTTCATATAAAATCGAATGAATTGCAGTCTGCGATATGCCAAGAGATGCCTCTTCCTCACTGTAAGTCACACGTCGATCGTGTTCTATTATTTTCCGCACAGCATCGATGTTTTTGGGAATCACATCAGTTTTTGGTCGACCTTTACGTGATTCATCACTCACTGAGGCACGACCATGACGAAATTCTGCAAACCAATTATAAACTGTCTTCTCTGATGGTGCTTCATTACCAAAAGTTGACCGAAGCGATATAATGTATTCTGGTGGAGTTAGGACTTTTTATAATCGTAAAAAATCATCCAACGAAAATCTTCACGAGTAATCTCCATTATTTTATAAACTCATTGTCTTAAAACTGTCAGTCAACAACCTGCTGACTAGATTTCTAAGCTATCGCGGATTTCTCATTGACGAATGTCGAACTTTAAGAATATAGTCATTACATATGTCAAAAACGCCATCTAGTGGTTGATTGAAAAAATATAAAAGGTGTTCCTCGTATATCTCTGATGTTTTGGTATATTTGGCAAATCTATCTTTTTCAAAAGAAAATTTTCCTACTATTCCCAAGACCTCTGTTATAGTTCCTATTTATAAAAGCGGTGATGGTACTGGATCCGTCTCTACTTATATTATATTATTAGGTATATTATATATATATCTAGTGCATTAATTTCATCACTGTTAAAGATCTTTGAATATTATAGGCTCGATCGTTTGAATTCACTTATGGATAAGCTTGAAATTATTGGCAAATGTTAACATGGATCTAGAAAGGGAAATTCACTGCTACTACTTTGATTAATTTTTACCTAACTTTAATGGATCAAACCAATAATCGTTAAAGACCTGTTGATATATTTTGTAACTTGCAGAAGGCTTTCGACCTCATCCAGCATGACATGTTGCCAGATAGAATGTATAAATACGGAATCAGAGGTTGCGTCGCCAATTGTTTCTGCATTTTGTCAAGTTATTCTTTACCTTATTTAACCTATACAGGGTTAGGCAAATGTATGGATCCATTCGAATATCTTTAATACGGCTACTTAGATTTTAATAAAATTTTCCACATTTAAGTTGATGCAAATAGAGAATTCTAGGAGCATATCTATGTCTGAATCAGACTTTCGGTTTAACCGAAACAATGTTAACTCGTTATTTTAAATAAAACACGCTGCATATTTTTTCGAATATCAATAGAGCTCTGCTCTGGACGTTAAGTAATAATAAGGTTTGGCACCCTTTTGTTCAACAACGACAGAAATATTTAATTAAGTCTAATAATGAAAATTTTATTGAGAACAAGAAAAATGAACACAAAAAATATAAATAAAATCAATAGGTATCAGTCTTCGAAATGATGGTCGTTCACTTCATGACAACATGCATGTCTGTGAACAAATTTCTGAATGACATTTGCCAAAGCCTCCTACGAATTAATTGCACTTTCTCAATTATTCTTTATCCCAACTCGTCCAGACTATGTGATCGTCTGGTATAAACCACAGATTTTAAAACAGATCCATTTTTATACTCATCGATTCTTCTAGTAACGCACTGCTTACGTCTACGCATGACTGGATCTCTCTGGAACTTTGAATTTGTATATAAGTCTCTGTTTGAAACTGCTTCAAAATTTAAATAAAGTGAAAAATTCATGGATTCGTAGAATAAAAACTGGCGTGGAAAAATTCGCAAGCATTTGTGCTTCTTTCTAAGCTATCGCTGAGTTCTGCCCACAAACTAGTGGGCCGTTGTTCCAACGGCTTCTAACGAAATATAATTGTCAACCAAATAATCGGAAAAGCATGATACACGTTCATTTTGAGGTTGTATTTCCGAAAAGTCAAAAGCATAACAATCGCCTATTTCCGATGGATTTAAAAATGATAAACCAAATATATAACGCAACCACTTTCCAATTTCACTGGTTTCGTTCCTATAATAAGGAACAAGGCCTAGATTTTGAATTTTGCGGAACTATGCTTGTGCTAAATGGAATTTTCAGCCTATAACTTTGGAATCTGGAAACTCCGCTTTTATATTCTGGATTTCAATTTCAAAATCCGCCACGATGACTTTTGGGTTCAGATTTAAACCTAAACTATGACACCTTTTTCGCAACAGGTTAAAAAGTGTTTTGTAATAATACTCTTCTTTATTCGGTAGTAAGCAAAATGCTAACGGGATATAATACCCATTTTGTAAGACAAAATTCTCTTTTTTAAATGTCGTAATATTCAATGTTGTAATACATTTAATAAATTCTGCCCTATTTTTCGGTATGGGCGGTAGAGATTTTCTTCTGTTATTATATTTGTTGTATACAACTTGTCCAGGAAATTATACAACAAAAGAAAAACTTTTTTATGGTCTAATTCTCAAGAAATTTTATTCTTTATAAAAGATTTTGCTTTACTTAAAACCCATTCACCCGTTAAAACAAATGAAATATAGCTTTAAATAATGAAAATATTCTTTAATAACTTGAAAATACAAACAGGCATGAAAAAGGTATCCCAATAAAAATCGTTAGTTTGTCTACGGTATCCCGAGTTTTGCGACAATTTAAACAAACAGGCTCTTTGGAATTTAATTTTAAAAAGGAACATGACATACCATTAAGAAATTTAGATAATTCTTTAAATGTTTTACAAAGTGTAATTGAGAATCCTAAATTATCTGTGAGTAAATGTGCAACTAATTTAGGATTACGTAAATCATCAGACATCAAATATTAAAAACATACAAGTTTACTCCATTTATACCGAGATTTGTCCAAACGTTCCAAGAACAAGATTATGACAAGCATTTAGAATTTTCTTTCATGATACAAGGTGAAATAGACATAACATTTCCCCAAAAAATATTATTTACCGATGAGCGACATTCATCACAAATAGTGTAGTTTGTTGTTCGCAAAACTGTCGTTGGTGGTCTCAAGAGAATCCACATTCCCAAATGGAGTGTAAAAACCAATATTCACGAAATATAAATGTTTGGCGCGGAATTTTGGAGAGAAGAGTGGTCGGACCGTATTTTTTTCAGCAAACTCTAAATGCTGAAAGGTATTTAGCATTTTTGTTTACTGAATTAGAAGATGAATTTGACAACTTACCTTTACAACCAAGGTGGTTGGTCTTTGTGGTTTATGCAGGATGGTGCACCTGCACATAGTTCTCGTCGAGTCGTGCAGTATTTAAACCAAGAATTTCAAGAAAAATGGATAGGAAGATATTCAACACTTCTGTGACCTCCACGCTAGCCGGCTTTTTAAATCCTTTGGATTATTTTTTATGTGGTTGGTTGAAAAATCTTGTTCTTGTAACGTTTGGACAAATCTCGGTATAAATGGAATAAACTTGTATGTTTTTAATATTTGATGTCTGTCTGATGATTTGCGTAATCCTAAATTAGTTGCACATTTTCTCACAGATAATTTAGGATTCTCAATTACACTTTGTAAAACATTTAAAGAATTATCTAAATTTGTTACTGGTATGTTATGTTCCTTTTTAAAATTAAATTTCAAAAAGCCTGTTTGTTTAAATTGTCGCAAAACTCGGGATACATTCATTTGTTTTAACAGGTAAATGGGTTTTAAATAAAGCAAAAACTTTTATAAAGAATAAAATTTCCTGAGAAATAGACCATAAAAAAGTTTTCCCTTTGTTGCATACTTTCCTGGACACGTTGTATATATTGTATATATAGATTGTTGCGGATGTAATGAATGTCTTGAACGGTGATTGTACTGAAATGACCAGTATTTTCTTTTAGAGCTGAATGTATTATTTTTGAGGGCTTCTCGCAAATATTATCTGTTGCTTTACGTTTAACTAGCACTTACTATATGTCTATTTAGTTTCTTCAGATTCTTTTCATGATTATGTTCTATTTCATTGCGCACAATTAAATTTTCTGCACCCACAGCATAAACTTTTGCCTTACAAGAGCGATTCCAACATCGCCAACAAATTTCACCACTTTTTAAGGATTTGTGTTTGGTAAATTTTACAGAGTCTACAATTAGCACTTAATTCCCACGTTCACTTAAACTAACAAAGCTTTCCATGCTTTCTCACATATAAAAAAACACTTCTTAGCCAAGAATGTTATTTCCTACTAACGAATTATAAGTATATAGTATATATGGTAGATTTGGGTAAATTTTAAATTTAGATAAATTTGAATTTAATTTGTATTTAATAGGCAGGACAACTTTGTATTTATATTTCCAAGAAAGTATAAATTTCTTAATCTCTTGTCCGAGGACAAATTAAGGTAAGGGATTAAAACACCGTAATTAGCATGGAGGCGAATTAATGTAGTAGACATTAGATAGTACCTGCTCGGGGACGAGTTTAGGGTTGCCCAAATTAACCAATATGATTGATGACTAAGTTATTTTCATTATATAAATTTATTTTGAATATATATTCATGAAAGTATACACATTCTTAATTTTTTTTGCTTTTCCTGTTTTTCTATCTTTCAGTGTAAAACCAATTATTGTTCTAAATTGTTGCCAATATTTTGTTACCGAGAGCTTAATGTTTGAGCATTTTTAAAAATAGGGTAATTGGACCAGGAGCAGGATTAGTATCTAAATATATGTGTTATACGAGTATAGTAGTATATCATTTAGAAGAATGTTTAATTGTTTAGCTCAAAATAATGTGCTCACGTCCTAATGACCGTGATTGACTTACACGAATACGAATCAACTGCAGACATTCAAAAGCCATACATATGAATGTCTTTATAAAGAGTAACGCGACGTAAAGTACAACGAATTTATGCGAATATAGTTTATCCTCGTACTGAATTAAATACTCGTAAATTCCTCTCTTGCATCAGCGAGTCTTAGTTACCTTGTCACAAATACTGATGACTTTCTTTGTCTTTCAAATGTTCATATCCATATTGATATAAGCGCACGTTGCCCATACAAACGATCCTCATTAGTTCCCTGCCTTAACTTTACCGATTTTCGCTCATTTCAGTTGGTATCGCGCTGTCACTAATTAATGACTACACGATTCGATATATATAGAGAACATAAATACGAAAACGAAATCCTTTGAGTTATGGCTTATTTATCGTTACGTACGTGTCTGAATTTTTATGACACTTAATAAATTGTCCATAACACATTCCTTGTATTCTTACAGCAATACCAGAGTTAAATGCAATCCTGTACATATAAATATATTATTATAGACTTCCTACGTTGCAAATATTTTTATTTAAATAATTCAAAAACGATAATTGGTATAGTCTTTCTGATAACACTCGTCAACATGTTTTTTTAAATACATTGATACAAATGTGTATCGTTTTTGCATCCTTATTCTGAAACTAACTTCAAAATTAATATTACTTTGGAGATTGTGGTTAAGTGTAAACTTTAAAAAACAATGCAAAACCTCTTACCACAATTAAAACTCGTATCCTAAATACGTATTTCGACAACTAAGTTGACTTCCTCAGCAGATAAAATTAATAATCATGGTATTGTACATGGGGTACAGTAAAGCTAACACGAAGCATTACGAAACGCTTTATAAGGCGTACATATATACAGTAAGATAAAAGAAACTAAATTTGGTCAACTTACCCCGAATTGTTTATGTTAATTTCTTTTAATATTTCATAAAAAAATGCATATTTTCATTACGAAGGCTGCAAGTAGTATTTCTGAAAACGATGTAAAAAAAGGCAAACATTAAATTTAGTAAACGACTTGATTATTTTCACAGTATTCAACTTATAAAGTATTTTTTCCACTTTGAAGTTGATACTTCAGAAACCAATAAAGACCATAATTCAACAGCTGCTTCAGGTGACGAAACCGCTCACTACTCATTCTATTTTTTATATTTGGGAATAAACAAAAGCACAATAAGATAAATCAGAATGGATAATGAGTGACTAATATAATATTTTTAATAGCTAAAATTCAACAGTTTGGCGTACCGAATGAAAGCAAGCGTTGTCCTGATGAAGATCAATTCGCCGATTTTATTTATACCTTCTTATATCTATAACTTTCGACGAACAAGTTGTAGCATACTATCAGTTCTTTGATTCTTTATTCAATTTTCGTAAATTTTGATTCGATTTGAAAGATTCAAATGATGTTTATTTTCGAGGTCACAGAAATAAATCTAAGTTTCGTTACTCGTGGATGTAGCGAATTTGAACAACCTCGACTGAACCGTTTTAATATATCCTTTTAGATATCATTCGACACGTACCTTGTGTATTGTCTTCTTGTCAATAACCACAACGAAACTTCAATCTCATGGTTTGTGGTATGCTAATATCATTCAATCATTTCGTCTACATCACCAACATTAGTGGCAAGAACGGACGTGGACAACCTTCACGAAATACGTCTCTGAGAATGGTTTGACCCCGCTGAAGTTCGGCAAACCAACCATGAAGGTGAATGGTGCTTCAGTAACTTAAGTAACTTTAAGTAACTTATTATTTCTAATTAAATAACATCCACAGAAAAATTATTCTAATATTGCCAAATTGAAAAGTTATTTTGAAATAAAAAGTGCATTAAGTAATTATTAATGGTACTTATCTTACCTAAATATCATTATTTAAATAGATGTAAGATATCAAAATCTCAGATAGTAGGTAGTTTTGCATTACCCTGGGAATGCACATATTCAGTCTTTAAAAAGGAGATATTTAGTCTTTAAATAGCACACATATAGAAAAATACTTATTTGTTAAGTTAAAAAAAGAAATAATTAAAAAAATGGTTACAATTGTGACGATTAATTAATTAATTTAGTTAAATTAATTAAATTAAATTAAAAGTTACACTGCATGATAATTGAAGTTCATCCTTTGTGAAAAGCAAAATCCACGAGCGAGCTCATTAACACTGGGTGCAAGTCAGATCAAAATGAACCAGAAATAACCTGACCTCAATGCTTCATAGAAGAACCGGTTGTCCGATCATCCCCTCTATCCACCAGCTCACCGCAGACACTCACAAACTGATTGCATTCCGAGCCATTTAATACATAGTTCGAATGCATTAAAATAAAATGATTTCTTTAACATTTCTCGCAGGGGCCTACCAAACTATCTAACAGGATTTAATGTTTAATATAAGGTGTAATTAACGAATTATCGTTATCTTCAATGAAAATAAAAACTTCCCTTATGATGTGTAGGGCGATAGTTCGATAATCTCTTTAGACGAGCTGCCTCTGCTCAAAAGCCAAAGTAAATTTCATTTGAAAATTATGTCATTTTATCGCAAAAGTTCCACTTTTTTACACAAAAATATTTTAAGTGCTGTGTAAACAAAACTAATTCACTCAAGCACAAACTGTCAACTAAAATAATGGTTAAAACTATAAATTTTGCCGATATTATAGTTGAAAAACGTGAACCCCACTTAAACTAATAAATTCCAGAAATTTTCCCATTGAGTCACCACACACTGCTTCAATACAAAATTTCTATAAATACAAAGACACATATAGCTCTTGGATGTTATAAATCTTGTCGAAACCAAGTATAAGAAAAAAATCTATTTGTAACCGTCTCGAAGTTCGGAATAATGTGTGAATTTAAAATTTAAACGCACCGAAAACCCAATGGTTCTACATCCATTTCGCGGGTGGGCTCCGTATATATTTCAAATCAACCGTTCGTCCTGTGACAATCTAACTCGATGCACCAATGGTTGTCATTTATATAATAAATTTACGAAAAACAATCCCTGGCACGGTGGTCTGCCCCTTGAAAGATTGCCAATTAAGTGAAACATGGTGGCGCCGCTGCACTCGTCTTCAAATATTTACAGTGCCACGTCTGCAAGTACTTTTTCATTGCCTCTCTTCACTCAATAAAAATACATTTCCACGACATGTGAGACTATACAAAAAAATCCACGAGATGCCCATTTTGCGGAGATGGAAGAGTTACAATTACATAATATTAAATCAGTATAAAATACACGTCCGATGTACAACATACAACCTTCGCAAGAATCTTTTATTTTCGGACATTTTGTATGTCAACATAAAAGATCATCCAAGTACTTTCAAACCGCTAGATCAAGAATAATTAAGGCAACTAACAAATTACCAAACAACTAAATTCTCGCTAACAATTCTAATTTTGGCCCAAAAGAAAACAATTAAGGATTTCGTGCATAAGAATATTGCATTTATTTTTATTTTATATAAATAGCGTAATAAATTATGTAGCCCTAAGTTTATGTACATACTTAAGATTTAAATTCGTTTGTGAACACGTACCGAAGGCCTTGCATATACGTATGACTTTTACCTGTATTCTTTTATAACTTTTTTGTACTTTAAAACATCAACTAAAGAGTAGTGCTCATAGTAGGTAAAGCAGATTTTAATACAAAGTATCATATGTCTCCAAACACGGGTACTTTTTATACCATCCTCATGCTATACTGTGAATATTAAAATGAGAAAAATAATACACAGCTTCTGAAATCACATTAAAAAAGTGGTACGCTAATATTTAATATTAATACGACCCAATGGTACACATGCGTTTCATAATTTTATATGAATATTTATAAGCTGAAGGGAGGTCTAACAGGATATATTACGGTGTTAAACGCGGGTGGCTTCGTTCGCGCATCTACTTGAAAAAAGACCAAAGTGTCGCATTTTTTCAATGTCAGACGCGCACGTCAGTATTTGTGCCTGCAATTAATAAGTATGCATAGGATTTTTAATGAGATTATGTTTATTGGAGACCGTTCAGAAGTCCCGCTGTAATAACTCAATCCCTCGAACTCTGACAGCGGGTGCGCAAATGTTTATAATTTCGCAATTAAGTGTTATGGTCTTAACATTTTAATTAATGTTCCGTAATAAATCTTTAGTTTGTCCTTTTTCGTTCAGTAATTTAAAGGGTAGAGCACACAACAAAATTATAATTATATCGCATACGCGGACTGCTGAAAAAATTGTTGAAATCTATTAGTCTAAGTTATGTCTGGGTTTTACAATTGTTATATTTCGCAAAATTTTGAAATTTATCCAACAGTACGATTAATAGTTGGTACTTATGAGAAGTAGTTTTGTTTACACAGCAAAAGAAAGTGGTTTTGTGTAAAAATGGAATTTTCGCGTCAAAACAATTCGTTGTTGGGCGTTTCTTGACTTTTGGAAAGGAAGCAAAAAGTAGTATTTACAATAGAATTTCAGATTGGACGAATTACGCCTAAAGACGAATTTCGTGAAGGTAGTCTGTTATTGTCACTCATGTTGAGACTGCGTGTGAAATGATTTAACGACAGCGGCACTCCACAAGCCATGCTAATTAATTACCGTTGAATATTGGAATGAAAGGAATATCATAATACCAACATCCTGCAATTATATTGACATGTTATGGATAGTAAATAAGTGTATTATATTATTTTTAAACCTAGAAACGGTGAAACAGAGAGAAAATTCGTCGAGATAAAAAAAAATTTGCCAAAGGTTACCTTAACATAGGACATTTCAGGATTTTAATTAGCAGAATCCTCTTTGCTTAATATTAAAACTAAAATACTACAAAAAAGGATACACCAAAGACAAAAAAATTACATCGTAATATAATAATTCCAACTTCATTTAAATAGAATAATTCTATTTAAATTAAGTTGGATTCCTTCCTTGACTTTTAACTATTTGTTCCTCTTTCAGTTATAGATATGGATATAATTATTATATCCATATCTATAACTGAAAGAGGAACAAATAGTTAAAAGTCAAGGAAGGAATCAAAATACACACTAGCCAGTCAATAAGATTAACATCCGGACAGAATTCATAGACATCTAAATTCTACACACCAACTCAAGGAAGATTTTTACCTAACAAGCAGATAAAATAAAACAATAGGCTTTAATTACTCAAGAGGGGCTCAATTTACAAAAACAAGTAGAATAACAAAACATGAAAGGAATTGAAATTTTGTAAAATATGACTAGGATTTTTTAAATTTGTAAAATAAAGTAAAATATAATGAGATAACATTTACTTAAAGGGCATAAATCATTAATAACAGTATTATAACATCAAATACATTATTAATTTAATAAGAAACTAGAATTTTGGAAAATTATACAAATTTTAACAGATAAATGAAAATGTTTAATATACAAGTATTAATTAAAATAATTACCTGAATAGTAATGGATGAAATAGGGCTAATTTTCAATAGTAATATCATCAAATTCAAAAAAGGCATTCAAGAATTAAGAAGAAGAAGTACTGAGAAATTCGTATGGCTTTTGTCTAAATACGTACTTCGTATAGATAAAGTCATTTAGGGGATACGTACTTCGTATTATCCAAGTTGAAAATATACACGTACTTCGTGTAAAAGAATTTAAAAAATGGTGTCAATCAAGAGTCGAAGAAGCTAAGTAAAGACAAATAATCATTAAAGAAGGTAGGTACTCCCTAAGGAAAGTAATCACAAATATTAAATAAAAATGAATATTACCAGAAGAAGAAAGAGCCATCTGTTATCAAGTAAAATAAGGTCAGATAAAGGCCAATAAAAAAAAACACCTAAATATAAAGTCATTAATATGAAAATAAGAATATAATTCATAAACCAAATTCAAAATTAAAACATCATATTACAAAGAGTCACATAATTTCAAATACATTAGCTGTTCTTTGTTCTCGTTTATCGAGGATTCGCGAACCCAATTAAAAAAAAAAAGAAAATAACAGTTTAAAAAACTAATTTATTTAAAAATAATAAATAAACACAAGAAGAAAAAGAAGGTACGAGTCCATGTGTCCACGACAAAAATGCTAGTCGAGGAAGAAAGAACACCACGTCCACTTATAATTATCGTATTTAAAATACTAAATACTAATGATATAATATTTGATATATTTTGTAAAAATAAAGCCATTAGTAAAAGATGTAAAAGTTTTATTTATCTTATATTAGAATCAAGAGATATTTAAGAGGTAGCAGGCGCGCACGTAATGCATACATAATAATATATATTAGTAAAATTTGAAATTCAAACTGTATTTGAAAATAAAATACGAGGCTGGATTGATATATAAGATCTCCAACTCAATAAAATAAGATAAGACACCGGTGAAACCGGTCTCAAGATGAAGTAAATTTATTGTACTATTAGTGTACATAATTGTGCACCATTTAGTGCAATACATTTCTCCAAACGCGGAATATATTTCTTCACTTCCTTCACGAAAAAAACTTTCTTGCTTACTATTAATCCAATTACGAACAGCAATTCCGCCTTTTCCGACCTATGAATACGATTCTTTAGTTATCATAAAGTTTGGTTTGATTTTCAAACGAAATAATCCATAAAAACGAAAGATTTTTACGTTAACACAGTATTTATATTGTCTGTAAATATTATAAATTAATAACTAATTAACTTCGTGTTCATAATTTCACAATAAAACTAATAAAAGGTCGTGTCAAATAGTGCAAAAAAAATACTTCGTCCACAACATCTGATGACAAAAAAACTGGTGCGATTTATTCGTAGGTTCCTGAAACTAAAGTACAATCCACAGTTTTGGTTTTTCAAAACAAGCTAGAACCTACGAGCTCAGGCAGTGCTGAGAAGCAAATGGTCGTACGCTTCATCGATTTTACTGAACATGTGGCGATTGTTACTTTAGAGAATTGAAAAATAGTGAACACTGAATAATATATCAAAATTTATTCTATTGCTAGTGTTCGATGAAATAAGAAGAAATAAGTATCAGTTTAATTCAGTACATAATAAATTGTTACTGCTATGTGTAAAGAATTGCGTTGAAGTTTTCGCTACTTTTTTTGTTAGATAATAAAAATACACTTTCAACTATTAATTCTTTATCAAAATTATATACATCAAACGTTGGAGATGTATATAATTTTGATTTGTATTATTGTTTGAACTCTTGCTCGTTGATGTATTGTGGTTCGAATGAATGTTTCTTACTTATTGTTAGTATGACAGTTTTGTTCTTACTGTCTTTAAAAATACTACAAGCAAGCAAAAGTTGCCATTACCCCCACAAACTATTATATAAGTAATAATGCGAACCCTATCGATTGTACGGCCAGATGATGACATAATTCGGTGGAATTTTGAAAGTCCTAATCTTAAACTTAAATACAAAGTTTAGATTAAATCTGAATCAAATTTATTGCACTTTATTTAAGAAATGTTAAATTATGAATAGATTGTGAGATTGAATGCGTTCTGTAATTTAATCAAAAATGAAAGTGAAAATAGTCTGATAAAAGGTTAAGAAACTTGTAAATACAACGGATATCGATTCTTAGAGTAGAGGTAAAGTTTTACAATTTAAAGAAGATAATTAAACTTTCGATATACAGGGTTTCAATTTGAAGCGAACATTATTTAGTGCTAGACTATTTAACTAATTAAACTATTCATATATTTAAGGAAAATAAACAAAAACAGACAAAAATTATTGTTCTCGCACTTAACACTATGATTGAACATAAAGTATATTAATAAATGAAACGACTTCCTATATTGTTGTTTGTTTGAACTGTGTGTAAGAGAGTCTATAATCGTCTAACAATATAGTACCAGGAAATGCTTTTTGTCTTGCATTTTCTAGTGACGTTGTTATCATGTCGCGACATAATTGCAAAAGAAAATCAAGCATTTGTAATCATACAAAGAAAACGATTTGATTTTTCCTATCTTTTTGTTGTAAAAATATCAATGCTATTATTAAATGGCAAGAATGTCGCAGATCTATTTTAAAAATTCGAAAAAGGAAACTAAATTACATCCAGGTGTCTTTGAAGAAGAAAAAAAATCCACTACATTGGTATTGGTTTCTGTTCCTTTATATGTCCTGTGGACAAACTCACAGTACATAACCACATGTGTGTTATAACTGGTTGCCTCCTTTATTTATATAACCGATAGATTTTGTAACAATTTTTCTAATATTTATCATTCATATAAAGATTGTATCTGATTCCATTTGAAATATAAATTTATACGCAAAGGTATAGATGACAGGACATCGGAAAACATAACATCATTTATAATTTACTTTCCATATGTAGACTTCGCGGAATCGAAAAAAGTACTGTTTCTAGTTCCTATAAATGGTTGTCGTTGACTCTTTCATTTTAAATAGATACGCAATACTTAATGATATATAAATAACAACGATATTATTCACTGTAACCATTTAGACAGGTTTACCACAACCTGTGCACGAGAGAATAGAAGTAAAACAAGTATTATAATTTCTAATTATAATTTTAATTAATTTTCTTATTTCTATTTCCGATTTTTCATTATTGTTTCAATTTCATAACATATTTTATTTTTAATTCTTGTCTTATTTATTTAAAAATTATCCAATACATAAAACACTATATAATGCAAACTTATTGTATTAGTTTTAACGAAAAGACTAAACTTCTAGTTTCAAAAATTTTTTTATTGTAAATCTACTACAATATTGTTTCGCCATACAATGGTTTCATCAGGTGTATGAATAATGAATATTTAAAATACAAGTTTGAATATTTTGTACAAATTATTGAGAAAATGGTAGTGGAAACATTTTTTACAATCTCAAATTTAGTAGAGGGGAGTTGTTTAAATCTAATTGGACATTTTAAGCTAATCCTAAAACTATATCTATTAATTTCTAAGCTTTCTAACAAGTTAACTTTTTTGCTTTTTTCTTGAATAAGTAAAATTTTGCAATCTGTATTAAATCTATGATTAATTTCTAAACAATGATTTGCGAAAGTTGAATCTGCTTTGAAACGTCCTGCCCGTTGGTCCTATGTATACCTTATTACAATCTTCACATATTAACTTATATAATATTATATATATATATATATATATATATATAACGAGCCATCGAAAAAATTCATAATTGGAGTAGACTGTGAAATTGGGTTGATACTTTAACCACTTCCACATAATGACACATTACTTGATGCTTGACAGTTTCATTTGGTTTCGTTCTAAAAAAAAGGTTATGGCATTGAAATGATACTACAACAAAAAAGAAAACAAATAATTTATTTAATATCGAAATCATAATCAAAATTTACAGAAGTTGTTGAAAATGTTGTCCATTTACATCTAAGCACAAACAATTTTCTTAATAAGAGTTTTAAAAAATTTGACACAAACTTATAGTTTCAATGTCAAATAATAAATGTCATTATGTGGAAGTGGTTAAAGTACCACCCCAATTTCACAGTCTACTCCTATTATGAATTTTTTCGATGGCTTGTTATGTATATATAGATAAAGATAATTATTTCGTGACATTCGTATGTTATGGTAGATTTAATTAGTTGGCGATTTAAGGTCTGGTTTTGCACAAAAATGCATATATTTTAAACAATCTTATATGTTTCGGCAAGAGATGCCTTTCTTAAAGAATATAAAATATAAATGACAGTATATACTGTCATTTATATATATATATATATATATATATATATATATATATATATATTGTTGTGGGGCAAAATAACTCACAATAGAATGGTTAAAATTGGCGAACATAGTTTGTAAAATTAGTATCGAAGTGTAAATAAATTAATATAACGATAACTTTGCACATTTCAAATTAATTTACAATTATTTCAAAATTTACTTTTTATATTTTATTTAAATTGTCATTTTCATAATTTAAATCATTAGCGCGAAATTACAGATATCTAATTTATCTACATTAAAAATTTGTATCGATACTAGTTAGACACGCCCTCATTTCAAATGTAAACTAACCCGCGAAACGGTTATTTTCTTGTGACTCATAAAACATAACCCTGGATTTAAAAACTCAGGACAGTTATTTGAAAATTATTATTTTAATTTTGTTCATATGTTAGAAACTATACTTTATCTATATTTAATTTATAATCATATGTAATTTAAAGTAAAATTCGACGCTATTTCAAAAATGCAAAATAGGCTTTGAATGAAATAATTGCCATCAAGGCGTCGGTTAAAAATTTTGATTAGAAGTGTTGGAAAAAAGTGTGACTCCAAGTTTAAAATTAAATTAAAGCAGAAATACCTGAGCTAAAAATTTAAGTGTCCACAAAAGTAACATAATAATTTGGGGCTACTTTTGAAATATTCGAAGGCGATACCAGAGAAGTACGGCCAGAAAGCGATCTTAGCATCTTTCGATCGAACACCGGCCCAAGTAAATATTCCACGCCGACGAAGCACGCTCATAGCCGGCCAAGCAAACTTAAAAACTCCGCACTTGGAACTCACGACGAATCTGCTGATCTACGCCAATACATTCAAGATTCCAGCCTTGTACTATGAAAACAGGTTTTATTAATCAAAATTATTCCAAAATAAAGACATATTAAAAACAATTTACAATTAAAATATTTTTTAAAAACTAAATATCAATCTCGTAATTTTACTTAGAAAATTACATCTCTATATTACTGATAATTGTGAAAGAACGTTAATTTTAGAATACTATAGTACTTACCTAGATCTATCTGTTAATTCATTTATGTCGTAAAGGTTTTTATTTTCTTAATTCAAACGTGCAACTAATTTAACTCTATAATTTTGCACGTTGTATGTTATTATTTACAGAGACCTTATTATAATAACCTTTTATACACATTTCTTTAACCAACTCTTTTATTTATCTGTGCTTAGCTGGAGAAACTTAGTATTTTATTTAACAATTCACTATCATACACCAAGGGATAAGCAGACCGACCAAGATCCTAGACAGTCAACTTTGTTATAAATTTAATGCTCTCCGACGACCTAGTCGCTATACTGAAATCAAATGAGGAGCGCTGGTGGAACGTGTGTAATAGGTTTTTAAGTAAACCAAGGCGCCCAATCTATAGTATAATTCCCATTCTTTACAATTTTAATATTATTATAAATCACTGAATATCTACGATTATTATATTATTTATTTAAAATGACGTTTGAGATGACGTGAGTTAATGTTGTATAGATAAGTGACTTCAAGTGATGTTATATCTTTAACAAATTTATAAATCACAATTTTCACAAAAATACCTGATAAATACATTAAATTTTGAAGCCCACAATTTCATTAAGTTCTTTGGATGAAGTTCTCAGGAAAGTTTCCAACTAGAACATCAAGATTGGCTGTCAATTGCTTAATTCAAACTACTGGATACTATCCTAGTCGCTGCGATGCTCATGATTCAATTTTTCAGGATATACCACCAGGTTATGTTCAATATAAGTCCCTGAAGAGATGTTCTTATACCAAAATAATTCTAAAGATATCTGATTTCTTCTTTAAGAGCGTTCCTTTCATATAAATCTATTCTTCGGTAATCACATGCATATCTATGTTCTCCTTATATGGGTAATACATCCAGAGTACTTATTATATCTCTTCCTTATGTACAATAAATGTGCATAAACATATAATATAAGATATATTAACGGAATATTGATAAAACTAAATTTTTATAATGCAGATAAAAATCTTTTAATCTCCGTCAGAAAAATAATAATAATCATTCTCATGTTTTTCGTCGTCAAGACTCCCATCAGAAATTTTGTAAAAGTATAAATCAGATATTCTACAAAATTTATACAAAGGTTACTAAAATAATTTAAAAGATAATATTATAAGAAAATCCACTCACGTAATCTCAATTACAAATCTTGTAAATGAAGTTCACATAAGTCAAACAAATACAAAATTTACAGATATTTGCTCAAAAGAAAGATAGAACATAGTTGGTTTTAAAAATCCAAAATCCTCGTGAAGATAAGTCGAAGTAAATTTACTAATAAGCAAAACATAACCATAAATTAAATATACATACAATATTATATGGTATCATGATTTCAAAACCAATTATGAACCCATATCAAAATTACACAATTCTTACTATAAAGTAATACTTCACAAATCTGAACATTCAAGATATAACATTCTTGAAGCCGATATCTTATTAGAAAAGAATTAATTAATTAAGAAAATTGACTCACAACAATATATGTTCCGTGTGTCCCAATTTCGATGCTCACCATTGGTATCTCGGTTATTAGAAGATATAGAACAACGGTTAAATGGGGAATGTTTTGCAGAATTCAATACTCGCGGCAAATCTCATTTCAAATTTGACCTAACTTTTTAAATTTTTAAAATATTTGAAAAATCAAAAATTTGCCGATTTCGTTATTCCTCTATAACTCGATAACGCCTTAGTCTGACCTCTTTTAAAGTTTTACATTGTTGAGACACTTTTTTTAAATAAATTATTTGATACAAACAGAAACCCCCGATTGTCATTTGTTTTTAAGTTATTACCACTATCTTTTGTTTTTCATATGGCGGCCATATTGGATTTTGGGTTTGTTAGGTAGTCCTCAAAATGTGCTTTTCAACGATGCATAACATGCCTGCAAAATTTTTATTTATAAGGAAAATATTAATAAAAACGTAAATTAATCTTTAATATGAAATTAGTAGGCTGAAAAATTAAACACCAATGTCAAATGAAAGTGAAAAGATATTCTAAGTAATACTGTAAACAAACGAAACGATAAAAAAATTATAGATATAAAAAGTAAAGATACAGAACTTAAAGTTCACATTCACTTAAAGAAATTGTTCAATATGACGACCATTCTGTTCCACACAATTTTGACACATTGTTCGAGTAGAGTTACAAACTCTACGTAGCGTGTTTCCGTTTACCGATCGTAGCACATCTAGTACTCTTTGTTATAAAATTTCCCGAGTTTCTGGCAGTTCAAAATCAAATACTTCGTTTTTAGTGGTACCCCATAAATAAAAGTCAAGCGGGGTAAGGTCGGGTGATCTCGCAGGCCATTGCACTGGTCCATTATTTGAAATCACTCTCTCATTAAAGTTTTCTCTCAAAAAATGTTGCACGTAACGAGAGTTATGGGCCGGGCAACCATCTTGCTGGAACCAGATATTTTGCATGTTCTCGGGATTAATAATTTGCCTCAAAGCAGGCATTATCTCGTTTGTTAGTAGCTCCAAATATCTGTTACCAGTTAAATTGTAATCAAAGATGAAAGGACCTATTAACTGATTATCTAAAACGAAAAAAAGAGTTTAAAAAACAAAAAAAAAGTAAACAAAATGTCATACCAATTAAACCGCACCAGACATTAAAACCAAATCGAACTTGAAATCTTCTTTGATTTACCAAATGTGGATTTTCAGGAGACCAATGATGATAGTTATTCCTATTGAACACTCCATTAAATCGTGTTTCATCTGTCCATAGTATTTTCCTACGAAAATTAGCGTCATATTCACATTTTTGAAGGTACCACCTGCTAAACTGTAATCGTCGGAGATTGTCATTATCACTTAAACCTTGTACAATTGTTGGTTTGTAAGGGTGATACTTGTTTTTCGTCAAGGTTCTGTGAACAGTAGATTTTGAAATCCCTGTTTCTCGTGTCACACGACGAACTGATGTGCTGGGATTGTTCCTAACATTCTGCAAAATATTATTTAGACGTGTATGAGCATCATTAACTTCATAGTTAGCTCGTTTTTGTTCGAAGCTTCCGAAGTTTTTTAATTTGCTAACTAGTCTTCTAAAAATTGTCCTGTGTGGCTGTTGTCTTTCTGGAAAACGCTCAGCATAACTCGTGCACGCATTTTTAGTGTTTCTATTTGCTTTGAAATACACTTCCAACATATCAACTTTTTCTTCGTTTGAATATGTATGTGCCATTATCAATACTTATAAATCTTAATACTTGACAATAATTACTTATCACTAACTACAAGTAGTTTTAATTAACATATCTCTGCAGCACTAATTGTACTTTGACAGGTTATCGTTTTGTTTCATTGTCAGAATACATTTGTAATTGACGTTTGACGGAACATAATGTCTTTGCTAGTGATACACGCTCAGAGGTTAGAATTATCTGACATTTGATGTAAAACCAAATACAAATCTCCCCACTACTTTTAATCCTGCGCGAACTTACCCCTCCTCGCGCCAACTTAATTGGCGTTTGCTATACTTAGAATATCTTTTCACTTTCATTTGTGTTTAATTTTTCAGCCTACTAATTTCATATTAAAGATTAATTTACGTTTTTATTAATATTTTCCTTATAAATAAAAATTTTTCAGGCATGTTATACATCGTTGAAAAGCACATTTTGAGGACTACCTAACAAACCCAAAATCCAATATGGCCGCCATATGAAAAACAAAAGATAGTGGTAATAACTTAAAAACAAATGACAATCGGGGGTTTCTGTTTGTATCAAATAATTTGTTTAAAAAAAGTGTCTCAACAATGTAAAACTTTAAAAGAGGTCAGACTAAGGCTTTATCGAGTTATTGAGGAATAACGAAATCGGCAAATTTTTGATTTTTCAAATATTTTAAAAATTTAAAAAGTTAGGTCAAATTTGAAATGAGATTTGCCGCGAGTATTGAATTCTGCAAAACATTCCCCATTTAACCGTTGTTCTATATCTTCTAATAACCGAGATACCAATGGTGAGCATCTAAATTGGGACACACGGTATATATATATAATTATTGTCTTTTAATTAAACTAACCAAATATGGATATTTTAAATTTAGTAAAATTACTGGCTGATATTCCACCACAAGCGATTAAAGAAAATGAAATTAAAAATTATTTCGGTGGTAAAATTGCCGTGGACGCTTCGATGTGTTTGTACCAATTTCTAATAGCCGTAAGAAGCGAGGGCGCACAACTAACAACAGTCGATGGGGAAACGACATCACATTTGATGGGTATGTTCTATCGTACTATAACACTAGTTGAAAATGGCATCAAACCAGTGTACGTGTCTCATGGAAAGCCCCCTCAAATGAAGTCTGGAGAATTAAATAAACGTATGGAAAGACGCGAAGAAGCGCAGAAAGCGTTAGAGAAGGTAACAGAGGCTGGTGATCAAGTTGAAATGTATAAAAATTTAATCGTAGACTTGTTAAAGTTACTAAGCACCATGCTGAAGAGGCTAGACAATTACTTGCATTGATGGGAATTCCTTATATTGACGCACCTTGCGAAGCTGAAGCTCAATGTCACAGCTACAGAAGTTATGGATGCTTTAACATTTGGATCAAATGTACACAGCGAAGCTCGAAAAATGCCGGTACAAGAATTTTATTTAGACAGAGTATTGAGCGATTTAGGTATGTCTCAAAAGGAGTTTATAGACTTATGTATATTATTAGGATGCGATTATACAGATAGTATAAGAGGTATCGGGGCAAAAAGAGCTACAGAACTTATGAATTCATACCAAGATATTGAAACAATATTGAAAAATATCGATAAGGATAAGTTTCCACCACCAGAAAATTGGAATTATGAAGGTGCCCGACAACTTTTTGAGGAACCCGTTATAGCAAATCCTGAAACAATAGAGTTGAAGTGGGTTGATCCAGATGAAGATGGTTTAGTCAAGTTCTTGTGCGGTGATAGGCAATTTAACGAGAAACGTGTTACAAATGGGGCGAAGAAGTTTTTAAAAGCCCGTGGAAACACCACTCAGGGTTGACTAGACAGTTTCTTTACAGTCCTATCAACGAACACGGCACCAAAAAGGAAAGTTGATGATAGGAAGAATACTTTATAATAAGAGAAGAAAAGCAACAACAGGCAGGGGAAGAAAAACCAAATAAAAAGGGAGGAAAATCTTAATTTTTGCGTTTATCTCATTATTTTATGTAATTTAGAATTTTTTTCGAATTGATGTTTTATCTGCTCAACACTTGAATAATAATTCAGTATTAAATTATACACCAGAGTTTGAATCTCTTTCTATTTTATTTTTATTGTTTTAATAATGTTCTGTATAGTATTGTCTGTTTTAAATGATATATGTTCGTTATAAAGTTTTTAATGAAAGTTCCAATTATTTCAGAATTTTTTCCTAAGTACGATAAGTGATCGAATTATAGAAATTAATTACACGATTTTTTAATTTTGGGTAAATTAAAGAAAAGTTTCTAGATTTCGGTTGACTATTCAGGATGTCATTGATAATATTTATAGAGTAACTATTATTTAATACTATTGCGTATATCCTGTTTAGTTCGAGGTCGAAATTACTTTTACTAATGGGTACGTTAATTAATCTATACACCATTGATTGGTATGCTGATCATTTTTGTGTTATAGAATAAAATAAATTAGCGTGTATTGTGGTGTCTGTATGTGTTGGTTTATGGTATATAGCTAACTCGTGTTTATTCGTTTTGTGTGTTATGGTTAAGTCTAGAAAATTAACGTTTTTATTTATTTCTGTTTCTAACTAATAAATAAAACACACATAAGATGTTTTACATTTACACTTCATTAATAAAATAATGACAGCTGTTTCGCTAACACAGTAGCTTCTTCAAATTCAACTTAAGACTAAAGATACATACAAGATACAGCGTTAATCAGGTAGTTGACCCAAGTTAAAATTCTAGGAACTATTACATTTATATTTTGCTTTTTGAAAACTATGCCATGTCCTACTTGTGTGAGGTTTAAGTATAAAAATATATTATAAGCAACTAAGAAACAATATTTCAATGGGTGAACAGATTTAACAGTGGGGATGAATTCAAGTTTAATTTATCGTTTAGTAACATTTCTGAGTTTTTAAGTTTATTAATTTCTAAAGATTCTAAACAATTTAGTTTTCTACCTTTATTTTCTACATGTATGGTGTCGAATTGTAAATTAAATTCGTGCTCATTCTCTATTAAATGATTAGAATAGGTTGAGTCAGTTTTCTTATTGATATAAGAATGATAGTGGTCTTGGATTCGTTTTTTAAACGTTCTACCTTAAAAAACGAATCCAAGACCACTATCATTCTTATATCAATAAGAAAACTGACTCAACCTATTCTAATCATTTAATAGAGAATGAGCACGAATTTAATTTACAATTCGACACCATACATGTAGAAAATAAAGGTAGAAAACTAAATTGTTTAGAATCTTTAAAAATTAATAAACTTAAAATCTCAGAAATGTTACTGAACGATAAATTAGACTTGAATTCATCCCCACTGTTAAATCTGTTCACCCATTGAAATATTGTTTCTTAGTTGCTTATACTATATTTTTATACTTAAACCTCACACAAGTAGGACATGGTATAGTTTTCAAAAAGCAAAATATAAATGTAATAGTTCCTAGAATTTTAACTTGGGTCAACTACCTGATTAACGCTGTATCTTGTATGTATCTTTAGTCTTAAGTTGAATTTGAAGAAGCTACTTTGTTAGCGAAACAGCTGTCATTATTTTATTAATAAAGTGTAAATCTAAAACAACTTATGTGTGTTTTATTTATTAGTGATATGGATTTACATCAAGCAAAGGTCGAAACAATTAAAGTATTTCTGTTTCTATTGTAATTGCTATTTTGGGGTGAATAATGTTGCTATAATAATGTAAAGTTTTAATTGTCTATCTAAACTATTAAAGCAACTTAATATGTCGTCTAAATAGACACAATTACTAAACAAAAGATGTGTACTTATTTTAATTTCTAAATTGTTCCTGTAAAGGGCTAAGTGAGTTCCCCATTGCTAGACCTTCTGTTCGTTTATAAAATTTCTTTTTAAATTGAAAATAATTTTGTTCCAGGCATGTTTCTAAAAGCTGTAAAATTTCGGTCCTTGTGACAATGTTCTTGTTATTACGCTTTAGTTGTAAAGCGATTAAATCTTTTACCTGGGGTGGGATACTTGTGAACATATTTGAGACATCAAAAGAAATGAGTTTGCATTTGTTTGATATTTCCAAGTTTGAAATGTTGTTAATTAATTCATAGGAATTCTTAACTGAGAACTTATATTTGAATTTAGTATGTGCAAGAATTAAATCATTATTGTAAGTATTACTTTTACCCCAAAATTGTGCCCCCTAGCACTACGACGGGTTTCTAATTAAAAATAAATCAAGTATATCTACTATTTATTAAATAAAGTATTTATGAATGTATCTAAAGCTTATGTAATCCTTCTAATTTTACTTTGTATGACGTAATTATGTTCAACTAGTAAAAAAAATCTAGCAGAGCGTAGTTTCGATCTACGGACCTCTGGGTTATGGGCCCAGCACGCTTCCACTGCGCCACTCTGCTTCAATAAAGGGAAGCTTAAATACATTAAATATAGTCAAAACTTGGTTAAACATCTAAAAAATGAAATAAACTAAAATTTATTTTATATTTTTTAGTTGTAGTGAAATTATGAGTTTAAGATTGCAACAATATACAAGGTGTGTATAAATTGGCGTACTAACTGTACGTTATGACGTTCTTGGTTAAATTTGGAGTTAAAGTTCTTAATACTAAAACGGTGTATCATGGCTTCCTGTGTTTTCAGAAAGAATTTGAAAAAACATACATTAGGCAACATTTGTGAACCTTGCATTTTAAATCGTGCACATGAAGCAAAAGAAATTAAATTAGCTCTTGAAGTTACATATTTATTGTGAAAATATTACAAGTTTACAAAGATTTAAAATTTTGTGATAGTAATGACTTATTTTTGTATATTTCTTTAACAAAAATCAATGTCATTATTACCTACATAATTGTTCGAATTTAAATCCATCAATTTGTAGACATAGCTGCAATCTATGTGGTATCGTTTGTACTATTCGCTCAACTCTTTCTAGTGCGATTTCTAATGCTGCGGCGACACTTCGAGCTCTAACATCGTCAGCGTTTTGAGGAGCTGTAGATAAACTTTTCCTTTAATGAAGCCCCAAACAACAGAATCTAATGAATTGATCGAACCTGTTTCACGAAGACGTTGGTCCAGGCTTCGAAATACATTTTTACTTGGATGTCTCCGGTTTGGAAAACGCACTTGACATTCCCGTTCTGCCATTTTCACGACAGAAACCCTATGTCATATACATATCGACATATTATACAATCATAATGAGCAAACAAAACAACAAGTAAACACGTAAAGACGAAAACTAATCAGAACTATACAAATAAACACGAAAGAAAACAGAGATTACAGAAAAATAAGCAAGTCGAATGAAGTAGGTATATAAGTGTCAAAATTTGACAGTAGTAATGCATTTGACTGGAACAACATTAGGTTACCTACTTGTGGCTACTTATTGTTTTACCACGTTGTGAGATGTGTCTTTCGTCAAAATAAATTAATAAACAAATATTAAAAACAAACTTTACAATCGAGAAGAAAACTTTAACGAAAATATATTAATAATAATAGTAACAATAATTCTTTATTCTAAATTGTATCTCTTTCTGTCAACAAATATCGATTAATAACAGTGATTTAAAGACTGAAAGTTCGAACTTTAGGAACCTTGTGCAGAGGTATTGTGATGTACCCTGATCCTCGGTATGGCTTCTTCTCCGAGGTGGACTCATTAGAGGCCGGTTTTATTGGTAAAATAAATAATATGCTTACCAGACTTACTCGTTTCCCAGTTTTCAGTATATAATAATATACGCTGTGTCCATAAAGTATGGACCCAAGCCCGTAATAACGTTATTGTGTATTATTTGACAAAATGCAAAGATATATCGATTAATGTTTTTTGTTAGCTATATTTAGATGCTACCATTTTGTTTTTTCCGTAGACCTTGAATAAGTTATGATGTCATTGATAATTTTTTTAAATGTCAACCCCATTTTTTTTGTGGATTTTGAAAGCCTTTACAATTCTTTATTCGATGATGTAAAAATTTTGGTATGTTACATTAGAAAATTTTTGAGTAAACTGTGTTGTAATTCTAAGTTTTATTTTGGCATTTTCAGTATCAAATTTATAACAAATGCTCAAAATGTTTTCCTTCATTTTGTTGACAAAATCCTAAGCGATGATAAATTCCATTTCGCACATTCTGTAATATTTCGGGAGTGATTAGTCTGGTTTCGTAGATGATGCGTTGTCGTAAAACGTCCAAAGTTTCCGGTTGTGTCGCATACACTTTTCTAATGTAACACTAACACCAAAATGTTTAAATCATCGAATAAAGAATTGTAAAGGCTTTCAAAATCCAAAAAGAAAAAGTGGGTTTGACATTTAAAAAAATTATCAATGACGTCATAACTTATTCAAGGTCGACGGAAAAAACAAAATGGTAGCATCTAAATATAGCTAATAAAAAACATTAATCGATATTCCTTTGCATTTTGTCAAATAATGCACAATAACGTTATTACGGGCTAGTGTCCATACTTTATGGACGCAAATGATTACTCAAAAATTTTCTAATGTAACATACCAAAATTCTTACATCATCGAATAAAGAATTGTAAAAGCTTTCAAAATCCACAAAAAGAAAATGGGGTTGACATTTAAAAAAATTATCAATGACGTCATAACTTATTCAAGGTCGACGGTAAAAACAAAATAGTAGCATCTAAATATAGCCAATAAAAAACATTAATCGATATATCTTTGCATTTTGTCAAATAATGCACAATAACGTTATTACGGGCTTGTGTCCATACTTTATGGACAAAGTGTATATTTTACTTAATAACTTACTTTCTTACTTAATGTTATGCCAACCAGGTTACTCAAATAAACTAGAATGCGAAATATGTAGCAATTAATGAGGATATGTTTCATTAAATAAGTGTTACATTGAATATGTAGAAATAGGTGTCCTACTTTAGTTATTACATCTTGCCCCGGGCAGAAAAGAAAAGTAAACAGCTTCTTTGCCGTTATGATTTTTCTTACCTGTGATATAAATATATAGCTAATCTTCTTACATGCTACACGTTTAGTTAATATACTCAATATATACGAGGTCTGACCAATAAGTAATGAGACTAAGTCCCGAAAATATGTATATTTAAAAATTAATGTACATTGATGTGATCCCCTTCAAAGTACTCCCCTCCCACAACTACACACTGGTTCTAACGTTTCTTCCAGGTTTCGTAACATTTCTGGAAGGCTTCGACTGGAATGCCCTGGAGTACCCTCGTCACGGCTGTCTGGATGTCAGTTATGGACCCAAAATGCGTTCCTTTCACGGCCAATTTTGTTTGAGGGAACAAAAGGAAGTCACAGGGTGACACATCCGGCGAATAGAGCGCTTGCGGCAACACTGCGATGTTTTTAGCGGTCAAAAACTGCGACATACTGAAGGCGCGATGGCATGGAACATTGTCATGATGAGGGATCCACGTTTTAGCAATCTCTGGACGTACTCTAATGACTCGTTTTCGCAGCTGATCGACTACTTTCAGGTAGAAATTGAACATTGTTGTCAGTTCGAGCTTCAACCGGCCTCCAACTTCGCGGTTCATCTCCGACGCTCTCACGACCATTTTTAAAATCTCTATGCCATCGCAACACCTGAGCACGACTCAGGGCTTCATAACCAAACACTTTGACCAATTTACCGTACGTTTCCATAACAGAATCGCCGAGTTTAACCGCTGTTCAATATTACGTCGTTCCGTATTCGTGACACGCTTTACAAACACGTTGTCGCAAGCTCAACATAGCTGGAGTACTAACGAACGTACGAAAGTCGGGCGCACATGTATCGATAGAGGAGGGATGGGAGATTAACCGACTGAAGTTTCAGGTTTACAGTGTTACCACAAGCGCGGCTAAAAAATCAGTCTCATTACTTATTGGTCAGACCTCGTATCATGTATCTTTACTATATGTTCTTAGTCTATTATACATATACATTATACATGGTAAATGGACTGTTGTACAATGTTTCAAGTTTGTTCCCTGATTCGTTTTTTGACTAAAACTTGGCCCTGGTAGGATCGCTATGTGGTGTCGGTCTAGCCAGCTAGGCCCTGGCAAGATCACCATGTGATGTCCCCTGGTCCTCGTTATTGCTTCATCTCCTAGGCGGGCTCATTAGAGGCCACACAATAACATTACATGTTACGATGATCTCATGTACAATATCGATTAGATCAGATTTACAATACTGTCTCATTCTCCTCTGTCTTCAGTATATATATCATGTCTACTTACTTAATGTTATGTTAACCTGGTTACTCAACTAAACTACAATGCGTAGTATGTAACAATTAATGAAGACTAGTTTCGTTAAATAAATGTTACATTTAATATGTAGAAATAGGTGTCCTACTTTAGTTATTACTTTAGTTTTAGGATTTCATACTCCGAATTTAACGAAACACATCGCCGCGTGTAGTTAGTACGCCAATTTATACACACGTTATATATATATATATGAAATGTAATAAAAATATTTATTTAGATTTAAAAATCTAATCTATGTAAAAGTCTAATTAAAAAAATACTGTTCGATTTCCGAATAACACGTGATCGAGACTTTATTTCGTTGTATATAAAATACTTTTAAATAAATTATGTAAGATACTAAATATACAATTTGTGTAAAATTATAAACAAGATAAATAATCAAAAGGAAATGAATAAATTCTGAATGACCAATAAAAACAAAATTTTATTCTAAACACTATATATTCGATACCACAAATTTTCAGGGCGATTGAAATTTGCTTAAGTTTCTAAGCTTTCAAGCTCGTAAGAATGATTAATTTCGGAATTTGGACAACAACATATTTACATAGCAGGAGCTCATATTTTATTCTATCTATTACATCGTATATCTAAAGAAATTTCGAAGCGTACTAAAAATAAAATTATCCCTTGCCATAGTGATGGCGCAACGTGAGGCAGACAAGGATTTTTTTCAAAGTTAGAATAAGCAATATCTAATTAATTATCTGACAAATTTCACCCAATAAAACGTTTTCCACTCCACTATTTGATCCCGTATAAGTCAATCGAAACGTAGTAATAAAATCCAACGATATTTTAAAAGTTAACCCCCCGCTTACTATCCTCCAATTCCGACCATCGTCAGATCGTAAACGTAGAAAATATAACCGCACTAAATTCAATGTAAACAAGTCACTATCGATGGGAAACATTAACTTTTAACGATATCCGAGCGGAATCGGAGATTTTTAACGATTATTTTTAAGTCCACGTGTCAATTAACATTGCCTAATGAAATATCGGTTCTCTGTTGCCGGCTTATCTCGCATGCATCAAGCATTTCGATCCCTTCTGACTAACTATTGATCTAATTTGCATAATTGTGACTGGAGATAACGATCTGCTGCGTATAGTTATTAAAGATTCTAACTTTTTTTTTCTTTTTTTTCTCCATTTTTTATTTTGGTAAACCATCGTACCGTCTTATACCCCACGGTATCTCTCGCTCAGAATATTCCGTCTCGATATATTAATTTATAAGTTCTTAGTTTAATTGCATTGGTAAGTAATTAATTAAATGGCTGGTTTATTTATATCCATCGACGAGTTTTTCGCCCTTGTTCAGGGACTACTTAAGTTACAACACATGTTAAAATGTACTTCATATAAGTAGAATTATTTTTATAAAAAGTAAATTTGAAGGTAAATACTGAATCATTGTAAAAGACTTGATATGATTGTATATTGACTATAACTTGTTATAAGTAATCGATGGAAGCGACATTATGCATATCATGATTTACATTAATTTGAAGAGGGGAGTGTCTGCAGGTATGGGCAGATTAAATTAATTTATTTTAATCTACCTTCAGATACTTACGTGTTAATGAATAATAAGTGCTCTTACCACGTGATTTTGTACGAATTTTGGAGAGTTAGTTTTCATCATTTAAACTGAAATCGGGAATGGCATCTCGAGATGACAAAATAACAGAAAATATGATAAAATGTATGGGAGGTAAAGCAACCACAGACTTTTGTAATCTGCTAAACGACATATTAGTAAAAGGGAAACCCAAAGACTAAAACATGGCAATAATACCACCACTTTATAAGAAAGGAGACATGAGAGAATGCGCAAACTATCGAGGAATTTTATTAACTAAAGTACTAACAAGGATACTAGAAAAGGACTAAGGGAAAAGTAGAATCAACACTAGAAGAACAGCAGCATGAATTTAGGAGAGATAGAAGTATGCAAGATCTGCTATTAATAGTTAGACAATTAGGAGAGAAATTTCTGAAAAAAAGAAATGAAATACATATCTGCTTTATTAACCTACAAACGGCGTTCGACAGAATTAGAAGAAAAGATATTTGGAAAGCTCTAGAAAAAAGTGGTGTATAAAAATATATTATCGATGCAATAAAGGCCTTCTATAAAGACATTAAAAATAAAGTCAGAACACATAATGAAGAATCAACAGATTTCGAAACAAAAATAGGAATAAAGTAGGGTTGTGTTCTCAGTCCTCTGTTATGCACGATATTAACGGATGATATTATAAAAAGTTGTAAACAGAGATAGTAGGAAACTGTTAATTGGTGGACGGAGAACGCAATATGAATTGCTATTTGCAGACGACATGATGGTGGTTGCAGATTCAGAAAAGAATTTACAACATAACCTAAATGCGTACCAATCAGAACTCAGGAAGATAAACCTGGATATTAACATGAGTAAAACAAAAACTATGATAATATTAGAAAAGGATAAGAAGCACAAAATATGTTCAGAGGGAAGACAACTAGAATAAGCCAAAAGCTTCAAATATTCAGACACAGTAATAAAAGAAAATGGAAGGGCAGATAAAGCAGTAGCAGAGAGAATTTACAACTTGCTTAAAGACACATTTTTTGGAAAAAAGGAAATATCAAAGGAAATAAAAACAGAAATATACAAAAAAGTAGTAAATCATTCACTAATCTAGTAACGAGTCTTGGACGATTACGGATAGAAACAAAAGCAGAATAACAGAAGTAGAAATCAGATTCCCGAGAAAATGTGAAGGAATTACCAGGAAAGACAGAGTTAGGAATGAGATAATAATACAAATAAGGAACCTGAAACCGGTTAAAAGAGTTATCGAAGAGAGACAGCTGGGTTGGTTAGGAGCCTTGCACCGGATGCACGAAAATAGACCTTCAAAGCGGGTGCATGAAGCCAGAGTACAAGAAAAGAACAGAATAGGAAGACCTAGAATGCAATTAGAAGAACAAGTACGACAGGCAACCGCAGCACGTGGTATACAGTGATGTGAAGCAAGGAACTTGTCACAGAACAGAAACTTATGGAAGGGTAGAATAAATGCACTACTGACTTGAAATGTACTATTAAAATCCGACACCTAACGGTATAAGCATGTATAGTTTAAATAAATAAAATACGATTTTATTATTAAATGAGATGTTAAGGAAAGATTTTCGGAGAATACATCTTCAGAAATTACACAGATCTGCAAAAAAATATTTTTTTCCATCTGCATGGTATGTTTTTGGCAAGTATTATGTGTTCTAGTCTGCTGATTCCAAAAATGATCTCCACTTCCCTTAATCACGTACAGTCTTTTTCGTAAAATATAAATCCAAATTTATTCTCATTATAAAGCAAGACTGCTTTGAGGCTTCTTTTTGACGAATCAAAGAACAGGCGACACTCAAACAAACAAAACACTTCATTAGTCCTTGAACATCACTACAAATAACGAGATTTCTCTCTTTGGAAGAAATTCAGTGAATTCTTCCTCGCTCGTGTCCTGTACCACGAAAATGAGGTTCCAAATGATAACAGGTTTTCATTATTTAGTCTTGACTCCAGCAATTCGGCAGCACCTTTTGAAAGGTTTAAGTCTTTAACCAGGTCATAGAGCTCGTTCTAAGAAAAGACTTGGGGTTCTTCATCAACAAATAAATCTAAACTAGATTTGCCCTGCGAAGGTAATGTGTTTCCATTCCCAGAATCACACAGGACATCATCCAAACTGGTAGGAATGTGTGAAGCTGATATTTCAGAGTTATGAGGAAAGGAAGAAGCCCTCTCAGCTTATGTAGTTTGTAGTGCTAGTGATAACAGCAGAACCAATGCTTGTATTTTCTGTTCATGAAAGTGACAAAAACTATTTAGGACATGTATGAGTGGACTAAACCTCGACATGCCTGGCAAAACAAAAACATTTTTAATAATATCGAAATATTATTAAAAATCCTGTGAGGAAAAAACAAGTTAATATTTGTGCGAAAATTGGTTGTATTTCGTCTTACTATAGACTCGTCAGTGCATAAGCAGGGAAGACATATTTCTTTAAAAAACTCCATTGCTACATACAATCAAGTCACAAAAGACAGCATAGAAGAACACTCAGAACCGCTCACCGCTCATTGTCTAATTTTAATATCTCGAATGCCAGATCAGTTATTGTCGTCCACATGACGAGTGTAAAACAAACCAAAAAAAGAGTCGAAATTAGTCAATAAAATAATATCTCATGAATCGGGGAAAAGCGTTATTTTTTGAATGTTGCTGTGAAATTGACTTTGGGTGAAAATTAAAAATAGAATTAATAACATATAAATTAATTAAACATAAACCGAATAAGCAAGAAGAAATTAAAAAGAAATCAACCGAGTTCGTATCTTTTTAAACGCACCTCGTATATAGTATTAGACTGTTTTATTAAAATTTTTGATCTATATTACTAAGAATTGTAATGTAAATAAGTTAACGTTATGTCATAAATTTTAGGATAGCTTGATTATCGAACACTTAGAATATAAGTAAATTAATAAATCATGCTGTACATACCAGTAAGATAGTAAAAGGACACAGAATAATATTTTCTTTATGCATTATTAACGCTAGTAATCACATTTGATTTGAATTCACTATATTTTTATAAACAACCTTGCCAAAACGGATGGATTAACATAAGACGTCCAAGGCATGTTAAAATAAGAAAAATAATAACATAAGCTATCCAAACGGCAAGAACAGGACCTGGAAAATCTAAAAATAACTGAAATGTCAGTAACAAGAAGTAAACAACCATTGCAAAATTCAAATAAAGCAATTAATGCATTAATGTTGCGATGTAAGCAAAGGCATGTGTTGAAATGGAACGTATCTGAAAAGGCACATGCTCAATGACGATAACGTGTATTTACAAGGGCCACTCGAGTGAAAGCAAAGGACAAGAAAACACCATATGAACAAGCTCAGGAGGAAGAAAGAGAAGGAAAACACTACGAGAAAATTGGATAATACGTAGATCCAGTTTCCGTCCAGTTTTCATGTTCAAACGAGCAGTAGAAGTCGTCCCGGGAAACAACTAGATTAAAAGTTTACAATTCCATAATAAAAATTACAAATATTAAAATTACGACGAAAAAGTAAAATATATAAACAGGAAGACAGCGTATGGGGGTGGAAAAAACAAAACTGCCCATGATAGATAAAAATACACAGCGGTGAGAATGTTAGATAAGTATGAAGATTAGATAAAACCAAAATAAATGGTATGAAGTGGGGAAGAAATTCTGGGAAAAATCAAACACAAGGGGATAAATTGGACAAGCACCGCGAAAATAAAACTTTCATTCACTGATATATTTGGGAGATTCATCGATTTAACTTTGACATTCACTGATTTATTTGCGAGAGTCACAAAATTTCCTTCCAGATTCATTACGCTACATTTATCAAGTCATTTTTTAAATTTAATTTTGCTATAATCGATAACATCTGAAATTTTTAGCCTGCTGGCAGTATATTTCGTACAGAATAAATACAATTTCAATTTCAATTTAATTATTATCATTTTTATTCTTATTCTCATCAATATTATAAAGCTTAATAATGTACCAGGAGGAGTTCGAAAATTTATATGTTGAACTTGGCTCGGAGTAAGTAAAAACTATACACACGGTACAGTAAGACTATATAGAGTCAATTAAATCAGAAAAGTGCATGTGGATCGTAATTTTAAGTGTTAAATACACGATTAAATTGGATCTCAGGCCAGATATTAGAGACTAATAAAGAGAAAGTAGGGTTCCCTAAGTACTCTCGAAATATCTGCGCCATTGAAAGTTTAAAATTCGTTCAGGTATAGGCGTGGAAAATAAGCGGTGTGATGATAAGCGTCCTACTCTGTAGGGCCTCGTTTCTCGTTTTAATTGGCGCTGAATAGCACATTCGAATTGCAAAGAAATATCAGTAGAGACTATAGATTCACATTTCAAATATATATAGACTTTGAGTACTAAACTCAGCATTAGGAGGGCAAATATTCTGTTTTGCGAGTGAAATCTTTAAAAGTCTTAACTTGCGAGATTCATTTGAATCAGAATAAAAAACTCCAAGGCTATATTTGTATATAAAATTTTTATTGATAAGTTAAGAGATAAATTAAGAATGAAGTATTTTAAGTTACAACCAAATGAGATGTGAACGTACAAACAGACAATAAAAGAATTTTTAAACAGTTACTTCTTGTTGTATTATTTCTTTACATTTACTTTGGACGCTAGGCCTAGTTGTATAGAGCCCAAAAGATTGCCCTGAGATATCCAGATATTATGCAGTCTCAACAAAAATGTGGTTGTTAGGATAATTAAAAATTAGCGAAAAGCTATTTCCATCAACGAGAACATACAGACGCGTTTCGCTTTAATTGAAGCTTATCAATCTACGGTATCTCAAAGACAGTCACAGCTTTTCACTTCTCTACTTCGTGTATATATAGTTAACATTCTGAACTTACTGCAAATGAGAATTAATGAATATTAAATCTCATTTTTACATGTCAATGTCGCCTTATGTGATGCATTAATAACTACAATCCGACAAACCAAGTTTGTACTAGCATGTCTCAAAGACAGTCACAGCTTTTCACTTCTCTACTTCGTGTATATATAGTTAACATTCTGAACTTACTGCAAATGAGAATTAATGAATATTAAAAATCATTTTTACATGTCAATGTCGCCTTATGTGATGCATTAATAACTACAATCCGACAAACCAAGTTTGTACTAGCATGTCTCAAAGACAGTCACAGCTTTTCACTTCTCTACTTCGTGTATATATAGTTAACATTCTGAACTTACTGCACATGAGAATTAATGAATATTAAATCTCATTAATAACTACAATCTAGTACAAACTTGGTTTGTCGGATTGTAGTTATTAATGCATCACATAAGGCGACATTGACATGTAAAAATGAGATTTAATATTCATTAATTCTCATTTGCAGTAAGTTCAGAATGTTAAAAATATGGTTGTGTAACTGACCAGACAACCATTAATTTTATATTAAAATATATTAAAGCGAAGCTACACAGCAATATGTATAAGAACTATTAGTTTTATTTTAGATTGTCATCAATACCAGTGTTATTCAGAGCTGCATTTGTAAATTAGAATCTTAGAATATCAAATTTTGTAGTCGTGGCACTTGAAAAACTCATGTGAGCAGTCAATTGTCTCGAAATTCATAAAAGGGCCATTATATCGAAAACAAACTTTTACTGAGATCATATTTAGTTATTCTGGCTAGTTATGAGCTAACCTATCAGTCCTTCAAGGGCTAAAGTTGACTTTTGGAACACACTGTATAAGCAAATCACAAAAGACAGACTTGATATTATTAAAAATGCTCTTGTTTTATGCATGGAGACAATTTAAGAAGCGCTTGTGGATGACTTCTAAATTGTTATCTTTAGTATTTTAAGAATAGAAATAATAATTTTAAAGAAATTTGTTCGTCGCGATTCTTCCAATTTTGTTAAGCTTTCAGCATGTTAATGGTTTCTTACTAATTGTCATGTTTAAATAGATTCATCTGTCATTTATTTAAACATTTACTTGGGGGTATTCCGAGAACTAATTGAAGCTCACTTAAACAATTGCTTAGTATTGTTTGGAGTTCAAGAAAAGTTTATTCTTAAGAGTAGTATACCGATGTGCAGATAATTTAATTTCTTTTCTAGATTTTATATCCATGACCGAAGTAAAGAAAGAAGTCGTCTTACAATACTTCAAAAAAAATTGCTCAATTTATTTACTTGTATTTTATAAATACAACGTCGTTAATATCAATTATTCATGGATGTCAAAATTAATTTACTATAAATTTGTTTAGCAATTATGAAGCATTCACCGTTGCGGTTTACCCGTTGTCACTTATTTTATTGACACCCACGATTATATACAGAAATTTAGTTAAACATGGAAGTACGTCGACACAATACAAATAAACGACCGTTAACGTATATTTGAATATCATAAACTGGTATTTCTAATAGTATAGTAGGTACCCCGAGAGGTCGTTCATTTTATTTGTCTAACTGCATTAGAATGATTTGCATCATCAATAGCTAAAGTACGTAATTTGTCTTATTTATTAGGCAGTTAAAATGTTATACTCTCGATTGAATTCGATACTTTTAAGTATTACACTGTTGTATATCTAAGGTAAAAATTACCTTTAGAAAAATGTGTAAGCACTCCTACGACAGCGCGAGATCATATGGAGAATTGTTGACACCTACAGTGCAGTATTAATAAAAATGTTGTACTTGTCTTCATGTATATAACGATATATTAAGGTATTTTATTGGGTACATCTACAAAAATATTTTTCTGCTACATGTACATGGCCGTACATGAATTTACTAAAAAAGAAAGGACAGAATACAGAGAAGGATATATTGCTTTCGTTAAATATACATATGTGTTTATACTTGTTCGGGCTGCACATAAAAAAACTGCTATGATTATAGATAACAGTGAATTATAAATTTTCTGTACTTTTATTTACTGTAGAAAAACTGCTTACCTTAATGCGTTGAAGCGTTGCTTCTTGTAATCCATTTAAGTTTAGAAAATGCAAGAGTGAACAGAGCAGTTCTACACTCTATATATACCTATGAAAAGGGAAAAAAGAAGATTGCAAAAACTCTAGAAGTATGGTTTTGCTCTGTGTAGCATACAAAAAGATCGAAAGTAAGTTACCACACGAACTGGAAGTAAGCCGGAAATTGATTAGAATCATTACGGTTACATTATCAGACTAATAGATAAAAATTGTAATTGTTTAGACTAATTGTAGGATTAAGACAAGCATATACAGTCATTTTATTCAATTTCGTTCTAGATAAGACAATAAGGCAGTTTCATATAAACAGCACAGGGTCGATTTATCATTAAAAATCCATTGTTTTCTGAAACTACTCTACAAATAATGGTGTTGTCATATCCTCGTCAAGATAACGATTGTTTGTGTTCTTTTCTTGAAAGTAATATTGTCTCAAATCGGAAACTATTTTGCTTTAACGTTTGCCGTCTGTAGCAGACACCGTTTAACTTCGACGTTCTTTCTATAATGGCTTATTCTGTAATTTTTGCATTTTCTTCTTGCAAATTATTATATACATTTAACAGTATTTACTTAGCTCGATCTTTTTTTACAATAAATTATATGCTTTGCGACTTTACAATTTATATTTTGCTACCCACGAAAATTTATATGGATTGTATTATTTAAATGTAAGAAATGTTAAGCTGTAATTCTATTTTAGTTATAGGATGTGACAAATTGGGACGCACCTAAACTCGTCCCCAGAAATAAAATTAAGTAATTAGTTAAACTCGTATCTGAAAAAATATACATAAACTTGTTCCCGAGTAGAATAGGTCCACAAAATAGCTTCATGAATTGATCTCCGGCTTTATTGCAGTATGAACAACCCATATACGAGGTGCATTCAAGTTCTAAGGCCTCCGTTTTTTTTTCTAACTAACTACTCACCCGAAAACTATGAAACTGGTGTTACTTCTCGACGTAATCTCCCTGCAGACGTACACATTTTTCACAACGTCGACGCCATGATTCCATAGCCGCGGCGAAGGCTTCTTTAGGAGTCTGTTTCGACCACTGGAAAATCGCTGAAGCAATAGCAGCACGGCTGGTGAATGTGCGGCCACGGACAGTGTCTTTCATTGTTGGAAACAGCCAAAAGTCACTAGGAGCCAGGTCAGGTGAGTAGGGAGTATGAGAAATCACTTCAAAGTTGTTTTCACGAAGAAACTGTTGGGTAACGTTAGCCCGATGTGCGGGTGCGTTGTCTTTGTGACACAGCTTTCCCGGACGTTTTTTTGCAGTGCAGGAAGGAACTTGTCAAAACATTTTCGTAGGATGCATCTGTCATCGTAGTGCCCTTTGGAACACAATGGGTAAGGATTACGCCCTCACTGTCCCAGAACATGGACACCATCATTTTTTCAGCACTGGCGGTTACCCAAAATTTTTTTGGTGGCGGTGAATCTGTGTGCTTCCATTGAGCTGACTGACGCCTTGTTTCTGGATTGAAAAATGGCATCCACGTCTCATCCATTGTCACAATCGACGAAAAGAATGTCCCATTCATGCCTTGGTTGCGCGTCAACATTGCTTGGCAATATGTCACACGAGCAGCCTTGTGGTCGTCCGTCAGCATTCGTGGCACCCAACTGGAGGACACTTTTCGCATTTTCAAGTCATCATGCAGGTGATCGTGCATTGTGTGCACAGAACCCACGGAAATGCTAACACTGGGGGCGATCTGTTCAACTGTCATTCGGCGATCCCCCAAAACAAGTCTCTCCACTTTCTTGATCATGTCGTCAGACCGGCTTGTGCGAGCCCGCGGTTGTTTCGGTTTGTTGTCACACGATGTTCTGCCTTCATTAAACTGTCGCACCCACGAACGCACTTTCGACACATCCATAACTCCATCACCACATGTCTCCTTCAACTGTCGATGAATTTCAATTGATGTCACACCACGCAAATTCAGAAAACGAATGATTGCCCGCTGTTCAAGTAAGGAAAACGTAGCCATTTGAAGTATCTAAAACAGTTCTCATTCTCGACGCAGCCGCTACAATTCCTTCTGCTGTACAGTGCTGCCATCTCTGTGACGTATTGACAACGAACGCACGCTCATTTTAAAGTAATGCACATGCTTCTATCTCTTTCCAGTCTGGAGAAAAAAAATCGGAGGCCTTAGAACTTGAATGCACCTCGTACTTATTTAAAATCTATAGATAACTTATTTATTTATCCAAGTAATGAAACACTCAGTAAGTGCCACAAAACATATTTTATTAATTAATAATGGAATAGAAATGCCTGTTTGTGTTTTATACAAGCACTAATACATATTAACATTTACATTTAACGTTTATACAAATAAGCTATACATTTAAGAAAATCAAATCTCGAAACAGATCCATTTTTGTACTCATCGATTTTTCTAGTAACGCACTGCTTACGTCTACGCACGATTGGATCTCGTATTCTTGCACATTTAGATAAACTTTGAATTTTTATATAAGTCTCTGTTTGAAGCTGTTTCAAAATTTCATTAAAATGAAAAATTGATTGATGCGTAAAATAAAAACTGACATTAAATTTAGCGTGGAAAGATTCGCAAGCATTTGTGCTTCTTTTTATGCTATCGCTGAATTCTGCCTACAAACTAGGTGGAAAAACGTCTTCTTCTGAAATATAATAGTCAACCAAATAATCGGAAAAGCGTGATAAACGTTCATCTTGAGGTTGTATTTCCGAAAAATCAAAAGCATAACAATCGCCTACTTCCGATGGACTTAAAAATTGTAAACCAAATATATAGCGCAGCCACTTTCAAATTTCACTGGTTTCGTTCTTATAATAAGGAACAAGGTCCAGGTTTTGAATTTTGCGGAACATGCTTGTGCTAAATGGAATCTGCAGCCTATAACTTTGGAATCTGGAATTGTGGATAACAATTTTAAAATCCGCTACTATGACTTCTGAGTTCAGATTTAAACCGAAACTATGACACCTTTTTCACAACAGGTTAAGAAGTATTTTGTAAGAATACTCCTTTTTATTCGGCAGTAAACGAAATGCTAGTAGGATATAATACCCATTTTGTAATATATGCAGTGTAAATAACTGCAGAAAATGATCGGGTACTGAATGCACCGTCGACATATACTTTTTCACTATTGCATAAAACAGTCACATTTGTTAGCGACGTGAATACTACAATTTCTTCAACTTAGCCGATGTTAAAGACAAAATTCTCTTTTTTCAGTGTCGTAATATTCATTGTTGTAACATATTTAATAACGTCTGCCCCATTTTTCGATAAGGGCGGTAGAGATTTTCTTCTATTATTATATAGATTGTTGCGGATGTAATGAATGTCTTGAACGGTGATTGTACTGAAATGACTAATATTTTCTTTTAGAGCTGAATGTATTATATTGAAGGCTTCTCACAAATATCATCGGTTGCTTTTCGTTTAACACTAGAACTTACTATCTGTCTGTTTAGTTTCTTCAGATTCTTTTCATAATTATGTTCTATTTCATTGCGCACAATTACATTTTCTGCACCCACAGTATGAAGTTTTGCCTTACAAAAGCGATTCAAACATCGCCTACATATTTCACCACTTTTTAAGGATTTGTGTTTGGTATATTTTACAGAGTCTACAATTAGCACTTGATTTCCACGTTCACTCAAGCTGACGAAGCTTTTTATGCTTTCTCACAAATAAAAAGCACTTCTTAGCCAGGAATGTTATTTCAGGCTAACGAATTTTAAATTTAGATAAATTTGAATTTAATTTGTATTTAATAGGCAGGACAACTTTGTATGCAAGAAGGTATAAATTTCTTAATCTCTTGTCCGAGGATAAATTAAGGTAAGGGATTAAAACATGGGGACGAATTAATGTGGCAGACATTTGATAGTACTGCTCGGGGACGAGTTTAGAGCCGCCCAGAAATTTCTATTAAATTTATTTCCCAAACCTAAAATAAATAAACAAATCAACTTCGCTTACTTATGCATAATTTACTTAATATCGCTCTGGCTAGTTAAGTAAGACACATCTTAGATGTGTCTACGGTTCATTAAACCCTCACCGTAGGAGGTGCAAGTACTTACCTGCTATTTAGTCTAATTGAAATAAGCTGAAAGGAACTATACCATAAAATTCATAGAATTTTCGTTTATAAAATGTAAATAAGCAAAAACTTAAAGGTACATACAGGCTGAAAACCTATATGCTACATATGAGATGCAAACATAAGTTTCTTAAATAATTTTAGAAAAATTAAAACACATAAATAACTATTTATCTTAACAAATATACATGGTTTCCTAGAAATAAAAAGACAACGTATGAAAAATGGAAAGATGTAATTATATAGAATATAAATCCAAAATATTTTCCTAAAATTTCCTTTGATAAACGAGAAAGAAAATTGCGAAGATATTTAAAAAATTTTTGTTCCGCCACAACGCGATTATAAAAAGTATCATAAACCATATCTTCAAGTTGACTGACAATAACAAAAATAATAGTTTTGTTGTTGTCCATCTCATCCAGCGATTACGTACGTAAACATGCGCTATAGCGTATGCGTGTGTAAAGTATTTATTATTTATACACATTCTGAATATTTTAAATTCATAGGCTTCACGTAATACAATTTTCGGGGTGTTTTTAATTTCGCGTCGCAATTAAGTCACAATATTTTTAACTTACATTCGACATAATTAATTGTGATGACTCACCGATGATCTCACACGTCGAGAACCGTCTAGAAAATGTAGGACGAATGCGGACGAATCGCGGAATCGAACAACACAAGAAAAATCTAGGCTACCATCGAATATGCCAGAACTTTTCCCGTTAATATAAATAGCAGTCGAGAGGGATTTATGCCATTCCATACCAAATCATCGCCGAGTGAACTTACATAAATATAAATACATAAATGTTCTTATTGTTATTAATTAGTTTTTAAATTGTTATTCGTTTTTATTATTAATATAGTGTGTGTCTAAATTACAGTTAGTTTTATTTGAGAACCAAGGACCTGAATAGACAAATTTTACAATATCTTTCAATTTATCATATGTTGTCTCTTTATTTCAAGGACACTCTGTATATATCAGATATATTAGATGGTTGCGCTAAAAACTAAATGCAGGAATTGTCTCTAATCACTCACACAATTTACTTTTGTGTGTCTCTCTAAGATATATCGACGTATGGAGAAACTCTTAAATAAAAAACAAATGCAACCATCACATTAATTTCTCTTCTTCACATACGTACTTCTTGTAAGTAAAATGTGTGTAATAAATGATTTTTTCTCATAAAATTATTTTTCATTATTATTTAAGGCATTTCGCGAACTCCCTTTAATATCACCGCGACCTCAATGTTGAGAAACAATGCTTCAGGGGATTGGACAGATATTCATGCTTTTTTTCAAAAAGAGATTATGCTGGTTTTTACACAATAATTTGAATTTTTCCAAATAAATTAGTAATTTTTTATTGATAATACCGTTGCAAACCCTTCCAAAAATAAATAACAAATTAACTGAGAAATAACTTGCCAAGGTATTTTTAATAATATAAAATATTATTAAAAATCTGGTGTGAAGAACACAAATACAGGTTCACTATTAATATTTTTTGTGAACGTGTCCGAACATATCCCTCCCCAGAGACGTAGATACGTATTTCGCCTTTCTACAAGCTCGTCGGTACGCCCCTGCTGGAGAAAGGATATTCTCAGACACATTCACAAAAAAGAACCACATCACCGAAATTATCCAGACCGGGCGTAGAAGTAAATTCAGTGCTGCCTGTTGTCAGACAGCCGAAGTACCTCGCCCCGTCCACATAACCAATGTGAAGTAACGACGCCCTTCCAAAGGTGGCACAGCCAATCTCTCTAGAAACTGCATTTTGTTTGTGTCTTCACTCATACTACGGACTAACCGCATGTGTAATGTATCAGAATAATTGAGTAGGTAAACCCCACCAGTTTTGTATAATACAAAGGTATTTTTAATAATATAAAATATTATTAAATATTTACTTCTACGCCCGGTCTGGATAATTTCGATGATGTGGTAATGTGGTTCTTTTTTGTGAATGTGTCTGAGAATATCCTTTCTCCAGCAGGGGCGTACCGACGAGCCTGTAGAAAGGCGAAATACGTATCTACGTCTCTGGGGAGGGATATGTTCGGACACGTTCACAAAAAATATTAATAGTGAACCTGTATTTGTGTTCTTCACACCAGATTTTTAATAATATTTTATATTATTAAAAATACCTTTGTATTATACAAAACTGGTGGGGTTTACCTACTCATGTATGTTTCAATTATTCTGATACATTACACATGCGGTTAATCCGTATTATGAGTGAAGACACAAACAAAATGCAGTTTCTAGAGAGATTGGCTGTGCCACCTTTGGAAGGGCGTCGTTACTTCACTTTGGTAATGTGGACGGGGCGAGGTACTTTGGCTGTCTGACAACAGGCAGCGCTGAATTTTCTACTACGCCCGGTCTGGATAATTTCGGTGTTATGGTGATGTGGTTCTTTTTTGTGAATGTGTCTGAGAATATCCTTTCTCCAGCAGGGGCGTACCGACGAGCCTGTAGAAAGGCGAAATACGTATCTACGTCTCTGGGGAGGGATGTGTTCGGACACGTTCACAAAAAATATTAATAGTGAACTTGTATTTGTGTTCTTCACACCATATTTTTAATAATATTTTATATTATTAAAAATACCTTTGTATTATACAAAACTGGTGGGGTTTACCTACTCATGTATGTTTCAGTTATTCTGATACAATAACGTGCCAAGCTTTTTGACCGCCCTTTATTGTGTAATCCTTCATCTTACGTGTCCGGCATTGTTACCGCTGTACTATTATTCCTAATTTCAGTAATGCATGAATATAGCTAATATACGAAATAGAAGTAAATTAAATAAATAAATTATTTTTATAATATTAATTAGAACAAGAAGCTAACATTAGAGAATCAGAGGAGAACATCTGTACAACTGAAATCGCTTTTAATTGACTATCTCAAGATTAATCTTGTCCTGGCTTTTAGAAAAACTAACCGGCGCGCAAGTGCAAGTACTTTATGTATTCTATAAATAAATATATAAATAAAAGCTTAGCATACAATTGTGGCAAAGAAATAATGGTTTGATCAAAAGGAGTATAAATCTAATTCAACTGTTTGTGTATTTGACATTAAACTATAAGATTGCAGATATATTGTACTGTGTTACCAATTAGGGTCGGAAAATATTGTTCTCACGGCACACCGTCCAACAGAACCAACTTAGAATTCTTTGACCATCGCACTTCTAAAGATCGCCGACAGCAGAAATGATAATGGAGCCCGTTGCGTTTCAATGATTGATTGATTCTCCATTTGTGCACTAAAATGGTTGTAATTTTACGGTCGTATTTTACGAAAACGTACACCCATAACATATTATTTATATGAGAAACATTAGAGTGGACGGAGGCGACGTCGACGTGTTGTAACTAGCGTTAATTTTTGTTTCACAAATAGAAGTGCTCCGTTTTTCCTTTTGCGCACAAGTGCACGTGTGTGAGTAAATATTATGTTTGCAATTTAGATCTTTCTTGTTCTAACTGTAGGTCAAAATCAAATGAGTTCTTTAACCTTCATTATAAGAAAAAGGAATGCGTTTCTCTTTAGCTTTAGTAATAGGTCTTAGCTACAGAAATTATTTTAAAATTTTATTTGTGTAATTACTGTCTTCTTGGAGAAGGAAGAAAATAGCAGAAAATATTTTTCTCTTTTTCTTCTACCCCGAGGTTTCTGTTGTTGCTGTTGTGTGATCTCTCTTGTCAGACATTCTTAGGCGTTGGCTAAACCACTACAGATTCCTTTGCTCAATCATCTGCTTTAAATTCCGTACTCCTCAATATATTTGGCAGAATTTCTAGAGTGTTCGCAATCATCCCAAATAAAAAGTGCCGCTTAAGGTTACCCAGTTTTTAAGGATGTTTTCGCTACTTTACAATATTCGAAATTTAGATCTTCGATAGCGGTTCCTCGAAAAATTTAACTCATCATAAAAAATTTAAAATAAAAGAATTACGTAATTTATAAATTATATAAATTTGATTAATTTAAATTACTTCTAGAATGCTATGAGTAGGGAAACCCAAATATGTAAGTGGAAACCCCAAAAATATGCGCTTAAATATGCAAATCATTATCAAAATATGCACAAAAATGCTGAAAATATGCAAATAACAAATACTTATAATACATAAATTTATTGATTCACTTAAAAATAAAGAAACATTTTAATTTTTCTACATACTGAACCGAACCTAAATATGCATTTATTACACAAAACAGGTTGGCGTTAGTTGGAAAAAACAGTAAACCACTAAATGTTTCTGGAAGTTCTTTTGCCAAAGACCACATCCAAATTCATACTTTTCAAATTATTAATAGCCATATCTATTATGGTTAATCCATCACTTAATTCGAGATTTTGATATTTAAAATAAGTGATTAGCTTTGGCAAATTTCCAAAGTGTTCCTGAAGAAAGTATAACTGATTTTTTAAATTTGGAATTTGTATTAGTCACTTACACTTAATTCGAGCATCGTCATCTAAACATGTAACGAAATTTTGTAAATTATCAAAATTCTCTGCATAAAAATTAGTAGCTTCCAACCATGTTGTTACTAGAGAGGGAGACAGTGATAAAAATAGAATATTCTCCCTGTAAAGAGCTATTCTCAATGGTGTTTTTCTGAAAACTCTTTTAAAAGCGGATACAAGTCTATCAACTTCCGGAAAGGTGTCTCCGTAAGACTAACATATTTTGTGGAAAGCATGTGCTACACAAGTATATGCAGCATATTAGGATATGTTTCATTTAATAGTCTGCCTGTTTTTAACATATATGCAGCACTGTCACTGACAAATAAAAGTATTTCTTTTTGTACCTGTCGTCTCAATGAAGCATTTAGTGCATATACTCGTAAATGGCTGTAGCTACTGTTTCCACCCCAACTGTATTTATAATTTTTGTTGCTATTACATATGCGTTATATGGAATAGTTGGATGTAGTACACCAGCTACAACATTTACCACACAGCGTCCTAATGTATCGTCGGCACTTATCTATAGATACTGATTTGAAAGATGGCTTCTAATGCGTTCTACTGCTTTAGTATAGCACTTAGAAAAATAATAGCTGCGTAAGGTGGATTCATCAGAAACATTTCGACCAGCATATTTTTGGAATTATTTCTTACCATTAAAGTTTCACGGAGTTTTTCTTTAAAATTGTCAGATTCCGAGTCTAATTTTTGTGTATGTGTTTGCGATGCTAAGTGACGTTTTACGTACGATTTCTTGGAATTTTTTAACGATATTTTACAGACTTTACAATAAATTTCGGAATCACTGGCAAACAGCATACAATCAGTATGATCCTTAATCCAATTCGCCATTGTTTCACGATGCCATTCTCGACGTTGTTCCATATCACATCTGAAAAAGAACTCAGACAATGTTCTAGATCTAAATAAATGAAAATTAGAAATGTATGCGTAAGTTATTGAAACTTAACGAAATTCACTGGACACTTACGTCAAAATAATCGAGAGAAGGAGATGCGATGAAGCGATATTAAACAGGATCTATCACAAAAATTACGAAGTATGTAATTAATAAACAGTTAAAACAATGAAAAAAAAAAGAAACTAACTCTCTGTACTTTATTTATCTTCCGAAATATAAACTAATAAATACAATATACTATAAAAACTCTTCACGCTTTTATCTACGCCCATGATGATAGGAATTTAATTGTAATATTGAAGTAATTGCCTCATAATTCAACGATAAAAAACAAATGTGTGGTTAAGCGAATGAATAGTGCTATTCAATACCTGCGTGTTGTACTTAACGATGTTATAGACTAATATGGTCCATCGTAATTTCGGCCAGAAGCGTCCGGTCTCTAGTTATGATGCGCTGTCGTGTTGTTTCTTATATGCCTACTGAGAATTACGTAGACGTACAAGTTCAAACTCGCAGAAATGTTAAAATGAAATCACAATTTATACAAAGGTGCGCGTAATGCTCATGGTACGAGCAACGCAATAGCTTTCAACTAAATTTTTTTTTATCCGAAGTTTTGTTCTTTCTTTTACTTTACACTTTTACATCAAGTTTACTATCCATTTAGTATATTGTATTAACTTTTTATAATGCCCGTCATCGAAATATTACATTTTGACAGTGCAATCACAACTGACATGGATAATAACATTTCTAAAGAATAGTTATCATCGCAGTCACGTTCTTTTGAAGAGCTTTTTAACTTTTTACGATACGATAATAGAAATCATCAGTATTATAGGTACGTAGGTACAAAAAATTGCACGCGTTGAATATCTGTTAAATCTCCATATACCGACGTGAATGCCGTTTAAATACAAAACACTGTAGACATATCATTTGTACGAAAATATCAATATTATGATTTTTTTCTCTCTTCAATTCGGCTGTTGCTATTATACAAGTGGTTCTTTTTTTAGCGTTCATATTTAAACTTTCATGCGAGTCGCTTTCTCCACCAGCACTGCGATTGAATTCGCCCAAAGTATTACCTTTTATGTAGAATTAAATTTATTATTGAAGTACGTACAGTGTGAGAAAAGTCATTTAAAATTTTAATGACGCCGTGCACATGTATGATATTTTGTTTTATGTAAGAGTTTTTTATGCCCTTAAGTTTCGATGTAATAATAATTTTTATATGAATTTATGAAAAGCTTTTTACGCATCCCTTTTTGTGAATAAGTGGAATGATATACCTATAACCGGTAATTAATTCATTATTGTTCATTAAATTCATTGCATAAATACGATACAATTTAATATACAAAATTTATTACATCCTGTGTCTGCATTGATGCAATTTTATTTGTAAATGTTGGCACTATATTTCACATTCGGATTGATTTTATAACACTTTACAGACACATATCAAGTAATTAAAGGTTCGTGGAAACTTTTCGAACTTAATGTACCAATGTTATGGTTGTATCCGGTTTCTAGCGGTGACGCTTCAACCTCAGTTAGTAGAGTCACGACCTTGATGTTGCTTCACCGTGCGCAAGTTGTAATGCTGTGTCCACTTTTTAATCTTTGGTGACTGTTAAATGAATAAATGCACTTTCACCTAAATATATTTATTTACACGTCTTATATGAACATAAAGCTGCTGTTGAGACCGGTGTCTCTTGTTAAAATATTATTGTTATGTTGATCTTTAAAGTAAGACTGTGCGTCTTGTTTAAACTGAATTTATTGCATGTGAGAATTGATAATTATTCAAACCTCATCTCACATGCAATTGCCGCTTAATTTATTGCGTCGGTTCTACAGTCTGGCAAGATTACTCCTGCTGTAGAATGTAGACGCAACACGTCGCGACGTTAACAATTCAGGTTGTGTGGATAATAAAAAATGTATGAAAATCACGTCTGCCAGATATCGATATCTCACTGTCGTTACAGATCGTCAGTACAAGATATTCGGATACAAATATTGTTACGCCTATATTTCCCTTCTAAAATTTTCTTAATAGTTTTCATTATTTATTGACGAGTCTCGGTATCTTATTTTGCTTGCTTATATTAAATACGTTATTCAGATACTTGTTCCGCTAACTGTGGTTAACTTTGGAACTAGATCGCCCCTTCCTCTTACACGTGGGTGAGGTGGAGAGTCTGTCCGACAGCCTTTTGTAGTGTAAAGTCGTTTAAAAAGGGACAAAAATACATCTTCATAACGAAAGTTAAATCACGCTTCTTCGATTTATAGAATTTCACGTTTAATTATGGATCAGGTCAAGAGTTAGTGAATAATTTAGAACAGCCAATTTTGTCGCTTGCGACTCAAGAAAGTTGGAGAAAATTATCAACCGAATTTGGGGTTTTTTCTGGTTGGGGTTCTACATCGATTTCGTTTTCGGAAAAAAATAATTCACTTTCTGCAGAAGATACCACGCACACTACCGCTTCTTCATCCAGTGCAGTTCAAGGTCATCTAAACCACCGAACAGCCATACCATCTCAGATCTTCGATGAATAGGGGAGAAAGTATACAAGTAACACGTATTGTCAAATTTTTCTTCGTGTTATTTAAATTTCCTCTAATAATTATTGTATTAATAATTTCTTGAGCATAACTTAAATATTAATTTTGTACTCATTCAATCTTTTACTATCATAATTTATATATCATTTCTGGGCGTACTAAAATATCTAATTAGTCTTGGTAATACCAAATTATTAATTCATCTACTTGAAATTTAAAATCTAAACTTTTTAAAACATGTAGAGTTATCGATAAATTTTATAGATATATGGTTTGCAATCACGATCTTTTATTTTGTGCCACCAGATGTACTGGTTTTTCACAAGTACACAAGCAGGTGTTCGATAAACGCCTTTTTGTAAAATAATAATTTTTGATTTTAAGACTTAAGTCATGAGCATATTGTATAAGATATTTTTACTACCACCTTAACGTTATAAAATTTTTGTAAGTTTGAATCTATGGTACCGTAGAAAAAAATTAATTTTCTATTTATTTTCATCAGTGTTTTTGTTTCACTTTCAATATATATTTACCGTACTGTTACACTTTATTTTTGCGATACTTAGTTGTGCTTTTTTTTTGTATAGACATTTTCATAAGTTTGATGCCGGATTATACAGTCGGTAATTATAGTGTGTGTAGATTTAATTTTTAAAATATACTTTTCTTTAAATTAATTTTTGGCAAATATTAATGTTTTTGTTTTTTTTTTATAATATACAAATATTTTTTTTTTTTGGTTATTGAATTTGTTTCCAAGTATTTTCTTTGCCTTTGGCACTTCCCTTAGCAATTTCTTTGCAGGTATCCTGTGCAGCCTTCTGGTGTAGTACGTAAGTACATAGTAAGTTTATATCTACCGCGTGCTTGAATAGTTGTACGCGCATGCGTCTAAGATCGCGCAATATCTTTTCTCAGTCTTCAGACAGAGCTTCTGTAAGCAAAACTGAGTGGTGCTACCTTCCATCTTTTATTTTAGTCACCCACACCCGTCTCCACTGACTAAGAGTATACATAATAAATAGAAGCTCCGATACAATTGTGCGATAGAGCTGCGGGTATTGTTTTGAATTTTTTCCATCGTCAGATGCCATTGCTACGCCAGCTTCGCGGTAAGGTAGTAATACGATTTTCATTTGTATACTTTCGTGTATTTATACGAATTATATTGAACTAATTGCATGTGTGTGCACTACCCCTACACGATTACATATTAACATACGCAGATTGGTTGGGCAGTGCATTGTTTAACGTCATAGCCGGGAATTTTTATGTTATCGCTTCGTGAAAATTGCGCCCTCAAACAAGGTTTACAACAGTGTGTTTAAATTGTATCTTAACTAATAAATAATAAAATATAATTACTAATTCAGTGTTGGTGTTATTAATCTAAGTATGTAGTTCCGGATCATCACTTGTTGAGGTAATAAAATTTATTATACATATCTAAGAAACGAGATCTTAACAATGTGTTTAAGCCTCCTGTTCTGAAGAAAGTGAATAGGTTTCACGTGATGGTTTTAATCTTACTTGGTTAAAATTAATAACACTCACTTTTAACTTTTAAATAGAAATGTATTTTTAAGTAACGGCATACTTATTTACTTCTTGTTGTAATGCAAGAAATTAAAATCAACTACATTAAAACTACTTGCATGAAAGCAAATTATAGTTTTTATGTTTTCATGAATATACCTCAAATATTGAATATTTCTGACTTTCTGGTCAGAGACAAGATGAAGCATTTTTGTCTAAAAGTTTCTTCGCATAAATATAAAAGTGGTAGAAATCAAATTTTCTAAAATATAGATTGACAATTTCTGTTGGACGACCGTTAAAAGGCATATAAATTGAAAATAAGTACCTGAAAAAGATGTCACAGTACTTCATAGATCTCAAATAGAAAATAGGTCAATCTGTCCATAAATAAAGGTTACAAACATACAATAAAAGTTTTACTACAAATTTTTAGAAATGCAATTAGTTAGAAGTATTAGGCAATAAACTATAAAATGAAACTTTTTTTACACAAAGATGAAAGTTTATGAAATTTTGGAAAGTGTGTAAACGTTGACCCTCCATGGTTAGTTTATTACCTAAAATTCCCAAAGTTATAAATAAACTAAAATACTAAAACGAACGAACGAATGTACCTATACCGCATGTGTCAAATATCATTAGGTATAGGGAATACGTATGAGTATATGTATATGGAAAAGCCGATCCAATGCCGGCGAAGACCGCGACTGCCGACAACGATTGTCTCCGATTGTTTCGCAAATACAAGTTAGTAGTAATCAATTGACCATCGACATAGGTACTTTTAATGCGTTCTAAAATAACATTTACGAATTGCAAGGGATTTGCTTTTCTTATTTCTTTCAGTAGATGCAGGAAATTTTTAAGCTGATGTGCGTCGCATAAACAAAAGCGTAATTCTAATCAAATTAAAGAATAATCCTAATAAAATAAATAAAAAAGCATTCTAAAAATTATAATAAATTATACAAGAGATTCAAAAATTTCTCCTTGCACAACAAGACATTGTCCTAGGCGGTCGTAGAAATTAGCTCTTACATTTGCTAATATGTCGGCAATTAATGAATTCGCTGCCTCAGTTATTTTTTTGTCTCAAGGCCACTAGATTTTCTGCTCTACCAGCTTCATGAGTATAAACAATATTTTTTAGATATCCCCACAAAAAGAAATCATTTGGAGATAGATCAGGAGATCGCGGGAGCCATTTAATGTTTCCTGTTCCAGTAATAAGACGGTCAGGAAAAGTATTGCCTAGAAATTCCTTTACCTTCATTGCATTATGTGCTGGACAGCCATGATGTTGAAACCAAACGATTTCCTGATATATTCCAATATTTTGAATGGCGGGAAGTATTTGATTTTTCGGTAATTCGAGATACTTGTCGGCATTTAATATACCATCAATAAAATAGGGGCCTAATAAAATGGTCACCTAAAATACCTGTCCAAACGTTTAGTTTTTGAGGATACTGAGTGCGATTTGCAAAATGTCGGTGTTAATTTTCCGACGCCCAATATCGAAGAATTGTGCTTTCCATGTAATGGAAAAGTTGATTTATCGGTGAAGAGAATATTTTTAACGAAATTTTCATATCGATGTATCTTTTCCATAACGTCTTGACAAAACTCCATTCTCCGAAAATGCCCTCGGGAAATATTTCTTGAGTTTTCGAATATTTGAAACATTTTAAACCATTACGTTTCCAAATACGTGAAATAGTTGTGTTACTTGTACCCAATTCTTCGGCAGCACTTGAAGTAGATCTCGTGTTACCAATTTCCACAATACTACAAATTAATACATCCCGCCGTTCTCTTTCCTCAATTTTTTGTGGTGATACCTCTCTTGGTTTGCATTTCGTACAGTTATCGAGACAGAAACAAGTTTCAAATTTATTTATAATATTATAAATTGTTTGTCTGCAAGGTACAGAACGGTCTGCAAAAGTCAGCGCAAACAAATTCATGCACTCCATTGCAGACTTGCCAGCATAAAACCATTTTACTAACTGAAGCTTTTCAGTGGGTGTATAAAGAGCTATTATACATTAATTTTATTGTACGCTTTCAAACTGTAACCGCCGCAGCTAGACTGAATGCAAAATTTCCAGTCAATCGTTATCGGAGACAATCGTCAGTCGTCGTTGTCTTCGCTGGCATTGGACTGGCTTTCTCATGTACGTATACATTGTATGTACTCATACGTTGATTCTCTATGCCTAATGATATTTAGCACATACGGTATACAGATGGAAACAAATTTTAACATAGAATAGAATACTAAAAATATGCTTGTACTATAATTTATGCTTTAATATATTTAATTACTACTTAATTAATTAAAAAATAAAAGATATAAAATAACATAAATATTTAATAGTATATTATGCAATGAGCATTTAATGATGGCTACTAAGACATGAGTGTCGTAAAAAATACGAGTGCCTTAATAGCCATTAAATGCGAATTGCATACACTATTTTTTCTACGAGCAGCTGTAATAACAAAAAAAATTTTATATTCAAAATTTGTTTATTTCAAATGACAACTATGTTCAATATGGTTATAGAGTAGGGGAAATTTAAATTTGTCAAATATTCATGACATTATTGGTCGAATATTGGAATGTCGCATCCCTATTTGCCGTAAACTTGTATCTTAATGAAAAATTTGTATCTTAATGGACTTCATTAAAGTACAGGTCCCGGATATCTAATAATGTAATTAAAACATGGAATAGTGAATAACAAATGGATAAGTAGAAAAAATAATATATACAATTATTTGTGTGTAAATCTTTTATCTCGTCATTTTTACCATATCCCAATTGCTTTTATTATCTATTTTTCTTAAATATTTCATTTCAATGGCCTTTAATTTGCTTTCGTGTTACTTCTGGATAGTCCAGCTTTCACTAGCATACAAAACCGTATATGATATTTCGAAATTAATACATTCGAAGTTCGTATTTTTTGTTTTATTTAAATTAACATCCGACAAATTTCATGGTCGCAATTCTCTAATAAATTTCTTTAAATGAGGTAAGCTTAATAATTTTAATTGCCGTAATTAAACAATATATTCAAAAAATGCCACAACATATAAAAAAACTATTAAATATTCGACTTAAAACACCAATTTAATAAATGTAAATATACTTCACTACATTTATATTAAGCATTCAATTCTCAAGAAGCAGATTGTATATAACAGCAAACTTCTTTCCTTAAAAAGGAAAATCCTGCCCCTGTTTTTAACGCCCGTTTGCTGCCGTTGAATCCAGTTGAAAAGGTCAAACCCGTAGTCTCAGCACGTATAGATATCTTATGCATCAAAATCAATAATTAATCATTTTATTAAAGGTAACTTTTTTAAAGTGTAACGTTACATCAGGTCGAGTCCCATCGACTGATTGATTTATTTATGTTGGTATTAATGGTGCACAAGTTTATACGCATACCACTTTATCAAATGATCGTTTTTTTCCGGTGTTCTCTTGTGTAATATCTGCATGATAAATGTCTCGTAGTGTGCTTATCATAAGTTAAGTTCAACTACACGGATCGTGTTTATGTGATGTGATTTTTATTTCTTATTTCAGGGCATATTTCACTTCTCTGTTACATCTCTTTTTGTAGTTACTTATGGGTTTAAGAAACATAGTTACATACACGTATTAATGACAATGTTTTATTACTACTGAAGAATAGAATTATTAATAATACATAATATTAGGATTATATGTTTCTAAGTGTATAAGATATGAGCGCGAATTGATATACAGGTGTCATTCAAATAAAAAGACAACGTTTGAAAAATGTAAAGATGTAAATATATAGAATATAAATCTAAAATATTGTGAGTTAATTACGACGCGAACTCTAAAATTAAAAGCCCCCTAAAATTGTATCATGTTCGCCTATGAATTCAAAATATTCAGAATATGTATAAGTAATAAATACCTCTATTGAAGTTCCAAACACACATACATACGATACAGCATATGTTTAAATACGAAACAACTGTCAAAGTTATAGAAACTATAACATTGTTGTATGCTAAGCTCAATAACCTTATATAAAATCAGTTGTTTATACATTAAACTTAATTATTAAAAATTAAGATGTGTGTTACATTAATTTACAAACCCATTTTAAAAATTACCCTAAAAATTATTTGTAGAATTTTAGAACTGCGATACATCCACAAAAATTATTTATTTACCTCCAAGACTGGAGATCTTGGAGGAAAATTAATAATTTTTGTGGATGTATCATAGTTTTCACAAATTCATGAGGGATTTCTGCAGACCAAATTCTCAAATTTTGCTTGTTTAAATATCCTGAAACATGGAATCAAGCCTCATTCGAAAAGAAGCATTTATTGAGAATGTCATTATAATCTATGTTATTCAAAAACCATGGACAATACTGTGCTATCGTAACAAAATCTACCTGTTTGAGTTCCGAAACTGCTTGAATTTTTATATGGAAACAATTTTAAGTCTTTTTTAAAATAATATGACGGGTTCCACTGACAAATAGATTTGCTTTGATAGTTTTTTTTTGGCGAGTTGTGCATTCGACGTCGAATATCCTCTATGTAATTTGCTGTTCGGTTTCTAGGTGCTCCACCGCCAGGTTTACGAGTTATTGCTCTTGTTTCACCAAATTTAACTACACAAGCTTGAATATGTTCTTACAGTTATGCGTAAGTTACTGGCAGATTACGATACTGTTGCCAGAAATCCTGTGACAATCGCCATTTTCGAATTTTTGGCCAATTCCATAGCAACTTTGAATAATAAATATATGATGTCGTAAGAAGCAAACAGCTTTTAACATTCCATTCTTTGAAGCATACTTTTTTTTGAATTAGTACTTTTATTTAGATAACTTAGAAAAATATATTTGGTAGTCTGCACGCCACCTATGTGTGAAAACGTGAACATTTCACACTAACCCCCGTTTTAGGCAGTAACTCCTTAATATTTTACTATATTAAAATAATAATAATATATCTTTATTAAGCAATTTGCTTTTTACCAAAACATATGTTTACACAACTTTACTACTAATTAATCACATTTTGTGTTCCTATATACTTAATTAATAATCGCTAAAATATATTAATATTCTCACTATTTTTGATTTCATGTGTTAAATTATTGTATATTCTAAAACCACTCACCAAAACACTTTTAGTTATCTGTGTACTTCTATAGGTGTCTATATAAAAATTCTCCGCACAGCGAGTACTATAGTTATAGATATTCCTAACTAATAATATATTATCTGTCAAATATTGTGGTAAACTTAAGTTGCTGAGTTTATATATAAATATTAAACTTCTGAATAACATTCTCTGACGTACATTTAATAAGTTCAAGATACTCGACGTTTCTGATATTGGAGTATACCTATTACATTTTAAAATAATTCTGATTGCTCTATTCTGAATTTTTGTAGTTGTTGCGTTTCATTCTTGTTTAGATTAAATAATGTTGAAGAGTAGAAGCATGACACACATGCTTAAGTTCTTTCCAATTCTACCCATTCATGACATACTTAGTATCGTCTTTAAACAGTAAATTATTATCGAAAACTATTTAAAAAAGGTATGTAACCCCTTACCACAATTATTAATCGTATCCTAAATACGTATTACAACAACTAAGTTGTCATCATCAGTAGGCCGCGTGTACGTGGACGCCGTGTAAAGTTGTTGCGTGATCAGTTGTGCTAGCTTTACTGTACCCTATTCGCGACACTTTGATTAGTGGTTTTTACCTACTGATGATGACAACTTAGTCGTTGAAAAACGTATTTAGGATACGATTAATAATTGTGGTAAGGGGTTATATATTAAGTTTTTACTTAACCACAGTCTCCAAAGAAAGGCTTTTTATCTAAAACTATTCCTAAATATTTCATGCTCCCGCCTCTTTCAATCGGATTCTTGTTCACATATAGTCTAACTTGACTCATATCGACACTACTCAACTCGTACTTACTGCCTATAACCATAAACTTTGACTCTTTAATATTAACACTTATATAATTATCGCACATCCACTCATAAACTAAACAGAGTTCAGAACTAATAGTTTTTATCATACTATCTAACATACATACATCACATTTTTTTATTCTAGATATTACATCATTTACATAAAAATTAAATAAAAATGGTCCAAGCACAGTACCTTGAGGAACACCGTAATGAGTGGTTACTCTTTGCGACATTAAGGCATTATACTTGACCACCTGATGACGATTTTCAAAATAAGATCCGAGCTAGTCCAGAGCTTTTCCCCTAATACCTATCTCTTCTAATTTTCTTTCTTCTAATTTCTAATATTTGTCTGTCAATAGTTTCAAATGCCCTTCTAAACTCTAAAAATACCGCTACCACTAATTGACCAGTATCTATTGCTTTTAACCACATATACCAACCAATACCGTTTCACAGGAATGTCCTTCTCTAACACTTGACTGGTTCGGAGCTATAATTTGGTTCCTCTTGCAGTAGTCATTTAACTGATTTCGCACACACAACTCTAAAACCTTTTCATTACCTATTCAACCTATTCTACTAGAATATGTGTTCAACTAAAATTCCTTTTCTTTTTATAAAAATTTGAAAATTAGAGGATACAGTTACTGTTTCCAAGTATACATTATGCTAATTTTAATTTAAAAATTACTTATTTTAAATCGACAGAAATACTCTATAATTAGTAACAAATATATTTAAATTTTTAATTACTGCATTCCCGCTTCTTTTAATCTGCGAAACATTTACCCAAACTTCGCACACAAACGAATGCTAAAAATAGCCAGTACTCTTAAATTTAACAGATTTAATCAGGTGACTGTACAGAGTTTAATTATAAACAACAAGGACTAATTAAAAATACAGTGGCTAATTTG